>CM053770.1:512499615-512685748 GCA_028658325.1 Potorous gilbertii
TAATATTCATTTCCTCATTTGAGCCTTACAACAGCCCTGTGAAATGGGTACTGCAGGAAGAATTTTAACTCTCTGCAAAGCTAAATCACACACTTGCCCCAAGTCATACACCTAGTAACTATCCGAGGCAGTATTAAAACTCAAAGGCCAGCATTCTATCCACTCTATCATGCACACACACACACACACACACACACACACACACACACCTTTTTTGTATGTGTTTATATATATGCAACTGGCATATAATGCTTTACTTGCCTCTTGTCTATCTGAATTTATTAAGAAGCAGCTTGGCAGCAGAAGGGGCTGGTCTTGAAGCAAAGAGGACTTGCGTTCAAGTTCTATCTCTGACACGCACTGGCTGTGTGACTTTGGGTCAGTCACTTAATCTCCCAGGGTTCTGGGCAACTCCTTAGGATTTTATTTTGTAAAGAGTGTGCAGAGCCTGGGATTTCTTCACCAGGAGGTTCCTTGTACAAGTGAAAATACAGGGTGTTTTGCCCTGTTTTCCCATTGGGCTCAGGAGTTACAATAATGGTTTAAAGAGTGAGAGAGAATACTGGTTCTCAAGATTGCCTTCTCACCTCTACCTTACCGAAGTCTGACAGTGAAGGGCAGACAAGTGAGCCCCTGGGGAAGTAGCAGAACTGAGGCAGGCTCCCAAAGGTACCAGTTTCCTTTTCTTTGGCCTTTGAGATACTTCCCATCATTTCATTTAGCCCAGGGAGCAGAGAGAGTCTAACAGCTTTTTGCCATTTTGTTCTTAAGAATAAGAACTCCTTAGGAGGGCTCTGCAGGTTGTTGAGGTTTGGGATGTTGAGGACCCCCAAAATACCCACATGCCGGGTCCTGCTCAAATGAATTCGACACAAGCCTTAAAGCTGAAGAAAAACAAAGTTTATTAAAGATTCACCATACTGGGTTGACTCTTAAGGAGCCTAAGCATTTGCAACGCTGGGCCAGATAGAATCGAAGCTAGACAGAGTCTGAGCTGGATTGAATCTGAGAGCCTTCATGGAGGCAAGATGGAATTTAAATACAGAATAAGATTGAGGGAAGAATCCAGGTTTCTCCAAGCAGTCTCGAGTCCCAGGGATGGTCCAGGTAGGGGAGGTAGACCAAACTCAGGGAGGATCCTGATGGGCTTGGCTGGTACTCCAATCTACAATCCTGACTGGGTGACTTAGACCTCAAAAGAATACTAAGTAAGTGGTCAGTAATAGGATCAAAGTGGGGGAATATCAAAAGAATGGTAAATTAAGGGGAATCCTAGGACCCCCAACCAGGTCAGGCTTTCCAGGGCCCTTCAGACAAATGGGACCAAAACCCTCTCAGTCCAAGGGACAAAGGTCTTGACTTGGGCTTGTATCCCATCACTATGTGGCACACATATAGTTCCTTTACAGAAGAAACTAGGAAACTCTTACTTGACTTGTACTAAAAAATTAACTGTAATATACTAACTCTACAAAACTACAGAGTTTGGTTTGCTCAATATACCAATAGTCACTTAGTAGCATTTTCTTTGTTGAACTCTAGAGATTGGCCTCCTCAGGATGAAGCACAGTGCCTAACACATAGTAGGCACTTAATCAATGTTGATTCATTGATTCTCCAGGCTAAACATCTCTAAAGTTCTTTTTTAGCAGATCCTTCTATGGCATGGACCCAAGTCCTTCACTGATTTAGCTGCTTTTCTCAGGACACTTTCTAACTTAACAATATTCATTTTAAACTGTGGCAATCAAAACTGAACACAATACTCCAGATAAAGTCTTAAGAGAAGAGGGAAATGATTGTTTCTCTCTTATATTAATAACCAATTACTGAATTATGACTAAGGTTTTTTTCTTTCCTATTTCCTCATTCTCTACTAGGTCAAATCTGCCCCCACTCTCCCATGTTAGTCAGTATCTGAAGGACATTGCGGATATGGAGATTGAATTAATTTTTTCCTTCATCTTGTTCAGACCCTACTCAAATGGGGAAGCCCATTGTATTCCACTCAGGCTTGGGTAGGGGTGGGGGTGGGAGTGAGGTAAATCTTTTGCCTAGATTGCCCAAAGCTGGGGTGGTTCTGGGAGTAAGAGTGAGAATCCATCACATCCCCCAGCCCCTCATTAGAATAGGTCTACCTTTCATTATAATATTCATTCTTATTGTTTAGCAATCAAAGTTGATTGCCTTCTGTCAGAAACACCCACTCTTCCAAGGGTATGTAAGCATCAGTAGGTTGTCATAATCCATCTTTGGTTCACAAGAGATGGTCAAATAACCAATCATTTAATTAATTATTTGCGGGCCATAATTAATAAAATGAAGAATTACCCAGAAATTATGTCTCTCAGACTTTTTATACATCACAGAGAGTAGAGTACAGGGGGGCTACCACCTCACTCCCAGGAGCTATGGCTCTTTGGACATAGACTACGACCACATTAGCTTTTTTGCTCTCATATCACACTACTCATTGATGTTGAACTTATAGTCCCTTAAGACCCTTCAGGTCTTTTTCAGAAGAATTGCTGTCTAACTTTGCCTTTTCCATCTCGCATTTGTGAAGTTGATTTTTTTTGTACCCAAGTGTAATATTTTTCATTTATTACTACTGAATTTCATCTTATTAAATTTGGCCCAATACTAAGTTAGCTAAGATCTTTTCGGATACTGATTAAATCTCTGTAGCATGTTATTTCTCCTAGCTTTGTGTTATCTATGGATTGGAAAAGCATGCCATCTGTATTCACGGCATTCCTCTCATCAACTAGATTAGTAAATGTCTAAAAAGGAAATTCAATGAATCTTCTGTGAGCCCTTCTTGATGGAGTCATGCTGGCTCTTTGTAATTGCTGCTTCTCTTTACATGTATTCACTAACCATCTGTTTAATGATCTATTCCCAGGAATCAAAATCAAACTCACTGGCAGTTTGCAGACTCTGGTCTCTTTCCTTTTTTGGAAAATAAGGACATTTGCCCTTTTCCAATTTCGTGGCACCGCTCCCATTTTTCATGATCTTTGAAATATCTTTGACAAGGGCTCAGCAAGCACATTTTCCAATTCTTATATTACTTAAGGATTTAATTCCTTTGAGCCAGCTGATTTGAATTCATTGAGGGCGATTAGGTGTTCTACTTTCTCCATACTTTAGGGATCAACTCCTAGTTAGTCCTTTTTGTTTTATTTCCTGTGTATGGCCACAATGAGATGGTGAAGTGATTGGAGCACTTGGTCTGGAGTCAGGAGGACTTGAATTCAAATCCAGCCTCAGATATTTAGACAAATCATTTAACCTCTGTTTCCTCAACTATGAAATAAGGATGATAAAAACCTACGGTTGTTGTAAAGATATACTGAAATAATATTTGTAAAGTGCTAGCACAGTGCCTGGTACGTTGTAGGTGCTATAGAAATATCAGGTATTATTAAAGTAGTTAGCACAGTGCCTGATGTAGGGTGTGTGTGTGTGTGTGTGTGTGTGTGTGTGTGTCTATGTACATATGCATGTACATATGTATATACTCGTCCTTTGTTGCCGAAGAAGACCATGCCATCAGAGAAATGATGACATGACTTGCACTTGACTTTGTTTTGAGTGAGGGAGGGCTGTGCAAGGTTATCAGCCTCATTTCTCCTCCAGAGCCATCTGGATCCAGTGACCAGATATTCATCAGGATGACTGGAGATGACCCAGGATGAGGCAATTGGGGCTAAGTGACTTGCCCAAGGTCACACAACTAGTGAGTGACAAATGTCTGAAGTGAGATTTGAACTCAGGTCCTCCTGACTTCTGCACTGGTGCTCTATCCACTGCACTATCTAGGTAGTGGGTCCAGTGGCCTTTTCTATGAAAGAGAGTGAAGGACTTGAGAGCAAGAAGAGAGGAACAGCACCCCCTTCCTCCAGGGGCTCCTTCTTCCTTTCCCGGTTTTGGATCGCTCATTTTTTGCCTGATGTAGCAGGCACTACTTAAATGCTTATTCAGTTTCCCCAGTGCAAAGTTCATTCTCCATAGCAGATGAAACAAAAGCAAAATAAAAACAGAGGAGCTCTGTTCTCACATTTTTTCAGTTATCATTGCCTCATCCATTCAAACAATGGCTGTCATGTTTTGGCATGGGAATGAGAAAATGTACTTGCTGGCTGTGTACCTGAGAGAAGGCCTTACATCTCTATGGTTCTGGTCTGCTTTTCTAATTTGTATTTCTTATCTTGAGCACAGGTCATTGGATATAGATCCTGAGAATAGGATATTTCTAACCTTATAGCTATCTCGTCATTTCAAAGGATTGGGAGTCATTGAATCAGGTGTTGGTTGCTCTGTGGGGAGACATTCTTTCCAGCTACATTATTCTTGGAAAAGCTGACCAAAATCAGGAGGATGAAATTTGCATTCCTGGTTGGCAAGAATGTAAGGACCTCAGACTGCAGATTGAGAGGAACATCAAATCTGCTTAGCAGTCCCATTAAGTTTCTCCAGTTCTTCTTAGCTCCTAGTAGAGCATGAAAAATGTGGTTGATAATAGTTTATGTTTTGAATATGTGTGGTAGAATATAGTTTATGTTTAAGCATGTGTTAATGCATAAATAGAAGTCTTTAGTGTTTTAAACATTTTTTTTGTGGTAGAAAAAATAGCTGTCCTATACTTATCTACTACTTTGTACACTGAGCAACTTTTTCAGAAGGGACCCTATTAAACCCTTTTGGAGAGACTCTAGACATGAACCCCACTTCAGTTTTATTTAAGATCTTTTTCCCAAGACTCTCTGGTGAGTGGCATAAGCAAGAGGATATGAAAAAAAGCCTGAATTTCCTCTGACAAAAGCCAAAGGTAGGAGCCCTTCTCTGGAAAGGGCTATAGGGTATCCCATCCACCCTAAACCAAGATCTCATCCCTTCTTTTATCCTCCTTTTCCCTTCAACATAGCTTTTAATAAGAGGGAGAAAAACAAACTGCTTTTTTTTTTGTCTTTAGCTTCCTTTGTCAGCCTCAGTTCATTCTGAATTCCAGCATACCCAGTAATATTTTTATAGGATGTTAACATACTCACAAAGTAATGCTGAATGCTAGGGGTAGGACACTAACAACTGGGGGTGGGACTCATTCAGGTAAGGATTCATATAGCTTATGGCACGTGAATTGAGCTTTTAAAGAATGTAGGACTTCTAACAATTTAGACGGTAGCCTATACTTTCTTGCAAAAAAGGGAATAGAATGGCAACACCTGATTCAGTAGTCATATACGGAGATCCTGCAACTGGGTTAATTTGACTGGAATATTCACAACTGGAGGAAAAGTAATATGCAGTAACCTGAAAAGACAGGTGTGAGCTGATTTTTAAGAGCATTACAAGGGTCTGTATTTAAGCTGCTGTTTAAGCAGGAATTCTTCATCTAGGGTCTCTAAATTTGTTTCCTTGATATTTTTATAACTATATTTTAATATAACTGATTTCCTTTGTAATTCTATTTATTTGTACTGAGAAGGAAGTCCCTAGGCTTCACCCAGACTATCAAAAGGCAAAAAAGCCTAGAGTTTCATCAGTGAAGTGTCTCCAGGGTTTAAAAAGCATCAATTTCGCAACTGAGGAGAATGGATTGGAGAAGAAAGCCTTGATGCCAGGGAAGCCCATTAAGGAGGCTCTTGTCACTTTCTGGCAAAAAGGGATAAATGTCCTAGGCTTCTTTCAACTTTCAGCACTGGGCCATGGCCATTATTCCTGACTTCTGTCACTGGACTCCAATGACTGTGGACAAGGGAGTGACATTGATGACGTTGTGCATCTATCTGCCTCACTTAGATCCAATTCACTTATGAGTCAAGACTTCACCCTTGTGATGTCCTTAGCCCTCTTGAGAACGAAGGACTGAACAACTTTTCAGCTACCTTCAATCATCTGCCAGAAGCTTTAATGTTAGTGCCTTCTACTGAGGCTATCTCCAATTTATGCTGTGTTTACCTTACATGTAGAGGCAGCAAGGTGGCACAGTGGAGACACAACAAATCCACCCTCAGACACTGCCAAGGAACCTGCCTCCATTTCCTCATCTGTAAAATGACGACAACAGCATCTACCTTCCAGGGTTGTCCTGAAGATAAAATTCTATTTATAAGGTGTTTTGAAAATCTTAAAGCACTATATCAATGTGACTATTATACACACGTGTATGTTTTGACCCATTGTACATGCGTACATGTATGTCTTGCTTGCATGTTACATGTTTGTCTTACTTCCATGCTATATAAGCATGTATAAAGGCGCAGACACACACACATGTAATACGTTGGCACGCTGTGCCCACCGTTGAGCTGCGGGCTCCTTTACAGCAGGAACACTCTGCCTTTCTTCGCATCCTCAGCTTGGCCAGTATTTGACGTATGTCGTCCGTCAGCCGAATGGCGTCCATTCCCCAACCCTTCCTGACCTCACCTGAAGTTTTCCCGACAAAGAAATGGTTTGCCGGCTCCTCCTCCGGCTCATTTCATAGATGGGGAAACCAAGGCCAAGACCAAGTGACCTGCCCCGTTAGTCCACCCGCCGTGTCGCCTGCCTGCCCAATAAGCACACAGCAGGTGTTTAATAGACAGCTGGGCGGGGTATGACCCAGGCTGGAGGCCTTCAGCTTCAGAATATTGGGTGAGATGGGCCTGTTAATAAACAGGCGGCACGACCCGCCCCTTTAATGATTCTTCCATAAGGCTTCGGGAGGGCGGGTCTGCCCCGAACAAATATGGCGCCTCGGCCCGGACGACGGACCATGCCCTCACCAACATGGCTTCCACGGAGAGCGGAAGTTGCGAGCCCCAAACAAAGATGCCTGGCGGAAGTCCCTCCTCCCCACCCGTTCCGCCCCGCTCCGTTCCGCCCCGCAGCGGAGACGGCGCCACGATGGCGGCAGCGACGGCCGGCCCGCAGGCTCTGAAGCGGCCGGAGCTGCGGGACGCCGCAGCACTGTTCGAGGCGCATGGGGCGGAGGAGATCCGCGGGCTGGAGCGGCAGGTCCGAGCGGAGATCGAGCACAAGAAGGAGGAGCTGCGGCAGATGGTGGGCGAGCGCTACCGCGACCTGATCGAGGCGGCCGACACCATCGGGCAGATGCGCCGCTGCGCCGAGGGCCTGCTGGACGCCGTGAGGGCCACGGACCGGTGCTGCGCGCGCCTCCGCCAGCAGAGCCACGCCCCGGGCACGGCCCCGGCCCCGGCCCCGGCAGCGGCGCGCCCCGCGCGCGCCCCCCAGGTCTCGCCCTCCCCGAGCCCCGCCCCCACGAGGCCCCGCCCCCACGAGGCCCCGCCTTCCCCAGCTCCCTGCCCGCCCCTCCCCGCAATTGATCCACACAGGGCACACGCCCCGCCTCCCAGTGTGCAGGGCCAGGTTTAGGAAGAGGCAGCCCGAGGGCGAGTGCAGGGAGGGCCACCTCGGTCCTGGCCTCCAGCAGAGGCCCAAGAGTAGAAATCCTGGACAGTTGTCAGTCTGCAGGGGTGGAAGGAAGAACTTTCCTTCGAGAGTGATAGAACATCCAGGTCCGAGCCAAAAGAAAACATGTCTAAGGCCTTGGGTTAGGTTTGGAGAAGGAAGAGAAAAATCTGGAAGGACCGCCCTGCATGCGGGAAGTTTACCTCCTACTGAGGGACTTAAAATAGCCAGCATTCTTAAAGTGCTATTGACAAAGCACTTTACAAATATAGTCTTATCCTCTCCACACCCGGGGAGGTAGGTAGGTGCGATTAGCATTCTCATTTTATGGGTGAGGAGACTGGCAGATGTTAAAGTGGCTCACCCAGGGGCTAATAAGTGTCTGAGGCCGGAGTTTGAACTTTGGGCTTCCAGTGCTCAATCCATACTACACCAGCCTCCCTGAAGAGCCGGGATACACAGATAAAGTGTGTGTTCAGCCTTCCTTGCAGAAGACCATGCCATCAGAGAAATGATGACATGACTTGCACTTGACTTTGTTTTGAGTGAGGGAGGGCTGTGCAGGTCACCAGCCTCACTTCTCCTCCAGAGCCATCTGAATCCAGTGACCAGATATTCATCAGGATGACTGGAGATGACCCAGGATGAGGCAAGTGGGGTTAAGTGACTTGCCCAAGGTCACACAGCTAGTGAGTGTCGAATGTCTGAGGTGAGATTTGAACTCAGGTCCTCCTGACTCCTGCACTGGTGCTCTATCCACTTCACCACCTAGCTGCCCCATTGTCAGATAAAGTAAACAAGGAGAGAGAGAGTTAATAAGCCAGATCTGGAAAGGGCTGGTAGTAGGTGACGTGGAGGAGACTTGGGATTGCCAGAGGAGCAAGTGTTTCCAGAAAACTAGAGGGCATGTGGGATAATTTGACTGGATGGAGAGTTGAGTAGAAAGAAGTCATATGAAATAAGCCTGGAGGAAGTGGGGGGGGGGGGGAAGGGGAGTCGTTGTGGAGCACTTTAAATGCCAAGCAGGGGACTTTATGTGTTATCCTAGAAGCAATTGGAAGTCACATGGAGATTTTTGAGTAGGGGAGTGAAATGGGCATATCTGTATTTTAGGAATATCACTTTATCCAAAGTGTGGCAAATTAATATGAGGGCAGAAACACTGAAGCAGGGAGGACATTGAGACCATTGCATTAGCTTAGGCAATAGGTTAAAGTAGGGGAGGGAGAGAAGCAGATGGAAAGGAGAGATGGAAGTAGAAATGACAGGATTTAGCAAATAGTTGGATGTGGGATAAGAGAGAGTGAAGAGTTTAGGACATTGATGGGAAACCTCCAAGTCCTCAAGTGAGGCCATTTGACTGAATCCAGACTTCACAGAACAAATCCCCTTAATAAAAGGATTTGTTCTGTAAGACTTAGACTCAGTCAAAAAGCAACACCAAGGACCTAGAAGGCCACATGTGGCCTTGAAGCCACAGGTCCCCTACTTCTATTCTAGGCAGATCTCAAGGTTGAGTCCCTGGGTGGCTGGAAAGATGGTGATGTCCTGGACAGTAATCTGGAGATTCATTCAGAAGAGAGGTGGATTTGAGGGAAGAACCAATGGAGTTCACCTCTTGAGTTTGTGATGTCTCTGAGACATTCAGTTTGAAATGTCCAGAAGGCCATTGTCGATGTTAGACTTATAGTTTAGGACAATGGGCCTGGATATAAATATATGTTAGTAATTATCTTTATATGTTAATTGAACCCATGGAAGGTGATGAGGTCACCACGTGAGAGAATATAGAAAGAAAAAGAACAGTTTTAGAGTAGAGACAATTTATAGGCATCATTTGTATGATGAACCTGTAAAGGAGACCACGATGGCGCAGTCCAGGAGAATAACCTGGAGAAAATAATGTCACAAAAACTCAGGCAGGATGGAGTGTTACAGAAAGGAGAAGGTGGCCAACAATTCAAATGCTGAAAAGGGACCAAGGAGCCTGAGAACTGAGAAAATGCCATTAGATTTGGCAATTAAGGGATGATTGGTCACTTTGGAGAGAGCAATTTAAGTTGAATATTGAGGTCAGAAGCCAGATTGCAAAGAGCTCAGAATAAGTAGGAGCAGAGTAAGTGAAAGTAACCAGCCTAAACTTTTGAGTTCTTTCAAGTAGTTTGACTGAGAAAGTGAGGAAAAATATATGATATCTAGCAGGGATGATGGAATTTAATGAGACTCTCTTAAGGCATATGTAGAAGGGCTGTACTTGATGAGGTTGTCCTCTTCCTCAGAGACCAGAGCAAGCCTGTACAACACATATGGCCTGGAGGGGCTTGCTGTCCACCAAAGGATTTGGGGCAGCCAGCAAAAAATGTAGGATTGCCCTGATCATTCGCCTGTTTGTCCCGTGGCCAGCAGCAATCAAGCATCTTCAATCTATCGCTAGTCTAACCTATCTGCAAACCAAGGAAGTTTAGCGTATTTTAATTTTGTCCCCTGCCTACTGCCAAATTGTGCAGGTCTGAACTGGGGTAAAAGAAGAAATATTGGGGGATGACATCAAGATGAGAAGGGTGAGCTCTGTGAGAATGATTGTGATTTCTCCCAAAGTACGAAGGAGAGAACCTCAGCTGAGTGGGATAGAGAGGGATATTATGGGAAGCATGAGGAGAGGTTTGGAGCAGCTGTTGTGGAGAATGAGCGAGATCATGAGGGGGTGGGGTAATAGAAGGATCGTCTTGCTTGGGGTGAGCACCCAGTTGAGATTAGATGACAAGTCTGTATTGGACTCAAGCTACATGATTTCCTCAATTTCCTTTAGTCTTCATTCTGCTGCAGGCGAGAGGAGTGGAATGGGCAGCTGGTAGGAATTCAGGATTGGGATTTGTAAGGGTAACTATGTTTCCTGACCAGGAACTGGAGCTGATTAGCACTGTCTCCCTCTTAAAATAATTTGTATTTACTTTTATTTTTGAAATACTGTTGTATTTCCCTACAGAATTTAAATTCTTTGAGGGCAAGGACTTTTTTTTGGTTTTGGTATTTGCAAGCCTCTGGCTTTGCCTGGGCACTTAAAAAAATGTTTGTTGACTTGAATTCTGTGAAATATAGCTCTGGAAAACCAAGCTTTGATTCAGATGAAGCTATTGGACTATACCTTTAAACCCAAATCACTCTGGCTCTCCTTGGCCAATTATAGGTCCCAGCCTAAGCCTTCCTTGCTCACTGTTTGGGTTTTGGTGGCTCAGAGTGGGTGTCAATAGACGTTGTTTCTGTTCTAGTGTTACCTCAGACAAACTGAGACCCCAGAAAGACCTTAGCTTGAAAAGGCCAAGGTCATCCACTGAATCCAAGGCAATTGCCAATTGTCCTGACTTGTGTCTAGCCACTGGACTCCCGTGACTCGAGGAGAGAGTGAAGCTGATGACTGTGCACAGCCTTGCTTCACTTCAATCCAATTAACGTGCAGCAAGTCAAGATGTCACCCTCCTGATGTCACTGGTCCTCTTGAGAATGAAGGATAGAAAACAATGACCTATTGCCCCTGCAGGAACACCAAGGCTTTTATTGCTGTTTTTCTGATGAATCTGATATAAAAAGTTGAGCTCTTTCAGAGCCTTGGAAAGTTGGAAGTACCTTCATGTCAAACATAAGTTCTGTAGTTAGGGCACGCTGATATGTATAGAGCTTATCCAAGATTACCAGAGTATACTTAGCATGAGCATCACTTGACAGCATCATGATAGTGATGAATGTAGTGATATAATACACAGGTTACATGATAAAATATTGACAATTTGAACTTACTTTTACCTGGAGATTCTAGAAATAGGCTTATTTTCATGGTAGCTGTGTAGGGACTTAATTGTGTAACATTCTTACTCCCAAATCACAATCACCTCACATATTTTTGAGTGCCCAGTATTATTCAGTGCTCTGTAGAGATTACAGAGACGCAAAAGACTTGCCCGCAAGGAATTTGTAGTCTAACCATGGAATCTATAAAGAGGGGAAAAGCTAAATAACAATAAAAAATTTGAATGGCAGTTGAAGAACTCAGTACAAGAAATGTCCCATGATTAGTTGGCAAAATAATTGCTTCAGGAATTCAGAGGAGAGAACCCCAAAGGCTGGAGCTGGTCAGGGAGGCCTTCATTAGAAGTGAGATTTGAGCAGTCATAAAAATGGGCTATGGAAGAGGAGGAGACAAGACAAAACAAGAGGGTAGAATGAGAGCAAGAGCTAGGAACTGAGGGAAAGGATAAGATCTAGTCTGAAGACAGTGAGGAAGCTAATTTTCCTAGAGTAGAGGATTCACATTTAGGTTTAGTCTGAGCTAAGGTTAGATAGAAATCTCAGGGTTCAGTACTGAACCAGGCTTTATGACAGTGACATGGGCAAAGCTGTATCTGAAGATGATTAATCTGGCAGCTGTAGTGGAGGAGACAGGGACCAGAGGCAAGGACTTCATTTTAAAAGGTGGTTGTAGTAAGCTGAGGTGAGCACAACCTGAACTCAGTGGTGGCAATGGGAATGGAAGAATGGATATGACAAAACTTAGAAGAACTGACAGGACTTAGTGACCAGATGAATATGGAAGGCAAGATTGAGGGAGTCAAAGTGAACTTCAAGATTTTAAGACTTCTGGCAGAACCATTCCTGTAACATCCCCAGTGCTTATTTGAGATAGTTGATAGTTGAGATTGGTATTGATTAAAGGCAGTCATCAGGGCAGAGGAAAGAAGCCTTCTGGGAAATCATAGGTTTAAGCCACACTTCATCAGACCACCAGATCCAAAGAGGGGGAAATGGGGAAACATAAGTGATAGAGCTAGCAGGCAGGAGGATGTCAAGGAATTAGCCTTGACACCATAGAGAGGAAGTGTCCTGTTCAGCTTAGCTGTCAGCAAGATAACAGTTTATATTGTGGGATTTCTTTATAGAAGAAATTATTCATTTATGGCATACTGTTAATTATTTTTCAAAATACATTTTTATTGATATCTTTTTTTATATCACCAAAATTTCTCCCAGCATCCCTCCCTCTCCACTCATCCAAGGATCCATCTTATATAATAAATAACATTTCACTAAATATGTTGACATGGGAAGAAATAATTAAGATACACAGCATAGCATATAAAGAGCTAGTTTTGGAGAAATGAGTTCAGTTTTAGATATATCAGAGGTGACATGAGGATACCAAAACGGAAAGATCCAGCAGGCAATTGAAAATATGAGGCTAGAAGATGATGGAGAGGGCAGACCTGTAGATTTGGGCATACTCTGCATGAGAGGTGATTGTTGAAACTGAGAGTGGGTAAGATCTGAGAGCAAAGAAAGAGAAGAGACCTGACTCTTGGTGGTCATCCACATTTAAGGGACAGGATGAAAAGAAACCATTGTGGGCGACAAGAGTATTCAGAAGCAGAAAAAGAGCCAAGATATTTCCCATGGAACCCAAGGGAGGAGGAATGTTGACACATAGGAGCCAAATTGATATTCCTGATGTACAGATTTAATTTCCTACTTTAGAAACTTTCAGTGGCTCTTGATTACGTCTAGGATAAAATACAAAATTCTCAGCCTGACATTTAAAACCTTTCATAATCTGGCTTCTCCCTATCTCTCCATTCCTATTTCGTTGATTGCCTCTTCTTTAGTCAAACTGGCCTGCTTGCTATACACATCATTCCATCTCCCACCTTTGTTGTCCCCCATATCTGGATTGTTCTTTGCACCTCCAAAGGGTAGAATCCCTAAGATTTCTTCAAAGCACAGATCAAGCACTCTCTTCCCATGAGGCCTCACCTCACATTTACACTTGCATTTGCATTTGCTCAGAAGTGTACATGTTGGTTTTCCTCAGTTCACTGTAAACTTCTTGAGGGCAAGGGCTGACTTGCTTTTGTCTTCATGACTCCAGTACCTGGCACAGTGCCTGGCATACATAAGTGCTTGACACTATTTGTTGAATTGAAATGATAAAGAGAAGCCAAGGAGAGTGATGGAGATTTGACATAAAGATAGATGAGAGAGGAGCTTGACTCTTCCATCTGCGTGTTTCTGTGTGTATGTCCGAGGAACTGAGTGAGGGGAGGTGCTGGGTAGGTGAACGCAGTGTCATTTGCTCACTGATGTTCCAAAGTCAAGCTTCCTCACCCTTCAGAGTCCCAAAGTTAGTCCCCAAGCATTGCACTGAGTAGCAGGTGACCAAAGTTAGAGCTCTCCCATGTCCTTGATTTCTCCTGCAGCCCCCAAAGCCCTCCCAAGAGAAGTTCTACAGCATGGCTGCCCAGATTAAGCTACTCTTAGAGATTCCTGAGAAGATCTGGAGCTCCATGGAAGCCTCTCAGTACCTGCATGCCACCCATCTCTACCTGCTCTGCTGCCACCTCCACAGCCTGCTCCAGCTGGACTCCACCAGTGGCCGCTATAGCCCTGTTCTTGCCCGTTTCCCAATCCTTGTGCGTCAGGTGGCAGCAGCCAGTCATTTCCGGTGAGTTGTTGGGGTAGAAGATCATTTCTTCAGTTGATTGCGGAAGCTCACAAATGTTGAGTTTGCTCTTGTTCTGCTATTTAAGACTTCCCAGTTGTTTCTCGGGGTTCTGCCATTCCTTTGGACTAGTTTGAGATGCCATCTCCCTTTTCCCTTCATTTGATTTCTTCCTAGGTCAACCATTCTGCATGAAACCAAGATGATACTCAGATGCCAGACTGTGTCTGACCAGGCTGTTGCAGAGGCCTTATCTTCAGTCATGCTCCTCGAAGACAGTTCTCCTCGTCAGGCCCTTGCAGATTTCCTGCTAGCCAGAAAGGCCGCCGTTCAGCAGCTTCTCAATCAGCCGCATCACGGTAGGCCAGATTGTTTTCCTTTGAGATTTGATCCTCATAAACTGAGAGAGAATTGTTTCTCTGAGATTATTTTTGACCATAGAGTTGCACAGACATATATGTAAAATGGAATTCCTGTCAATTTCAGTAAAAGAAAATAATGTCTTCTTGTAGGTGCTGGTATCAAAGCTCAGATTTGTTCATTAGTGGAGCTACTAGTCACCACTCTATACCAGGCCCATGCTCTCTTCTACACTTTGCCTGAAGGAGTACTTCCGGATCCTTCCCTGCCATGTGGCATACTCCTCTCTACCCTGGACTCTGTTACTAGCCAGCAGCTTGCAGGTAAACCCCTTGACCAGCTTTCTTAAGAGGATGGCATAATATATCATTCCATTTCAATTCTGATTTATTTCTCTTTCATAGTCAGGCCACAACCTCTTTATTATATCTATTTCCCAATATACCTTTAAGTCAATGGCTCCTCCCTTTCTCAAGGGCATTAGAAATCATAAAACCAGAAGAGACCTTACAATGTCATTTGGTCTGTCTTCCTTACTATTAAATGGCATGATTTAAATCCAGAGGAAGGAGTTGTCTGCTGACTATCTCCAGAGAATAGAGGAAGGGCATAGGAGCAGGAACACTTCCCAAGTTTCCATCTTTTTAAAAATCAGGTTTAATTCTGATTTTTTTCATATTTGAATTCATATCTACCACTCCAAAGCATCCCCCACCCTCTTCCCAATTTTTCCTTTTCTTTTCCTGTTCCCTACTTTACTGGGAACCATTTTTGCAAAGTAGTAGGGAGTTATGGAAGGGTTAGCTTGAGTGAGAGTGAGAAAGTGTGTGTGTGAGAGAAAAGAGCACACGCATGTGCACATGCACAACACCTGTAATGCATTCTAGCTGCTTTATTTTTTCCACTTCAAACATTGACTTCAGGGATGAAGATTTCATTCACCCTCTGTAATTTCTTTCACACCTGTGCATAGGAAGGGGGAGACTTAAGACTTCTGCTTATTCTCTTTAAACGCTTATTGACTAATAGGCTTCATCTGTTTAGGGAAAGGCATCATCAGTGTCTTGCCAGAGATGGAGCTGTGCAGCTGGTTCAAATACCTTCCAGTCTCCATTGTGGAGTTCCAGCCAACTCTTCGGACTCTTGCGCACCCCATCAATGAGGAGTACCTGAAAGACACTCTGCAAAAATGGATCAACATGTAAGCCTTTGTCAAGGGAGAAGTTTCCATAGGTTGGTGGCTGCTTTTCATGGTTCTCTGAGGTAGAGTGTGTGATGTTGGATGCCCTGAGTGCCACTGCATGGTGCTCCTCAGGCCTGTGAGGCACTCAGAAATATGTCATTGTCCTTAGCCTAAAGGGAAAAAAGTAGCACAAAAGGAATGGGAAAGACAGGGGACTCAGAAGAAAATGGTTGTATTACAGGTGTCATGAAGATATCAAAACTGGGATCACCAGTTTGCTAGTTTATGTGAAGAGCCTGAAAGGCCTTGCAGGGATCCGAGATGCTGTGTGGGAGCTGCTCACCAGTGACTCCATGAGCCACAGCTGGGAAGTGGTATGCCGGCGCCTCCTGGACAAACGCCTCTCCTTCTGGGAGGACCTATTACAGCAGCTGTTTCTGGACCGATTACAGGTGAAGGGAAGATGGTATAGGAATTGCTTTCTGATGCAGTGCCTGGTCATCCTCTGTGAGGTGTTTGCCCCTTACTGTCTGCTTGACTTGGGGCATTTTCCTGTTAGCTTTCATGTCTCTTCTGTGCAGGACTCACCAGGGTTGCTCAGCTTAACTGCTTTGGTAAATAAGTCTGACAAATTAACATAGTCTTAGATGCCAGAGTGAAAAATGAGACCAGGTTTTAAAAAGCCCACAACTAAGATAATTTTTTTTGAACTTGGAAAAATGACATCAACATAGAAAATGCTCATGGAGTTGAATTAAATGCTTGCTGCATGCAAGTAAGTCACCGTGGCAGGCCCTGGCATATACAAGGATAAAATGGAAAATGGCCCTCAAACAGCTTATATTGTTTTGAGTGATACAACCTGTGCCACAAATAACAACATGTTTGAGGTGGAAGAGAATGCTAATATTAAACTGGAGGAGTCAGTAAAGGCTACGCAAAGGCCAGGATAAAACCAAGGCTTCTAAGGGAGGGAAGTGGGGAAGGAAGAACATGTCTTGCTCTGGGCACAGAAGGGGGCTCATTTGACTGGAAGCTGGAGAAGAGGGAGCCATGGGTGGTGGTGAATGCCTCTGAGGTTTTCTCCCAGGAATCTGATTGGGATTCTTTCTCATTCTCTCCTAGACACTAACAAGGGAAGGCTTTGATTCTATCTCCAGCAGCTCCAAACAGCTCCTGGCTTCAGCCCTGCAGGAGCTCGAAGCCAATTCCAGCACCTCCCCCAATAAGCAGGTTCAGTTTGAGCACAACATGTCTCTCTTTCTCTGGTCAGAGAGTCCTTCTGACTTGCCCTCAGATGCGGCTTGGGTCAATGTGGCAAACCGGAGCCAGTGTGCCAGCAGTGGCCTCTCCATGAAAGCCCAGGCCCTCAGCCCCTACGTGCAGAGCTTCTGTCTTGCCCTAGATTCCAAACTGAAGGTGAAACTGGATGACCTTTCATCATACCTTCCCTCAGATGCACCCAAGGAGGCTTTGGGCACACAGACCAAGAATTCTGCTTTTGATAGGTACTCGGATGCTGGCATTGTGGAAGAAATGCTCCGAAACCACTGTGCAGCCTGCACTGAACAGATTGTGGCATGTGTGCTTACGGAGCTGCAAGGGGCTGAGGCAGTCCTACAAGGGCCAGCCCATACCCTCAGTCGTTCCAAGCTCTCCTCAGTCCTCTTCATGGCTAGGCTCTGCCAATCCCTTGGAGAACTGTGTCCCCATCTTAAGCGATGTATTTTGGGCAAATCGGGCATTTCTGAGAAACCCACAAAGGAGCCCCGGTCTGCAAAGAAGCAGATGAAAGCAAAAGCTCAGGAAGTGAATCCTGTTCTAGCAAAATGGCAGGAAGTGAAAGAGCAGCTCCTGGATCAGAGTCTGCTGGGATACCGGCTTTGGAGCACGGCCATCACAAACGTATGAAGATGGGAGAGATGGGGTGGGGGCAGAGAGGAGGAGGGAGAGAAGATAGAAACCTGCCCTTACATTATGTTAGAGGAAATAAGACATACACAAATAATTGTAATACAAAGTGATTACGTTCATGAAAAGCACAAAATGTGACAAAAGTTCACTTCTAGCTGAGATTATCAGGGAGTACTGCATGAAAGAGATGGCACTTCAACCAGGGTTTTCAGTTTAGAGTTTGAGCAGGTGAAGGTGGGTATAAAAAAGTATTCCAGGCATGAGCCATAAACAAAGTGGAAAACTTCAGAGGTGTTAAGGGATTGTTAACTAGCTGAAGAATTGGGGTCTGTGGGTTCATCCACTGGAACCAGATTTGGGAGAGGTGGGCCTTTAAATAGAAGGCTGAAAAGTTTAGTTTTAATAGGTTTTTAGCTAGGAATTAGTTTTCTGCCATGTGTTGATTAATCTAGCAGTAGTATTTGGTGTGGATTGGAATAGAGGAGAGATTGCAAATAAAGTCAGATTCCTCCACTAGTCCAGAGCAGACATCCCTAAAGTCACAGAGAAATGGCAGTAGAGATGGGGACAACTGTAAGAGATTCCCAGGGAGACTCAAAAGACTTGGTAGCAGTATCTATGCATACAGATGGAGGAGAGAGGTCAAAGGTAGGTTTTAAGCCTGCTTAATCGAAAGGTTAGTTCCAATTTAGTTTGGACTATGTGGAATTTGAGCTGCCAGTGAGACATTCAGCTTATCACCTCCCCAAATCTCTAAACCTGTTCAGTTCTGGCACTAACATTGCAGTCAGTTGCCAAGGCTTGACCTGTTTTTGTCCGTCACTCCCTATATTGATACCAAAATCTCTCGAGTCTGCCTTGCAATGACTTCTCTTTAGATTGTAATAGGACTACTGCATTGTCTTATTGATCTTCTTGCCTCCAGTCTCCCTCCATCTAATCCATCCTATACATTATCGCAAGATTAATCTTCCCAGTGAGGGTAGGGGTGTGAACTTAAGTGCCTAAAAATCAGGGCTGTGATTAGACAGATTTGGGGTTGTCTGTATAGGTGATAGTTTAAATTGTGGCAGTGCAGGAGAGTGCTAAGGGAAAATGTAGAAGGGAATGAAAGCTAAGGACAGAACCTTGGGAAATGCCTGCATTTAGGGAGCTGGAGGTTACAGGAGAAATAGCATCTGAAGAGGTAGGAGAACCAGGGGAGCAGTGTGGCAGCTAAAAGGACAGAGTGTATCAAGGAGGGAAGAGTTATTGAAGCATGACCTGGTGGTGGAAAGGAGACATCCAGTATAGAATACTCCTGCAGTGGAAGTTAAGCAGTGCTTTAAATTAAGGTAATAGTTTGGGGTGGGGATATATTTTGAAGGATGGGAGAGATTGTGTAGAAAAGGGAAATGAGTCAGTGCAGAAGAGTATTGAGTAACTGGATGAAGGGTGATTGATGGATCAGGGCCCTGGAAATGGGAAGGGATGGGATCAAAAGCACAGATGGAAAGATTAGCCTTAAAGAGGCTGCCTCATTCTCAGAAACAAGATGAAGATGTAAAGTTATTCAGGTGTGGAAGAGAAATTGAAGGGGCTCCTGCTGAATGATTTTATTGTTCTTAATATAAGGAGGCCTTCCTTGTGGAAAGAATGAATGTGGGAGCTTTGCGGGGGACTAGACAAAGCTTACCCTCACTAATTTTTTCTTCTTACTAGATCCTTCTCCTGTTTTCCCCAGTATATTTTTTCTACTTAGCATCATGACCTTAAGAACTGGAAATTGGCTTCATCAGCTGAAAAATGTGGGATCCCTTCGAGGGAGTGGGTAGTTTCATCGTTCTTCTCCCTGGAAAGAATTTGTTCTTTGTAAAATATCTACAATCATTTTTGACTAGTAGTCTTTATCAAAGTGCCGGTTTTTAACTTTAAAGCTATGTTGCTGTCCTAGAAGTAACAAGAACATCCCATATGCTGCTTTTGAGAATTTACTCAAAAGACTTAACGCATTACAAGATGCTCTTTCTGTTGTGTATTCACTTGTTCATACCCACCCTGGATGTATCTGGGAGGTGTTCCATGAAGGCTCTTTCTTTGATTGCCAGGTCCTGGTTCATGATTTCACCCAGTCATTACTTCTCGATAATGCTGGCTCCATCCTAGCTATGGCCACCAACTGGGATGAGCTAGAAATCCAGGAGGAGACAGAAACTGGGAGCAGTGTAACATCCAAGATTCGACTGCCAGTACAGGTGAGATAGTCACTTTTATGTGAGCTTTTTAGTTAGAAAGAACTGCTTGAGAAGCATAGGGGGAAAGCTGGACAAATATGGGTTCAGGTCCTGCTGCAACCTTGGGCATATGATCACCTTTCTGAGCCATAGTTTTCTCTGAAGTAGAATTTCTTGCACTACTACCTTATAAAGTTGTAGGAATAAGTTAAGTTGGTGAAAGCACTTTATCTAAAAGTACTGAAATGTAAGTAATCATATTACAAAGTCATCTGTGACAAAGAACCTAAGTGATTTGTTGTAATTTCCTGGTGAGGCAGTGAGTACACCAGGGCACAGTTAACTAGTGGGAACTGAGAGACTCGGTATGCAATTTTCTGATGCCTTTCCTTTAGTGGGAGCCAAAATAGTGTCACCTAGGGAATAACAGGACATTTTATAAATTAAGGGTTAGCACTTTAAAGTTCTAGTAATTGCATTTCCCAGTTGTTAATTTTCCCATACTCTTGTAAAGGATGGCTTCCCAAACAAGTAAAATTCTACCTTGTCTATGAATTTTGTTACCTATAGGCCATGAGAATGACAGCTCCCTCACAAAGGACTTTTGCAAAAGTACCTGAGTGAAAAATTTTCAATTCCTTATTCTGATTCTCTCCTCCTGAAGTCTGTGTGCTGTGTGTGAAGTAGAGTCCCGGAGTGGTATGTGGGGTACAGATGGTTGATTTAAGAGGTCAAGACCCAAGAAGCCTTATATAGCTAAACCCATTCTACTTTCCCCATGACGCATTTTGATGACTTGCCAATTCCTTTCTAAGTGACAATATTTGATTCTTGTAGCCATCCTGGTATGTACAATTCTTCCTGTTCAGCTTGTGTCAGGAAATAAATCAGGTTGGAGGCCATGCCTTGCCAAAGGCAACACTGCAGGAGATGCTAAAGGGGTGCCTGGTTCAAGTATTAGCAGGCTATGAAAAACTTTCTGAAGAGAAGACAACAAAGGTATGTTGTAGAGGCGCATCTCTGCCTAAAACACGTCTTTGTGTTTCAGTAGCTCTGATGGAGGAGTTCAGACATATAAGTCAAATGTGATTTTCAGACATGCTTGGCAATACCCTTAAGGAACCCTTGGGTCAGGTACCAATTACTACAGAATATCCATATACCTTTTCTAGCTGGTTTGCATTTTTAAAAATATGAAACCACTCTTCATGTATTTTTACTTTTTTAGCCTATGCATACCCAAGTTTGATGCTGATCAAATTCAGCTCTTGGCTATATCTTTCCTACTAAGTGACTATGTAATTCCTATTGGTAGCTAGAACATCTAGCTTCCCTTCCCCTTAATTTAGTCCTTAAATTGTCATGGGGGAGCTAAGTGGTGCAGTGGATAGAGCACTAGTGCAGGAGTCAGGACTTAAGTTCAAATCTCACCTCAGACACTTGACACTCACTAGCTGTGTGACCTTGGGCAATTCACTTAACCCCAATTGCCTCATCCTGGGTCATCTCCAGTCATCCTGATGAACATCTGGTCACTGCATTCAGATGGCTCTGGAGGAAAAGTGAGGCTGGTGACCTGCACAGCTCTCCCTCACTCAAAGCAAAGTCAAGTGCAAGTCACATCATTATTTCTCTGATAGCATGGTCTTCAGCAACGAAGGATGAACACACATACAAATTGTCATGTAGGACTCATCTAACCTGACAGTACAGGGTGTAAGCCTTCAGTCTGTTACAAATTGGAGGCTTTAACTTTTAGATCAAGGCCTAATCTTTTATCTAGAAACTTGGAATTTCTGTTTAAAAGTATTTTCTTGAAATATAAAAATTTAATTTGCCCAAGACCAATTCTGGATTACTGGTAAAAAATTGTTGAGCACACACTCTTAGTATGTGTAATTTACTTATAGTAAATAAAAATAAAAGTATATACATATACTACCACACTAATTATGTACATTATAAAAGATACACAAAAATAGAAGTCTTAGAAGGGTAAGACAGATGAAATATTTGATCCTAGAGGCAAGTGAGCTATGGAACTGATCGAGTAGGGGACTGACATGCTCAGACCCAAGTCTTGGAACATGACTTGGAGGGGAAGAGATCAATTACAAGGCTAGTGAATCTGTTACTGAAAGACTACTCAATCAATCAGTAGTCCAGGTGATGCCATTTTGAACAGGAAAGGATGAAAAAAGATGTGGCAATAGAAACTGCCAAGTCTGTAAATGGTTGGATATGTTGGGGGAGGGAAATATGGAAGAAAGAAAAAGCAATGACATCTTTGATCTTTCACAATTCATCTCTTTCTGCTTCTTCTGTGTAGTTCACTGTCCCTTTGGCAGGGGTTGGGGGCGTGGTGTTGGCTCCTTGTATTCACCAGTCACTGTCTAGATACAGGGTGAATAGAGTTATGGCATTTTCCCATTAGCACCTGTGTAACTGCTGCTGTGGAAAATGAGGTTTCATTTTCCTTCAGAGATGACACCTGGCTCAGTACAGAGAATCGCTGAGGCAGAGTAGAGGGATACGATGCTGGGAGCAGATCAGCCCTACTACTGAGCAGGGATCAATGTCTTCCTATGCTGAAATTTGTTGACCCTTTAGGAGTCAGGCCTAATCCCATCCTTTGTACTTTGGAGACCACTAGGTTAATGAATGATTGCCCACATAATTCCTTTGTGTTTGGGGAAAACAATTTGCAGAAAGAAGGTGCATTCCCAATGACCCAGAATAGGGCACTACAGCTACTTTATGATCTGCGTTATCTCAATATTGTGTTGACAGTCAAAAGCGAAGAGGTGAAAAGCAGTCGAAGTAAACAAGACTCCAGGTATTGTACCTTACCCTCCTCTAAAAGGCCATTTTGGGGGTGTGGTAGCGGGGTGGAGTTGTGCCCACATTGCTAATGAAATAGTACCGACATGAAGACTGCTAAATTCCAGGTAGAGGGTGTGGTAAGTGTAAGACAAGCTAGGTTATTGGAGTCAAAGCTTTCAAGTCTGCAAACCTTAGAGTGTAATTTGGCCCTCTTTCCCCAAAATTAACAACATGTAATGTGATCTGACTTCCTGAACACTACAGCCCGAATCTGAGGTTAATTAAAAATTGGCTACGCTCATCCACCTGTGGGATAAATGGTGAGCTACCATTTAAAAAGCCAAAATAAATAGAACAAATCCCAGTACTGGGTTTTTCTAGGACATGTATAGATTTTTATAATAGCTTTCTTTTCAGGATACTGAAAAGCAATTCTCATTCCAATTTTTCTTTTCTAGAATTGAAAAAATAACAGACTTCTTAGAAGGTCTCATAGATCCTTTTGACCTAGATGTCTTTACACCACACCTAAACAGCAACCTCAATCGCCTGGTGCAAAGAACCTCGGTAAGTCAAGATGAGAACATGCTTCTGTCTGAGCGGTAAGCCTAGCATAGGGGAGCTCAGGTTGCAAAATAAACAAGTCAAAGCATTTGGCAGTACATTAGTAGCTGCCTCTCAGCTGGAGAGAGTGGAGAAGAAGCCAAGCAAGTCCTTGTTCTAGTTAAAGGTGAGCTCCGTGTTTATAGCAGGTACTAAACTTGAGGCAGGTCAAGTTAAATCTTAATTCAGATGATTATTACAAAATCCTACCCAGGGGGTTGAATATAAAGATTGATCTTTAAAAACTGCAGCAAGGAAAATTTAACAAAATACAAATAGATTCCTGTGATCAGCAGTAAGAAAAGAGATCCCTTTCAGATTTAGTATTCTCAATTCAAAGCGGAAAAAAAGTTGATCAGAGGCAATATTTAACCTAAAAGGACACTTCCATACTTTAAAGCAATAAATAAAAGATCCCCATCTTAATTTAATTTGCCCTGTTTTTTTAAATTTCCCAGGTTCTATTTGGACTGCTAACTGGTACAGACAATCAGTTTTCTGCCCGGGGCAGCACTTTCAACTCCCAAGAACCCCATAACATACTGCCATTGGCATCAAGTCAGATCAGGTAATCTTTCACATGGGACTTCATCTAGGCCCTGGGGTTTTCTGGTGCCTCTTCTGAAACCTCTCCATTCCACCTTTCAGGTTTGGACTTCTTCCACTTAGCACAACTAGCACGAGAAAGGCTAAGTCCACTAGCCGAAGCACAGAACCTAAAGACCAGGTTAGTGAGCACAGCATTCTCTACATTCAATGGCTCTCCCTCCCCACTTTCCATACAACCTTTAGGGGATCTCCCTCTTAAATACTAAGAAAGAACTAAAATGACAACATGCACTAATGCTGCATTTAATGGTGGTGCGATAGCAAGTACAAGATCTTACTAGATTGAGTGGATAGTTGTTAAAAAAGACAATTGTGTTTAGACATTAAGCAGCCTCAGTGGAGGGAGTATTTTAGGCTGCTAATACTATAGAAAATTCTGCAAAAGATAGGATGGAGTTTTATTTAGCATACTAGGGAGGGGGCTAGAGTTACATAGCCAGCCCCAGAAAATGGTTGTAATTCATTTGGAAAACAGATTAAAATTGTTTTGTCCTAGTCATAGTTTCATCCTCCACAACATAATATTTGTTAGGAGGAAACAGGAAACATTGCTTTTTCAAGCTGTTTGCCATGCAGTAAAGCCTGCAACAATCTTACTGGGGTATTTCAAAACTCAAACCAGTTCTCTCTCCCCTTAGTATCTATACTATCTGTTTGCCCTGTATGTATAACTGGAAAGCAAATGTTAGTTTTGTATTCTTTTCCTATTCTTTGCAGACTAGTCTGTTAAGACCTTCACCTTCTTCCTAAAAACTTTTAGATCTTAAATGCTTTTTAAAGGGCAGTGAGAGGAACAGAGAAAATACAATTCCCCTACCTCCAAGTCATTAGACTTCAATTTTAGATAAAATTATGCCCATTCCAATCCGATGCCATAATTTTCTTAGTACATTAAAACTTCAAGTGTCTGTGGCAAAATCCTATTCCCACTAAAGAAGCCAGCAGTGGGAAGAAGTGTAATTTAAGTTAAGCTTGTTCTTTTCCTGAAAAATTTGACTTAGTAGTTTTGTCACATAAGTAAAAGTTAATACCAGTCCAGAGAAATGGTTTCTTCAAATTCAGTCTTTTTCTAACCTTACAAACTAGAGGTGAAGGTTCTCTCACTAGCAATCCCCAAAGTTTAAGATCTGCTTTTATGTGTTGGGTAACTTTTAGAACAGAAGACTGGAGTGGGTAAGCAGGTAAGAGAATCCTGGCAAAATCTAAGGCACTTTCCTTTCAATCTAATGGCAGGTTGTACTTCCAACACTCTCCAGAGCAGATGATGACCTGATGCGTCCTGGTTCCTTGTTCCGACAGCTCGTCACAGAGGAGGAAGACACATCTACACCATCTCTTTTCAAACTTAGTTGGCTCTCTAGTATGACTAAATAAAATGAATCAACTTATCGGGACATATTTCTTTTTCTAAATAAATATTACCATGTATTTATTAGTGCCTCTGCTAATTTGTTTCTAAGTTCCACCAATTTTTGTGGTTTCACTGAGGGCATGTGGCCCCCTAGTGACTATTATTAGCAGGTACTTCAAATATTAAATTGAACCTAAGCTAACACATAGTTCTACAGTACCTGTTACCTTAAACACCAGCTCAGGTTGCTTAGTCTTTACTGTTAGTCATCTGTGCCTTGATAGACACAACAGGTGGAATTATCACAAAATCATTTAAGCTACTAATGTACATTTGTGTCTGAGACAAAAGTTACAAATACAGTACAACTTCTTGTCTTTCACAACTGTGCAGTGTTCACTAAGAAGCTTGAAATTTAGCCTTTGGAGGATTAATGATATCGTAGAAATAATCAGGGTTCAAGGAAGTATCTAAAAGACATTCTCCCTGGAATGCAAACACCTTACATAGGGAAGAGAAGAAGACAGATGGTAGGGACAAAGTCTAATCTAATAAGCTTGGTCTAATTTTCCTCCCCCTGTAACAGGAGAAATTAATTTCAATAGGACATCTGCATACTGAGAGGTAGAATGGTAGCCAGCTTCAGTCTCAGACAGAAGCAAGCTCTTTTATACTTTGGGAAAGAAAACTAATGTTTTTCATGCAAACTAGTCTTTACTAGTTTACTGAATTTTTTTTAAATCTTTAAAATTTGAGGACCCCATGTTTTAAAAGGACTCCTTGCACAAAACAGTAAGTTTCCAATGGATTTTCAAATCTGAAATGGAGCCAGTATGGACTCTTAACATGCAGATGCGGTTTCTTCCTACCGTCACCTTCACTGGGATGACACCCACCCTGAAAAGAATCCCATAAAAATGGCTTCAAAGCCCCTTTGAAATTGCAATAGTGCAGCAAAACCACAAGTAAACAAATGCCTGCTAACCTGTTATTTCAAATATAGACTGAAAAGCCAACAGGCATATTTTGTGCAATTTTTTAACAAACTTTTTAAGTTGAAATATCAAATCTGCACAGTGCTGTCCCTTCACAGAAGGCAAGGAACTGCTAGTTCATCATGTAGGAGGTCGTCCTCGGTGCTGTAGGCTATAAAAGTGTGCCTCCTTCAGAATCTGGTTGATGTGGAAGTAAGGGCCTTGGCATAGTGCAGACTGCTCCTGTAAGGACTGAGGGGTATTAGGGCTGGATCCGGTAATTATCTGGTTTAAGCTGCTTTCTTGAACACTTCCCCTGTCTGGGCTATTGATGCTGCTGCTGGTACTGCTGCTGCTGCTGCTACCACCACTGTCACTGCTTGAAGACTAGAAAACAAGAGAAAAGACAAAAGAAGGTTAAAGGCAATAATATTAACTTTGCTTGTTCTCTAATACTCAGAACATTTAGAAAAACCCCATTATTCCCCTTAATACTTCTGACATACTACATTTGCCACCCATTCCAACAGCTACTGTGTAGAAAGGAAATTCTGGACCTCCAGGGAACATGTCAATCACTGGGAGGTTATAGTATCAGTAACATTCTAACCATCATCAAAAAAAAAAAAAAAAAAGAATGAAAGGAAGGAAGAAAAGGAAAGGCAAAAAAAAAAGTGAAACTAAAAAAGCAATTTTTGCCACAATTCTTACCTGGTCATGAACTACACTATACTACTATGATAATCCAAGAAGTGTATTTTGCTCAATCTTTAATATAATTTCAGAAGTCTGTGTAAAAAATTGGCATTCCGGTTTGCCATTAATTTTGCCACTTGCTTTCTCCCTTTTAAACTGAACTCAGCTGACTCAATGCCTCCTGCTGTCATATGGAACAATATCTGACATCATTATCAGATCTGATTCTGAATATTAGGTCTCTAAAAAGAGGTCTTCCAACAGGACTCATTTCAAAATTAGGTTATTATACTTCTTAAATAACCCTAAGTAACTAGGTTAGGAACATTTATTCCATTCCTAAGATTCAAAATTTAACAAACCAGTATCAAAAACCTTAAAAAGCATGCCAATACTATCAACACAGCAAGGAAAGAAAACCTAAGAAATTTAGAGATTTAGTAATTACTATATACAATGAAAATTTAAATTTATGATCTCCTTTCAATCTGTATTCTCTGAATTCCTTGAGAGACAGGCAGAAATAAGGATATTTAAAGAAACTCTTGTTTTGCTGCTCTTTCATAAGAGTTGCTAAAAAATGGCTATATACCATTTAAATTCGAAATGTCATTGACACATGTATAATTAAAACAATAAAAATAAGTTTTAATCATTTCAAGTTCAACATATATGCATGACCATTTAATAGCATGGATGACAATATTATGAAAAGAGAACAAAACACATGTTCCAGTCATCTGTATCTATTCAACATGTGTTACACCAATTTTTACTACAAGAAGCCAAGCACATTCAGAGAGATGAAGATAAAGTCTTTTTAAGTTCAAGAAAACTAAGCCATATGAAGTCAGGTTGAAGAATTTATCCACCATAAGAAGTGACAGTACTGTTAGCTGTAAAAATGAAGTTCATACATATGTGGACTTGATACATAATTTAAAATTTAGCAAGTCAAAATAAGACAATATTGTCACTACAGAAATATATATCCTAGATTATATCTGCTCAGGACTCCATTTGAATAGGCCCCTAGGTTAAAGAATGGTAGTCATAAAGTAAATTTGCTACTACACTGGATAAGAAACCCACCGCACAGAACACTTTGTTTCCTCTTAGTCTGTTTTCTTTACTGTTTTTCGTTACGGGTGCTGTCTGAAAATTAAGGTGAGAACTATAATCAGTTTCTAATCAAGTTTTCATCTTAAATTATATCAAAGTCTACAACTGTAAAGACAAATTTGGTAATTCTTGGTGAAATGTCAATGTCTATTTCAAAATTGCAAAAGAAAGATTTGAATAAGTAAAAACAAAATACCCCTGAACAAAATAAACTTCAACCCAAATTCAATTTAAATTATACACTTGACTACCACTGAAAATACTCCATGCCAAAAGATCTCATTAATTTAGATCAACTATTTCTGATTTTATAACATGGTCCTTAAACTACGAAAAAAAATCCAATTATAATAGCATAAATAAAATTGGGGAGAACACTGAATCTTTCAAACTTCTCAATTCCTAAAAGCATTTTGGAGGTGCACTATACACAAATGAATGCATCTAATTAATATTTTTTATCTATGAAAAGAAAGGGTCTGTATGATATTCTCTACTTGATAACAATTTCTACAGGGGACAGGGATTATGTGAAAGTTATACTTAGATAGAATTCTTTCTAAGATTTCTATAATCCTGTGAAAGTTTTTGTCATTCTTTTAAAAATACTCTCTACAAACATACCTCACCCTCAGAGTTGTCCTCAAGAAACATTGTTTCACCATTAAATCATATTATACATTATAGCCAAATTCAATCACTCATTTGTAACATTCTTCCTGTGGAACTGAAGTAAGTTACTTCACCTATCTTACATTTTCTTGGAACCAATTAAGGATTTAAGTGTGGAACATGCAATATAGTTCTGAACTAATTCAGAATTGCCTTTAACCCAAAATTGTACAAATAAATAAACATTTATTAAGGATCCACAATGTGCAAAGCACCATGCTATGGGAAATGGGTCACTATCATGTAGTTTATAAGACAAGACTAACCATAATATGTAGTATAGCATTAAAGATGGAAAGTATGTCTGAACAAAGACAGATGCTTTTCAAGCTCAGTGAATAAAGGCAATACCATGTGAAATGAACTTTAAAAAAATAACTAGAAATAATAAATGGGCAGAAGGTAAGGGAAACTATACATTCTGGACAAAAGAGAATATCCCACAAGTGTATGGAGGTGGAATGAACAGGAGGACAAAGTATTCAACTTGGCTAGAGCAGAGAGTACAGGGCAATGAATGAGAGAAGGCTTGAAAGGCAAGGTTAAACACCTCAACGGCACAAGATTGAAGTTTGTAGGCAATTTAGAGTTAATGACTAATCGAATGACATAACCTAGGCATAAGACAGATTTTCTGGCAGTAAGGATGGATAAAAGCAGAGGAGAGAAGTTCTACTAGTCCAGGTAGGAAGTAATGACAATGATGGCTACAGGAAAGGCCGCATTATGTAAGATGTTAAGAAACCAACATGGTCACAACATGGTAAATGTCGTGACAGCTAGGTGGTGAAGTGAATACAGTCCTGGAGTCAGGAGGATGAGTTCAAATCCTGCCACTTCCTAGCTGTGTGACCCTAGGCAAGTCACTTAGCCTGTCTCAGTTTCAGTTTCCTCATCTACACAAGAGATGTATTAATAATATCTATACCTCAAGGTTGGACAACCAAACAAGATCAAGCACTTACAATATAAATTATAAAATGATCAGCCATGAGAGGGAAGACTAAAAAGATCATCCCACTCCTCACTCCCAAACATTCAAATATGGGAGAATTAGGCAGAATGACTAGTAGTGTCTGTCACAGAACAAGATGGGGAAGTATGAGAGGGGGGTTACTGAGTAAAATTAATGAATGAATGAAAAGTTTAAGGGAAAAGAGAGGTCCTTTAAGTTTATACTTTTCAATTAATCAACATTAATGACACTGGGAATACAAAAATACTGAGAATATAAAATATTCCCCTCCCCCAAGGAGCTTATTATTCTACCAGGGAAAACAATATGCACACATATAAATAGATCCAAAATACATAAAAGTAAATATGAGTTAAATGGGGAAGACACCAACAGCTGGGAAATGTTTCATAGCTGCTAGAAGTGACCTCTGAAGGAGGCCAGGGATTCTAAGAATTTCTTCACTTTATAAATGGGGAAACAGACTCAGTGACTTACCCAAGGTCTACTGATCTCACATTTAGCACTCTTTCCATTTCACATCCTGAGCATGAAAGTGTTGACAAATCACCTTGCAAACGGGAATGTAGACCTGAAGGTCAGAGAGGGCAGGACTAGATAGATATATGAGGCTTACGAGTGATTTGCAGTGAGGCAGTAATTAAAGGTTTGGGAGTGATCGAAATTATATGATAGCAATTACAGGCAAAATAGTTCATAAAAGCTCTCCTGCTGAAGCTTTCTCATAACCTGTTGGTGGCTCCAAGGGCACAAGGGAATTGAGAAGCCCGAAGACAGACATTCAGGAAAAAAACTACATATATTAAGGGAAAAGGAAGAGATTTAGGACAATAAGCGGCTGGCAGTAAATGGATCAATAAAGTTTTTTGTTGTGTTTTCAAGATAGGATGGCTATGGTAGGTATGCGGGGAAGAGCTAGTACTGAGGTGGAACTAAAAGAGAAAAGCCGACTGTTGGAGGAAGGTCCCAGAAACAAGAATTCAAAGACACAGGCAGAGATGAATCTCTGAATGAAGATCATGGATACCTCAAATGACCAAAGAAGAGCCTAAGCAAAGATACTAAGAAGTTTTGAGGACTAAAAGAATAAATCAAAACCAATTTTACTTTATTTCCCAGTTCTAAGAATATACCTGTTGTGTACAAACTATCAAGGTCACCTCAATACTCAAGAGCTAGTGGGGCACACTGGCCCTGGAGTCAGAAGGACCTGAGTTTAATTCTGGCTTCTGACACTTGACCCTTACTAGCTGGTGTGACCATGGGCAAATCACTTAACCCTGACTGCCTTGCCTCCCCACTCCAAAGAGTCCATTTAATTAGTGGGAGAGGGCAGAACAATAGAGAGCTCTCCCGACTTACTCCTCTTCACACTGTTCCAGGCAAACTGGCCTACCAGCCATTACTGAACTCAGTAAGCCATCTCTGGACACTCACCCATTAGTGCCTCCTTCTATAATTTATGACATTTTTCCCAATGTCTCCAAGATGTTAGGTCTCTTGATCTTCAAATTATCCTGTATTTACTTATGTGTCTATATGTTAATCACTCCCTACCCCTCAACACCTCAGAAAGTCAGCAGGTTGAGGAAGAAGTCACTCTCTCCCTTGATCTCTGTATCCCAAGCAGCCAACACAATACTTGACTTGGCTTCAAAGTCTGCTGAATAGATCTCTTAAGGCATGGAACTGAATTCTAAAGGTCTAAGGGGAGAGGAGGGATTTTAAATCTTTTTTATTTAACTTTTTGGGTAATATTTTAAATTCTGAGCTCCCCAATTCATACTGGAGGCCATCATCTGACACACATATATCTATATGTGTAAAACCATACAATGAATATACTTCTATTTATCAGTTCTTTCTCTGGAGGTAAATAGCATCTTCCTTCACAGATCCTTTGTAGTTGATCTGAGTATTTGTAATACTCAGAATAAGTTAGTTCAGTTATCCTTTGAACAATATTGCTGTTACTACAGATTCTGCATATTTCAAATCTTCATTGTTTCATACAAGTCTTTCCTTATTTTTCTAAAATCAATCAGTTCATCATTTCTTATAGAACAATAGTATTCCATCTCATCATACACCACAACTAGTTTGGCCATACCCCAACTGATGGGCATCCCTTCAATTTCCAGTTTTTTTTGCTACCACAAAGAGAACATCTATAAATATCTTAGAACATACAGGTTTTCTTTTCCCTTTTTCCTGATCACCTTGGGAAACAGACCTAATAGTAGTATTCCTGGGTCAAAGGGAGAAATTTTAAGAGATAACCGGCAATAAATTCCTAAATTCCTATTACAAACTAAAAACCATACAATGGTCATGTAACAGTTTTTCAGGCATAGTAAGTTTACTCCTTCCAAAGAGAAAGGGTGATTTCTATGTAACTATGACTTAATATTGTTTAAGAGATGACCAAAGGAATCATGACGAGAATCTCAGAAATACACTTACCAGTACCCGATTAACAGGTAAGCAGTTTTCTTAGTTTTAGTCTTGTGGTAACATGCATGACTTCCTTCTGAAAATCACAAAGTACAGCACACAAATCCTCTCACTTCAAGGGCAAAGTGATTCTAGGTAGATGTCCGCAAAATAATATTCCAATCAACATACAAATTCCATAACTGATTTCATGAATTTCTGCCAGAAACAGATGCTTATACAAAGACTGGCTGCTCCAAAATTCATCTTTACCTCCTTGAAACTATGATTAAATTTTAATATCCATCAACACCTGCCAAATTATTTTCATGACACCTTTATGGTAAAACAATACAGAGGCTGAACTGTGAAAAAGAATCCCTGGCAAGTATAGATGAGCAACAAGTATAAAGAAAAATGCAGAATACTGAAATGTGAGACCATAATTTATATATCAGATCCTCAAAAGAGTAAATTATCCTCAAGATTTACAGGATTTTTATTATCAGAAAGAGAATATTTTATTAAAAATAGGTAATTGTGGGAAAAGAGTTCGGGAACTGGAGAAAAAAAATCTTTGCAGCAAGTTTCTCTGATGAAGGTCTCAATCTAGATATATAAGTAATGCATTCAAATTCCTAAAGATAAAAGCCATTTCCTAATAAATAGTCAAAGGATATGAGGAGGTAGTAAAATGCTCCAAATCATCAATAATTAGAAAAATAAAAATTAAATGACTTGAAACTACATCTTATGCCTATCTAAGTAGCAAAGACAACAAATGAGAAAAATGACAAATGCTGGAGGAGCTATATAAAAAGCAGCATACTAATGCACCCTGTTGTGCGGTTATAAAGTGGTCTAGTCTTTCTGGAAAGCAATTTGGAAAAAGGCACTGAATTGTGGATACGTACCCTTTTAACTCAACTACACCACTATGATGCCTATTCCCAAAGAGATGAAAGGAAGAAGAAAAGGACCTATATGTACAAAAGTATTTACAATAACTTTTCATAATAGCTCTAAACTGGAAACTAAGGGGGAGCCCATCTATTGGGAGAACAAATTATGGCATAGAAATGTAATGTGAATATTACTATACCAATAAAAAAAAAAGACCAAAATGGAATTTCAAAGGAAATTGGCAAAACTTCTTTTATCTGAGGCAAAGTAAGCAGAACTAGGGCAATTTATATACTAACATTAAAACGATTTTGAAAGAATTTAGAATTCTGATTAATATAATAAGTCACCAGTCCACAGGACTGAAGATGAATCCCAGAGCAATGATGTACTTAAAACAAGCCATACATATTTGAATATGGCCAATTTGCTTTACTGGACTGTGTATATTGTGGGTTGTTAGTTTTTTTGGCAAGGGGGAAAGTGGGGCTAATTATTCTATAAGGAGATTGGACGGCAGAATGGTAAGTCAAATCAACAAACATTTTATTGAACTGCTAAAGTCCCTGTTCTTGAGAAGGAGGGAGTGGTACGGAAGGATTAAAAAACAAAACAAAACAAAGTAAGGAGACCTTTACTAGCATGAAGGAAAATTTAAATTATGCCTATAATTTAAGGCAAAAAACAAGAACAGTTTTACTTTTTTTTAAGCTTTGGATTAATTTTTTAAATTGTGAATTTAAACACCAAAAAAATGAACATTTCCATAGAATAGAATAATACTGAACGTGAAACTGTGAATCTTTATCATGTGGAGCTTACTTTTCTTTTAAAGTACAAACATAACTTCAAATCTGTCCTGCATGTTGTCTGTGATTTCTTTTGGCTTTCTTTTGCTTCTATTCTCTTATTCTTTCTCATTCTCTCTCTTTCTGAAGCAATACACAGCCTTTTCACTTTAAAACAAAAAAAGAAAAAACTACAAGATGTCTAACAAAATTACATAGTGAAGTAAAACAAGTTACCACATTGGTCAAGCCCCAAATGTACGCTTTGCATCTTGAGTGCATCGTGTGTCTGGCTCTGGGCAGCATGCTTGGTTCATCATTGGTACTGTGGATGGTGCCAGCAGGTCTTTCCATTGCCCTTACAGGGCTGGTGTAATTGTTTTCCTGACTGCTCACTCTGCTCTTTATTGGTTCATAGGAGCTTTCAGATTTCTCCAAAACCATCCTATTCCTCAGAGTGCAGAAGTATGACTTGTTCAGTTATTCGTTCTCATGACTTTAGTTTTCAAGATACTACTACAAAAAGGAGTTTGTACATATAGACCCTTTTCCTTTTATTTCTTTGGAGGTGCAGAGCCAGTAATGAGTATGCAAAATTTATGACTTTTGGGGCACAAAACTACTGTACCACAAACAGCACAGTAATGACTGAAAAAATCAATTAGCAAATATTTATGTTTTTCTCCTTTCCCTCCTACTGAAGAAAACAAAACAATACAAAACCTTAACAAATATGTATAGTCAAGTAAAACAAATTCCCATGTTCCTATACCCAAAAATGTGTGTCTCATTTTATAACTAGCATCTACATCCCCTTCTGCCAGGAGATATATATATACACATGCTTCATCGGTCTACTGGAACTGTGGTTGGTCACTTCACTGATTAATGTACCTACTTTCTGCAGTCATTTCAACTGTTGTTTTCCGTTTTTGTCGTCTTTGCCAATATGATAGATATAAGGTAAAACCCCAAAGCTTCATTAATTTCATTTGTCAAATTCTTGGCGAAATAGAACATTTTTTTCCATATGAAAAAGTTTGGGTTTCTTCCTTTCAAAATTACCTATTCATAGTATTTGACTATCTATTGGGAAATGGATCTTAATCGTATATATTTGAATCAGTTCTTTATCTTAGTTATGAGATCTTTATCAGAGAAACTTGCTACAAAGCGCCCCCCCTACCTCCCTGTTAACATTTTCCTCTTCTAATTTTAACTAATTGGTTTTGTTTGTTTAAAACCTTTAAACAATTTATCTAATCAAGATTGCCCATTTTATCTCCTATGATCCTCTGTCCCTTGTTTGACCAACTCTTCTTCCTCCAGCTATAGTTCTGGAAGATGGTTTCCTCTTCGTTCCTCTAATGTATTTTGTGACCTTTTCTATCTAGAAATTCATTTATCTGTGGCTGTTCAGTGTCTCAGTCGTGCCTAACTCTTCATAACCCCATCTGAGGTTTTCTTTGCTAAAGATACTGATGAGTAATTTGTCATTTCCTTCTCTAAGCCCATTTGACAGATGAGGAAACAGATATACAAGGCCCAGGTCACATAGCTAGTAAATGTCTCAGGCCAAACTTGAACTCAGGTCTTTCTGATCTCAGATCCAGCACTTCTATTCACTGCACCACCATCTATTTGGAGCTTATCTTGGTATGGAATTGTGAACTCTTATGCTACCTAATTTCTTCCAGAATGCTTTTTTTGGATATTCTTAACAGTTTTATCAAATTGTAATATCATTCAGTGGTCTTTAGAGCACAAACTTTAATTCTTGATTGGTATTTTAAGGTAATATGGAAATTTTACTTCACTTCTGGTTTTTATTTAGCCTTTATTCCTCAGTCTCTCTCTCCCTTTATTTGGCCATAACAGATAACTGAATACTTTTTAAAAAATGTTCTATGTACTAAAATTTTTGGGGCTCCTTATTATTAATTTAAATAGTAGAATATTTTATTTTTCTCTAGATTATTAAGTGAATTTTGTGTGGTCTTCACTTGGAGGGGAGTTTCCCAATCCTAGTACACATGCTATGTATCTCTGATATCATAATAATATGAATTCAATAAGTACTAAGATAACTGCAGAAATTGGATCAGGTGAAAAGGCTTAACATCACCAATTAGGAAATGTCTAAACAAAATGAGTTAAGTGAATGGAATGGAACATTACTATACTACTAATAAATGGCTATGAAGAATACAGAGAAGCATGTGAACTTATGTCAAAACATATACTGATGTTCTCTCAAATACCCTAACTTTCTAGTTCCTCAAACTACTCAACTCCCATGGCCTACAACTCCATTTTACCTCAGCTACCCACAAGAGTGGTCACACCTTTGATCCTGCAATTGCCCCACAAGTGTTTTATTTTCATGATCAAAAAGCTAAAATCCCTTTATCCTGTTCACAATATCCTATATTATCACTCAATTTTTCTCTCCACCTGTTGTCAAACTCCTTGCTCCTTTGACATTTTGCAGCTCAATCTATCCCAAACCCCACCTATGGATTACTCTTACCATCTGCCTCTTTCACTCATGTGCTGCTGGATGGAGCAGGAGAAACCTGGGCAACCATGTAGACTAGGGTTATTATCTAATTTTAACAGGACACAAAGCTTTGACTCCTCCCTTAACTGACTCTCCACAGCCAGTGTTCCAAGTCTTCTCTTTTTTTTCAAACCTCTCATACTAGTCCTACTCCTACCCTATATATTTTAACTTAACTGAGAAAAATCAAGGCCATTTCACCATAAGCTCCATCCCCTTTTTTTCACATCTCACAACCTCTAGACATCATCCTCTACTTTATCCTCCTTTACTCCTTACTCCTTTTGAAAAAAGTGTCTGAGGAACATTCTACATTATCTCTTTTTAAAACTTTCTCTCCTCACATATACCCCTTTTCACTGGAAAAACAAAACCGTTGTAACAAATATGTATAGTCAAGGAAAACAAACTCCCATTTCGGTTACTTCCAAATGAAATAAGTATCCCATTCTGTCCGTTGAGTTCATCACCTCTGTTAGGAGGACGGCAGCATACTTCAGTTTTCTGGAATTGTTGTTGGTCAATGCATTGATCAAAGTCCTTTAAACCTTTCTAAGTTATTTGTCTTTATAATATTTGTATTTACTCAAGTTTTTTTTTTGGTGCCACATTACTAATTTTTAAAGTGGAATATTTTACTTTTTTTCTTAAAAAAAATAAAGTGATTTTTATTTTTGGAACCTTCAAGTGGAGGGAAAGTACTTCCTCAATCTTAGGATACATGCTATATCTCTGTAGTTGTAATAATATAAACTCAGTACTAATTAACTACAGAAAATGGATTAAATGAAACAACTAATTCCAACCAACCTTGAGGCTTAAAGCAAGGTGAGACAACTATGTAAATGTATAAATTGGTCTGTTTTATGCTCACTTTGCATCAATTCATACATATCTTTTTCCAGGTTTCTCTGAGACCACCCCTTTTATTCCTTACCGCAAATAGCATTCCTTTACATCCACATACTATAATTTGTTCAGCCATTCCCCAATTAATGGGCACCCCACCACACACAACAATTTCCAGGTTTTTTGCCTCTACAAAAAATGCCACTATAACTGTTCTGCACATACAGGTCCTTTTCTTCTTTCTTTGACCAATTTAAGGATATTTAGGACATAGATTTAGGCATATTTAAGGATTTAGAACCAGTAACAGCATTTCTGGGTAAAAAGAATACATAGCTTATTAACTTTTTGCATACAGTTAAAAACTGTTTTCCAGAATGGCTAGACCAATTCACAACTCCACCAACCAGTGCATTATTGTTCCTGTTCTCCTACATCCCCTCCAACATACTTCCTTCTCTTTTGTTAATTTTGCCAATGGTATCTTAATTGACAAATCTAACAGTTCTCCTCTTCAATATCTGCTGGCCAGCCTGTCCTCCTAGATAATTCTCATTTCTGGGCTTCCTTGACATTGTATTCTCTCGGTTGTCTTGCTACCTTGTCTTGTTTGTACATACTTGTTTCTTTGTTGTCTCTCCCATTAGGATTGTGAGTTCTTCAAAGATAGACTGTCTTCTGCCTTGGTTTCTATCGTCAGTGCTTAGCACAGTGCCCAGTACTAAATAGGCACCTAAACACTGATTGACCACTTCCTTTGATGGATGATCATTTACAATTATATCCCTATGGCTATATTCTCTCTACATAACTCTCACTTGGTGACTATCAATTTTCATGGGTTTAATTAACACTGTACAACCGATTCCCAGATTTCCATACCCTGCCAGAGTTTCTTTTCCAAGCTCTAATCCCATCCAAGTCACCAACTGCACATTGAGTATTCTGAAAAGGATGCCTCACAGCCATTTCAAACTCAACATGTCCAAAAAACTTAATGTATTTCCTTCCATATTCCTTATTTCTGTCAATACTATCCTTTCAGTTATTCAGTTTTATAACCTTTGGCATCATCTTCAACTCCTCACTCCTTTACTACGTACATACAATCATGTCAAGTTTTGTTTCCAGTTCTTCAATATCCCTCACTTGTTCCTTTCTTTCTGCTTATCAAGCCACTACCTATAATGATAACTTCATCACCTGTTACACCTAAACTATTGTAATAGCTCCCTAGTTGATCACCCTATATCCAGTCTCTCTTCACTTCAACCATTCTCTACAAGGCTTCCAAAGTATAGGGCTGATAATGTCACACCTTTTATTCACACTCCGGTGGCTCCTTAATACCTTTGGAGACAAATAGATACTCCTCTTTTTGACATGTAAAACTCTCCAAAATCTGGTCTCAACTTACTTTCCAGGCTTATTTACACATTAATCCCCTCCAAGTATGCTACAGTCCAGTCAGACTGGCTTTTCTTATGTACTTCATTTGCCATCTCTGGCTTTTGCCCTGGTTTGTCCCCTCCTTATCTCAAATGAGCTTCCTCCTTAGAGGAATTTCAGATTCCCTCATTTCCTTCAATACTCAATTCAAGTACCACCTTTCCTGATACTAACAAACTGCTACTGCATCCCTTCACCCAAATTGCCTTGTATTTTGCATATAACTCTATGTATGTGCATATTGTTTCCACCAATACACTGTAAGCAGACTTTTTCACTTTTAATCTTTATACCAACAATGCCAAACAGCAGCGGTCCACTGTTAGCATTTACTAAATTATTGGTTACAGATTTACTGATGCAAAGGGAATTAATCCAAACTACTAAACATACACCACTACAACAATGTAAAAATGTAAGAAGAGCAACCCCTCCCCAAAAGAAAACAAACCCCAACCCAAATGCTGTGACTATAAAAATCAAGTTTGAATCCAAAGAAAGGTAGCTCTCTGTCCATTACAAAAGTGGGAGAACATGGGTGTGCAATAATGCAATACTACTATGAGACCTGGCTGATGTGTTCATTAGTTTTGCTTAACTCCCCCTTTCTTATAAGGGATAATAACATTCTGGTGCTGCAGTGAATAGAGCACCAGTACAGTAATCAGGAACTCAGGTTCAAATCTCACCTCAGACACTTGACACTTATTAGCTGTGTGACCTTGGGCAAGTCACTTAACCCCAATTGCTTCATCCTGGGTCATCTGTCATCCTGATGAATATCTGGTCACTGGATTCAGGTGGCTCTGGAGAAGTGACACTGGTGACCTGCACAGCCCTCCCTCACTCAAAACAAAGTCAAGTGCAAGTCATATCATCATTTCTCTGATGGCATGGTCTTTTTCAGCAACGAAGGACAAACACATAATAGCACTCTGGGCAATGGAGGGGCATATATGTTTGAAAATAAAGGTGAAATAAAAACAGAAAATAGCAAGACTGCAGATCAAATATACTATGTCCCATGTGAAATCAATCCTTCCTTAATTAAGTAGCCTAATCAAAACTTTTCCTCCAACTGAGATACAGCATAAAAGTAAAAACTATAAACCAGTGACTTACAGGGATAGGGTTTTCTTCTGGGAAAATAACTGAACACATTTGGGTCTTAGTTTCCTTATCTATTAAATAAGTGGCTTGGAATATTTGACCTCTATGCTCCTTTTAAACTCTCAAATTCTATTATCTCTATGACCATCTCATTTCCCTAAGATAGCTGAGCAGGGAGGGAACAATTTCAGAACTGGGACTCTAAACTGCACAAATATGTTGGCAACATTTTCACGCTTTAAAAACAATCAAGCATGTGACAATCAGTTGCAACACTGTAAGTCTTGTATGAAAATATTCACTGTAGCACTTTTTGTCATAGTGAAAAACTACAAAGTCAGTCCCAACTGGCTAAGGCATGACTAAATACATGGTGGCACATGAATATAATGGAATTGGTGCACCATGGAAAATAAAAAATGTGAAAAATTCTGAGAAAAATAAGAATTCTTTTAAACTAGGAAAATGATTTATGAAAACAAAACAATAAAGTGAAATGAATCTCCATGTAATTATAATGACCCAAGCTTGGCCCCAGGGCAGAGCTGAGAAAGTGGAACTTCTTTTCCCTTACTGCAGAAGTGAAGCACTATAGATGTGTAATACTACACATACTGTCAAATGTAGTCAATATTTTGCTTGGTTTTATTGAATAGTTTTTCTGTCTCAAACTGCTTACAAGGAAAAATTTAAGTGGGGTGGGGAGAATATATTATCTATATTATAAATATGATTTTAATAAAAATAATTATAGATGAGAATGTGGTAAAAACAAAGGCATCAAATGATAACTAAATTTAAAATATTAAAAAATAAATATTCATATAATTTAATGTATTTTAAGGGGACATGCTATATATTACTAAGATTCCCAAGTCTTGAACCATAACCAAAGTTTAAAATAAAAAATTAATGAAATTAAAACACCTGTAAAAATATATTGTTTTGATTTTTCTTAATTTTTTCTTAGAATATGATTCCTATTTGGTTATAGGGCTTAAAAACCTTAAAAAGCTCAAAAAACCAAACAACCTAAAACTCTTGCTGGTTTTATCAGTTTTCTACATTGTTCTTATTCTCAAATTCACTGCTAGTCATGAGAGATGACTGGGGCCATAAAAAGCTTTAAAATATTTGGTTTTTATTCTTATTAATGTTACAGTCTTTAGCTAAAACTATCACTGTCTGAAAAACCAAATCTAACACACAGTGAAGTAGTCACAGGATTCTGAAATCATGCTGTTGCTTGGTCTTTGTTTGTTCATCCTTTACCTTTTACACTGAGAATGCCCTTAGAATGTTGAGATTGTGACATCAATTGTTTTTCCCTACCGAGAAAAGAAAGGGACAAGGCAGAAGCTTGAGGTAAGTCCTTTCTGTTCTTTTCCTCTCATTTTCATTTCCACATTGTTCACAAAATATGATCTTTTAAGTCAAATATCTCAGCAAGTTGGGGATTAAGAAGAAACAGACATTCGGGTTACAATGTGGTGTGCCACAGGCATAGCTCATACCTTTTTCAGGAGGAAATCTTTTAAATGTCACTTTGTAGTATCAGAGAGCAAGATTACATAGGAAAACTCCTGGTTTAAAATGAAGAAAGATATAAAACAAGCCACTAAGCTTTGTTATTAGCACCTAGGCAGCCCTTCTTACACTTAAACCCATATGGAGTCACAAACCACAGTTTAAGAAATGCTGAAGGGTCTGAGAGTGGAAAAAGTTTAAGAAGCCCTGACCCAGAGTACTGGTGAGGAAAAAGTCACAATTATCTCAAAGTAAAAGGGGCACAGCTGCAGGGGCCACCATCCCAAGAGGCACAAATTCTCCCTGACCTTCATCCCACTCTCTTACCCCAGTCAAGTGACTAGCCCCTCCATTTCTTCTTCTGCCCAGTACGAGGCTATCATCTTTCCAAGACCCATGACCACTTCAGGCTTCCTCTGGGAGTGCACAAAGGCAGATTGTATCACTCTGTACCCTACAGAGGCTGCCTAGCCCAGGACCCCATAACAGCCAGGATCAGTGCAGAATCATCTGACGATACCCAGGAGCCCTAGTTCTCTCCCAATCATCGCCCTTTCCTTTGTTTTGCCTTTCTTCTGTGCCCTTTGAAAACTTCTCTGTTGTGATAGTGATTTACAGTCAAAGTACCTGAGTACCCTGCTTCTGCCACTCATGACACCTCAGGCAAGTCATGACTTCACCTCTCTATGCTAATGTAAAATGAAGGGAATAGATGAAATGATTTTCAAGGGCCTTTGCAGGCAAAAGGTTATGATCCTGTGGTCCCTTTCTATCATTCAGTCCACTTTCTGGAGTTGGCTGAACTCTAGAGCTTTCTCCTGGAGACTACATTTCTCTTACACACACTGACATAGAGCCAGGAGAAGCTGGGCATCATCCTTGTTCTACACTGCCCCTTCAAACTCTTTTCATTGCTACCACCACTGAAGCAACAATCTATCTTTCTTCTAAAATTCACTCCAGGATGTCTCTAGATCCTTGTTGCTGTCATTCTGTGAACCAACATTCTGCCTCCATTTTTAGTTCCTCCTTCCTCCAATTTGATTAACAGACTTCTCCGTCCCAATCCTGGTTCCTCAACTCATATGACCTTTCTGTCTATACTTAGATGCCAGAACTCCTCATTGTAACTCTCAATAAAGTGAGATCCATCACACAGAGCTGATTTCTATCCAAGAGCAATGTGTGAGATACACTGAGTGGTGGAACTGAAGTAAAAATTTGGGTTCAAATCTCACCTCCATATAACCATGGACAATTCCACAACTTCCACAAGTCTTGGTTTCCTCATCTGTAAAATATGAGTTGGATGACATCCTAACACCTATCATTCCTCACAGGACTGTAAGGTTCAAATGAAATCATGTCAAGTGTTAGGGAAACTTTAAAACGTTGTATCAGTCAATGTCAGTTATCATTATCTGCTAAAACGTTGTATCAGTCAATGTCAGTTATCATTATCTGGCTACTTCAATTGTGTCACCAATAGGGGGTAAAAAAAAAATATTGTGGATGGATTTATATAACACCTCCTGTTTTCCAGATGTAATATAGTTTTTAAGAATGAGGATGATTATCCACTAGGGAAAACAAGTACCTTCCTTGCCTGAATCAACAATCATATGTAATTCTAGGGGGAAATTTCAAATTTTTCCAAAAAATACATACTATAGATAGGAGCCCTTGTGAAAGTAAGGAAAAGCTAAAAATTAATACTTTACCTAATTTAGCTCACATTAAGTGTAAGTTATACTCAGTATAAATATAATCTAGTCAAGACTGAATTAATATTTACCTTTTTAAAATCATAAATAAGATATGTGAAGTAACATCAGGACCTAATGCACATGAACTAGAAAAGCAGTGTTTTCTAAACAATGTTCTTCACAAAATAAACAGGGTTTCAATTAGAATTCTAATGCTATTATTTTTCCTTCTAAATTATGTATTAAAAATATATACGTATCAAATTTTTTGAGGAAAACAGACAAACTTCCTTCTCTCCCACCACTCTCAATTTTCCTGACTCTGCTTACCAAATTGCTTGCTTGTAAGAAAGACAGTTATGCAAAAACAACTGCTTGTCAATACATTTCAGGTACAAAAGCTTTGCCTGGCCAAAATGGTTTGGGAAAAACTGCTTTAAGTTAAAGTACTCCTAATAGGAAAGTATATGTAGAACCTATACAGAATTGTACGCTGTCTTGGGGAGGGAGGGGAGTAACGGGAGGTAGGTGTGGGGGGTTAGAATCTTAATTTTATGGTAGTGATTGTAGAACATTAAAAAATAATAGTAACAAAAAAAAAAGTTAAAGTACTCCTGAGTTCTCCTGGGTAGAGTTCTGGAGAAGCCATTTGGCCCCAGTTTCTTTTTTCCAGTGAGAAACTGAGGCTGGTATCTAGCCAGCTAAAAGCATATCATAATCAAAGATACTTCTTTTAAGAAAGCCAGGGCAGCAAGGCAGGACAAAGCCCCTGGGGACAAAGCATAATAGACAATTCAAATGCTACAGGTGGGAAAGACTATTTACCTCCAATAAAAAGTAGCACTCTTTAAGCCAATAGGACTGCTCTGTTCAAACCAGTTTGACTCTTCTAACTAAGACTTCAGAGCACCTCTGACTACCTCTTCAAGAGTTACTAGGGAAAGACTAATCATTGATGAAAGGGGGGGAAGGGGTGGAAAGAGAGAAGGAGCAGGAGAAAAAATACACAAAGGGACTGTTGGGTACTTAAGTTTCTCCAGATATAAAATTTATACAGGGAAGCAGTTCACAAACTGTGAGAAGCACACACAGTATGATCATTTTTGCAAATGGAGAAACTGTACCAGATACTGAAACAAATTAGTTGAACTAATAATAATTTTTTAAAATTCACATCTATTAACTTACTTATTAAACACTTTAAAGACAAATAACTGTAATAAATAATAATCCTCACATTTTCTATTATGTAAATACATCATTCAGAAAAACCTTTCAGGCTAAAAGGTTAAAGTGCCTTTTTAAAAAAGTATTTTAACCACTTTGAAAAGATACAAGGCAGTAAATACCAATACTTGGGCCTCCTCAAGGAGTTAAAAAGATACGAAGTAAAGATCCCATCTGTACAAACATGTTTGTTTCATAGTAGCACTTCTTTGGAAGCAAAAGCCCAGGAGGCTACATGGGTGCCTATCAATTGCGGGAATGCCTGAACAAATCATATTATATAAATGTAACAGTAAATAAGAATTCAGAGAAACTTTTAAAGATCAGTATTAACTAAATAAAATGACATCAGCAGAATAAAACCACAACTCAGATCAGTGGAATGGCCAATTTGGACTTCAGAGGCCTCAAAGTTAAAACATATACTACCTTCCTCTCAGCAGACACTGTCATCCATGACCAACAGTGTTTGTTTTGCTTAACTATACTTTTCTATACGAGGGAGGGCGATGATGGGAACTGATAAGTTATTGCAGTAAGACAGACATAAAGGAAAACAGTGTCTCAAGTTATTACTGAAAGCATAACTGACTAAAAGTAGAAAATGAGATGAAAGCAACCTAAACAGAAAAAAGGCACAATTTTTTTTCCCCCTTTAAACACCAACCTCTTCCTCCCAATGTGTTAACCTTCAGGGGTGGGGAACCTGTGGTCAATCATGTGGCCCTCTAGGTCCTTGGGTGTAACCTTTTGACAGAGTCCAAGTTTTACAGAACAAATCCTTTTATTAAGGAGATTTGGACTAGATTGTGATTGGATTCAAAGTGCTACACTTGAGGACCTACAGTGGCCTCAAGGACTCAGGTTTCCCACCCCCAGCTTACTCAGTTCTTCTAATGTGACCAATACAAAGATGAACTGCAATAGAAGCAACTCAATGTTTGGTGATAATTCGAGGATCACCACTTTCCTGTTTCTCCTCTTCTAGCTCTTTTCTGGCAGCCAGTATCTTTTCATCTGAGAAGCAGCTGGGTAACTGGGCCCAGATTAGGATTGCCGGTAAAAATTTGAGGAAGAATGGGTAATTTAATTGACTCTGAATTTTGGATTACCTACTGATTCCATCTATTCTCTCCTTGTCCCATTTTAAAAAAGGCTCATACCAGTAACATTTTTGTATTGGCACTAAGTAGTGTGGAAGAAACCCTGGTCCAGCCTCAAGACAGATGGGGACAAGAACCATTACAAGAGACTCAAGTGTCTGGGTATTAAGTATGTGAACCAAAAAGTGAATGGCAAATTTCTCCTTTGCTTCCTTAATACCAATTATACACACTGAAGAAATATTTAGCTTTTACAAAAACAAAAATCTAAGAGTTGACCTCTAAGGCAGTTCTTGTTCAGCTCTACTTCTCTTGAAACTATAGATTAGCTACTTCCAGTTTCAAAACACAGAATGAAGAAAAGACAATAGGTAACTGATGATAAGTACAACTTTTAAAAAATTAGGTCCTCCAATCAGACCTACAAACTATTATCTTTGATGCACATGTAAACACATCACATATAGCAGAAGCAAAAATGATACCAATGTTGAAAAACAGAAGAGCCTCACTGACAAAAGGTCAAATAATTTCCAACAAATTTTTCCCTACTTAATTGAAAAGGAACTTCAGAGTGCAATTGGAATTACTGTTACCCCAATTTTTAATGCAAGTGCTCTTTATAATCACTAGAGTGGTTAATTTTGTCCCTAGTAACTGGTATTTTCCCCTTCACCAAAAATCACATTATTCTAATTTCATCTAATTCACTCTATCACTTTCTGTTCAATAAATTCAGGTGTATTAAGCATTGATTCAAATGTGCCAACCAGCGCTCTAAGCTCTAGGGGAGATAGCAAGTTTAAATAAACCTTCAAGAAAGGTACTAATAGGAGAATATGACATATACCCAGGAAATGAAAATATTAATTAAGGCATAAGAGCATTAGTATTATCCAAAATGATAGTACATCCAAGGTGGGGGCACCAAGGGAATGGGAATGGGTACAGGAGGACAGATGGTAGACAAAAAGGCCAATAATTCTAGAAGACTCTAGGAACTCAGTTTCTAGACAGTGTTTCTAACCTGCATCTATTACCTTTTGGATACAATAGTAAGGAAGTCTTTACATATACAAATCAAATTCAATTACGATGAGCTAAATAATAACTTGTGATAGAATTCTGTTGAACTTATATTTTAAATAAATGGATTGGGGCTTAGCAAACCTTATATGGAGATTTTTTTTTCTTGCTCTAGTGTTTGTCTTCATATGATTCTACCTGTAATACCAAGAGTTCAAACCCTTCTCTTTAATTAAAACAACAGTAATGTGAGATTCCATTTCCTAAAATGGACCAGCCTTTTTCATGTAAATCTGGTTCATCATCCGTACACAAAGTATCACTTTCAGTAAGTTTGGCTTAGATATGTGTCCAGCAGATTACTGCTGCAAAGCTTTTCTAATATGTGTTGAATCCTCATGTTTTCAGGGATTTTCTTTTATTACTCGTAAAGCTGTTCTGCAAACAGCAGCCTAAGTTTAAAAAAAAATTTTTTTAATTAGGAAAATTCCCCAGAAGCACCATGTAGATCTAGTACTATACTGAAAATTATTAGATGTTTATATGTCATTAGTAAAATAATATTTAAGTGCCTACTATGTACCAAAGAAAGGCAGAAAGCAAATTGTTTTTTAAAATACGCAGAAGTACTTCAAATATTTTAAAGTGAAACTCTTTCCTTGTTTATTTCTCTGAGTAATTGTCTTATTTCTTTTGGTTGCTCTTAACAAGGTGTATATTTAGTTCAGGTAGTTTTTAAAAACCAGGGGCCTTAAACTTAATCCGGTTATTACCTCTGTATCCCAGGAGTCCTGAAAGACAGGGTTTCTGCTGCTCCGCTTGGTCTGGGGGAGATGAGTGTCTTCTTCATTGCCATTCCTTCTCCTTTTCCTGAAATTAAATCATTCAGGAAAAAAAATGAGCAAACTATTGACTTTTCAAGTGTAAATAAGAAGACATAAATAATTTTACATCTACCCCCTAAAATGCCCTCCAAAACTTGAATAATTCAATTAAAACTAGGGTAACTTAAGAAATACAACAGTATCACTAGGCACTGATAACAAAAACAATATCAGTATACAAGTAGCAATAATGAATGAAATTAAGGAGTGTTATTTAGATTCTGTTCTAAGCCTGAAGAAATTTCAAGTAACTACCAGGAATACTGTAAGATTAAGCTGTTAATAACCAAATTATCAATATCTACCTAATTAAGTTCATTTTTTTACAATCCCTGAAATTACAAATCCATGTTAGCTAATTTTACTCCCTTCCATGTGATGGCAGTTAAGCCAGGTGTGGCTGCCAATCACTATTTACCCCTTAAAACACTTTACAACGGTACTATGACAGACACTGAAAAGGTTAGACTCTTCTCTTGTTAACCCAATTGCTCAGTTTGCTTGTACCAGTTAGTATTATGACATAGTTGTTACTTCACTGGATTATTTAAGGGGAAAAAAAACATTTATGTTTTTCAAGGCTCACTGGTAAAAAGTTTTAAATTCATATCTGACTCTTCTTAATCAAGTATTCTGGAAGGAATTTAGGTAATCAAAAGAGACAAGACTATGGAGGTACTCTGTATAGGCCACAGTTAGAAAAAGGATCTCTACTGGGATTGTAAATAGCTGCTGAAAAACAATAAATTATAGTAGGCAAAACTTGCCATATAGTTTAAGTTAGATTTGCTCTAGAGTCAACCTCTTCCTACTGCAATGAAGAATGATCTAAAGTTCAACTTCTATAGATAGAAAGCCAAAGACTGGGGTGGAGAGGTGAAGTCTTTTCAAAGACTAACCTTGGGCAAATAGTATGGCCTCCCACTACGGATGCTTGACTTTAGAAATGTGTACAAAAATCCTAAATAAGGAATAAGAAGCTCTGAGTCCTAAATCTCTCAGTTCCTTGAATTATGTTCTCCCTCTTATATGTAAACCCTGTTAATACAGATAACGATCTCAATTTCTGCCTGGTCTGATGGAAACGGATGTTTTCAACTCTGTTACCAATTTTCTGTGGGCCGAGCCTCTCTCGGACTCAGTTATCCAGCTGAAAGATGACATAAGTGTCCCTATTTTCCTTACTTCCTCTCAAAGGGGCTGTGAAGAATATCACATCGATACAGTTATACTCTGGACTCCCTGGAGGCGGACGCTACACAAGGTACTGTTTATCATTATTATTAAGGGGGGGGGGGGGAAGTTCAGCTGCCAGATACATAGACCTAAAAACTGCTACCCTTGGTACCTAGTAAACTACCAGAGTAAGGGGAAATCTAAGGAACTGCAGGGTAAGCCTAAATCGTTTATTTGAAGGTAAAAAGAAGTTTCAAGTATGAACCAAAAATATGTATTTCCCCTATGACAGCAGGAGTGGGTTGGAGTTGAGAAATCTTTTGTTGGAAAATTTAAATTTTCAAAAATGAGGGAAGTGTCCCAATAGCAAAGCAACATACCTAGGAATAGCACTACAGAAACAGAATAGACTTTCACCACTTACAACAGAAAGTACCTTGACTCTATGATAGCATCAAAGTATAGACCTAACATGACCATCTCTTTATAGATAAGTAGTTTCTATATGGCCCCAATTCAATCCTTGGCCTCTTAGCTTCTCTTTCTGATCAACCACTCATGTATACTGATCATAGGAATTTCAGGTTTTCACTTATCTGGAGGCTGGACCAAATAGAAATACTGTAATTCTAGGAGTTGGTTTTGAGGTGGAGAGTGGGAAGGGAAACAGTCATTTGAATAAATACTAGCTTATGTTAATTAACTGTCATTAATGAAAGACAAAAAAAAAATACAACTTGCTACTCAATGAAATTTTGACCCTTAGTTGATTATGGCTTTCTCTTGTGATTTTGGGGCACTTCATCTTTCTAGGCCTCAGTTTTCTCATCTGTAAAATGAGAGAGTAAGAGTAAGTGATCTCTAAAGTCTCTCTTCTAGTTCTAAAAATCCACACCACCAGAATGATCTGGATTTCAAAACATCTGGACCTTTTTCTATTTCATTCTATTTCACCCCTCATCTCCAAATAAACATGAGACTGCGCTGCACTGAAATTTCAGCAGCCACTGAAATTTCTTGATTCTTTTAAGGATTCTCTCTATATAAAAGTAGTTCAGCAAGGGCAGTAAAAAAGGGAAATAAAAGCAACAGAAAGAAGGCAAAGAAAAAAAATCCAACTTGCTCCTCGAGCCTGTCTACCCTAATCCCAAACCGAAGAATACAATCCAGCGTTTGGAGGGAGCCAAGCCCTGGGGCCAGACCCAGGCAGTGTATTCGGAATGCTACCTACCCCAGGACAGCTGATTCTCTGCTCTTCTCAAAGCTGTCCCAGGATAACACTCCACCACCTCCCCTTCGTTATATATCTCCCTACCACGTTAGATCAACTTCACGGTCGAAGTCTTTCCCCCTTGCAACACAAGGCACAACTTCTCGTTCGGACATCAAGGAAACAGGAGGTAACCCCATCCTCCCGCGGGCAATAGAACGCGGTATCCACCGCTGAGACCACGGGGTCAGGCTAAGCCTTCCCTAAAGAGGCCGGGGCCTAACCTGCTGCGGCTCACCTGAATGCCCACCCGGGGGAGGAGGGGAGCCAGCGGGGTGCCGAGGGGCTCCCCATGAGTCCCCCTCGGGCGAACTACAGGACTCCGGCAGGATCGAGTCCGTGTGCCTCCTCTGCGGCCCCCCGGAGCCCAGCAGCCAGGCGCCAGCACGGACGGACGGACGGAAGGAGCCCGAGCAGGGTCAATCCCCTCCCGGCTCCACGCTCCCCCGCTCCCGCCCGCCTCCCGCCCGCCTCCCGCCGCTTCGGCCTCTCTCCGGGGAAGGGGGTGGGGGATCCCTTTTCTCACCTGGGGCGGAGGCGTTCGCTCATGGCAGCGGAAAGAGGGGAGCGACGGCCCGTCGCCAGGCGGGGAGATCGGTGGGGAGGTCTTCGGTTCAGGCGGCGGTAGCGGCCACCGCCGCCCCCACGCCCTCCCCCTCCGGTCCTGCCCCTCACTACCGCCTTCCTCTACGCCGTCGGTCTGGAGAACCCCTCCACAGCACCCGTAGCACCACGACTTCCGGCGTCTCCCCGACACCCCCACCTCCCATACCACAGCCTCTGTAGGCCCGCCCACTTGCGCTTGCGCAACTGGGTCGACCCGAGAGGCCCCCGCACTCCCCCCCACCGGAAGAGGGGGTGTGGCGAGCGGAGAAATTCGATCTTCACCTTTCAGGAACGGAGGGGTGGGGGAGGGGGAGGGTAGAGGAAGGACCTCGTAGGTAGGTGTCCGCGATTTTCGCCTGTTTTCCTCCTCATAATTACAAACACAATTCCCATCCCCAAGTTAGAGAGAGACAAGGAATCCGTAAGGTCGATATAAAAATATTGGCGTCCAATTTGGGGTGCGTTTTGGAAAAGGAAAGCTCACAGCTATCCGGCAGTTGAAGAGACGGACGACGAGGGAGGTGGCCTTGTCTGTAGTCCTTTTAGGGGCAGCTGCGGGTAGCAAGTGGAGTTTCCCCAAGGAGGGCGTGCTTTGGGGCTTGCTGAACTCCGAGCTCTTAAAGTGAAAATCTGAGTTGGGAAGAGCCCCCCAGGAGGGAGAGCCGGCAGTGGATGCCGTGCTGGAGATGGGGACTAAGACCAGCCTGGCTGGGAGCCGGCTTGGCCTCTGAGCTGCCCCGGGGTTTAAAGCCGATGTAGGGACCGGGTCTGAAGAGGTTCGGGGGTGATGGGGGACCCCAGAATGCCGACAGTCCGGGTAGTGCTCGAATGAGTTCTACTCAAGCCTTCTTAAGGACAAAGAAAACGAAGTTCATTAGCGATTCGCCTCGTTGGGTTGGCTCTTAAGGAGCCTACGCTTTTGTAATAGCGGGCCAGACAGAATCCCAGCTAGACACAGCCTGAGCTGGACTGCATCTGAGCGCCTTCGTGGAGGCGAGATGGAACTTCAATACAGAAAAGACTGTAGGAGGGATCTGGGGGTGGTCTGCTAGTCTAGGGCGATGGGAGGAGGGCTGTAGGAAACGTTTGAGGAGAAGTCCGAGGAGGGCCAAAGACTGGAAACAGTTGGAGGCAATCAATCAGGAGATACCAGACAATGAAGGGTTTGGGTGGGAAGCACGTGGGGACTCCAGAGACCTTGATAGGGGCAGTATGTGGATGGATACAGAGCTTGATGGGAGTGGCCGGCAGCCTGGGGAATGGGGTTTTGATGGGATCAAGGGTGGGGGGGTGCAACGGAGACTTGAGTAGAAGGATAATGAAAAGCCCGTGGGCTTCCTGAGACTGCCGGAACAAATGGGAAGATTAGATTTGAGTAAGAAAGGCCAGATTAAGTGGGAAGATTCAAGGAGGCTCCCAGAGTCTGAACCCCATCAGGTCCAGTCTCTGAAAATACCCAAACTCTTGCCCCAACCGCTGAGCAGGATACCTAGCCCACAGGGTCTCCCGAGAAGGCCCCTGAGGGTCTTAGACTTTAGAACTGGAAGGAACTTGAGGTCGTACATTTTGGGGAAGTTGAGGTTCAGAGAGGTAATGTGACTTGCTCAGTGTGACACAGCTAGCGCAGTTCCCCAGTGCTCGGGAACCCACGTTTTTCGGGAACTCCAAATCCCTAGCTTCTTCCCGTCACATCTGTTGCTTGTACCCCTCCTCCCCCTTTCCTTCCTATTGAGATGTAGTGGTGTCTAGGAGAAGGAAAAAGAGCAGGCGGACACTAGATTCCATGAAGCAACAAGAAGTTCAAGAACCACGTGGTGAGAAGAGGAAAGAAATAGGGGGTAAGGAAATGTAGATGTCGGGAAGGGAAAGAAAATGAAACAGGAAAAGAGAAGGATTTCTCCCTGATGATGGACATGCTGGTAGCGTGAACTTCAAAATTGGAAGAGACCTTTAGTAATAATATGCTTCAACTCTTCTTATAGATACAGAAACTGATTGAGATATAGAAAATAAAAATCACTTACTCAAGGTCACATATAGTTAGGCAGTGACCAACTGGGAAGAAATAGGAATATCTCGACTTCTGATCCCATTCTCCACACTTAGTTTACCGGATAATAATGAAGATCATTTTCAAAATTGGCTGGGTTGTGTGGACACATCTACTTGTCTAGTTTTTTTAATCACAATATTTACTCTCAGATTTCTCAAGCTTATAGAAAGATTTATTTTTCTTTTCATCATTTATCAGTAAATCCCATTTAGTTTTTCTTTATATTTATATTTTTATACTTTATCCTTCTGTTGGGAACCAACATAGTGGATACAAATTTATTGCTAGAAATAGTTTTAGATCATGGTTTGATTCTTAGCTCTGCAACTTAATATTATAGACTTTGGCAAGTAGCTACTGAGACTCAGTTTTCTAATCTTTAAAATGAAGATATTATTTGCCTAACAAGTTTGTTGGAGCCAAGATGATTTCCTGACCATAGAATACTATATATTTTATTGTTTTTGTTTATCTAATCAGTCTTTGAATTAGTAAAAAGAAGTATGGTCTCTAGAACAAAGAAAGTAATAGTCTCCTTTTTTTATTAATAACAATTGATATAAAGTGAAGTTCATGTTACCTTTTGCCATTTGTTATATTTAAGAGATACTAAATCTGCCCAGTTTGATAATACAAATTCTACCAAAGATTTTTGTGGTCTAGCATAGTTTTGTCAGGTTAAATCTCTGGAGTATTACATATAGATCAGCATATAGATCGCATTTTAGGAAATGTATTTACAAATTGGTATGGATTCTAAGGAAGAGTGATGAAAAGACTGGAAACAGTATGTAAAAGGAACTGAGAATGTTAATTCTGGAAAAGAGACCTGATTTCTATCTATAGGACATAAAAGTTTGTCATGTGTCAGAGGAATTAGAATATTCTGTATAGTCTCAGAAGGTAGAACTATACTGTCTATTCATAGATGGAAACGTAAGGGAGGACAGTTAACAATTCAAGTTGTCTAAAAATGGAAATGGGATAAGTTGTTAAGGCCTCTTTGTAGGAATTGTTCAGGGAAATTGTAGCTGACTACTTAAGAATAGTGATAATCCTAACATTTGTCAGAGATGTTATAAAGAGGGTTCTTACTTCAGGTCAAACCCTGAACTAGGTATTCTTAGAAGTCCCTTCCAACTCTGAGTTCTTATGGCTCTAATTCACTTTTTCTTAAGTACTCATCCACTGAAGACAAGTTTTAGTGCTAAATTTACTTTATGATGGGAAAATAATAGCTTTAACTTTTATAGAGATCCACAAAATGTTTTGTTGTAAATTTTTTGTCTTCCTCTTGCGTGTATCTTTTGTTCATCTAGTCTTCCTTTCCCATATTTTGTTCACATATCCCGTGTTTGTCATTTCTGCTTACAACTGGCCCAGTTGGTTTGTTTTTTTTTAACCTCCATAGGCAGCATACCATATCTTATCTCCCTCATGACCTGGTATAATTCTTCTGTTCTCTCCAAAACTTCCCTTTCTTATTCTCTGTCATCTGTTGTCTCTTCTCCTAGTTTTTACTATATGCTTCCCCCCCATCTCTGTGTAAACCTGCCATATGCCGTCTTTCTCATTGCCTTGTGTTTTAAACCAACCTTATTATTAGCCTCTTCTTTATATTCTTAAGTGTCATTGTTCCATGATCCTTTTTTCTTTCTGCCTTTATTTCTTCTCATCCTTCCCCTCAGCTTCCTCAGTTGCCACCTTGTTTTTGGTTTTACATCCTCTTTCAGCACCTTTCTTATACTACTTATGGGGCAGCTAGGTGGTGCAGTGGATAGAGCGCCAGTGCAGGAGTTAAGAGAACCTGAGTTCATATCTCACCTCAGATATTTGACACTCACTAGCTGTGTGACCTTGGGCAAGTCGCTTAACCCCAATTGTCTCACCCTGGGCCATCTCCAGTCATCCTGATGAATATCTGGTCACTGAATCCAGATGGCTCAGGAGGAGAAGTGAGGCTGGTGACCTGCATAGCCCTCCCTCACTCAAAACAAAGTCAAGTGCAAGTCATGTCATTATTTCTCTGATGGCATGGTCTTCTTTGTCAGTGAAGGACAAACACACACACACAGGTGGTCTTTACTAAGAGAATGAAATCCTTGAGAGTACTTGTGTGTGTATGTATATGTATACTGTTGGACATTTTGGTCTTCAAATCCCTAGTGCCTGGCACTGTACCTAGCACATAGCTACTTAATAAATGCTTATTAGTTGGTGATAGTGAAAGCTGATAATCCAAAATCATTTCTGTTTAGTTGGAATATGTATACTTACTCTGTGTATTACAGATTTATCTTCCTAATTATGATTTCCTAGGCCATAGTGAAAATTAGTTTTAATTTCCCAAGAACAGACTAAGAATTTAGGAAAAGGTGGTCAGGAAGAACGTTGGGGAAGGAGAGAAGAAACCCCGTCGTTTAAACTTGGCGGCACATGAATGAAAAATTAGCATCTTGAGCCCCTACCCTGGGACCTGCACTGTGCTAAGTTCTAGGGATACAGACAGACAGTTACTGCACACAGGAAGCTTACATATTTAAGGTGAATCACCACACGCAGAGCAGTTGTGACCAGAGAGAAACATTTTACTCTGTTAAGTTACAGGAATGGTGAGTGGACCCGAAGGGGAAGAGATTGAGCTACTCTATCCAAGAATATTGGGAAAGTTAATTTAATCATGGTTCATGGTATCTGAATTGGAGAAGGTAGTGAAGTGAAACAGGTCTTGGGTTTCCAAAAATAACTGACTAGAGAATCAGTCACTGATCAGAAAGGGCAGGACGTTGCTTCAGGGGTATAGTCTCTGGTGTGGATGGTAAGACATTTGTTAAGGAGGTTGTGGAGGATGATAGAAAGTTGGCTGTGGCCTTTGGCAATGTTTTAGGGAGGATAGAATGAAGAAAGAGTGGATAGAAATGGATAGTGTGCAGTACCTGGAGTAAGAAGGAGCTGAGTTTGAATTTTGTCTCAGACACTTGTTAGTGGTGTGACTCTGGGTAAGTCACAGTAAACTCTCTCGACCTCAGTTTCTCTATCTTCAGTCAGGATGAGGAAATGGGTATAAGCACCTACCTCCCAGGATCATTGTGAGGATAAAATGGAATAGATAATATTTTCAAAGCATTTTGCAAAATTTAAAGTGCAGTATAAAATGCTAGCTATCGTCATTACTGTTATTTTTATTAAAGCTTATAACTACCAAACACTCTTTATGGTGGGCCTTTTAAATAGACAACTACTGAGGTTTTAGGCATCTGTGAGAAAACCTACACTTAGGGGAAACAGACTTTTTTTTCTTCTTCCCCAAACGGAAGAGGCTTTTAACCAAAAAACAAAACAACTATTCCCAAGTCCCCTTTCACACCTTATTTGTCTTGGCAGTAAAGATATTTTTATTTTACCTGACTTCACCCAGGAAGGAGTTATAGGATTACTTTGATAAATGGATTGATAGGTCTATCTAGTTTCATTCTTTTTCTCATATAAGCTACTTGCTCCAGCTGTCTGTTTTCTAGCCTTGCACATTCATCCTTGCTTTTGAGTCACAAATAATTACAGCCATCATACCTTACATAGATTAGATATGTATTTTTACCTAGAGAAAAAGAATGACTGGGGTTATAGGAAAAAGATGTTTGTGTCTGAAATTTGGATTATCTTATGCCTAACTGGGGAAGTGAGGGAGAGAATGCCATTAATGTGAAAAGATAAGTGTCTGCAAATCCTTGGATCCCTGAATCAATATTATAGTTAACAGAGACCTCAGAGATTATCTAGTTTAATCTCTTCATATTCTATATAGATGAGAAAATTAAGGCCCATAGTAGTTAAGTAACTGGTGCATCAATACAAAACTAGCTATTTGTCAGATCCCTGAAAAGGCCACAGTCCCCCACTGCATCCTGGGCCGTCTCTAGTCATCCTGATGAGTGTCTGGTTACTGGATCCAGATGGCTCAGGAGGAGAAAGTGAGGCTGGTGACCTGCACAGCCCTCCCTCACTCAAAACAAAGTCCAGCGCAAGTCATGTCATCATTTCTCTGATGTCATGAAGGACAAACACAACAACACAATTTATTGTAACTCAGGTCTCCTGATTGCCATTCCAGTACTTTATATCATGCTGCCTTATGATCCTAGGGCACACTTCTCCTTTCCACCTTGAATGATGAAATTATGGTCTTTATTAAAAGGTTTCATGTGCATTTATGTAAATATGAATAGTTACTAAGAAAGTTGGTTATGTTAGCATTCAGTGTTTCAAATAAAACTTTTAATTGTTCTTAAAATCTTAATGTTCACCTGGTATCTTCTGGCATGCTTCAGTGCTTAATGATTAACCCCATACTTGGCTTGTATTTTAAGTATCTTTTCCTCTTTCTTCCTTATCCATCTATTTATTCATTAGTTTAAGATTGTTGTCCTCTTTTTTCTCTCTAAAGCACTTAGTATTTTACTGAAGGTAGAACTCAGGGTTGACAAGGAAATTCTCTTAATTCTCTTCTGTAGGTGATGACCCCCTGTAAGACCTTAGGACAAATTATAAAATTCCTCACTGAGGTTGGAAACAGAGTCTTGAGTTTATTTTTAAAGCAAAAACTATCCCATTAGCTTATTTTCTATCTTCACAAAAATTTGAAATGAAGAGTCATTAAATCTCAACTCGTTTCCTTGATGTTTAAGATGGGTATGAATGGGCACTGAAATGAACAGGTGGGAAAGGCAGTTTATTTCCTTTATAACAGTATGTTACATTTATATTTCAGGAAGATGGCAGACATCTTACCTGAAATGGAGCTGTGTCCCAACTGTAAGAAAAAATTTAAACGATTAAAGTCTCATTTACCTTACTGTAAGAAGGTAAGAGCCAGTCTTCCTTTTAATTCAGACATTACTCATTACAGTGCAGTTTTGTTCCAAGCCCCAAAATCAAAGGAGCTACAGAAAGAATCAGCAAAAGCCAATGATGAGGAAACACATAAAAAAAGTCAAAGTAAAAGGAGAAACACTAACCTTACGAAGGTTAGACTACATACTGCTGACTTGGAAACAAGAACCGATATGCAGATAAGTGAAGATGTGAAGAAGCAAATTAAAATTATCCCCCATCCAAAAAGAGTTGTGTTTCTGGCTGAGAATGGACATATGCTTTCTGCAGCAAAAAACTATTCCAAAGCAAAATTTACAAAATCTTTACCTAAATCGGGGCAAGACAAGAGCAAAAATCCTTCAGAAATTTTTGGGAGGAGCCCTTCCAAACAGTCTTCTACCAATGAAGATAAAAAACATTTTTCAAGCTTGCTAAGTGATTTCAGAATTGAGCACCCAGGACAGAAACTGCTGACAGAGACATTAGACTTGCCTTTCAGTATTTGTGAGAGTTTTCCAAGTCTTGATAGGAGTCAGAATCCTTATGCAACTCTACAAAGCAATGAGAGAGGCCTCAAATCTAGGAACCCCATTTCAGAAGCTTTTCACACTGTCAGTAACTCTGAAACCCAGAGAAGAATCACAGGATCACTCTTCGCAGCCAAGTATGTAAACTCTTCATTGTACAGGATACTTCAAACTGGAGGAATGGAGAACCGTCATATCAAACATAGAGCAAAGAAAAAAGAGTTTCACTTTGGGTTAGAGGCAGCTGGAAAGGGTAGTTGGAATAAAGGATTTAAAGGTAATAAATCAACAGAGGTAGAGATATCAAAATCAAATTACATGAGAGATGGCCCTAGAAAACAAGTTAATAACAATGACTTAGCCACAGAGAAGAAACGTCACCATGACAATCTCAATTCGCCTTTGTTGCCTTCACAAAAGCTAGCTCATGAAGAGGCTCGTTCTTTGGCAGATTTAGGTAACCAAAGCCTCTCTGCTTTGGTTTTAAAATATCTACAAGAAGAGGAAGGTGGATACAAGGCTCTAGTCACTCCAGCTAAGCCAGTGGAGAATAAGAAACCAGTATCTTTAGAACCAGACCCTGAACCCAAGACTTGGGCAACACAAGCTGACTGTCATCTGCTGCCTTTAAACCCAACCTGGCATTGTGCTCCTAAAAACTTGACCAGTGGTCATGTTGAAGCGACTGGCAGTAAAAGCCTACCTACATCTTTGGGGCTAGAGTGGTTTCCAGAACTCTATCCTGGGTATCTGCATCTAGGAATGTTACCAGGGAGACCTCAGAAGGGGAATATTGAGGTCCAAAAACCTCACCACAATATCCTAGAAGAAGAAGGCTTTTTAAAAGGTAAACAAGTATTCCATTTTCTAATATTTAACTCTCCTGAATGTCTCTTTATAGATGTATATGGCTGCTAAAATTTTGAATTCCTATTAATATTTCTACTAACTTTATCCCTTTCCATAGTCACAGCCTAGGTGCCTGATAGAACTACCATTGCCCCTTAAATAGTAGTCCTCCTGTGCCGATTTTCTAGGGGCCAAGACTTTGGTAACATCAAAAGGAAATGAGAAGGAAGAGTAAGTCCTGGGTGTCTAATATGAATGTGGAGTATACGGGTTTGGGGGAGGGATTTGATGCCAAGGATCTGGGCATCTAACCATAAAGAACTTGGGTAAAAAAAAAGTACAGAGGACTTCTATTCCACCTGACCTTGGTCAGTCAGCCTTTTCTGAGGCAGAGACTTCTTATTTCTTCCTTCATCACAGTCAGCCCCCAAGTAGGCACAGCCACCTGGAAGAGTTGGATATAGGAATGATGAATTCGTCAATTGATAATAACTCCTCACTTATTACAGTTGGTCCTTATCTTTTCATCGAGCTGTGCCTTTAGAAATGGGACCTAACTCTACAGTTATAATCAATAGAATTTCCTGGTTTTCCTTAAAAGGACCCTTGTACCAGGTCCTGATCAGAAGCTTCAAAGCATTGTCCATTGTATATATAGATTCTTCACTGGTGTTCTCAGATGCCTCAGTGTTTAATTTTGTCAGGAAATTTCAGGGGACCCTTAATAGGTTTGAAACTCAAGTTAACTCTTATAACTTGGTATAAAAGGGGGAAGAAGGGTTCAGCTTGGAGACAGGACATCTGAGTTGGAATCCTAGCTCCCATACTTATTTCACAAGAGACCTTGGACAATAACTTCTCATAACTTCAGTTTCTTCATAAGATGGGGATAATATTTACATGCTGCCCCCTCATAAAGTTGTTGTGTGGAGAGGAAAACAACTTTATATGCCTTAAGTTCTATGTAGAGATCAGCTGTCATTACTGTTCTTGCTTCTTATGAATATCCAAGGGTTCTTTTCTTGTGAGTTTTCTGCGTTTTAGTACATGAGACAAATGGCTCCATGATGATGTTTTATTATTAAAGAAGACTAATAGGTGATTCTGTCATTGTTTTTCACATTCCTGAGGTTTTCCCTTAGGACCTACTGATATTAAGGATTTGTATATAACCCATCTCTTGAACTCTTGGTCTCAAACTCTTCCTCTCTTAAAAACTATGTTGTTGATAATACCACTCTTTTACATTTGATTAGCATTTTATAGTTTTTACATAAATTACCATTTTGATCATGAAATTATCCCCATGAGACAAGCAGGACCAGTTGTGTTCCTATTTTATAGATAAGGAAACAAGTGTAGAAATTATTTGCCTCAGGTCATGTAGCGCATGATACTGAAGTCAAGAGTAGAACACAGGTCTCATTACTACCTATTCCTTTCTATTTTATAACACTATATAGTAAATCCAGTATGATATTTTACATATAACAGGGAAAGGGATTCTTTTTTGTGAGTTCCAGCACTTGTTAAGGTTCTAGTGGTAGTTTCACCCATCCGAGATGTTGGGACGATGAAATGAGGTAATTGTAAAGTGCTTAGCACAATGCCCAGCACATAGAAAGTGCTAAAATGTTAGCTGTTATTTTATTATCTTTATCTAGTTTCCTTTATAGGTGAAGGTCTTTTTGTCCAGTCTCGGCAATTGGGTTGGAATAGAGATGACCTGTTTAAACATCTCAGGAGATAGAATATTCCCTTTACTTAAGGCTCATAAATACAGTGACTAGTGCTTGCATGTCTTAGCTTTTTTCATCGGCTGCATTCACCAAAGCAGGTCAGGTAGCCAATACTGTGAGATTAAGCATGTTATGAACAGATAAGATTATTCCTCTAAGCCCCAGTTCAGATCTTTATTAAGAACTCAAAGTAGAGGGCTAAATATACTTTATCTTCACTAATTAGAGGTCTGTAAATATCCAAAACTGCTGAGCTAAAATATCATACATACTTTTGAGAACACTCATCAAGTGCTTTTCATCAATGTGTATCCCCATTCCTACACACTTTCAATGTGGGGATATTGCTTATAGTTTGATCTCTAAAGAAATCATCAAATTTTTCCATTGATACTTTCTCTTATGTCTGTTTCTTAGGTCGTCTCAATAGTTTCTGATATTGGCTCTGAGATGGCTTTGGTTGGCTTTGGGGCCATCACAGAAGACTCTTACGTTTTTGGATCAATGTTGAGAGATATGGGCATTCCAGGGATCTTGGGTTCTGGTGAAAAGTCAGAAACTGTGTCAGCAGCCATTAGGGGTTACTCCCAAATAACCACTATCCTCAAAGATTCTGGGACTTCAGTTTGATTTATAGTTGGTTTAGAATGCAGTGCTGACCCATGGGGTGGGGGAGTGATTGATTGTGATCACTATCTCCTCCATAAGCCAAGTTACTTTGTTTAGGATATCTGCAAGGGTTAGAAACATCTCTTTGGGGTAACAGAGCTGGCTTCTCTGGAGGCCTGGTCAATCCAAAAGGCTAATGTTGATTCCTTGGGTATTATTGTTCAGAAATGATAAAAACTAAGGACAGCGTATGTCAAATAAGAAGAGATCTTTGAGATATGCCCATGCATAAGGAGCAGGAGATGAATGATAAACTGGCAAAAGAGACTATGAAGGGAAGAGAGGGAGGAGGAGAGAGCAGTTTCTGTGGAGGTGTGGGGTTGGAATGGTAAGAGATTGGGAACTAGAACTGTAGAGAGTAGATAATTCCACCTGGAAGCAATCAGGCCTATTGGGTCATAAGGGACTAAATGAAGCTAGATTTTGTGATTCTGCCAAGTTAGTATCTTACTGGCGTTAGGGAATTACAGAAACCCGTTCCTACAATTTTGATGAATGACAAAAGGTCACATTTTTGGTAAATGAAAGAAGATTCTTCTGGTTCTAGAAAAATAGGAGTTGGTTTGCATAGGCTTGGACATAAAGAAGTGGACTTGGTTGTAGTAGGGTCACAGACCAGGTTTTGGGGAGAAGAGCCAGGCAGAGCCCAGGGACCATTCTCTGAAGTTCAGAAAAAAAGGAATTTTCATATATTTAGAACATTTAGTAGAAAGGCGGGTCTTAGAAAAAAAAAACAGTTGTCTAAGGCTCAAGATAAAAGGAAGATTCAGAGAGAATATGCATGTTTCTGAGATTTTTCAACAGGAATAGGTTTTCTAAAGATCAAGGAAATGCTTCCAGGAAAGACTCCTGAATCCAAAGGAATTTTGAGCGCTGGTTTTAGAGTCCAAAGGACCAAAGTTTCTGGATTTTAGGATATATAGATGACTTCTTGGAACCTAACTGATACCAGGACTAGGGTCCAGGTAGTATAGATAGAACAAGGTTATCAGGCTTCAAAGTCTGAGGGAAGAAATTCCTAGTTCATTGTGGCATTGCTAAGACTCCTAGAGTCCTATTTAAGAAAAAAAATCACTGGAGGACAGATCAGGTCAGTGTTGGGGAACTAGAGGTTTAGGCCAGGCCTCTATTTCCAACTGCAGGTCAGCCAGGCCACCTAGAATAGTGGTATATTGTTGCTGCTTTGCACACTTAATGTGTGCATGTTGCTTTGAATGGAATCTAGAGAAAAGACTCAAATGCCAACACCAAGACTTGAATGGCCATGGGATAGAATAGGCCAAGTGTATCGGTGATGAGAAAGTGTGACAGTTCTGTATTGTCCAGAAAGGGGAAGCATGTTTCAGAGTTTAAAAAGACCACCAGAGTTTGGGCTGGGATGGGAGGGTTGGATGGAAGGCAGGTTCTTGGTGAACAGGCAGGGTATCAAGGAGTTTAGAACCGGATCAGAATTCAATTTGGGAGAATGGTCTGTATTATAGTATATAACCCTATCTTGCTTAAATGATACCAATTAGCAGTAGTGATTATGAAAGTGGAAATGGGGTCCATAGCTGGACTTGAGTAGGCAAATCTGATTGAAAGATATCTGGGAGCCAGGGTGTTGATGGAATTTTACAATACCGTGGTTTCTCTTCCTTGAAAAAAACATTTTCTCCCAAGGTTGAGGAGTATCCTTTTTTCTTTCCATTTAAACTCTTTTTCTCATCTGGCTAGTTTTCATTTCTATCATTTCTTGAAGCCCCTGATAGCTCTCTTCATTATGATTTTTGATGACAACTTGCTCTGGCTTAGCAGTTTTCATCTTCCCTGTAATGGTCTTTAGAGATATCACACTGTACCCTATTAAGTTAATTTACTATGATGACAACTATGAAGACAATGCTGGATCATAGAGTAATAGGGAGAACACTTTCTACTCATTTCATGTGGTTAGAAAAGATGTGGGACAGCATTGAACAGATTCAGGAAAAGCATTAACTTCCCCTTTTCAAAGTCAACACACCTGCATTATTCACATATGAAATAATATGCTGGTTTGAGTAACAGGAAATAATTGCTGGTTTGAGTTCCAGATGGAAATAAGATAGAGAAAGTAATGGTTGCTAATTAAGAACTAGTGAGAGTGAAATAGCTCAGATGTGTGGAAAATAAAATGACCAGTACTATTTCTTAATGCTGTAGTGCAAAGGAACAATATCGTTTTAGGTCAAATGTTGATTACAGTGTTGGTTCTTGCCTCTGACACTTACAAACTCTATGACCCTGCAAGTTAAGTCATCTCTCTGTAGCTCAGGCAACTCCATAGGAATTGATAGGTCAGAGAACCCAAGATGGAATTCTGGCTGTGCCTGGGTGACTGCTTGGTCAAGTCACTTAACATCTTGTCCTCAGTTCTTCATCTTTAAAATAAAAAGGTTGATCTGAGATGATTGTTCAGGTTCCTTCCAACTCTAAATGTTTGATCTACTAAGAAGTGGAGAGGTTGCCTGGTGCTCAGTTAGTTGAAGCTCTAGCAAAAAGAGTCCTTATAGTATGAAAACAAAGACCTGAGTGGCTTTGTGATGGGACAGATGAGGGGAATAGCTTTGGGTATCTAGGTACTGAGAACATGCAACAGAGACCATGGGGAGCAGACAAATTATAAAGTTAGATAACCATGGTTTGGGCAGTATTGGAAAGAATGAACAACAAGTAGGTACTTCGTTGGTGGAAGGAGTTCCTTATGTGGACACTCAAGCTCACTCACTCTCTCACTTTCTCTCTCTCCATATACATATACATACATATATATATATATGTACATACACACACATACATATATATTCAATATCTGTGTGTGTATGAGTATATGTATGTGTATACTGTAGATATGTAGATACACATGTTTGCACATGTATGTGTTCATATACATGTGTATATATAGATATGTGTATGTGTATAAATATGTATAAAGGATACACATAAAGAAGCCACTGAGCACTGCATGTGAATCAGCTAACTTAAGAATTATGAACTTCTAGGGGAGCTAGGTTGCACAATGGATAGACTGGAGTCAGGAGGACCTGAGTTCAAATCCAGCCTCAGACACTTAATAGCTGTGTGACCCTGGGCCAAGTCACTTAACTTCGATTGCCTAAAAAAAATAATTATGAACTTCCTTAACAGACCAAGGTGAATTGTCTTAATTCTTGAGGGCTGCAGACTGTTGAAGATTCTTCTGATTGAAAAGAGCTTTGTATCAGGGTTTACATGACAGATGTGCATGCATTGTGTTGCCCAGAATCATGACATTTCTGTAGCCCATTTTGGGGAATTTTCACCACTAAAGATACTAAATTGTCCCTCTCCTAGGAAGATTTGGTAGGAGGAGAGGGCGAAATTAGATGGTTAGGACAAAGTGGGTGAAATTGGATGACATATTACAGTAAATTCTGTTTGCATTTATAGCTCCTCATTTGGAAAGAAGTCTGAGGGATGTAAAGATTGGAAAGCTTCCATCTTGGCTTACAATCTCCAACTTCTCTTTAATGGGACTGCTGGGAAAGGTACAAAAAGGTGAGACTGGATTGATGATGATTCAGTTACCGGGTTTGGATGATTTTACAAATTTTCTTTAGAAATCTCTATAGATTTGTGATATCACTACCACTGGATTTGTCATTTAGTGTGTAAGAACCTGACCCTATCTCTTTATCTACTGTTGGTTATGAATTAGCATGAAAACATATATAATAGATACCTATTGAGAATCCCAGACCTTTTACTATATAGTGATGTTTTCCCATGAAATAGTTAACTTCATCTCCTCATGAAGGATAAAACTGCTTTGGCAAAGGTAAGTTTATAACCTTTCTGGGCATTTGAAGGAAATAGATTAATTGTTCTTTAAGGTCCCTCTGAGAGAAATATATGGAGTTACATCTTCATCTCCCTGACCAATAACGTGAGAGAAAAGACCTTGAAAAATAAGTCCCAGAATTAGAGTTCACTAACAACTAGACTCATGCTTCTTTTTAAACAGCCTGGATTAAATACCCAAAATATATCAGCTTGAAGAAGGGTAGCGCCGGTGGCATCACCATGCTCTTTGCTGGATACTGGGTCCTTTGCTACAGCTGGAGTTTCAAGCACCTGAGTAAGACTTCTGGCTTTTGGGCTTGAATTACAGACCCTTAAATGATGGTAAACTATATTAGGGACTGACTTTTGTTTTGCTTTACCAAGTAATGCCCTGTGCTTCTGACCTTTCATTTTCCACAAAGTTTATGCATACAAAGTGCCTTTGCCTCTCAGTATTCTAATATTGCTCATGTGGCCTCTCCCATTTGCCATGTACACAACTACACTTTCCCACTTATTTGTTTAGATCCTTTGATAAATAAACCTTGAGTCCTCTATGAAAGAGTAATCTTCTCACCCAAAGGGAAGAAGTAGTCATTTCAGGCTTCATATTTGGACATAGATAAATGAACATTCCTTTGTAGATCTAGATTGAATCCGGACTAGGGGCTAAAAGCAAAACCCTCTAGGCAACCAGTCCTGAGACTTGAGTATGGCTCTAGACTACAAGTCAAAAAAGTCAGACATAGTAACCATTTGAAGACTTAATTAAGTCAGTCTGACATCTAACCCAACCTACTCTTTGTAAGCCTGGTATTTCCTACTAATCAAGCTTCCTAACTTTGACAACACATTCCTCCCCCCTCCCTTTTTTCTTCCTGTTGGAGGGAGCCTACGAAGGGAGGGCACCAGGAACAAAGTATCATTTGAGCTTTTGACTTCATGAGCTGTTTGGGGTCTAGGCTGAAAGAAAAACTTAATCCGTGACTTTGAGTCTTAACTTGTACAAAAAGACTTTACTTCGTTTTATGGTCAATAATTGTTGCCTCTAAAACCTTACTTCTTTTTCTCTTCTCTACCCAAAGAATTGCAACGTTGGCGCAAGAACCACTGATCTGGATACCATGTATCATGTCAAGAGTTCTTCTGATAGACTGAGAGAGACATAGTAAGAAGCACTGCAGTTTATGTAAAAGCTTAAAATTTCATTTGGGAATGGGGGAGGAGGAACAGTAAAGTTCCTAAAGTATATTAAAATATTAGTGCTACGTGTATAATCAGTATCAAATTGCATGCCTTTACAGGGGAGGGGAGGGAGAGAATTTGGAACTCAAAATTTTAAAAAAGGAAATGTTAAAAATTATTCTTAAATGTAATTGGAAAAAATTAATAAAATACAATTTTCAAAGACAATTAGTGCTATAGGAATATTATTCTCATTGCTATGATGTTAGTAGTTGGAAATTAATGAAAAGAAAAAATAGTCAAACTAAATTTGTACCTGATCACACAGACTGCCTTCCTTAGCCTGCTTGAATGGAGGGTGTGGAGTAGGAAAGTAGTAAGTATTCATTTTATTACTTTGGTGCACTGTGTTACAGTTAACCTGTGTGTTGGAGTCTTAGTTTTAAAAGGAAGAACAGATAAATTGCAACTCCATCCCCTGCTAGGGCTTAGTCAGGTAAATAGATGCTTTCCCCTTGAATTTGGTTCAGATCTAGACCACTGGCACCAGCCCCTTCTGTATTTCTGTATGAGGTTTCCATATTAGGAAGACTTTATAGCCATCTTCTCTAGAGCAGGAATTTCTGAAATAACCTTTAAGGGAAGTAATTTGGAACCCTCATTTTCCCTTTTATATAATTTATGTGCTCCAGTCCTTTACTTTCTCTCACATTAGAGTAATGCTATTATACCATCCTTTCTTTAGCACCTTTCCATTGACTTACATAATCAATTCAACGACAATGTTAAAAACTTTACCTTGTCCTAGATCCAACATTTGTATTTTTAAAATAATTTTTAAAGAATGCCATTTTCTGGCACTGTACGGCTAAAGAAACAAAAACAGTAATCATCTATCTGAACATATAACCAGCTGTATTAGGAAACTCCACGTAGCTCACAGCTAAGATATTAAATGTCATTTTTAAACCTTCAAGAGAAAGACTGACTGCTAAACTCAAGTGTCGAGCTATGAATGTTACAGTAGAAGTCTGTCAATAGTAAAAAGACCATAACAGTTTCAGGATACTCTGGTTCATATGATCTGTTAGAGAATATGTGTGTTATGTAGTTGCTTCTGGCTAACAAAGCTCGCATCTTTGAGGAAGGAGTGTCCATATCAGTTTGCTAGTACTTTGTTTTTAAAGAAACTAAACCCACATCTAATTGATGCCATTGAAAGTTTTTCAGTAAGTAGCCAGTTTTCATTAGCACAGATGTGACACATTAAGTTGATAAAAATAAAGTTGCTTTGAGTCTGAGTTAGAACTTTGTACTCTTCCTTCCACCCATTCTCTTGTAATCCATTCACATCTTCAACTTCCACTATAGAGAGCTTAGGTCTATCTCTACCCTCACTCAAATGCTAGGTGCCTGTAGATGTCTCTTTTTGGACATAGATAGATCCTCATCACCTCATATTCAACATGTCTAAATAACTTATTTCTTTCGCTTTTCACACCTCTGTATCAATTCCCTTATCTCTATCCATACCATCATTGATTCAATCATCAAGACTCCAAATCTGTTTTAATTCTTCCTTATATCAAGTTATATACCTAGCATACAATATTTCTGGCTCAAAGGATAATCTAAGTTATTTCAAAGGAAAAATCCTGTCTATCCCCACTACTATCATACAAGTCCAGACCTTTATCTTAGGCCTGGATTATTATTACAGCCTAATTGCTCTCACTTTTGCCATTCTCCCTCCTCTCAAATCCATCTTGCACACCATCCCTCTAAAATTATACTTTCATCATATCTCTCTACTCATTAATCTTGTATACCCCTACAAAGTAATGTCTAAACTCTTTCAGGGCCCAGTCTAGATGACAGAGTAGTGCTATCATCTCCCACTATTCCCAGCGTATTTTTTTTCCTCAATCATCAAGAATCTTCATTGACTCTCAAACATGTATGCATTTCCGCTATTTTGTTGACCCAAATTCCATTGTCCCTTAGGGAATCTACTCAAGTTCCACTTCTTTCATGAATCTTTCTAAAAAGAAGCTAATCTGTGCTGCTTTCTATAACATTTTGACTTCCTGTACTATAAAAGTAGAAAGGTATCATGGTGTAGGACAGAACCTTCAAGTTTGATGACCCTAACCAGATTAAAGTGGAATTGGGAAATGTTAAGAAAATAAATAAAAATACCATAAAACAAAGTTAATGTTAGTTTGTGGTTTTTCAAATCAACTTGCATCCTGTGGAGTTCCATTTCTGTTTGAGTTTAATACTGGTTTAGTAGATAGAGAGATGGGTTTTAAGCCAAGAAGATGACCCGAGTTCAAGTCCTACATCTGGCACATACTCACTGTGTGAGTCTAGGCAAATCACAACTCCCTCCCTCTCCTTTTCTTTTTTCCTTTCTCCCTCCCTTCTTTCCTTCCTCCTTCCTATCTCATACATTAGTCATTATGGACTGCTGTGTCTTTCCAACCTGAGTAATCCTTCTGCATCCCAGAACTCTTGATCCACTGGTCTCATCCTCATCCAGTAGTAAGGATTATAACCATTTGTCACCATGCCCACTCTAGATAGCTTTCTAAAACAAAAGTTTTTAACCATTTTTGTGCTAATATAAAGGTCATGAGTGGTACAAATTAACTGTCAGATGTGCATGTCATCACTAAGATTAAAAAAAGTATCTCTCACTTGGACCTGGCACAGTGAAAGCATAGAACCTCACGCTTATAATGAGTACCAAGTGCCTTCATTGTGTTAAAGGCAGGTGTTGTATTAGAACAGATTATGAGACTGTGCCAGCTCTTAGGAGCATTTCCAGTCATACATGGTAGATCCAGCTTGTGTAAAATATGAAATTGTGAATTTTCTTAAATTTTATGTTTTTTCCCTTGATATCATTTAACATATTGAATACCTCTCTCTATATATATATATTCATATATATGAGCAAATATATATATATGAATTAACATGTATTCAATAATTTGCTATATGTTATATGGCAATAGCAATCAGATTCAGATAGTCTTCATTTTTGTTTTGCTGCGTGAGGTTCATTCATTTATTGGGTAAGAGAATAAGATGAAACATTTACCTCTCATGTTCAGGCTTCAGTGAGTTTACCTCATTAAATTACATTAATTTCAACATTAAATAAATAAGTTTTCTTATAGTGAGTATCATATATGCTGGGAACACAGGGGATATTGCCCAAAGAGTCTTCCAGTTATCCAGATATTCTGTTATTTTCTGAAGAATACTGTTGGCTGATTCTTGTTGCACTTGCTAGCATAATGGCCCCTTCCTCTGCACTGAAAGGAAAGAGTTGATGGGCTTAACTTCCTCCTCAAATATATACTACAAGAGTTCCCCACATTGCATGGTGAAACCCCAGCAGAATCCATGACAGCACATTTGATTTCCTTTCTCTCTCTGTATGTATGTATGTATGTGTACACAAACACACAAACCACATATGTGTATATATGTAAAATGTGTACATATATATGATTTATTTTTCCTGCCAGAAAGAGATCCCTCAATTATCTAGAAAAAGAAACTTGAGAAGAGCACACAGTGTCAACATCCTGATAGACCACATTCATTCACTCAGCAAGGATTTTTAAGAACCTCAGAGTGGACAGTGATGCTAGGTAGAAGAGAAAAGCATATGCCTTATTGTCAAGGCTACAAAAATGAATGAAATGTGAAGTAATGTGAATATATGTTTAATGTGCTTGTATATGTAGATCCATATACTCATATGCCATCTTGAGGAGGGGGAGAAAACTTAAAACTCAAAAGCTTGTGGAACTGAATGTTGTAAACTAAAATAAACTTTGAAAAATTTAAAAATATAAAAGACTAGACGAGGGGGAAGTGTTACAGAAGTTGAATACTACATGTACTTTCAGATGAATTCACTATATTGTGATACAGATATTCGCTGTATAGTTTGACTGTTTATAAGAGAATAATCTATAAATGTATTTAATGCAAAGACAAAATGCACACATGTACACAAATCCCAGAAACAAAAAAACCTCAATTCCTTTTCAAATATGTGTATACATATATGTATATACATACACATATATATGTAAAATCATTCTCTAGATCATTCTATTTATCCTTTCTTTCTCTGGATACAGATAGTGTCTTCCTTTGTAGGGCTTTGTAGTTAATTTAGGTATTTATAATAGCCAAAGTGACTTAGTCACTCAAAATTGTTCTTAAAACAATACTGCTGTTACTACATACAAGAAACTTTATTATAAGTCTAATATGAATAGTAGGTTATACATAATAAATTTGTAGTTTTATATTCAACCATCTACTATTTACTATGTTGTGGAAGTGCTTATTTTATTTCTTAAGTTCAGAATAAGATAAATTATTTTAAATGAAAAAAAATGAATGAAATGGAAGGCCAAGAAAACTAAGAATTCCACTTTCCCTCCTTCCCATAAGCTCGGAAAACCCTGGGCAATTTGGTATCCCACATCATAAGAACTTAACAGATTCCTTCCTGTCTTCCTTCCAAGACCGAGAAAGAAGAGTGAGGAGCTCAGTCCCCCAAGTTCCCAAAGGCTCTATATGGACACAGATCAATGGGATAATAATTGGAACAATAAGATAACCTTTATTAATTTATTAAGTTTCTCGCCTTTTTAAAAAGGCGAGCGACACCAGTCGGCAGGAGATAGGAAAATAAGACTATATTGCGGAGAATTGTCTAGGCATCTTACGCGTTTGATTTGCCAACATCTAGCCTCTTTTCAGTCATACTTTATTTCCTTACGCTCAAGTAGTTCTTTCCTCACTTCGTACACATAGGGAATTATCCACACCCAGATCACTGATCAGAAGGTACTCCTAGTTCACAACAGGAAAGGCAGAAAAATCCTCTCAGCCTCAATACCCACCTTAAAGCTACTGAACTGTTGCAAAGGGTGCAGTGGGCTTGCTTGGGACTTCAGCTGATGGACTCTCTTGTTGACCATACTCAGAAGACATTTCCACAATGGAATCAAGTTTTGTTTGTCGTCGTGGTTGACTTACGTTCTGAAAACATTAAAGGAAAAATAGGAGTTGAGACCTATTGAAGAACTCTGCAGTGTCAGGGGATGATGAAGTACCCAAAGCTAAGCTTGTAAAGATTAGTTATTTGCTGGTTTATCCAGAGGAAAAGGAGGAGGGGTGTGGAGAGGAGAGTGACTAACGATTCCATTCCACATTGCAACTTTCCCCATCATGGTTTCAGGATAGGTTGGGTCAGTATAAGAAATTAAATGGCAATTTTGGGGGAGTTTTGCAGAAACCAGTGATGACATGTGAAGACTAGTAGCTGATACAGAAGTTTAGAAACTCAGAATAAAAGGATTATTATATATTTTAAAAAGTCATTCCAGTAGACTCACATCACAGGAGAAAAGGCTAAGTCCTTAGATAATTTCCTAAAGGACAGTAAGGGTGAAGCATCTACCCTGATATTACATGAATTTTCCAGATTGCAGGGGGCACCACATCCCTAACCCTGCTGATGTGGAAGGGATAACTAACTATACATTCATTTTATACATTTATATATACATGCATACATAACTATACATTCAGAAGTTGAGTGGGCAAGTTAAGAGAGATTTCCACCTTAGGCCAGCAATCTCCAGTCATAGATATTGCTAGCAGCTATTTAGGACTTCCCCTTTTAAGACAGTAGGTGCCAGGGATGTCTCCTATTTTACAGTGCCAGTGTCCTACTTGTATGAGTTACATCTGCTGCCCAATCAACAAGCTGTCTCTTTCTCCTCTTAGAGAGCCACCCTAGAAATAATCTAAATGGGCTGAGATACTAATGTGTAGTTCTCTGTAGATTTAAAAGGGGATTTAGCGGTTATCTGGTTCAACCTCTTCATTTTTGCAAGGAAGGAAAAAGGCCCAGAAAGGTTAAGTGATTTGCCTATGATCACATAATGGACAAGTTACAGAGTTGGGATTTGAACCCAGTCCGCTGATGCATCATTTTGTCCCTTGTACCACATCACATTTCAGGCCTTTGCTTTCTTCCCTTTACCTGCCCTTGTTTTTTCCTGTCCACCACGGAGAAAATTCCTTTTTCTTTTTTGTCAGACAAAATCAGATCCTACTTACTCAAACATTCCATCTAAATCTAGGTTCTTTTGGGGGTTTAGTATGCTGTTGCTATTGAATAGAATAACTACTTCTGTGTCCATAGATGCTAGGCAGAGGCATACTGCCCCACTTCTACCTAGAAGGGTGATCGACACTCCTGACACAAAGGCCGGGATAGGCTTAGCAACTCTTATTTAACAAAAATCCTAAATGATACAGAAGAGAAAAGCCAAATCACATGAAGCCAGGAAGTGTTTCATGGATCAATTATTAATGAATTCTATTATTATTGATATAACTATTAATTTATTATTAATTGATCAATTAATCAAACATTAAAAATATTAAAATTGTTAGCAGATTGGGCAGAACACATGCAAAAAATACAGCAGACTTTAGAGATGTCACCTTTTTCATGGGAGAAAACCCATTTTTCTGAGTTTAGGAACTCCCAGAGAACGTAGTGATGGTAGAAAACTGAAATGAGGTCAACATAGCAGACATAGATCCCTTTCTAGTTCTTACCTTTGAGTGACTTGCATTATGCAGTAACAATGTCATCTTGGGGCTGAGGAGAGTACACGAAAGGCAATTAAAGAACCAATCTAACTCAACCCAAGAAAAACTCCCCCAACGCCAGTCTATTAATGCCCTCAGTACCACAGACTGTTGTAAACTTCAGGTTTCCAAACCTTGAAGGGAAAGGATTCTCACCTAGGCCAAGGAAGAAAAAACAAACGCAGCTAGCATATGCTGGGGGCGATGGGGGACTGACAACTAGGTTTCTCTGCTGCTGTTTTCAGGATCCTTAATGAGGAATTTTGTTAAATCAAGGGATAGGGAGTAACAAGAAAACCTTGTTATACTGTATCAGTAGAATGGGCTACTTTAAAAGTGTGAGAAATTTGGGAGGGGGGGAAACCTATATCATAGGCATAAGATAGTCTTCTATGAGCTAGTGGAGGCACAGAATGCCTCTGTCCTTTGGGGGTTAGAAACCAGGAATCAGTGAAAAGTCTAACCTAGCTTTCTGATGTGAGCTGGTGGTTCAAGGAAGTACATACTGTGCAAATCTGCACCCAGGTCCCTCTGGACAGAAGCCGACTAAGTAGTTGATACACAGCACTCTTCTCATATGGCGGAATTTACATAAAGGACCTACTGGGTCAAAAAGAGACATATTTTAGACTGCTCAGCCCCTATACAGACAGGAAGAACTGATTTTAGGGTGGGTAGAAAACTGACAGGAAACACAGGCAGAGAAGCTGCAATGGGAGGATTATTGTTGAACTAAAGTGATTTCCTGCCCACTCAAAAGTAATTGTCTGGACCTAGTGTCTTCATTCTTGCTACTCAAATAGGACATGTTATGCCAGGAGGGACTGTTAGATGAATCTATCACTTGACAATAGTCATAGTAGATGGAGCTTGAACTTCAATGGTGAGAAATACTTAGCTGACTGCCTTTGGGGCCATGTGAACTTTAGGCATTGAACTATTCTCCTCATAATATCCTCCTCTGTCAACTAGTGTAGAAGCCTGGGAGGCTCCCAACACCAGCGACACATACCTAGCAATTCTAACCCAGAAGGGAGAGATTTCATGAAGCTAGTAGATATGGCTAGCTTATGCTGAGGCTAATCATGCCTAAGAGAAATAATCCAGACACTTAAGACTAAATGAAGGGGATCACAGGAAGAATGTTGTCGTCAGGTAACATTCACGATTGTTTTTAAGACTTTTGATAAAATATTAGCATTTGCCATTACAAAAATTAGGGGCTGGAGAAAAATTGGGACAGGGATATAAGAAATAGAAATTTCCCCCCTAAGGACTGCTTTGGCTATATCCCCCAAATTTTGGTGTGTTACTCTTAATGTTGTCTTTAATGATATAATCTATCATTTTTATGTTTTGTCTTGCATTGTTGTTTTGTTTCAGTCATGTCTGATTCTCCATGACCCCTTTTGTGGTTTTCTTGGCAAAGATACTGGAGTGGTATGCCATTCCTTCTCTAGCTTGGTTTACACATGAGGAAACTGAGGTAACAGGATAAAGTTTGACTTGCCTAGGATCAACTAAGTAATGAGTGCCTAAAGTCAGATTTGAACTCAGGAAGATATGTCTTCCTGATTCCAAGCCCAGTGCTCTATCCAACTGTGCCACTTACCTGCCCTTTGTCCTTTGACCCACCAGCTCTTTAGGATTAAAATATTTAGTTTTCAATTAATTTCTTCTTCAATAGTCTTTTGTTGAATTTAATTTTTTATTGCATTTTGTCATGAAAGAATGAATTTAATATTTTTGCATTTGTTTGTGAGGGTTAGATGCTTTGATGTATGGTCAATTTTTATGAAGGTGCCATGCATAACTGAAAATTATGTATATTCCTTTCTATTGATAGGAATAAAAGAGGCTGGAAACATTTCTATTCTGATTTCAGCATCAATGTCAAGGACTAGAGGACCTCGGCAATAAATCATACCTTTCATCCTCCCCACACATTTTTCCATAATGGAAAAGAAAAACTGGACCTTCTGTCAGTCACAACCTTACCGTACTTGCAGAAGCCTTGATCATACCAGGGGCAATCTCGGATCTTGGAGGCTGAGTCAGCATGAAGGAAAAGGCATTCTTTATTGCAGCATTCTCCTGAAATAGTACCAATCACTGTTCTATTGTATCCATCTCTTAGAACTCCTCCCTTCATCTCATCCCCACATCTACTTAGATTAATCTGGATCCTTACATGGGAAATTTCTTTCTTCCGTCTGTCTTTTGCCCTTTAAAGCAATTCTGAGGTATTTCCATATATCTCCTATAGAAGTATGCCTAATCCCATGCCCTTCCCAGAAAAATAAAGAACCCTACTATTCTATCCTGCTGTTGTGATGTTAGACTTATGGCTAGTTTCCTTGGCTCCTTGCCCACTTGGTCTACATGAAGGGTCATGAAGTCCCTCTGATGATAGAGTAACAACAGCAGTTCACTTCTCAGTGAATACTACTTCTATAGCATTTTAAGGTTCTCAGTGCACTTTATATTATGCCATTTGATTCTCACAACAATGTTGTGAGGTAGTTGCTATTTTTATCCCCATTTTACAGATGAGAAAACAGACTAGAGAGGTTAAAGTCACAGGTCATATTTGTCTGAGGCCATATTTGAATTCAGGGTTTCCTGGTTCAAGTCTAACATGCTATACCCCCTGTACTACCTATTCCATCCCAAGGGGAAATTATAGACCCACGTGCTCTAGTGTCCAGTGATTCAAAAGTCCAGGTCCCATCTCTTACAGGGATGGATTTATTTTGTGGGAAAAAATAAAATATGCTTTCCTAGACATTAGAGTTCATGATCAAATTCTGAGATTCATTGTTTTTCATATCTATATGGGGCCATCAAGTCTAACCTCCTTATTTTACAGAGGAAAAAACAAAGGCTCAGGGAAATTAGGTGACTTCTAAGGTGAGACAATTAGTGGCTGAACCAGCACCACAGCCCAAGATGTTACTTTAATAAGGCATCTGTTGAACAGACCTGTTTTATACGGTGATACTATGGAGAAACAATCAAGTAATGAAGGCAGAAAGTTATCCTCTGAGGACTGGTTCAATATTTTAATGAGTAGAGTCTGTGTATTGAGGATTTATTCAATTTTTTCCTCCTCTGACAATTCTTTGAGAATGAAGGATAAACAACCTCTAAGAAAGGATTCCTGACCATGCAATTCTCTTCATCATCAGAAGGTGGTGCTAATACACAATTTTCCCCAGACTTTATTTCCTGGTGAAATAATGGCCACTAAATAGTCATGGTCAGACATCTTTTGTGGGTAGATCAGTTCAAAAAGGCCAGAGACCATCCCTGCTTTCTCCATTCCAAACCACCTGTTCTCATTGGCTACTCCTCCTTTTCTCCCCTTTTCCCCCACCTCCACCTCCATCAAGAAGACTCACAAAAGTTCATACAAATGGGACCCCATCTGTGATTCCACTGGTATAACGGACTCATACATTTGGTATAGGACACCGTGTTAGAGAGTTGCTTATAGTGCTGAGCCATAGGTATCAGAAATGGGAGCTGACTTGGGTCTTTCTGGTTGCAGGGGCAGTTCTATATCCACCATACAAAACTGTCTCTCTGGTCATCTAAATGAATGGGAGAAATTGGGATGCTTTGGATAGGACCCCAAGGAAGGATGTTACATATTCATTTGTTACAGAAACAAAAGAACAGACCCATTGATAAAGTCATAAATGGCTTCAAAGAAAATCAAAGTTATTCCTAAATTCCTAAATTCTAAAGTCTTAGAGGCAAGCCCTGCCACAGGACATCCATTAGGACTGGGTTCAGATCTCTGATGCTTATTGCCTGTGTGACCTTGGGCAGGTAACTTACCCTCCTTAGGCCTCAGTTTCTTCATCTGAAATATGAGGTGATTGGATTAGAAGGCTTCTTAGGTCTCTTTCTAGCTGTAGATCTATGATCCTATGAATGCTTATTGGCAAGATAGAATCCAAACTGGATGATCCTTAAGTCTGATCTCTTGTGACAGTTCTTACCATGGCAGGGTGATTCTCCCCCTGATCACCTGGGATCGAGCATACTCTCTGGCCCTATGAAGATTAACATGTCCATTGGTTTCTTGCTAAATGATATACTTTTTACTTTGCTTAGATGATACAGCAACTCTTAAGATTAGTTCCCATGACTAGGGTTTGTATCAGAGGACTGGTCCTTGTGGTTAGGAGAGATGCACTTATGAAAGAACCTCTCCCCTATAAGAAGAATGAAGAGAAATTGCATCCAATATCTTTTTGAGAACTTGATTCTTAAGATGGATCCAATATATTTTCTCAGATTCTAGTTGGGTGATGGGGTGCCCCCTTCACCCTCCAGTTGCTACAGAAGCTCCCAACTCCAGCACGTGAAAATGGCAAACAATATGAGCTCACCATGGCAAGCCCTAGATGAGACCTCAGGAACCTGGCTGCCTCTTTGCCTTTTGTTCCTTTGCTGAGTGCAGGTATTTGACCAGTAATCATGAATCCTGAAGATGGACATGTGCGGCCTTGGAGGCTGTCTTGTCAGTTATAAAATTCCTGGGTTTGTGATTGATGGCAGCTGCCCACCAAGTCATGCTTCCTGCTATGATGCGGCTTCTCTGAGATGACTGCTTTTGGGAGGATGCTGCTGTTGAAAGCTTGTCTCCTGACTGGCCAGAAGAGCTGGACTTTGTGAGTTTGTTCAGACAGATCTAAGGGGAGAGTGAAAACGATGCCACATTTCCACATAGAGGTCTTTACTTCCCAGGAGAGTATAATTGAAGTGATATCTTGTTTCATGTGTTAAGTACTTGTTACTATGTACTTATGAGCCTTTGGTGTTTGAAGCATTTCTTTTTTTAGAGGAGGAAAGAAATAGCTACTCTATACTCAATATCAACTTTGTATATCACGTAACTTTCCCAGAAGGAACCCTACCAAGTCTTTTGTAGGGAAGACCCCCAGACAGGAGCCATACTTAAACTTTATTTAAGAGATTTTTCTCCCAGGGACAGCCAGATAGTTAGAGAAAAACCCTTTTTAGGTGTCAGGTTCACACCCAGGATAAACGGAAGGGGACAAGAATTTATTAAGTGCCTTGCAATTGTTATCTCATTGGATCTTTACAGCAATCCTTCAAGGTAAGTGCTATTATTACCCGCTTTTCCAGTTGGGGAAGTTGAGGCAGAGAGTGACTTACATTGATGTCAGATTGAAGCACTGTGCCTCTTTCTCCCTAGAAGAGAAATGGCTCTCCTGAGACCACAAGAACTGGGATGGTGTTGGCACTCCTGCATTTAAGAAAAATCCTCAGTGATATATAGAACACCCAAATCAGATGAAGTCAGAAAGTACTTCATGGGGCAATGATGACATTAAAAAATATATCAAAATGATTAGCAAGTTGGACAGAACACATGCGAAAAAAAAATACAGCAGACTTTGGTCACCTTTTTACAGATAAGGAAACTGAAGCCCCGAGAGGGGAAGTGATTTGCCCAAGGTCATTAAAATAGTTAAGTGACAGAGTAGGCATTTGAATCCGGTGTTTCAGACTGGATTCTTCACCAATATGACATCACCAAGATCTCATATTTCAACATGCTAATTCTATTTCAGTATGCTAATAGGACTAGATACCATTGTAAAGACCTACATGAAAGATTTCTGCACTATAGTTTGATGACTGGACTTGATTTTCAATGCACCCACACACACATACACCTCCAACTTTACCTAGGAAGATAGGACATGTTGGTTATTGTCCTTCATTCTCAAAGAGGACCAAAATGGCATCACTACATTGTAGTCAAGGTACTTTGTGTTTGACTGTGGCTGATCAGATGAATAGGAGCTTGGAAGGCTCTACCATCAGGCACAAATTGTCTATAGAAAGGTCACCTATAAGGTAACCTGTAGTGTACATTTTCCTGGGAGGTGCAGAAAGGAAGTAATAGTGACCAAGTCCTTCAATAAATCCTGCCTAGCAGGTCTCTAATCCTGGAATGTACCTATCCCTCCTTTGTCTTACCCTGCCCCTCTCCCCACTCAAATCTCCTTCTTTTCCTTCCTTTTCTTAGAACCAGATTTTATTGAGACTCCCTTAAACTCACCATCCAGCCCCTCCTAAAAGAATGAACCCTAGCCAAGTGAAGCTTGGCACCAGAAAAGATGCATTACCAAATTTGGAGTAGAAGTAGCACTCAGGCATCTTGGTGAGGTCATACTGGTGCAGAAATTTGCACTGGTCGCTCCTCTTACAAAGCCCCCTCAGCCAGTGTTTGCACACCACTGTCTTCTCCCCATCATCATGCCGGAAGGGACAGAGCTTGCCTAGAAAATGCAGATGAACTCCAAGAAAATCATGCTTCTCCCTGGGGTGGGCTCACCTTCACCTACTCCCCCAGATGACATCACTACTTTGGGAGGAAGAAAAGTAGGATGTTTAACTACCAGTTGCCCCTTCTCACCTACCTCCCCCTCTTCCTGCAACTATAACTGGATCTCCTCCCATTGAGAGGTTTAGACCTTTTTTTTGAGATTAGAGGAAGAAGATGCCTGAAAAAAGGAAAGAAAACATGAGAAGATAAGCTACAAAAAAGGGGGGGAGGTAATCCTATTTACCACCTACTAAACTAAGGCATAGCATTATTATAATAGGCCTATCCTATAAAACTTCAGATTAGATCCTACCTGATAATATTACATTTGATGATTTATCATTTAAATTTAATTGTTTTTCCTACTGCTAACAATAGAAAGAATGCTTAATTTTTTAAGTTTTCAAGGAGAGATGTTCTCAGGAATAAGAGGGCCTACCTAAATGATGTCATCCGAATGGTGCTTGGAAGACTCCCTAACCAAATACAGCTCTTCTATCAGCCTTTAATTCTAAAATTAAATTTCAGGATTTAAAATTTTAGCATTTTAAAATTTGAATTCAATTTAATTAAAATTTCATTTAGAAATTTAAATTCTGAAATTAAAATTTCATTCCTTTGATTTTTCCATCTTCAATGGTTATTAAAATACAAATAACCCTGAGAGTGGTGATATCAGTACTATATGCAAGAATTTTACATTTTAACAAGGCCCCCCCAAGTAGTTATAGAACACATTAAAATGTAACTGGTATAGGAATAGCAATGTGACTTCCAGCTGTAGCCCAGATGTTCCCCAAATGGGGCAATACCACTAAATGCCACAGTGTGGTTATAGTCCTCTATAGTCCCCTAGACTATTGTAAAATCATTTTGGAAATGGCTGTACTAAGAACAAAAAGGGGATGTGGGGTGAGATCAAAGCAGCCTGGAAGGGGAGGTAGGAGTAGATTAGGTCACCTCAGCCCATGGCTTCACCTATAAACTCTAGGCTCTCTAAGCTCTATCTCTAGTCCTCACTGCTTTCTCTGGTTATTGAATCACATTTCTAATTGCTGTAAGACTTCTCTACCTAGCTGAATCTGAAGTACCAGGGGGACATTATTATGAAAACAGGATTCATTATCTTTTCTCCAAAACCTGCTTCTGCTTGCTGACTTCTCAGTGAATACCACCATCATTCTATGAATTACTCAGACTCTCTCTTTGGTATCTGTTCCTTCTTTTCTATTCCTACAGCTATTGCTATTGTTCTGGTGTTCACGATTCCTTGTCTGAATTATTGCAGTAGCTAAACTACCATTTCCATTTCCAGTCTATTCAATAAGCTACTACCAGATTAACTGCCAAATCATTCTACTCACTGCTTTAAAACAACCCCCCCCCAAAAAAAGTCAGTGGTCTTTATAATACTGTGTAAATTTCTTAAAATGACACCGGGCAAGTCAATTTCTTTGTCCCAGTATCCTTATCTATAAAATGGGGATCATGGTAGAACCTACTCTTGGAGTTATTGTAAGGGTTAAATGAGATGATATATGTAAAGCACTCTACATTAAAGTGTTACATAAATACCTATTATTATTAATCATTCTTATAATACTCAAGGATCTTTATCATCTGGAACCTTTCTTTCTCGTCTTATCTCATACTTCTCTCAATCCATTCTAGCCTCTCCTGGCTCTGTGAATATGCTCAGGTTCCCTGCTCTTTCTCTCCCCCTCCCCCCTCATCTCAGCCTGTTGAAATCTTATCCATCCTTTAAACCTAGCTAAAATGTTGCTTTCTCTATAAAGCTTTCAGCTTCTAGCTAGCTGGATGTGATCTTTTCTTCCTCTAATTCACACAGCACCTTGTTCGTATCTCTTTTAGGCATTTAGGTTCTTTTTTACATGATAATGCTCCCTTATCTGCCACAGGAGATGGTAAAGTTTCTTTATGGGAATGACATCTCATTTGCCAAGCAGTACATATTTGGTACAGAATAGACTCAGCAAGTATGTAGTGGATACAGAAGATACAATTTCACTTCAGTCATGCTTAGACTAGTCTTCTCCTTTTACTCGCTTGTTTGATCAATATGCATTTATCTAGTTCTTAATACATGCCAGTCACTATGCTAAGGACTGGGGAGAGTAAGGAGAAAGGAAGGAAGGAAGGAAGGAAGGAAGGAAGAAAGAAAGAAAGAAAGAAAGAAAGAAAGAAAGAAAGAAAGAAAGAAAAGAAGGAAGGAAGCAAGGAAGGAAGGAAAGAGAGAAAGAAAGAGAAGGGAAGGAAAAAAGAAAAAAGGAGGAGAAAAGAGAGGAAGAAAGGAAAGAAGAAAAGAAAGGAAGAGAGAGAAGAAGGAAGGAGTGGAGGGAGGAAGGAAGGGAGGAAAGAAAGGAGGAAGAAGGAGAAAAAAGAGAGAAAGGTAAGAAGGAAGAAACAGAAGGAAGACAAAAAAGAACAATTTCCATTCTGAAGGAGCTTGCCATCTATCCAGAACTCTGCCCCTGTCTCCACTATAGTTAAATTTTCTTTATAGTTGCCTTTATTACCTTCTCAGCTCACCATCCAGGGATGGCCTCGCAAGCTACTGTGACGTAGTTTGTCTTGAATATTTCTTACATTTTCTCCTCTTCCTTTCTTCCACAGACCCACTAGTGTACTTTGGAGATCACTCTCTAATGTTCCAGAAACAGGTCTGAGAAGGGGTTACCAGACTGCTGTTACACCTGCACCATAGGGCTCAAAGTAGAATTTCAGACATTGTAGCCAAGTCATCTCCTAAATCAGTGATATCCAAAGTGAGGACCAAGGCTCTGAAGGGGATTGCTGTGACCTGATCTCAAGGAGTGTACAATCAGGGAACAGGGGAGAAATATGATAATAGCTACAATTTACATAATGCTTTAAGGTTTGCAAAGTGCTTTACAAATATTATCTCATTTGATCCTCACAACAACCCTGAGAAATATGTACTATTAGTATTCCCATTTTACAAATAGGAATGGGGAAGCTGAGGCAGACAGGATACATGACTTGCCCAGGGTAGCGCATTTAGGAAGGGTCTAAAGTGGGATTTGAACCCAGGTCTTCCTGACTCCAGGTTCATCGTTCTATCTGGAGCTTGTTTCCAACATAACCACATCTACCCTTATCTCCCCCCAACATTCTCCCACCTTACCCCTCTCCCTCTCTTGTGTAGCCTACTGACCTACCTCCTTCAGAATTATACTTTGACCCCTCAGGGTAGTTACAACCTAAATGCTGCCTAGTCATGTACAGTTCTAGGTGCCACTGGGAAAATTTCATGCCCCCTCTATCTCCCAGTATGTGAGCTCTCAATAATCCAGATCACTCCCTGGCTACAGCAGATAGCCCTTGAAGGGTAGGCCCTCCAAACCAGAATAGTGATGGTTGAGTAAGAGTCTTTCCTTCCTTCTTTTCATTTACAGTGGGACAGAGTGAATGAGTCAAGAAGATTTCCACTCATTCCAATTTCAAACTTCCCTATTACTAGAGAGGGTATATCAGCCTTCTAGTCACCCAGATTCTCAAGCTCAGTATCAATCTTTCAGTCTTCACTCATCATCACCTCATGTAAGCTAATAAGCCAAGTCAAGTATTGCTCACTATCTGTTAAGTAAAGACACAAAAATAGTCCCTGCCCTCAAGGTGTGTTCGTCCTTCATTGCCGAAGAAGACCATGCCATCAGAAAAATGATAACATGACTTGCACTTGACTTTGTTTTGTATGAGGGAGAGCTGTGCACATCACCAGCCTCGTTTCTCCTTCAGAAGCCTTCAAGGAGCTTACAATGGAATGAGCTCATGTAAATCTTGCTGCTTCTACCTCTACATTGTTTATATCTGTCCTTTTTTCTCTACTCAGAAAGCTACAGCCCCACTCCAGGCCCTCATCACCTTTTGCCTTGACTATGGTAACAACATTCTTAATAGGTTTCTCTGACTCAAGTATCTCCCCTCTTTAATACATCCTCCACTCAGCTGCCAACATGATTTTCCTGAAACTCTGGTCTGAGTTTCATACTTAAGATGAAAGAAAGAAAAAGAAAAGAAGGAAGGAAAGAAGAAAAGGAAGAGAGTGAGAAGGAAGGGAGGGAGAGAGGAAAAAATGGAAGAAAAAGGGGAGGAAAGAAGAGGGGGTGGGAAAGAGGAAGGGGAAAGGGAGGAAGTCACTTTCTTACTTAATAAACCTCAGTGGCTCTATATTGGCTCTATATCAAATATTATTTCATCATCTCATCCTTTAAAAATGTCTGGTTCAAATATCTGGTGAGTTTTATAATTTATCATTATCAGTACAGTACAGTAGTACATGAGGGCACCTAGATGGCACAGCAGTTAGAGTGGCAAGCCTAGAGTCAGGGGGATTCATCTTCCTGAATTCAAATCTGACCTCAGATACTTACTAGCTGTATGACCCTGGGCAAATCATTTAACCCCATTTGCCTCAGTTTCCTCATCTGTAACATGAGATAGAGAAGGAAATGACAAAGCTCTCTAGCATCTTTACCAAGAAAATCCCAAATGGGGTCATGAAGAGTCAGACATAGCTGAAAAATGACTGAAACCAAACAAAACAAACAGTATACACAAGCATGTAATTTTAAAATAAGTAAATACGCACATATTGGGAGTTATTGCTCAAAAATTATTCCCTAATGGGGTGTCCACAATCAAAAAAGCTGGGAGATCACTGCCCTAGGGTACAGTAAGTAAAATGATCACTCAGCTGCGGTAGTTGGGCAGTGACTTAGGATGGTAGCCAGTAGGGGAGGATATGGAAATATGTTGAATATTTACTTGGGGGAGGTAGGGGGTGTAGGTAAGTACCAGAAGCTGACATATTACTAATAGACTCTTCTACCATTGCGAAGGCAAAAGGCTGAGATGGTCCATCTCTTTTAACACAAACCCCTCACACTTCTTTTCGATGACTTTGTTCCCCTCTCCAAGGCTGCCCTTGATTACAAGTTTCTTCTGGGGCAGCAGGGATGGCTCTAGGCCTCAAGAGTTCCCCAGAGAGGAACCTAATTGTGATATTTGGTTAAAGGTCAATTGAAGGTTGAACTAGAGCCCGAAGGTACCTTCTCCCTCAGAGACCATCTAGACCAACCCCTTATTTTACAGAAGAGGGAACTGAGGCCCAGGAAGGTCTTGCTTAAAGGAACATAGGTAGTAAGTTGTCAAGAGGAAGAATTTGAACTCAGACACTGGCTCCAAAACTCATGTTTTTTCTACTCTGTCATGGAGAGCTATTTGTCAGGTGGGGAAAGAGACCTTTTACCATTTTTCAGATCACACTATGACACCCCTTCATAGGGCTAGCTTATTTTTTGGTGAGTTATGTCTGACCCTTGTGACCCCATTTGAGGTGTTCTTGGCAAAGATACTAGAGAGGTTTGCCATTTCCTTCTCTAGCTCATTTACAGATGAGGAAACTGAGGTAAACAGGATTAAGTTACTTCTCCAGGGTCACACAGCTAGGCAGTATTTCTAGGTTTCCATAGCATTTCTCCTCCTACCTGTCTGACTGCATCTTCTGATTCTTCTTGGCTGAATCATCATTTACATCACATGCTTTAACTATGGAAATCCCCCAAGGATCTTACTGGGTCTTCTTTTCTTTCTGTTTTTTCTTTCTTGATGATCTCATCTACTCCAAAGAGTGTAATTGAACTCAGGAAAATGAGTCTTCCTGACTCCAGGTCCCACTGTGCAACCCTGCTGCCCTCAGGGGAGGATATGGAAATATGTTGAATATTTACTTGGGGGAGGTAGGGGGTGTAGGGAAGTACCAGAAGCTGACATATTACTAATAGACTAACTTACCCCTTTCAAATTCCAAGTCGCTTTTCCTTGCCTGGGCATTACTGTCTCCTTTCTGATCCCCTTCCCCTTTCCTCCAATAGACTCAAATTGATTTGAAATGGATCAGACAGATTCTGTTCCTTAGGCATATTTATTCCTTATCCAGACTCATCCTATTTCTTTTTAACTCACCTTTCTCACAGAGACCTTTGAAAAAGAAGGTACATACAGCCACCCCTGATTCTGGAAGAGAAGAAGAAAAAAGCCCAAGTTGTGGAGTTTGCTTCTGTCCTTACCTCTCACCTTTAGAAAAGGAAAAGAAAAATCTTACTACCCCAGAGCATAAGGGATCTAGAGAACCCCTCAACTGGAGTGCATTTGTAGTTGTTATCAAACAACCACAGTACCACACTCCTTCCTAAAATTCTCTCTCTCTTCCCCTCTCTCTTTCCTATAATATCTTTTCTTTTTCATTTTTTAAAATAATTATTTTAATTGTTTTCAGTGTTCTATAATCACTTCCATTTATCTTAGATTTTCCCCCTCCCTCCCCGGCTCTCTCCCCACTCCCTCCCTGAGACAGCTTGCAATCTTATAGCCTATAATATCTTTTTTCTCTTTCTTCTGCTCTCAACAACTTGTACAAGAGCACTGAGCTGGAAATCAGGAAGCCTAGGTTCAAGACTCAGTTCTTTACTGTAATCCCCTTATCTCTTAGAATTCTCAGAACATTCCATATGGAAAATGACTGTGTACTTGCTGACCCCTTCCAGAGCCTTGGGGAAGAGAACAGGTCTGAGCTCCTGAGTAAAAGGGTTATTCTTGAAATCCTAGATCAGACCAGGTGGCCCTTGATTTAACCTCTCCTTTCTGATTGGGGAAGTATGTTCTGGGACACAAGAAAAAAGAATGAAAGAAAAAGACTAGGTGGTTATATGGTTTAGCTCAGGAGTTCCTGTCCTTTTGTATCACAGACACTTTTGGCAATCTGGTGAGGCCTATGAACCTCCTTAAATAAAGTTTTTAAACACATGAAATAAATACATAAAATTACAAAGAAAGCCAATTATATTGAAAAATAGTTATAATTTTGCTTAAAAGTTCATGGACCCCAGATTAAGACCCTTGATATTAGTTAAAGAAATATAGAGAAAGAAAGAGCCCCCACTTAGAAGCATGGCCAACACTTACACTCCCCCACCCCCCACTTACTGTCCATTCCTGGGAAGGGCAGGAACCCAATACCCCTCTGATTCTCCACATCTTCCTCAAGATCAAAGGTGATTTTCTCCAACCCAGCAATGACTTCCTGCATCTTTAGCCTTCTCCCTGGAGTTAGCTTAATTTTAACCTAGAGGCCTTACAGGTGAATCTTATATACAGTTTATCACAGGATCAGCTAAAGGGTCCCAAGGACTAATTTCCTTTTCTAGTTTTCCTTTACTTCTGAATCCTTGATTGTTTCCTAAGAAGCTAGAGTGCTAGGACCCTTCTTGTACACCCAATCTTAGGGTGTCAAACACACACAATCTGTATATCTGGTCACAGGTCACCAAGTCAGAAAGTGGTGTGAACAAATGAAAATGGTTTTCTAATGTCACCAAAGCTAAAGAGGTTCCTCTTTCAGTATGTAACTCCTTTCTGGGTCACCTATGCTCCTCACCACAAGTGCTCATTAAAACCTTTTAATATTCCCTAAAACACAGGAAATTTTTTGGGTTGTTAATTTGTTTTTATTTTCATTTCCAAATTCTCTCTGTCCTTTTAAAGCTTCCCATACCCATTTTGAGGCAAGAAATATAACACCCATTATACATATGAAGTCATGCAAAACATATTACCACATGAACCATGTTTCAAGAAAAAGAAACAAATATGCTTTGATTCAAACTCAGAGTTCATCAGTTCTTTTTTTGGAGATGGATAGCATCTTTCATCATGAGTCCTTTGGAATTGTGGATCATTGTGTCACTTGGAGTAGCTAAGTCTTTCACAGTTGATTATCACTACAAGTTTGCTCATAGGGTATACAATGTAAAACAGGAATTCTTAACCTTTTTTGTGTTGGGACCCTTTTGGTAATCTGGCGAAGACTGTGTAGTCCTCGGAGTAACCTGTGTTACCTACATTAGTAACTGAAAGAAATGCTAAATTCCAATTCTAGGACAGTAAAAACAATTCACAGATACCGTACTATCTGAGGACCCAAAGTGCTCTGAAGGTATTAGAGAAAGAAATAAACTAAACAGGGATAGTAGGCAAAAAAAGTGACTGCTTTACTCTTAAATTCAGCAGTTCTGCTACTTGGCTTGTACCAGAAAGTCCAAGACAGAAACAACATTTCAACATAAACCAAAATATTCATGGCATTATTTTTTGTAGCAAAGAATGGGGAACAAAGCGAGCACAAGAAAGAAAAAGAAAAAAAGAATAAACTTCAGCCTATACTATGAGACCATCTGTTGTCTATCTGTAGGTGGGTAGCACGCTGTATCATGAGTCCTTTGGGATTGTGGTTGTCATGGTGCCCATCAAAGTCATAGTCCTTTACCATATTGTGGTTGGTCATAGTGCCCATCAAGAAGATGTGTGTCAAAGTCATTGGCCTTTACCGTATAGTGGTTGGTCACTGTGCCCATCAAAGTCATTGGCCTTTACCCTATTGTGGTTGGTCATGGTGCCCATCAAAGTCATTGGCCTTTACCATGTTATGGTTGCATAAATTGTTCTTCCGGTTCTGCTCACTTGACTTAATGCCATTCCATACAAGTCTTTCCAAGTTTTTTCTTAAACCCATCTTCGTCATTTCTTACAACAAAATGATATTCTCTCACATTCATAAATGATACCTTGTTCAACCCCAGCTGATGAGCATCCCTAGTTTCCAATTCTTAGCCACCACACAAAAGGCTAATAGCTAGCAGTTATATAGCATTTTCAAGTTTGCAAAGCATTTTATGTATGTTATCTCGTATGGTTCTCCCAACAACCTGTGAGTTAGGAGCTATCATTAGTCTTTATTTATAGAAGGAAAATCAAGGAAGTAAAAAATTAGATGACTTGCCTCAAAGCCACATGCCCTCTAGGTCCTCAAGTGCAGCCCTTTGACTGAATCCAAACTTCACAGAACAAATCCCCTTAATAAAAGGATTTGTTCTGTAGAACTTAGACTCAGTCAAAAGGTTGCACCCAAGGACCTAGAAGGCCACATGTGTCCTCGAGGACACAAATTTCCCATCCTTGGGCACCATACTGTCCTTACCCTTGGTACAGCCCCTAGAGAGGCAGTGTGTTGGAGCTTCAAGGGCCATGAGATGTCTCCAAGCAGGCCTACTTTGGAGTCCTGTGATCCTGCCACTTAATAGACATGGTCCTGTGATCAAATCTGTCTGGGCCTCAGTTTCCACACCTATAAAATGAGGATGGGTACCTGAATTACCTTACTCACCTAGACTCACTTTCTAGAGCATTTTGTGAGCTCTAGAAAGCTGGCTGAGACAGCAGATAGAGTGCTGGATTTGGAGTCAGGAAGACCCGCATGTGAATCTCGTCTCAGATACTAGCTCAGTAATCCTAGGCACGTGACTTCACCCCTGTGTGCCTTGGTTTCCTCTTCTGCCAAATGGGGAATAATAACATTACCAACCTCCCTGGAGGTGTTTGTGAGGATCAAATGAAATAACGTTAAAAGGCTTCATAAACCTTGAAGTGCTATGTTAATGCTAGATATAATTAATAGTGATTATATATTATAATAATATATCTTCAATAATAATAGCTAGCATTTATAGAGTAAGTGCCACGTGGGCAGCATAGTGAATAGAATGCTGGGCCTGGAGTCAGGAAGACTCATAGTCCTGTTTTCAAATCTGGCCTCCAACACTTACGAGCTGTGTGACCCTGGGCTTGCCTCAGTTTCTTCATATGTAAAATAAGCTGAAGAAGGAAATGGCAAATCACTCCGATATCTTTGACAAGAAAACCCAAAAGAGGTCACAAAGAGTTGGGCATGACTGAAAAATGATTGAACAACAAGAACATGTGCCAGGCACTGTGCTAAATGCTTTATAATTTCTTCTCCTCCTTCTTCTCTTCCTCCTCCTGCTCCTCCACCTCCTCCTCATTTTCTTCCTTCTCCTTCCCCTCCTCCTCCTCCTTCTTCTTCTTTCCCTCTTTCTCCTCCTCCTTCCCCTCCTCCTCCTTCTTCCCCTCTTTCTCTTCCTCCTTCTTTCTCTGAGTATTGAGACACTGGGGTATTGTGCACAATCTAGAGTAAGGAAGATTCTTGTTCAAGTTCAAACTCTGATAATTTCGCGATGTGCAACTATTGGCAAGTTCCAGTGCCCTTTGAGCCATGGTGTCAAATTCATAGAAGATGTGAGCCATAAATGTGTACATAAAGATCTCTGCAGGCCATATATGGACTTAATTTTTTTAAATGTAATGTTTTCTATGTTTTATTGAATTTTTATTTTACCAGAAATTTCCAAATCACATTTAGATTTGGTTGTGGCTACATTTGTGGGGCCACAGAGTTTCATGTTTGATACCTCAGCCCCCCATATTTCTCTAAGACAAGATGTTTTAGTGGCCAACCTGCCTCTGTGGTCTAAAGTCTCCTAATAAATGAAATCCTTGGGTTTCTTTGCCCCCGCCCCACCATGTATGTTATTGTTTTCATCAGGATTTCCTTGGCACAATAGTTAAGAGTGAAACATTTTTCAAGCGTCACTGTTTCAAGCCTTCAAGGCCCAGGTTCCAGAAAGCCCACTCTCTTTCTCGACTGTTTGTTTAGGCATAGCAACCATTGTGGCTCCTGCTTCCTTGTTACCTGGGCTATGGGCCTAAGCATGTTTGTTTGCTTTCGTGGGGCTATGTGCCAGGATTTCTTCCTTCTTTGAACTCCAAGTGAGAAAATACATTTAAGAGATGTTTTATATGTTTGTCTGTCATCTCTTAGCTGGACTGGGAAGCCCAGGAGGGCTGGGATCTAAGTTCTATTTAATCTTTGTATTGTTGTCCCCTCCCTGTCCCCACCACTCCCAGGAGTCAGTCATAGAATCTAATAAACTGTAGCCCTTTAATCAATATTTGTTGAAGTTGTAGTTGAAGTTGACTTTCACAGGGAGTTGGGCAGCGTAGACCAAATCCCGTATATTTCAGAAGCCTTGGCCACAAACACTTTACAACAACATTACCAAAAGGGGTAGGAGGGGGCAAAACCACGGTCTAGTGGAAAGGTGGATAGGAGAAGTCATCAGTTAGGAATCCTTGCCCACACGATTGTTCACCATGTTCTTCTGATGTTCTTCTGTCTATTGAGAATTCTGGTAATTTGTTGCAAATTGGATCAAAATTGCAGTTCATACTCTTCCACCTAAAAGTTGTGTAGCCTTGTTCAAATCATTTAATCTTTCTGGGCTTCTATAAATTCAAGGTAAATGAGTTCAAATCTATATGATTAATTTCCCCAAAAGGGATATGAACAAGCAATTTTCTAAGGAAGAAGTTCAAGTTACCAATAGTCATATATTGTGAAAAATATATATTATATAATTATATATTTTTAAAATGTATTATATATGTATATATATATATATATGTATATATATATACATATATATATATATATATATGTATATATATATAATGCTCCAGATCATTAGTGATTAGAGAATTGCAAATTAAAGTAACTGAGATTTCACTTTATGTTCATCAGATTGGCAAAACAGACAGAAAAGAAAAACGACCAATTTTGGAGGGGCTGCAAGGGAAAATAGGCATATTAATGTGTGATACTTTGTTAAAATGATTAGCTCATTTTAAGTCTACGGGGAAATATAATGGTCTCTTAAGATATACTCAATTTTCTTCTCTAGATTTTGGTGGTTTGTTTTAGAGGAAAAGTGAGTTCAGGCACAGTTGGTCTAAGTCCCTAGTATGAAAAACTTCCTAATACCTAAGAAAAGGTTGAGTTCTCTGCTTAAGCTTATATTTATATCTACCTTTGGCTAACCCTAACCACTTGTGATTAATGCAAAATTCAGTTTACTGACGAATGAAACAGCAGTTTATTTAGTGTCAATGGATAGACAGGTATCAGTAGGGGAATTTGGGAAAAGGGCTGATTGACCTTTTTCTTGTGACTTCCTTCAGCCTGGACCCTCTTCTCTAAGATACCAGAAGAGCCAAGATACCTATTATAGCTACCTTTGATACCTACCTTCCCCATTCCATCACAGCTCAGTCTTCCCTTTGCTCCATGTCTGCTCCAGTCTTTCATAATACTCAGAATCTCTTCTTAATTCTAAGATGGTTTCTCTCTTTTATACAAGGTATTTGACAATCCCTCAGTCTTTCATACAATGACTTTGATTGATTCAAGGAGGTATACAGACCCTGTTAACACTCAGTTCTAGTTGTCTGACTCAATTTTTTTAAAAATTGCTTTTACCTGGTCGAGGCACCAGAGCCAAATGTTTGGTTTTGACACTACCACTCTAAAAGAAGGGTAGAGGAATTTTGAAAGGGTATAGCCATTTTGGAAAGCAACTTGCAACTATACCTCAAAATTTATTAAACTGTTTGTCCCTTTGACCCAAAGGAAAAGGACTTAAACATACAAAAATATGAATTAGTAAAATACAATAAATAAATGAAATAAAATATAAATTTTAAAAAGCTTTTTTTGGTAGTAACTGAGAACTAGCAACTCAGGGGGTACCCTTCAATTAGGGAATAGCTGAATAAATTACAGTATCTGAATGTGATGGAATACTATTGTGTTATAAGAGAAACATAGGAAGATTTATATGAACTGATGCAATGAAATAAGCAGAACCAGGAGAATAATTTTTACAATATAAAGGCAATTAAGTCTGAAAGTTATAAGAACAGGAGCAGCTAGGTGATGCAGTGGATAGAGTGCTGGGCCTGGAGTCAGGAGGACCTGAGTTCAAATCCAGCTTCAGACACTGAAGTATGACCCTGGGCAAATCATTTAACTTTGACTGAGAAAGAAAGACAGACAGACAGAAAGAAAGAAAGCTATAGGACACTGATCAATGACTAACTCATGATTCCAGAGGGTCAACGATGAAGCATCCCTCTCACTTCCTGAGAGAGAAGAGACAGACTCAGGGTGCAGAATGAGACGTTTTTTGGACATAGCCAAAGTGGAAATTTGTTTTGCTTTACTACACATAATTATTATGGTTTTTTTTCTTTTTCCCCTAGTTGTAAAGAAGAGAGGGAAAGAGGGGAAAAAGAGGAAAAGGTTGAGAAAATATTTATGTTAATTGAAAAAAATAAGTAGTAATTTGAAAATAAACTGAAGATAGCATGGGATAAAGGATGGGAGCATTGCTTTGGAATCAGGATGACCTGGGTTAGAATCCTGCCTCTGAAAAATAGTGACCATGAGACTCTGGAAAAGTCCCTGATATATCAGTACCTCTTGACAACTCCTTAGATCTTAAAATTCCAGGAGAGTTGCTGATCTCTATTTTGTAGTCAACCGGGACTTCCCCAAATTGATGAAATCACAAGTCTGGATAACCACCCCCACCCCCAAACCTGAAGATAATGACACCTGCTCTGCTTAGCTCACAAAGTTATGCTAAGGATCAAAAGGTAATGTATGAATGCTCTTGTGTTATACAGATGTGAGCTTTCATTATCCTCCCTTTCTTATAGCCAGCTATTGCTTATAGCTCATATTACTATAGTGTAACACAGCTTACAAAATAATTTCCCTACAACTTTTCCAAAGGGCAAGTGAATTAGCCCAGATCTTTCACCAACTGAATAAGCCAGTTTCACTTTAAGTAATAGTGATTCCTAAATCAAATATAAGACAGAAAGAAACAGTGTGGTACAGGGTAAGGAGCACTGAATGGGGGGCTGAGTAGATCTGGATTTGTATTCTGGCTTTGCTATTTATCATAGGTGTGACATGGGAGTTCACTTCTCTGGGCCTTAGTTGCTTGAGAGGGTTAGGTTAAATAGAACTCTCTAGCTGTAATATCCTATGATTCTGTAGCACCTACAATGCCCATCTCTCATACCTAATATTTCTACCCCAGGTTAAAGTAGTCTGTGAGTCTTCAACCACTTAACATTTTGTATCATGGGCCCCTATCAATGGTTCTGAATTTTTAGTCAGCCAGAAAATATAAGTAGTTAATAGTAAACTCATTTAATAAAATAGCATAGTAAAGTAATTTGCAATAGAATATCTCTCCCATAAATATAGGGCACACTCTCCCACATCATCAGTAGGGACAGTGAGAAGGCATAGGAATTATGTCTGAGGGTAATAAAGGAGAATAGGTGTGGAAGGGCAATTCATAACTCCAATGTTTCAGGATGATCACAATACTCCCACAATGCTCATCTGTTTCTCCCTGGTTCCCATGGCTTTGAGAGATGGTTTTGGTTTCTGTGTTGCTGAGCTTTCTATATGCTAGTGGCTAGAACCTGGCCAGATAAGGGTAGGCTGACAGCTTTTTAGTCATAGTCATATAGTTAGCTGTACCTAGCTAAGAAAAACTGAGAAAGTACCCTCATGCAAGGTAGGGTCCTTTAAAGGCAGCTAGGTGGTACATTGAACAGAGTTCTGGGTCTGGACTCAAGAAGACGAGCTCAAATCTTGCCTAAGACGCTTACTTGCTATGTGACCCTGGGCAAGTCACTTAACCTTGTTTACGTCATTTTCCTCATCTGCAAAATGAACTAGAGAAGGAAATGGCAAACCACTCCAGTATCTTTGCCAAGAAACTCCAAATGACAACAGCAACATTGCCTTCTCAATGCCTTACCTTATCCAGGGAGTAGATCATAAGGATAATCCCCAGCATTTATATATTTTATCTTGTCAAAGTGCTGCCTTCCAACCAATGATCTCATCTTGATGGTCTGTGTTCATGTAGTCATTTTTATTCCCATTTTACAGATGAAGAAACAGGCTCATAGAGGTTAAGGGACTCTTCTAAAGTCACACAAGGAATTAAGGAATAGAAGCCAATCACCCAATTCCCAGACCAATCCTCTTCACCCTTGGCCATGCTGCCACGATCATAGGACAATAACTTCAGATCTAGAAGAGACCCTAGGGTCATCTAGTTAAACCTTCTAATTTTATACATGGAGAAACAGAAGTCCACAGACATTAATTTCAAGATCATCAGCTCCCCCCTCCCCTTTTTTGCCTCATTGCAAAAATGGTATCCTCATTTTATGAAAAAAAGATAAAAATATAACGGAAAGGTACGAATTCCAAGTTCACACAAGAAATTCAAGATGGTACAAAGATTTGAAACCAGGAGTCACAGCCCAGGGACCCCCTCTCCAGGGCCAACAGTCCCTGCAGAGAGCTGTCCACTGATTCTACTGAGCCTGCAGCTTTTTCTCCTCGGAGGCATCGCAGGTGATGTTTATCCACAAATAGCAGCGTTTTGATTAATTAATTCATGTCTGCAAAATGAATGTGAACAGCACTATGTTAATATTAATATGAATTTTTAATAATCACATCATTATGACTGTGCTCTCACTTACCTTCTGCTGGAGCTTTTCTGGATACTCAATCCCAATGGTACCTTGGTCTTAAGTGCTAGGAAAGGTAGGAATCCTGAATTCTCAGGCTTTCAGGGCCCTGCCACAACTATTTCAATTCTCCCTCCATCTCCAGACCACACTGCACTGCATCCAACTTATCCTCAAGATCTCCAGTAGAAGAAATTTCTACATTCTTCCTTTTATCTCATTCATCTCCCTTAAGGGGCCCTGTGAGAACTCTGGAATATGGTGCGGAAGATGAGACACAGACAAGATGTAGTTTACCCATATTAAATCAGAGGTAAATCTCAATCAACACAGGGATCCAGGCTTCAAGACCCAAGGCGTCACCATTTTCTTACCCTCCTACACACTCCCTTTCCTAATGTCTTGCCCCTAAAAGGAATTTCAAAAGAAGTTGGTGTGTGCCCAGTTCCATGCTTATTTGGTTTTTAGGAGCTGGGATCAAGGTTACAACAATGCCAGGAGGTGTAGTTCCCTCAAGGGCTCGACAGCTGGCTAACCTGGGAGAGAGAAATCCCTTGCTCTCAACAGCTGCTGTTTATTGTTTTGCCAAGAGAACAATAAACCAATGTGCCCAGCTCTGCACACGATCTTCTGTGGCCCATGGATCATATGTGGTTCAGATGAAAACCTGGCCTCACAAGAAACACTTTGAAGTATGGCCAAAGACATTCACAGTCACTGCTCTGTCCTGGATGGATTGGCTTTATACACAATAAGGAATAAGATGTAACAGGAAGGTGGCAACTAGGTATCCCCAGGAGGCCAGACCACCTGCAGGAATGGACTCAAACCATTTCATAAATGAATCAATTTTCCTCTATGTGTGTGTGCGCACACACATGTGCACATGTGCTCTGGTGCACATACACTCAAGGGACAGGGTGGGAGGAGAGCCTAAAATATATTACATATGTTGTTAGAATTTTTTTGATGTCTTATTTTTTTTGTTGGGCTTTTTTTCTTTGTTTAAAATTTTTTATTATATTAGACAAGGGTAGAAAGGAGGGGGAGAAAATGCAGGGGAGAACTTAAGCTATATAAAAACAAAAATTACTAATAAAATTTTTTTTGAGTGAGTTAACCTAACCCCTTTTGGGTGTATTATACATGGACAGCCTGGTACAGTGGAAAGAATACAGTATTTGTATTCAGAGGACTTGGGTCCAAATTCTGGCTGTGATATTTATTTCCTCTCTGGGCCTCATTTTTCTAATCTTTAAAATGAGGAGGTTGGATTCTTAAGTGGTTTAGGAAACTCTGGGGTTGCCCAAGATTCTTTATGGGGTCCATGTAGTTAAACTTTTTGTCACAAAAATATTAAAATATCTTAATTTTTAGTATGATAAATATTGGTAGGTATAAGCCCTATAAACAAAAGTTTTTGGGGGGGATTTTTGATAATTTTTAAGAATGTAAAGAGATCTTGAGACCAGAAAGTTTGAGAAGTACTAGACTAAATGGGGCAGCTGGGTGGCACAGTGGATAGAGTACCAGGCCTGGAGTTCAAATCTGGCCTAAGATACAGTGTGACTCCGGGGAAGCCACTTAACCCTGTTTGCCTCAGTTTCCTCATCTGTAAAATGAACTGGAGAAGGAAATAGCAAATCACTCCAATATCTTTGCCAAGAAAACCCCAAATGGTGTGTGAAATGACTGAACAAAACTATGTTGACCTGTAGATGCTGCAAGCAGGGACTTGTGCAGAGTAAGGTAACTAGAACAGTGAGGACACAATAACCAAAATATGGATTGATTAAAACAACAGGCTAATGCTTAGCCTGTGGAGGGAAACGGATAGGGGGAACACAATGGAGTTATATTCAGCATAGCTGTATTTGAAGGGAATCATACAGCAGAGGAATTAGACTAAACTAGGAACTATGGGGGGCAGTTACAGAACAGCAGATTTGTTTGATAAAATGAAGAATTTCCTAACGATTAAAGCCAACAACGAATAGAAAGGACTGCCGCACCAGGTAGTGAGTTCCACATCACTGGAGGTATTCAAGCAGAAGATGACACGATTCCTACTTCAAATAGGAGACTAGTTAACTCTGCAGTTACTTTCCAACTTTGCAATTCTAACTTAACCTAGAAATAGGGGGAGGAATGCTCCCCGGGGCATCATTGGCCCATGAAAATACATACCTCTTGAACTTTAGAAACAAATTTGAGACTTGGAGATGTGGGATGGATGTGTTTTTTAGTTTTGCTGAGTTTTAAGTTAGCTGGCTCACAAATGATCTTTTCTTTGGGCCTCTAGAATTCAGGTGCTCTTGGGTACTTGAGTATGGAATCCTGGCAGTTTCTCTGTTCCTGTGCCTGCCTCATAAATCCCAGGTCAGGCCTCATTTCCTTGTACACAATCTTCCTCCCTTCACCCTAACCAAACTGTTCTCTCTGACCTGCTCTAGGCTCTGTATGCAGAGTTAGGACTTGATTTCACTTCCGCATACACACACACACCCCACACCACTGCCTCCAGAGAAGTATAGAAAATTTGCACAGGATCCCGAGCTCTGTGGGCTACCCTCTTACCAGCCCTGCATGCTCATACGGGGTCAAGGCCTTGCCCTGGAGCAGAGAAGAAAGGCGTAGAGTCACTGGAGCAGAATTACTTCAACAGGAATGAGTCAGCAGAAGTGGCATGAGAGGCCGGCTCTGTGCCAGCTTTCCCACTCAGGTTACATGCCCAGGGACCAGAGTGGCGGTGGCAGGGAGGAAAACATGTCTTTTCCTCCGGCTGTTCACAGATGGCAGGAGGAAACCAGAGTCAAATGGACAGATGAAGCCAAATGGCCTACTTCCTAACCACATTCCTTTTGCCCCTACCCACCTGGGCCTCTGCCCACATCCCCAAGCCTCTCCATTAAACCTCTCCAGGGCCCTTCTTTCTCCCATTAACAGAGAAGAAAGTTCAGGACAACCTAGGAGTGCAAGAGGAAAGGTTTTTGTGGCTCTTGCCCCTCTTATCAGACTCTAAATGGCATATAAGAAAAGAGGCATGAAGTTGGAGGGATGGGGAATTCAACTCCCCACCACCACCAGCCTTGGTGTAGGGGGTGGAGAGAAAGAACCCCCTGGGTCACATTGTAAGGTGTTGGCCACAGATTAAGTAGACTGAGTACATGACAATAAAGAAAGGGTCCTGGAGTTAGGAAGACCTGAGTTCAAATCTTACCTCAGACATTGACTAGCTGTATGACCCTGGGCAAGTCACTTAGCCTCTGTTACCCTGTTTCCTCCTCTGTAAAGCAGGGTTAATAATAGCATCCATAAATTAGGGTTAATAATAGTAGGGTTACCTCCTAGGCTGGTTGTGAGCATCAAATGAGATAATGTCAGGTTCTTAGCACAGGGCCTGGCACCTAGTGAATTTGTAATAAATGCTTATTTCCTTATCCTTCCCTTGTGAGGATCTGATCACTTGCTATTTTACCTATTCCTATTAACCCTGCTAACTAGGTTCTAAGCTCATTTTCTACACTGCCCTCCAAATTTTGGCACCCTAGGACAATAGCTCAGGCATACTATCCTACTTTGGCTCTTGCCAGGCCCTTGAACCCTCCAAGGAAGGAATCTCCTAGAACAAGACTTGGAACCCTTAGAAGAGTCACTGGTCAGCTCACTCTCATCAAATCCAGTTCCTGGGTGCCCCTAACTACAGGGCATGTTTGCATTTCTGAGAGTTTCCATATGTTGGTATGGAGTTCCCATTGCTAATATCTGAGAGTACTTAAACATATTTTCAAGGGAATGATGGAGGGTTTACATGTTGTAGTTTATATGGCAGTTATTATTATATATACTTCCATTTTATATTTCTTGAGTAAGAACCAAGTCTTCAGTTGAATTATCCATTAAAAGTGATTAGAATCTCATCGATCTAGAGTTGGAAGTAACCTCAGAGTTCGACCCTCTCATTTTACAGATGAGGAAACTTAGCACTAACACAATATGTATAGAATAAGCATCCATAAATATTTGTGGAATGAATGAACATCCTCCTCAAATGCAAGCTTTTAACCCCAAGGCCAGGCCCCAGCTGTCATCAACTATGATCACACTCATATTTGTTGCTCATATTTCATTTTCAAAGAGAACCATTGATATTATGAGGTGATGTCTTGACTCCTGCATGAACTGTATTTAAGTGAGGCTGAGTTGTACAGTCATCAACCTCACTCTCTCTCCCAGAATCATCAAAGTCCAGTGGCAGGACAAAAGTCAGGATGATGTCTTTCATATCCCTAATCATCACCCCATAATGACTATTTCAGCTCTACCATTGGAACAATTTGTCCTCATCCACCCATTCCCCCAGGGACAGTCTTCATATGCTTTCCCCAAACTCACCAATAGATTTGAGGCCTGCCAGTTACCCTCAACCTGGTATTGTTTCTCAATTCATTCCCGAGGAGGAAATTGGGGAGGGTGTGAGAAGGATGAGAGGAGGGGATTCGAACCCAACCCATTGAAAAGATGATGCATCCCAAGAACCCATTAGTTTCCCTAGCAGTGCCCCAGTTAGCTTTCTAAGGTCACAGTCTCAAGGCCACAGATTCAGTCTTTATATGGGTTAATTGGCTTGGGAGACAAAACTCGATTCCCTTACCAGAGACTGTACCCTCTGGCCAACTCTGGTCACAAGAGTGTGAATGGAAAAACACTCAAAACTCATGTCCTATTGACAGTGAAGGACAGTTGGAGCTAAAATTGGATGCCCCCAAGCAGAAGCCAAAGCCTGATTTTTTCCCTGTTAGATTAACCTAACCTGACACAGCAAGACCTAGGAAATGTTGGGGGAAAGGCAACAGGGTCACATGGAGCTTAAAACAACAGATGCATGAGTACATCTTAATGGGTGGATGACCACTGGTCAGGCTTACCGTGGAGCCGATTCTTGCTTGGATGGTCACACTAAATGCCCTCTAAGGTCCTTTCCAGCTGTGAGAGTCCATGATTTTTGTCAATTGGAATTTGCAGTTGGATAATGAATAGACTGAATGACACCATTTGCAACCCCATTTATCTCTGTCTCTTAGTTTCCATGACTTCCTTTGAGTCCCAACTGAAATATTACCTTCTGAAAGAAGGCTTTCCTCATCTCCTTTAATGCCAATGCCTTCCCTCTGTTATCTCTGTGCCCGAGATTATCTCAGCCTGCCCATCCAGGTCTCGTTTGTACAAAGTAGTTTACATGCTCTCTCCCTGATTAGACTCTGAGCTCCTGACAACGGGACAGTTTGCTCTTCTTCGTGTATCTTCTCAGAACAAGAGGACCTGGCACATAGCAGGCACTTAATAAATATTCGTATGGATTTGACTTCATTTACCTCACCTGATTCTGGAGAGAAACCAGTGTATCTTACAATTGGAGCAGTAGGTTATAGAATCTAAACCAAAAAAAAAAAAATTCTTTCAGTCTTTAAGAAAAAAATTTTCTGCAGCCTCCCAGTTGGGATACATCATCCAGCAGTGAGGCAGGACTGTCAAACAGGCTAGAGGAATGGACAGGAGGAATATTTCCTTTTTGTTCAAAACTTCTGTCAAGCAGGGGTATTAAGTGAAAAAAGACATGGCGAGACCAGTTCAAGGGTAGTGGTCATGGTTCTGTGGGTACAGGATTTGGTATATCTGGAATACATCTAGGAGGGCCCAAGATCCTCAACCGTATTCTGAACTTGAGCATCCCTCTTACCCATCATTCTACTCCTTCAAAGACTGCCTCCTCCGATCCCCTACCTTAGCTGTCACTTCCTGTGGATAGGATGGCACTGCCTGCCTGACACCCCAAGGATACCTCAGTTAGGTTCCCAGAGTATCATTCTATTTTGCTAGATCAAAAATAATTCTGCCACTATTTATCTATTAGGCTGGATAAGTTACTTGATCTCTATTTCCTCATCTGTAAAATGAGGGAATTGAACCAGGAAGTCTTTCTGAGCCTCCACATTTCCATTGTCTGATCATAGGAAAATCTTGTCCTCAGTACATCGTGATAATCATAGTGGCAAGAAGGAGGGGGATGCTCATTACATCTGTATCATATAGATGAGCTTGGAGATGAGTTTGCATAGCCAGATGAGTGGATGGTTGGACCCCCATTCTGTGCCAGCAAATTCATGGGTGTGACACAGAAAAAAAAGGGCTGGTAAGCAATTAAGTTCAAATTGGGAGCTCTGCTCTGATTCAGCTCTCCAAGCTCCGCCCTGGGGAATTGCAATGCCAGCTTGAGCCCCAGGTCCCTGGTTTTTAAGGGCTGCCAGCCTGTTGGACTGAGCACCAACTATCAGATAATGGGAATTATCAACAGAGTGAGCCAAAGATTGCCTGTTCTTAATATCCTCCGGAACGAGTTCTCCCACGGACTAGACTACCCAGGACAACTTGACATATCCAGTTATTGCCAAAGCTGGGTCTGTGTTACCTAATATTTGCCTTTTCATCTATTTCCCTCACATAGTACAAGGTCAAGAAACTTAATGCCTACTGAATTGAATAGCATCTCTATCCTGCTTAGCCTCCAACCAAATTGCTAGTTCTAGTTGTAATGATGACTTTTTTTTCCACCTTTCCTCATCTAGTCTAGGACAAAAACAGCTGGGGATGGGAAAAGTATTGGGGTCCCGGTACAGAGGATTGTCTGATGGGACAAGGGTGTGGTCCTACTAGGGAAGGCGGCAGTTCATTCTTTACAATGATGAGGGTAGGTAGGAAAGAAGGAGGGACCTGAGAGGGTTGCCATGCATATGCAAGGTGAGATTTGAAATCGGGTAGTTACCATCAGGAGGAGATGATACATCAAGTTCTTCCCCCCTCATTTCTGCACCACAGGACAAAGCCCTCTTTGTCCTATGCTAGTTATAGCTTTTACCGGCACTTTCTGACCCTCCCGCAAAATGACAGTTATCAAAAGTCCTGATTTGAGGATTTGGATTAGATGAGGTGGCAATTACTACTAGAATGTTAACTTTAAATGACCAATGATTAACCAAATGTCATCTTGCCAAACGTCCTATTTCCTCCTTCCCCTCCTGCCCCATACACACACACTTGGGTGATAGATCTATTATGACTGTCAGCTCTTAGGAGCTGTAGGAACCTAATAGAGTTTGAAAATTCTATTTTGGATCTCTTCCCTAGCTATAAAGTTACTCTACACACCAAGGTACGACCGTGAGGCATCCTGATATGCTGTAAAATATGCTCGATTTGTAGTGGGAGAACCTAGATTTGAATCCAAGGAAGCTTGTATCTGCAGCTTATAAACTGTGACCTTGGGCGAGTCAACATCTCTGGGCTTCAGTTCCTTGTCTGTATAATGAGAAGCTTGCGATTATATAGCCTTTTAGATCCTTTCAATTTTAAATCTATAATCCTGTGATCCTATCCTATAATTCCCTCCCTCTAAAATGTTCTAGGATTCTACAGCCTCCAAGAATCCCCATACCCTAGTCTGTTTCCTCCTAGCACCTAGGGGGTGCAGTGCCAAAAACATTGGGCCTGGAGTCAGGAAGACCTGAGTTCCAGTCTAACTTCAGGAACTGTGTGACTCCAGGCAAGTCACCTAACCTCTTCCTGCCTCAGTTTTCTCAACTGTAAAATGGGAATAATAGCGCCTGTCTTCCAGAGTTGTGAGGATCAAATTTAATATATTTGCAAAGTATTTTGCACATAGTAGGTAGCTAGCAGATTCTTGTTTCCTTCCTTCCCGGGTTATATTTCTTCCTTCCAATTTCTTTCCCCCTCCATGTGATCCTCAGCTGCAACTTTGCAAGCTCAGTCCTATATCCCAGCCTCCCAATAGGTTGCCACATCATGTCCCTGTTGGGTAACTTTTAGTCTCAGCCACCTCCCTCTTCTTTCTCATTAGTTTTAATGAGTATTATTCATTTACATTTCATTATCCATTTTAATTATTTCTCCTACATAAGGCTAGAGAGTTAGTCCTCTGGAGAGGTTCACACCAACCCCATCCATCAGGCAAGCAGAAGAGGGTGGTGGGAGAATGGAGAGGAACACTGCCTAAGAGGTGCAGTTTACTCTTATAATCAGGGATAGAAGACTGCAAGAGACTCACCCTGGAGGAGGATGGATGTAGACCTAGGGAAGAGAAAGAAGACAAGGGAGGAGGCTGAGGATGTATAAGGAAGGCAGATCACCTGGCCCTACCCAAGAAACCAGGGCAGAGACACCTCCTTGACCTAATTTCCACAAGACTCAATGCCATATCTAGCAGGGAAGGGAAAGAATAGGAGGAAGAAAACTTGACCCCTTCCCCACCAGCAACCAGCAGTTGCTGGTTCTTTCAAATGATCATTTGGGAGGTCCCCTGTTTGCCAGGCTTCCTGAGATTCAGAGCTAGAAGGCACCCAAGGAGACTTGGGATCATAGTGATCCCAGGATCTGAGCTGAAAAACTGACTTGAGACATTTTACAGGTGGGGAAACTGAGGCCCATCTGCCAATTTGAATCAAGGTCCCTGGACTCCAAATCCATTGTTCCTTCTGTTACAGTAAAGCCATCTCTCAGGGGGTGCTATCAAATTCATTAACACTCACCAGGACTTCTCATTTTCCTGGTAACAACAGACAAAATTCATTTCTTCAGTAGACTAATTACCCAAGAGACCTAAATTAAAATCTGTGGAAAAGATGTATGTGTATGGTGGGGGGAGGGTTAGGGAAAAGGAAGGTGTTAAACTCAACAATAGCTTTTTACCATTGACTATAGCCTTTCCCAGGCCCTACTTTCCCAAGTACAGAACCACTGGGTTTTAAATGTTACCTGGAAGAGATCTTGTAGGTCATCTAGACCCATGAATTTGGACCTTTTTTGATCAAACACATCATTAGGAAAGTTTTGAGCACCCAACACTCCTGCCAACACATACAGGCGGTGCTAGTAAGTAGAGTATCTGACCTCAAGTCAGGAATTCAAATCCTACATTGGATGCTTACTAGCTGTGACCTTGTGCAAAGCATCTTTCCCAGTTTCCTCATCTGTAAATGGGAGTAATGATGGCACTTACCTCCCATTGTTGTTGTGAGGACAAGATGAGAAAATATTGCTAAAAGAAAATACTTTGACAAACTTTAAAGCACTGTATAAATGCTATTATTATACTGTATTTATATGTACATAACACTAGTAATTAGTGACCTTTATAACATATAAAACTGGACATTTTAAAAGGGATGAATTAGTGATGAAATAACGTTTGATCTAGTGTCCATAGGGAGCCACTAGAGTTTATGGAGGAGTGACATGCTTAGTCCTGTGATTTAGACAACGTTGGTAATTGTGGAGAAGGGGAGAAGATCCAATAGTCCAACAGTCCAAGGTGATTAAGGATGTGAACAAGGGTGCAGCCATGTGAAGAGTGAAGGGGACTTAAGGTAACTGAGTGCACAGCGGAGTGAGGGTGAGTCCCAGGATGTGAACGAGTTGTGACTGAAAGATGTTGGTGCCTTTTACCATGACAGGGAAGTTTGGAAGAGGTGAACTTGGGAAGAAAAAGGAATAGCATCTTCAATGCAGTTCACAACCCATGTATGCCTGCTCATCTTGTGCCAGTCTCACCCAAAATTATAAGGGTGGAGGGGCCCGTGAGGTGGGGGGAAGGAAAGGTTTTCTTAATGAAGTCAGGAAGACTCAAGTTCAAATCTAGTTCAAATCCACACTACAGCTGTGGCAAATCACTTAACCTTTGCCTGCCTCACCTTCCCTTAATATCCCCCCAACTCTGAGGGGGGATGGGTTTAATGGGTTTAATAAAAGTCAGGAAGACCTGAGTTCAAATCTAACTTCAGGTACTTACAAGCTGTGTGACTCCAGTGACTCCAGGCAAGTCACTTAACCTCTGCCTAGGGGTTGTTATAAGGATCATTTGAGATATTTGTCAAGTGTTTAGCACAGTACCTTGGTGCCTAATAAAACCTGTCCTTTTCTTCCCCACCTCCACCCCCAGACAACCAGGAGGAGATTTTTCCAAAGGCACCTGCTCATTTGCTGAAATATGGCTGACTGGTATTAGGTTAAATTGTCTGAGAACTTGGACTTCAAAGGGTACCAGTTTAAAGAGGAGGCAATGTAAGGGAGAGTTGGGGGGATATTAAGGGAAGGTGTGGTTGTGTTGGAGAAATGCTCGATGATTGGCTCGTGAGGGTAACAGTGAGATGGTTGATCCTATGTGCCTTCCCACCAGCCCCCAGGACCTCTCCACCTCCCCAGACCACGGATCTAAACCAACCCCAATATATTTCAGCCAGGGAGACAGGACCAGAGAGGGAAAATATTTGCCCAAGACTGGAACAAATTAACAGGTCTTCTCCAAGGAAGGTAGAAAGGACCTAGCCTAGGGGGAGAAGATGTCCCAAGGAGACAGTAGACCGAAGTTCCTCACAGGAAATGAATAGTAAAGATTCATTATTAGGACCATTATCCCATCACCAACAGCCCCGCCCTCCCCAATACACGCATAAACACACAAAAGTTGAAAACACCAAACATCACTAAGGATTTTTAATGTTTCCTCTGTCTTCCATTGGCCTCATTAAAAAAAAGAATATGCATTTTAGTGTGTGCTACATCATTACCAGTAAACATTTCATGTGCTGCCCACACAAGGCTGGGTGGGGTCCATCCCCATCCCCCTCTCCCGGTCCCAATAGGCTGCTTATCCCTTTGTGATTCAGAACTGTCACTGGCCATGGACATCACCCAAGTCTGTGCTTTTAAAGAACTAAGTTAGTGTTTCATACAGTCACCATCACCTGCGTCACTAGCTGTCTCATTCTTGTTCTATCCCTTCCCTTTCACTTTCTTCCCCCCTGCCCCCCCAGTTCCAGACCTAGGCTGTAGTTTTGATTCTTTGGGCTTCTCACCCTGCCCAAAACCACTATGTCAAGAAGAGAGATAAGGGGGCAAGCAGGGTGGCTTTCAGAGAAGAAAAAGGCTAAACAGGAGGGCCAGAGGCCAAGCCTTTTTGAGGTCTAGTTGAAGAAAGCAGGGGTTGTTTATGCTGGAGATGAGATTTGGGGTTAGGAATCTGTTAGCTGCCTTAAAGTATTTGCAGGAGCATTTGTTCTTGGGGCCTTAAAGGCAGAACTAGGAGCAGTCGGTGGAAGTGGTAGAAAAGTCAAGTTAAGATCTACATAAGGAAAAATTTCCTAACAGACCTAAGCCAATGTGAAATGGGTTGCCTTGGGAGATAATGGCTTCTCACTTACCAGAGGTCTTTAAGTCAGTGCTGGAGGACCACTTGTCAGGGACATTATATTAAAGAGGTGATTCCTGTTAAGGGATGATTGGACTAAATGACCTCTGGGGTCAGTCTGTGCTGAAACCCGACCTGAACAAGGCTGCCATACTAATACAGTCATCGGTCTAGTGGGGCGGGGGCAGGGGGGCAACCTTCCCACCAGTGGGAAGATTCCCACTATCAGCCCAAGAGATGGGCAGCCCACAAAGAAAAGGAGAATAGTACAGACCAGTGAAGACTACAGCCAAGTCTAGGGGGACCCTACTTACCATGAAGGCCTTTTTTTTTTCCCCTCAAAGGAACTAGATTAAAATTAAAAAGAAAAACTACTCCCACATTATTTGAAGAAAAAAAAGGTAAGTTGAGCCAATAGCTGGTTCCTGTTTGGGCACTAGGGAGATCCCCATGCCCAGGATTTATTACTATCCCTGCTCCCATTGGAGCAGACTAGATTTCAGAATCACAACCTAGAGGCTCAGGGCCTTCCCATCATCATCTCCTTGCTCCCCAGAGGCTGCTGTGGGAAAGGGGAGATTTTCTGCATATACTACCCCAAGCCAGACACCTGGTGCTGTTTAACTCCAAGGGGCCCCAGACTTCCTGCCTGGGTTTTGGGAGGCAGGAATGGAGCACTGCTGAGGGGAAGGGGAGCTCTAGAAGGAGGTACTGGCTGCAGCTCCCAAACTACTCCCTCCCCTTCCCCCCACAGCCAAACTCCTTACCCTCCAAGACAAAAGGAGCCCCATTTGGGGGAGCCCCAAGCTCCTCCCAGCTTCTGATCTTGGAAGGGGACAACAAGAGAGCTCTCAAAGGAGGGGGAGTGGAAGGGGGAACATTTCCCAAAATGGCTCCAAGAACTTTATAGCTCTCCTCCCAACAATTTCCCCTGTTCCAACCTATTAAAACAGAAAAATGAGTGAAGAAACAGGCAGATCAGGGGGCTTCTCAGAGGATCCCCCACCTGCACCATATGTAATGCCAACCCCTTCCTTTCATGCTCAGATCTCTTTCCAGCAATGGCTATTAGCCAGAGAATAAAGTCACAGGTCAAGATAGAAATCTATGGGAAATGAGAAATACTAGGCGGAAGAAGTTTAGAAAGACACAAATCGGGGGAGATGAATCCACACAGAGTGGGAGAGGGAGACATATGGAATGGGAAGGGAGAAAAGAGGGAGATGTACTATGAGCTGGAGAAACGGAGATCAGATGGAGGTCTGGCTCTGCTGCCCTAGTATTGCCTAATGTGGAGAGGGAATTAGATTGACATCTGGCATTCATTTGGGGAGAGGGAAGAGGGAAAATGGATTCCTGCTTCATGTTGAAGTGTTCATTGGCCAAGAAAAGACCCCTGACCCCTGGATGTCTTGGGTAAGAGCAAGCTGTCCATAAATGTCAGGTAAATAATCCATCTATTCCCCACCTGCTCCAACTCAGAGTTGCTTGACTCACAGATTCCACTGAACCCCACATCTAGGAGAAAGGAGTCACAAGAGGACCAAATATTCTATTCACAGGCAAAGATGAATTACAGAGGTGTGTCCTGCAACTAAGATTTCCTGCCAAGGACCCTTCAAAGAGTTATTCTACCTGGACTCTGGGAGCCCCATAGAAAGGTGGAAAGTCACAAGGAGTGGGGACAAAAAATAAGTCAGTTGTGCAGAGCCACTCAACACGCCCCCCTGTCCCCTTCACACACGGATCTCATCCTCTTCCTCATCCATAAAGGAGAACTCTTTGTTCGGCTGTCGGGCCAGAGGGACCCGAGCCCTATCCAGCCCATGGAGTGCAGGGCTTCGTTCCTCTAGGATTCCAGAGGCACAGCTGGAGATGGAACTACTGTCTCTTGTGGTATGACTGCCCACACTGCGGGCAGAGGCTGGGCTGGGAGCTGCTGCTGCCCAACCCTCATCCTCCAAAGTGCTGGGAGGCAGCAACGATGAGTCTGCACCAGGCTTCCCTTCCTGCTGTAGCAGAGGAACAGCAGCAGGAAGAGGGGGTTGGCTGCTGCGACTTGGGCCCTCATCACCATGGCAACCATCCTCTTCCTCTGGGTCCCACTCGTCCTTGTCCATGATGCTAAGGACATCCCCCAGCATGGAGGGCCCTAGGTCAATATGGAAAGACATAATAGATTCTGCATGCTTCAACCCATAGCCAGCCTTGGGAACATGAGGCAAGTCTGTGATGTCCCCAAAGGCCTGCTCATCAAGGATGGGATCAGGAGAGTGGGTGCCCCCAGATCCATTCAGCCGAGGTGTCTTCTCCCCAGCTCCTCCTTCCTCCTCTAATTCTTCCTCCTCTGCCCCTCCAGCAGCTGCCTTCTTCACAGGGCTGGATGAAAGGCTCTTGGGCAGTTTACCAGACCCCTTCTCTGCTGCCTCTTTCTCATTGAGCTGTGGCAGGGACACCGCATTCTTCACAAAAAGAGCAGAATCCCGCAGGGAGCCCAGCATGTCTCGTCGATCTCCCCGTGTCACCGACTGAGACCTTTTGCTGCCCCGAAACTTTCGAGACAGAAGGCTGGGTTTAGATGAGGAGGTAGCACTCGCTTGCTCTTCGAGGGACTCAGGGTCTGGCTCCCCAGCCTTACTGCTGAGGAAGGAGGTATCCCCAAAGGCATCCCCAGCACGCCCCACATGCATAGTGTGGCGGAAGTCGCCCAGAGGAGCACTAATCATCTCTGCTGTGAGGTCCACTCGGGAACGGCGCTTCGAGTGGGCTGAACTGGACACTAGCTGCTTGAGTATCGGCATCTTCCTGGGTCAGGAAGGCAGGCCCTCCCAAGGTCAAATGCAAGAAGGAAAAGCAGACCTCTGAGTCTGGATCACGAGGAGGATGGGATGATGAAGGCAATACAGTAGCAGGGTCTGGAGAACAGAATACAAAGGGTTAATGCAGTTTGGAAAAGCAACGGAACAATATAAATAAATCTGCTACTGAGTTGTTTTTTTCTCTTTTAAGACTCAGCTCCCTTTCCTCAACCTGGTTGCAAAGAGATAAACAGATAATGCAAGCCCAAAAGGACTTCTAATCTAACCCACCCACTCCTCTCTCTGATCACCCCCAGCCAATGGCTATTAGCAATTCTGGTTTAGAGAACCGAGTGCTCTGGGGAACTTAGGAAACCCAACAACCTGCTTCTCTGAGAGGTGAATCTGTATTTCTCCTACTTTTACATAATTACATAGAATTAGAGTGGAAGGATCTTAGAAATCACTCAATCCCTTCCACTCCCTCGTTTTTTTTTTTTTCCAAGATTGGCAAACTGAGATCCAAGGAAGTTAAGATAACTTACCCAAGGTAACGACAGTCAGACAAAACTAAAACTCAAACCCATGTCTTTCTGACTCTCAAGTCCAATAACCCTTTCATTATCCGACACTGCTACCCCCTTATGCCTCGAACTAAAATGTGGACCCCTAGCCTAGCTTAGCAGCAATTCTCCCACCACTTCCCAACAAAGCTGGGTTTTGAGATGGGAGGAGGGAATAACATCATAGGGTCTAAGAAAGAGACTGACTCCTTAACTGTCCTTGGTAGTAACCAGTCTTTCTGGAAAGTTCTTTATAATATCTAATCTGATTCCTGCAAAAGTCACTGAATGGTTCAGTTATGGGTGAGAGATGAAAAAATTAAGAACTACGGAGTTTCCCAGTAGCTCACTACATTTGCACTGCTTCTTAGGGAAGATAACCATCATTAGAAAGATGAGCGCAAGTCATGCCCTGGCTCACCTAAGACGTGGACCTTGAGGACGGTGCCCCAAAATCCTAAAACCAAGGTGAAGTAGAAATGCAAAGCATTTCTGCAAAATGCTTCACATTTTGGTATGTTTGAAGTGTCAACTCCCAGAAGAGAACGATAGGAGTTAGGGGTTACTGTTTTTTGTTTTAAGCCTTTGAAATGACGCAATTATGAGTCTTTAATATTTTGAGCATTTTTTAATGGAGGAAATAAAATGGTTGTCCTTTATCTGATCTAAATTGACACCAAATACCTTTCTCTTTTGGGGAGACTCCTAGACATGAGCCAAACCTAAGCTTTCTTAAAGCAATTTCCTGTAGGGATTGGGGACCCAGGAGGGCAATGAGACAATGAGAAATTCTGTTGAAAAATCACATATGTAAGTAAAGAGCTCCATTCAATAAATCACAATTACTTATTTCCATAGGAAATTTAGGTGAATTTTCTGGATGTTAAGCACAGAGGTGACAGACACTTACCTCAGAAGCCTTTTCTGAGCAGATGAGACCACCCACCATTTATAAAGATTATCTGAACCGGATACTGGCTCTTAAAATGACATTTCTAGTGAAGGAAACATGGGGTACTAATACCCAACTCTTTTTCCTTCAGTTGAAGGAGAATACTGAACTCAGAGGGAATTTGTTTCTCACTTAGAACTACAGATCGTTATGGAGACTCCTTAGATAACAGAAAACCAACAGAACATAGGAATTTCAATAGCCAACCTGACCCTTTAAGAACTTCAGGATGAGGGAGGCAGGCCTATAGCTATGCTGATGATGACTGACCCATAACCTCAACCAGTTCAGAGAAGAAGGGCAGAGAAGCCAGCAGGTCACAAAAGAGTTAGACTCATGACCTCTGACCTAAATTATGATGTTACAAATAAACCAGAAGATGCAGTCATACATATAAGCCAGGTAGGTAACAGTACTAGAGATTAGCCACTTAAAGTTACCTTGCACGTAACTGGATGTGTCTGCTGATACATACTAATTACTACACGTCTGAATTATGTTTCTTTTGTCTTTTGGTTTTAATGTAAATTTGCTTACATGCTTGTTATGTAGCATGCTGTCAGCTATGAACTATTTTACGGCAGCAAGCATTATTAAGCACTTACTAAGTGCCACCTATTCTGCTAAGTCCTGGGGATATAAATAGGAGAAAAAAATATAGTCTCTGATCTCAGGCAGTTTACAATCCAGTCGCAGGGGAACACAACACACCAAAGAACTGAATGAGGTGGGGGGCAAGATGCCCACCAGAGGGGAAGTGGCATCACAGAATAGAAAGTCAGAAGCAGCGCCACAAGGAGAATGAAGGTTGACCTGCCACAAGGAGAATGAAGGTTGACCTGCCTTGTCCATCACAAAATGGAGAAAGGTCAAGGGAAACTCACCAACAGAATAGAAAGGGGAAGGATATGAAATGTGGGGATCAAAGAAATAAGTGTAAAAACACTTTGCAAACCTTAAAGTGCTATGTAAATATTTATTATACATTAATAGTTATACCTATGTTTAATAGCTATACTCATGTTGTAATGTTATAGCTAGTTCGCTTTGTTTTGTTACTGTTGGTGATCTGCTTATGTGCTATGGATATGTGTGTATTATGTCCTGCATGTAGCGTAGAAGCACCCTGTCTAGCGATGTTGTGTGTTAGTATTGCATTTTGTGTTCCTTTGTATTGTTAATGTCTATTTGTTTTCAACAGTATTGTGGGATGATTACCCAGGATGCAGAGTTCATCACCCTTTTTCTTTTCAAGAGGTAATGTTTATTTTGATGCTTAGGCTATGAAATTACAGATTTCAAGTATCCTTTCAAGGGACTTCAAAATTCTGGCTTTGGGGACATATATAATAATACCTGGGTTATGAGCCTTGATAAGGAAACCAGAAACTCAAACACTGTCCCAAAAACTCAATAGTTTGGTAAGGTCTCTTTGAATGTTATTCTGAAGCCAGAAGAGAAGAATTAGATCATCCAGGGACAGAAATGTCACTGACAGGATCATAATGCTTTCTAAGGGTTATCTCCCCTCTTTACCTCTTCCAGAACTCTAATGCACCCTGACAGGATGATGGCATCAAGAACTGATAGAACCTTTGCCACTAGCCTCACCCTATTTCCAGCCTAGTTAGAAGAGGACAGTGTCAGGAGGTAAAGGTACTCTCTTTAAGGTTCTTCTCTTTTCCTCTTCCTACCCCCCAACTCAGAGTCTCCATGCTGGGACAGAGCAGCAGCCAAGCCAATAGTCCCCCTCCCCCATTGTGGGTTTGTCCAAAACACACAGCAGGAGGACTTGGGTTAACAAAAGACAGTAAGCATTAGCTTAGTACCAGAATAGGCGAGAAGCTGTTCTGGCCATAATGAAATGAAAGCCAGGTCCCATGCTCCATCAAGTCAACAACTTCACAATATGCAATTCTCAGCAGCTCTGTCTTTACAGGACCTAGTTCTACAAGTCTGAATGTAGAAGGTTATTAACAGAATATTGGGAAGCGGCTATTTTTTACATAATTTGTAGTGTTTGCAACAACCCCAAAAAACAGCAGGAGAGGTATTATCCCTATGCAGCAATGAAAAACCCTAGATTAGAAGAGCATGAGTAAGACTTATCCAAGAAGGCTGTGCTGGGACTCAGCATTCTCACCACAACACTGATTACCTAGTCTGGCCCCTTCCTTGCTTTCACCTCCAAGGCTCCCTGGTTTCTCCTTTCTAGTCACAAAATTTGTCACAATTCTGCTCTTATAATCTGTAAACCAGGGATTCCTAAGAATTTCTGAGTCAAGGACCTCTTTTCATAATGACCTTTTTTAAGTGCATCAAATGAAAGACAAGAATAATGAAATACAGGTATCAAAATATTTTTTAAAAATGCTAAGTAAGTTCATGGATGCCAGATTACGAGCATTCTTCTCTAGTCAAGCTAAAAATACACACAATGACAACAATGAAAATAGAATCACCACCCAAAGAAATATAAAGTGGATGTAGCAAAATAATAAGGAACTATACTTGACACCAAAGAAGGAAAAATGAGAAGACACTGCCACCCCACCCCTTTGCTGAGGCAGGAGTCCCACTAGGGTTGAACATTGAATGTATTTTCAGATTTTTTTTGATTTGATGATTGATTATGCTAATTTTTTCTTATTCTTTTTTTTTGTCTTCAAAAAAATGTGATGACTCTTCTGTGAGGGGGAAGGGATACTGGTGGAAACTACAGTGATATATAAAAGATTAATAAAAAACTTATTTAAAAAGACATTAATTTTAAAATGATCTCTCTCGTTCCACTATATAACTAAAGCCAATAATCAGTCCGGCATCTTCCTCCCTCCCTCTCTGTATAAGCTGTCCCCTTATAGAACAAAGACTCAGATCTGAAACTGACCGGGTAGCAGGACTGTTGGGGGGGGGAAGGGGGAAAAAGGAGAAAAAGGAAAAGGTGGGGTAAACAAGGAGAGATGAGATTGGCAATCAGTCAAACTGAGACCTGTTAAAGACCTAAGCTTCAAAAGGCCAAGGTCCCCCACTGAATCCTGGGCTAACTCCGGTTGTCCTGATCCATTTCTGGTGATGGGACTCAGATGACTGGAGGATAAAGTGAGGCTAGTGACTTTGCACAGTTCTCCCTCACTTAAATCCAATTCACTCGCAAGTCATGGCATCATCTTCTGATGTCATGGTCCTCTTCGAGAATGAAGGACGAACAGCAGCAGCAACTACTATGCCTACAATTCAAGCTCCTACCTGGGTGATCATGGCAGGACAAGGTGTCCACACCTTGGCCCACATGTTACTCTGGGGCCTCTTTTGCCATGCATGCAAGACTAGAAGCCTGGTTCCCAAAGCATGCTTGGAATCTATACGGTCTTGGGAATAATGTTCTCTCTCAGATAAAAAAAAAAAGAGATCCAAAGTAAAGGAAGTGATCAAATGGGAGAAGAGGACTGTGCCTAATTATTCCAGGGCCATCATCCTCCTCAGAAGGATCCCTCTATTCATGGTATAAAACTGAAAGTGCTGCACTTCGGAGTTAAGAAGAATGGGTTCAAATCTAGCTCGGATACAAGGGCAAGTCACACTCTCTGAGTCTTAGTTTCTTCATCTGTAAAACAGATTGAATTCAATAGCTTCTGAATTGCCTTCCAGTTCTAAATCTATGATTTGATGAGCCTTAGAAAACTTAGCCTTTGTTCACTCCCAAACAATTCAAAATACATTACTCTCTGGTGCTAGTAACTTCCACCTCCTTGCCTTGGGGAACCTGAAACTTGCCGGGTAACCCAAGGCTCGGAATTAATAGCTGCATGAATGAAAAGTTTCCAGCTGCAGGGCTGGTTCCCTTCTCCACACTTATCTGAAGGCCATGGCTGCACCCTCAATATCAGTACCAAGAAAGGTCCATTAAAGTAGCTCCTGGAATTCCCTGATGGGTTATTTGTGACCCTCAGCTCACACTTGCAGAAAGCCAAAAGAAGGAGCTTCTACAGGAAGGAGGAAAGAAGTTAGACCTGACCTAAAAGAAACCAAATACAGCCAGGTCTTTGGACAGAAAAATCCAATCTAGAGCAGTTATTTCTCAGATCATTCTCTTCCCTTATCATTAGAAGGCTGAGGGGCAAGTATAAAAGGAGCTATTTGTTTAAGCCTGTGTGCACATCGAGATTCTTGGCTCTTGTTCATAGAATCTCACTCCCACCCTTTCATATTAATACATGGGAAAAGTTAGGTCCAGGGAGTGGGAGTGACTTGCCTAAAGTCACACCACCAGCTAGGGTGAGAACTCAAAAGTAGAACCTGGGTCCTGGTGACTCCCAGTTCAGGGTTCTACCACACCACACCATACTCCTTCTCCCTGGTACCATGCTGTTTTGAGTCTCTCTTCTCCAGATAGTAACAGCCTTATGGTATAGTGAAAAAGCATTTGATCTGGAATCACAAGACTTGGGTTTGAGTCCTAGTTTAACTATTTCTTGTCTAATCCTTGTATGATCAATCATTTTCAGTTGTGTCTAACTCTTCATGATTCCATTTGAGGTTTCCTTGGCAAAGATACTGCAGTGGTTTGCCATTTTATTTTTTAGCTTACTTTACAGATGAGGAAACTGAAGCAAATGGGGTTAAGTGATTTGTCCAGGCTCACCCAGCTAGTAAGTGTCTGAGGCCACATTTGAACTCATAAAGATAAGTCTTCCTGACTCCAGGCCCCTGCACCACCTAGCTGCCCCAATACTTATATAGCTCTGGGTAACAATAATTTGTTCTTCAGTCATTTCATTTGTGTTTTAATAACAACCATAAGAGCTAACATTTCCATGGCACTTTTAAGGTTAGAAAAGTGTTTTACATATGTTGATTTATTTGAGTCACTTGGGTTCACAGAACACCCAAGGGTTCTATGGATGGATTTCAGGGAGTTGGTGAACTTGGATGCAAATTTACATTTACATAAAATTTACAATTTACATAAAAAATTTACATTTTTATTTTCATTAACCTCTAACTGAAATTTAGCATTTTTACCAATTATGAATGTGGGCAACAAACATTATTCTGAAAAAGCATTTTTAAGTTTCACCAGAACACACACAAAAGTTAAGGACTAGCGAGCTTCAAAGTTTCTCCAGCACTGATATCCTAGTATTTATATTTTATGGTTCTATGCTGTCAGTTAACACAAAGTTTGACCATCCTCCATATGCAAATCCCCATCCCTGGGTACTCTGAGGGGGGTCTAGAGGTAGGAGGGCTCTCTCAACCCTCAAATGGGCAGCTGAAACATGGTATATGCCCACAAAAGCATACAAGCACAAGTATGTAAAACCAGACTGAATACAAAAGGAAGGGAGCAGTTGAAGATAGGCAGTTTTAATGAGACTAATTCAGACTGCTTCTCATCACTGCCCAAGAATCATAGTGCAATTGTTGGAATTTCGAAGCCCATAGAAGAAATGCTATATGCCAGGACTTCCCCCCAGAGTTATTTTAAATTTAACTAAATAAGAATATAGTCAGCACCTACTATGTGCCATGCCCTGGGAAAAGAGAAACCAACCGGCCCCAGAAAGGCTAGAAAATCTGAAGAAGTAGCTGTCTTGCCTACATAAGGAGAGCACACACCAAAGAGTGACTTCCTGCCTTGGTCAGCATGTCTATCCCCCAACTCTCAGATTTACAATGAGTCCCTCTTCCTTATTTCCACCCTCATACTTCCACCATACCCTCACTAGGAATGACTCATTTTGATTTTCCAGATTAGCTCAAAGGCCCCTAGCGAAAGAAAATCCATTCATTTCCCAAGACAACTTTCTCAAAGCAACCCATTTCACTTTTGTTTTAGCTCTGTTAGGAAAACCTTTCCTTATGCTAACCCTAACTCAACCTTTCTGCCACTTCTGCCCATTTCTCCTAGGTTTGCCTTTTGAGATCAAGCATAACCAATCTTCTGGTTCTCTTGCAAATATTTTAGGACAGCTAGCATGTTGCCAGGGCCAAACTTTCTTTTCACCAGGCTAAACAACTCTTATTTTTATTTTTTTTTATCAGTTTTCAAAGGGCATGACCTCTATTCCCCTGGACTCTTTCTGAAGTCAAACATCAGTCAACAACATTGAAGAAGTCAAATTTTTGAAGATGCAAACATCTAGCTATGAGACCCTTTGCTTCCTACACAGTACTCTCCCAAGAATTTCATGGAACAGACATGCGGGCAGAGAGTAAGAGGAAGTTGGGGGAGGTAGGGAGAGAGGGCATGCATTGTCTGCCTGAGAACTTAGGGTTGTGGCCTCCTGGAGAAAAGGAGATGCTTTCCTCAAAGCCATTCATGACTCCAGTCTATGTCCAATGTGGGGATGGAAGAGCACAAAAATTTGAACCTCTCAAATCAAATAGTGAGATGGAGTTCTTGGGTCTACTTTTGAGGCTGCTAAGCAAGGTGAGAGCCTCCATCCCAAAGTAGATAACTGTAATCATTTCCTTACCTTCTGCAGAGAAGTCTGGGCTCCCACAGGGCAGAGAGCTTGATTCCAATATCAAGGCCAAGACTCTTAAGGGGGAAAGGGTGGGACAGAGTAAGCCTATTTCAGGAGCCGGAGCTGCTGCGCATGAATGGGGGAAATAGATTCACCTACCATGTTATTTTAAGTCATTCCATATCGAGGGAAGTCACCTCAGTGGCTGACAGATAGCCTTTGCTTCTCTCAGAGAGAACAGTGAATTGGGGCAGGGCTTGAAGAGGAGTCCCTATCACAAGCCTACTTTGGAACTTCTGGTCACTCCCTCTCTTAGGCCAGATTCTATGGGCAGGGCAGAATTCAGAGAGCCAGTCCTGAAAAGGAGCTGACAAGGAGGGATCAGTGGCTTTCTGAGGCATCCTTGTTGTGACTCAGCTTTGGGGAAGCAGCTAAAATAGACTCAGGGAGTATCACGCCCCACTGGCCTTGCTTTGGACACCCATTGTCCTGGGAACTGAACCTTTTTTCCAAGGCAGGTTAAGGGAAAGGATGGTAGACATCTCAGAAGACCAGTATTTCCTTGAGTGCCAAGTCAACTCCCATCTAATATTCCTCAAGATAAAGACACCAAGAGCTCCTATAGGGACCCAGCCTTTGACAAAAGTCCACACTCACTACAATTCCTTAACATATGGCCAGATTTTCTGGAATCTTAGGGACAAATCTTACCTTGCCCCATCCTATCATATGGTTCATTCCCTCATCTACAAAAACGGGAATGAAAATATTTGTATTAACCTACCTTACAGTGCTAACATCAGAGAAAAGATTTTGAAAACCTCTGAGGCAAGAGGCAAAAAAATTTTAACAATCAGAACTGTCCAAAAGTGGGTGTCTTGGGTAGTGTGGATTTCCCTTTCACAGGGAGTCTGGATAACTTGTTCGATATGGGTCAAACTAGATGACCTCTGAGGTTCTTCTCAACTTAAATTTTCTAGTATTATTAATAATATTATCTTGTCTTGAAGCCTAGAGAAGGCAAACAATCTGCCCAGTCACATAGTTTGGCAGAGCTATGAGTTTTATTCTTTCAGTCATGTCTGACTCTTCATGGGTTTTCTTCATTTCAGGTTTTCTTGGCAAAGATAGTGGAGTGGTTTGCCTTTTCCTTCTCCAGCTCATTTTACAGATGAGGAAACTGAGGCAAACAGGGTTAAGTGATTTGCCCAGCATCACACTGCTAGTGAGTGTTGGAGGACAGATGTGAACTTAGGAAGCCTTCTAATCACTATGCTCAAGAACTCTGAGAAGGATCTCCCAAATCCTATGGGACTTCCATGTTCCCTATTCAGAAACAAAGGTTTCTACATTTCACTGCCGAGAACGTAGGGTTGTAGTCTCCTGGAGAAAAAGAAATGCCTTACTCAGGTCATTCACAATCTATCACCATCTATCTCCAATGTGACAGAAGAAAAAAGCAAAAGTGTAGTGGCTTCCTAGTCAAATAAAGAATCTCTAAAGTCAAATAGTGATACTGAGTTATTAGATAAGTTTACTTTTGAGGGTGTTGAGCAGGGCAAGAATCTGCATCCTAAAGTACACTGGGGTGGGAAAGGGAAGGCTGCTGGGAAGATGTCTTCTTCAGGATTACAGAGCTGGGCCCAGTACGAAGAAGAGTCATAAGTCTGAGGAAGGGCATTCCTACTAAGCATAGCATGTGGCTTCCAGTACAGGCAATCTTGGTGCTGGAAATAACATATTAGCCCATCCCACAGATAAGAGCGATTCTAGAAAATGGGAGTTTTCTGGGATACTCATCAACAATAGTCAAGTATTGGAATTAATTTGTCTTTTCATGGAAACTAAAGGCATTAGAAAAAGACTTTTAACTTGAGACGTAATTCATCAGAGTCCCAGACACTCAGCAATCCTAGCAGTGACACTGGGAACCCACAGGTGCTCATTAATGACTTGTCAGTATCTCTCTTGCCCAGAACATCAGGAATCCTTTATTTTTTTCTCCTCTTCACCCCAAAGCAAGAAAACATCATGTGACAGAAACATGCACCCTCATTTTATTCATAGGATTTAGTTCAGGAAGGGACCCTCAGAGATCATTTAGTCTAACCCCTCATTTTTTTCAGATAAGAAAACTGAGACCCAGAGAGGTAAGTGACTTACCCAAAGTCACAGAAGTTATAAATTTCAGATGGAGCTTCAAACCGGTAGCCTCTAACAACAAATCCAGTGCTCTTTCCATGTTTCACAGAACCTTTCATCTCCCGGAGAAAATTGTTCTTTTAAAATAAAATGTCATTGGGGCAGCTAGGTGGTTCATTGGATAGAGCATAAACCCCGGAGTCAGGAGGATCCAAGTTCAAATCCTGCCTCAGACACTTACTGTGACCCTGGGCAAATCATTTAACCCCAATTACCTCCCAAAAGAAAATAAAATGACACTACAGGGCATAGGGGTGGGAGGAGAGTCAGAAAAATTTTCATCTCACCATTTCAATAGCTAGGATAACAGCAAGTTATTGCATGGTAGAAAGAGCTTAGGAGACCTGAGTTCTAGTCCCGGCTCTACCCTGAACTAGCAATGTAACCAGGTATGAGGAACTCAAAACCTCTCTGAACCTGTTTCCTGGTCAGCGAAGTGAAGAGTTTGAATAATGTTGAACCAGAACAGTTATAAAATGACAACATTAATTCTAAGGAAAACAACTCTGAAAGACCTAAGAACTCTAACCACAGAAGGGACCAAACATAACTTCAAAAGACTGAGGATGAAACATACCTTCTTCCCCCTCATAGAGAGAGGTACAAGATTAGACATGCATTCTCAGACATTGTGACTAATGTGTTGTTGGGGAGCGGTGTGTGTGTGTTTGCCTGACTATACAAATTTATTATAAGGGAACATTTCTACAAGTGGGGTGAGATGATAGAAAGGTGGGTTGTGGATAATACGAGATAGGATAAAAAGTTATAACATTTTATTCACTGAAAACAGTTAACTGTAAGCAGTCACTAAAACTTTGGTGGTTGTATCAATGTTCAATATAACATTTACACTTTAAAAATAAGATGAACATGGTTGGACTAGCTTTGTAAGAGCTAGCTGTAAGATTTTTGTGATCTACAACTTTCCTGACCAGAAAAGAAGAGAGCTTAGGTTGTCTCTCGCCAAAAAAACAAACCGAAAAACAAGTCAGGACCAACAGCTGCATCCTGATTCCACCTACCGGACCAAACAAGAGAAATTAAATACTCCAACCACCCCAAAGGAGATCGGCTCGTTTCCTGTGTCTTAAAAAGAATTTGAGAGTTGGAAGGGCTCTTCGAAGCCAGAAAGTCCATCCTCCCACCTCTTGTAGGAATCCTGTCTCCAACCTGCTGGATGTTCAGTCATCTGGCATCCTTCTACAAAATCCAGGAGAGCATCAAATTGTTCATCCTGGTTACCAAGAAAGGAGTTTAAGCAGTAATGACTGTGCAAAAGAGAATGCCTACAACCCAGCACTGAATCACTCAGTCTCTCCCTTAGGGTGCTTGTTCTAGGATTCCATAGGAGAAAGAACAGCTGAGGACACTCTGCTCCCCTGGAGAAGGCGGTTGTTTCCCTAAAGCAGAGAAAGAAACAGCAACAACAGATGGGACAAATGACTTCCTCTCTGGGCCTCACTTGTCTTACCTGTTAAATAAATGTGGGGGTTGAACAAAATAATCTCTAATTTCCACATTTATTTAATGCTGTGCCCCAGACCCCTTTCTCAGTCTGATGAAAGCCTATGGACTTCTTCTCAGAAGATTTTTAAACACATAAAATTACAAAGAAAACCAATTCTACTGAAATAGTCATCAATTTTTTAAAAATTCATGGAGTCCAGCTTTAAGAACTCTCGCTTTAAGATTTACAAAGGATTTTCCTCACAACACCTCTGTGAGGTGAATGCTTACAAAATGTTCCTACTGGCCAATTGAGAGATAGGAAAACTGAGTCTGATTAGGGAGGTTAGAGGGCCAGACCTGAAATCAGGAAGATTCATCTTCCTGAGTTCAAATCTAGCCTCAGACACTTCCTTGCTATGTGACCCTAGGCAAGTCACTTAACCCTGCTTAACTCACTTTCCTCATCTGTACAATGAGCTGGAGAAGAAAATGGCAAACCACTCCAGTATCTTTGCCAAGAAAACCCCAAATAGGGATCACAAAGACTCAGATAAAACTGAAATGACTGAACAACAATAGTTAACTGACTTGTTTGTGGTTAAATAAGTGTCTGGGTTGGGATCCAAATGCAGGTCCTTTATATTACCAGAACAGGGATCTTTTCTACCATACTACCTGTCATTCCATTGACTCAGTTGTGGTTCAAGGGCAGGACCATAGAAAAGGATCACTTTCTAACGTCTAACGAGGTCCTCCACTTGCTGACTATTCTACTTCTTCCTTTACAGCAAAGTTTCCCAGACCAGATAATCCAATTTCCCTTATAAAGGGCCAGTTCACTTAACCTCTGCTGTCTCAGTTTCCTCAACTGTAAAATGTGGATCATAATAGCACCACCTCCTAAGGTTGTTTTGAGGACCAAATGAGATTATATTTGTAAAGTGCTCAGAAACAGTAGGAACTTAATAAATGCTAATTGTATTCCTTTTCTTCTTTCCCTCCTTTCTCTTTATCTTATCCCTTACAAGAATCACTTCTTACCCCTACCAAGCAATCAGGATGGGCAAACATTTCAAATTGCCATAAATTCTAATTAAGGACATCTAAGGGGCCAAGGAAGGGAAGAAACTGGTACTAGATTAAACAGTTCCAAAGGGCTTTTCCAATTCTAGGATCTTCTCACGGGAAAGTGCTAGATCAGCCTTCCCAAAGTAGCAGCCTGTCCCTCCCCGCTGGCCTGGACAGTTCTCTAGCCCCCTTCAGCTGCAGCTGGAAGAGCCAGGTTCCCATAGAAACATCCGATGCCTCTAAGTCATCAGCTGGAAGCACTGTGGATGTCTCCTTCCAGGCAGGAAAAAGGGGAGCACATGCTTTTAACAGAAGCAAGTAGCCCCTCACATATTCCAAAGACACAACTACTGAGGAAAAGCAAGCTGTTGAGATTCAGTTCTGAACAGGACAACAGAAGAGGGCTGGAGAGGAGGGAGAGGCAATGCCACAATTGTTCTACCACTTCTGCTTTCTTTTTGTTTCTCTGGCCTTTTTGTTTTTTAAAGAAAAGCCAGTGGTGTTCAGCTGAGCTGGGGAAAACGCCCTATGACTCCAAAGTTTTGGGGTTTTTTTCCCCTTGTCACTACGAGAGTGACTTTAAACAGCTTCTCTGGTTAAAATCATCCTAGTAATGGGGTATAGAAATCTATCTTGTCCTACAAAAAAGTGAGGGGGAGGGGGGTGACAGAGGGAAGCATAATCAGAGCACATGCCACCATTTTTGGGTGGCAGGAGAGTTGGGGAGAAAATTTGGAACTCAAAATCTTGGAGAAATAAATGTTAAAGACTAAAATAAATAAATAGATAAATTTTAGAAAAAATCATCCTGGGACCAACCCCTCCCTAGACCAGGCTGGAAAAATCCCTACTTAGGCTTCCTGAAATATCCTGAAAGGCCCAGGTCACTTTATCTCCAGGGAAAGTACAGATTATCCGGCAAGGATGGCCACTGGGTACATCCCCATGGTCTTCTGAAAGGGCCACCACTGTTAAGAATCTTCTCTCCTTCCAAAGCCATTGATAGCCTCCCTGCTCATCTCCTTTCTTCTGACACCACTACTCCCATCTTTCTCCATGGTAGACATTTCTTAGCTCCTGGAACTCTATTTGGGAAAGAGAGTGGTTGAAGTTAAAATAAAAACAAAACCAAAATTTGGAATAGACCAACCTTCTCAGGGAGTAAATTAGAGCTTCCAGAGATTCCTGGCTTTGGAGGGCATTCACTGGTGAAGGGGGAAGAAAGAGTCAGTGAAATGGTGTGGGGTGACAGGAAACTGTTTAGGAATCAGGGTGATGAATACCAGTGACTCAATGACATCTGGCAACTTGGTTTGTTTATGTCTCTTCCTGAAGTTCTCTCCACCCACTTGGATCTCTCAGATGACACAACAGATCAGGCTTTTACTTACATGGAGAGAGGGAAAGGGGAGGGAGACAAGAGAGATTCAGCACTAGACCTGGCTCACCCCAACTTGAAGATGGTCTGGGAACTATCTTCCTGCTCCAATCAGCTCTCCCGCCCCAAGCTACCCAGAAATTCAGGGAAAACACAGAGTTAAAATCAGAACCATCAGTTTTATTCTGGGCCAAGCACACCATTTCCCTTAAGACCAGGGTTCATGGCTGGCTTGCTCAGTCACACAGATATTCAAGGTCCCCCTGCAGACATTAGAATATCTCACTCCGATTCTGGCTGGTGTCTCCCAGCTCCTCAGTAAGCATATGGTAATTTGACCCAGGTCTGTATTTCAAAGGCTCTCTCAGGATCCCCACTCTGGTCCTAAGCTCTCACAGTCTTACTTCGGGAGACTGGGAGAAAAGGAACAGAAGGAGCCTGACTGGATCTGACAGTTCTAAGGGGGAGAAATCATTTCTAGGGTCTCCTCATGGGAAGATGCTGGATTAGCTCCCCCAACTTCAGGACACCACACCCTTCAGTCATTACTGTGTTTTTTCAATTCTTTCAAGAATCAAAGATTTCAAGGAGGTGGATATGACCTTCATTGATACAGATCATAACCATTCTATGAATTGCCGTAGCCAAAAACAATTAATGAGTTAGTGATGAACCACTCTGAATTTAGCCATAATTGCCTCAGATGACATTTGAGCTCTTGCTAGGCCTGTACCTGAGATCTTTCCAACTTGGAAGGATTTGAGTAGGGAGTCTTAACCTGAGGCGGGGTGGGAGGAAAGGTAGAAGAGTGTCCACAGACTTGCATTTTTTTTTTTTAGAGTCATTTTTTACAGGTATTTGACAGGGAGTGAGGAGAGCTCAAGCAATATGTATACTCCACAATCTTGGCTCCACCCCAATATATATTTTTAAAAAAATATTTTGCTAAGTGTGTCTAACTTCAAAATTCTATTTATGTATTTTAAAACATTCTGAAATGTAAGTTATCTGCAGCTTTTTCTGTCTAGATCTTGTTTGTACATGGATTATAAGCGTTGAGGGCAGGGATGTCTTTTGCCTTTCTTTATATCTCTGGTGCTAAGCACGGTGACTGAATGACAAGGCATCCATAGGCTTCACCAGACTACCAAAGGGGTCCACAACACAAAGAAGGTTAAGATCCTCAGTGGTGTAGTTTTTGTTCTACTGACATGACTCTTGGGAGTCCACAGTCATAACTATTCTAATCACAGCTATCCCAGGACTAGAACAGAATCTTAGTGGAAGCTCTTGCCTCACTTCAAGAAAGTGCAAATGGTAAAATTTATCCGAGGGCACATGCCCAGTCTGGGATCATCCAATGTGGCATAGGAGGATATAGGGAAAAGATAGTCCAAGGAAGAATATGAGCTGAATTGTCACATTAGAAATATCAGAGGCCCCCAGAGCTGTTCTCTTGGGTACCCTCTGAATCACTGAAGCCTCCCAAACCAAGATAGGACATCTCGAAGATAATTCTCCAATCCAATGAGCATTTTTTAAAAAGCTCTACCATGTGCAAAGCACTCTATTAAATGCTAAGAATACAAAGACAAAATGAATGAGTCTCTGGCTCCACAGAATTTACATTATCCTGAAGGGATACAACAAATAAAAAGATAGATATATAAATATTTTGAAGAGCATTAAAAAAAACTAGGCTTCTTATTGGCAGTAGTATTTAATCAGAAGTTTCAAGGTATGTAGGGATTCTAAGAGGTAGAAGTGAGGATGGAGTGCATTCCAGGATGAGGGAAGCAACGAAGTAACTCAGTGGATAGAGCACCTGTCCTAGAGTCAGGAGGATCTGAGTTCAAATATGGCCTCAGACAATTACTAGCTATGTAACCCTGAGCAAGTCACTTAACCCATTGCTCCCCAAAACCAAAACAAACAAACGCAGAGTGGTGAATGGAATACCAAGTTTAAGGGAATATATGTGAGCACAGCAAATAGATAAACAAGAATAAAATAGTCCGAGGTTTTGGCCTGGGAGCTGCCCACTTACTATCTGACTACAGTGGAGAGAGTAGAAAGGGAAATAATGTGAAATAAGCCTGCAAAGTCAGGCTGGTGCCGTATTAAATTCCAACATGGAGAGTTTTCATTTTATCCTTTGGAGGATAGGATACCACTAAAGTTTTGAGGGAAGGGCGGAGTGACATGGTCAGACTCTCAAATAAAGGAGGCTCTTCTGGAGCTCACCTTCTGGAGGTCCCAGAAAACAGTGGCACCAAATAGCTGAGAATCTTCATTCTAGTTTATTTCCTGACCACTTAGCACCTCTCTGTAAAGCAGGTCAGGAAAAGGTAAGGGTAGGAAGAGAGAAAGACTTCCTTTAGCATCCACAAAAGAATGGGCCACCTCTGGAGGTAGGAGAGTCCTATCGTTAGAAGGATTCAAGCAGATAGCAGCTGAGCACTTGTCAAAGATATTACAAAGGCAATTCCTCTTGGGGAAAAATGTTGGACTATGTGCTGGCTGAAATAATTTCTGGCTCTTAAAATTCTATGAATGCAGAATTGGATGTGTTGGCCTTGGATCCAAGGGGACTCTCAACTCTTCAGATTTACAGCATTCAATAGACTGGGAAAAGAATGGGAGATAAGAAGTTTAGAAGGAAGACAGAAAAGAGAAAGAAATACTTCCTATCCTAGAATGAAAGCTTATAGTCCAGGGTAGGGGTTGGGGAGGTTACAGAGACAGCCAGGGAGAAGGAGAAAAACCAGTAGTAGGTCAACTAGGCAGGTAGATTGGAATAGCATCGTGTCCCTGGGGTGGAGGTAGAAAATCAAGCACTATGGGACAGATTTACCTTCAAAATGAAAGGGAAAAAACATGACCTGATCTCTAAGATCAGAGATAGATAAACCACTAAGCTTTGTTTGTGTCCATGGTCACATGGCCGCAATCTTTAGAAGTAATCCAGCTGCTGACCCCCTCCCAGGACAGCACAAGTACAGACTGTCCACTGGTCAGGAGAGGGAAAGTAGATGGCTGGAGGATTCACATAGCACAGATATGGATTATGGGGCTCAATCCATTCTGCTCAGGAAACAGGGCAGGAGGAGGTTAAGTACTGGAGCTGAAGAGGTTTCCAAGCAGATCTATAGAACTCTTAATTACTTGCTTTTAAAAATGCCACTGCAATGACAGAAGTACAAGTTCATTCCTGCAGGCAGTATTAAATGAATTAGTCTTCCTAGAACAGCATGACCAACAGGGCTGAATGAAGGAATGATGTCCATCTATAGCAGGGGTTCTTAATCTACAGGCTGTAAACTTGTTTTAAATACTCTAACAACTATTTCAAAGTAATTGGTTTCCTATTTTGTGCTTTAAAAAACAGTCTTCTGAGAAGAGGGCCATAGATTTCACTGGACTGCAGAAGGATCTAGATCTATAACATGCACAAAAGTTTAATAAACCCCTGCATTAGAGGGAAGCTCTGTCCTTGGCCATGTCCTAGTCAATATTTTCATGAATGACTTGAAAGCAAGCCAATCATATTTAGACATGACACAAAGCTTGGAGCAGCAAACAGATTAGATCATAGGATCGTTATCCAAAAAAAGAAAAAGAAAAAAGAAAAATCTAGACCCGCTTGGATGATGGGCTGAATCAATAAAATTACATTTCTTCCTATTAAATTTCAAGTCCTATACTTGGATTCAAATAAATTAACTGCTCAAGAGAAAGGACTGGAGAAGGTTAAAAAAAGAGTTCATGGTTTAAAAGAAAAAGAGATTTTTTTTGGACTGTAACTCAACATGAATCAATAGTGTGACATTTAAAAAAAAATTAAATACTCTCATTGGCTGAATTAATATAAAGAGTCCAGAATGAGGGAGGTGATAGTTTGTCCGTACCATTCTTTAGAAAGATCTGGAAAATATCATGTTCAGTTTTTAGAGAAAATTTCCCCCCTTTGCAAGCCTATGCAATTTATTTTATGCATTTAAAATATAATGACAAAAACTAGCATTTACTATCACTTTAAAATTGACAGATCGCTTCTCAAATATTTCATTTGATCCTCAAAAAATAAAAACAAACCAAAAAACCCTGGGAGGAAGATTCCTTCATTACCATCATTTTCCAGATGAGGAAACTGACGTTAAGACATATTAAGTGATATTTCCAGGGTGAGTCAGTTAATAAGCATTTATTAAGCACCTACTACATACCAGACAGTATGCTAAGTGCAGGTCACACAACCAGTAGGTATTTGAGAAAGGATTTCAACTAAAGAGACATTTTTAGGAACGGCATTAGCATAATGTGGCAGAGGAAAGTGGCCAGGATTAGGGGACACTAGAAACCATGACATACATGGATTGCTTGAAGGAATTGGGCCCGGTTAGTCAAGGGAAGGCTCAGGGAATCTATGATAGCAACCGTCAAGTTGTTATAATGTGGAAGAAAGGTTACTACATTCCTGAGAATACAAGTAGGAGCAAGGACTGCAAAGAGTCAAATGTAGGCTTGATATAGAGGAGGGAAAGCTTCCAATTACAGCTTCCCAATGGTGGAATTGGAAGCTTATGGCTTGGTAATAGCATACACAATAATCCCAACATAGACTTGGGTTTGAATTTTGGCCCCACCACTTCATCCCTGTGACTTTGGGATAAGTTTTATCACCTCTCCGGGTCTCAGTTTCCCCATCTGTAAAATCAAAGAACTGGCCCTGATGACCTCTAAGTTTTCTTTCAGCTCTGAATCTATGATGTGATCTGAAAAGGCTCTGTGATAGTCTCTCCCCTTCATATCTAAGGACTAGGGAGGCCAAGTAGACTTCTACTGAAAAAGCAAAATCTCTCCTCTTCTTAGAAGGTGAAAAAACAGAAAGATTACCAGCACTCTTGTTCCTCAAAAGAAAGATTTCAGATACCAGTCACTAATAGAGTAGGATGACGGCACCAGAGAACAAATATTAATAATTTGATGATGATTATGACAACAGTGAAAATAGATAGTGTTATATAGCACTTCAAGAGTTTCCAAAGCACTTTACATAGGTTATTTTGTTGGATCCTCACAATCCTGTGAGATATGTGTTATTTTTTTCCCCATTTTACAAATAAGAAAACTGAAGCTGAGGGACGCCATACTTATCTAGGGCAGGAATGGGGAAGCCACATGTGACCTTGAAGCAGCAGGTTCCCCACCCCTAGTCTAGGATCACATGGCTAGGAATCGTCTCATTAACTCTGCTCTTCCATTTCCAAGTCCAACAAATATTTCTTAAGTGCCTACTAGGTGGCAGGCACTGTGATAAGCCTAGGGATGAAAAAAACAGACTCTGCTCTCAAGGGGCTCATATTCCAATGGGAGGGGGTGGGGAGTGGACAACATATAATAATTATGTTCATATCAGATGTATACAGCCTAAATATGAGGTAATTTATTCCTCTTCATACTGTACTTCCAGAAGTCAATGAATACAATTGGGAAGGTACTCTGAAGTAACCCCAGGAATAATGCAAATTCACAGCTAACTTGGTGCTCATGGATGTAGTTTAAGCTGGGGCTTAACGCATGAACTTCTTAATAGAAGGATGATGGAAACTTAAGTCATTTACAAAGAGACTGCAAGGCGGACTTCAGAAAAATCTGGAAAGACTTATATGAACTGATGCTGAGAGAAATGAACAGAAACAAGAGAACACTGTAACAAAGTGTAACACTGTAACACTGTACAACAACATTGACTAACTGATAGACTTCACTCTTCTCAGCAATGCAAGGTAAGACAACTCCAAAAGACTCATGGAAAATGCTGTCCACATCCAGAGAAAGAATTGTAGAATCTGAAAGCAGATCAAAGCATACTATTTGCTCTCTCTTTTTGCTTTTTCTTTCTCGTGATTTCTCCCATTTTTTACAACATGACTAATGTGAAAATATATTTAATAAAAATGTATACATAGAGACTTTATCATATAGCATGCTGTCTAGAGGGGAGGGAGGCAGAGAAAATTCAAAACTCAAAAACTTTATGGAAGTGAATGTTGAAAATTAAAATTAAATAAATTAATGTAAAGAAAAAAAGAAACCAAAGAGGCTACAGAAAAACAGAACCTATGTGGGGAGTCATCCATCCAAATCCTTCCTGAAATTCCACTCCAGCTGACAGAGTTGGGAGTTCTCAGCTCCAGGGTCCTGGATTCAGTGACCTCAGGAAAGCCTTCCAGATTCTTAAATCCTCTGACTTTTCTTGGGGCCCTGAGGAGAAGCCTCCAGTCACAGTTCACGGAATCCAAGCTGTAGGAGGTCATCTCTATGAGCCTGTAGGGCTGGATGATTGCTCAACTTCCCGCTCTTTCCCCACCCCAAGGTTTATCTCTGGCATCTCTCCAGGCTTCATTCCTAGGGTGACAGAGGTTCCCTCACCCACCCCAGAGGAAAGTTTCACCAAGTCCTTCCAGAAGTGGAAGAGGGAAAAAAACAAGGTCATTTCTCAACCAAAGAAGGCCATCATCTGCCCACACCACCTTCACCCATATCCAAACTCCAAACCACACCCACAGCACAGACTTTCCCTTTTCCAAACTGGTTTTGGAGTCAAAGGGCTTGGGTTTTAATGCTGACCCTCCCACATTCCAGCTCCATAGCTCTGGTTGGGTCCTTGGCCTCAGTTTGGGCCTCACTTTCCTTATCAGAAAAAGGAAAGAGGGGGAGTAGATAGTAGTCTAAATCCTAAATCCTACATATGCAAAACAAAACAATCCTAAAACAAATCCAGGCAGGGCCTTGAGCAAAGCCAGTATTTAAAAAACATTTGCTAGGTTGGTGGATTTGATTCACCGGAACCTTTCACCAAGAAAGTATAAGGAACTGTAACTCTCAATTATAAGTACACCCCTAAGGCTTTCTCCTGGACTTTCCCTTTCCCCTTCTCTCTCTACAGGAGTTCTCCCTCTTCAATAAACTGCAGTGGCTCCCTATTACCTCCAGAATCAAATATAAAATCCTCTGGCATTCAAAACTCTTTTTACAACAGGGTTCCCTCCCACATTTTTAGGAGGCTTAACCTTAGTCACCCCCACATACTCTACAACCCATGGATCCTGGCCTCCTTTCTGTTTTTGAATGAAACACTCCATCTCTGAACTCCTGGTGCTTTCATTCGCTCTCCCCTATGTCCTGAAAACTCTCTTGCTCATTTCTGCCTTTTAACTTCCCAGGCTTCCTTCAAGTCCCAGCTATAATTCTATCTTCTACAAATTTTTCCTGATTTCCCCTTTAATTCTAGTGCCTTCTCTTGATTATTTCCAATTTATCCTATTTTGTCTGTACATACATGTTTTCATGTTATCATCCCTCCATATTCCATTAGACTGTGAGTTCCTTAATAGGAAAGATTGTATTTTGCCGTTCTTTGTATCCATAGTACAGTGCCAGGCACATAGAAGGTACTTCCTAAATGCTTATTAATTGAACAGTTTTTGATCTTCCCACCACCTACCTGGAAAATAACTATAAGTGTAACTCTTTCCCCCTCCCACCCCTACCTCCATAGTAAGTTTGTGTTAAGGCCCAGGCTCTTTTCTGAGCTTTCTCCCTTCTTTACACTACATTTTTTTTATTTCTCTATTCTCTATACTATCTAGGTGACCTTATTAACTTCCATAGTTGATATGGAGAAAACTTCCCAAGATCAGCCCTGGTCTCCCTCTTAAACTTCAGTCCTAAATCACCAATTGCCTGTTGAACATTCCAAACTGGATAACCCATAGGCATCTCAAACTCAACATGGACAAAACACCCCCAATACATATCCCTCCTTAAAACTTTCCTACTTTTGCTGCACAACTCTTTAGGCACCCCAATTAGAAACCTCTAAGTCATTCTTGACCTGTTGCCAAGTCTTGTCAATTCTACTCAGTATCTCTCTTGTTCATTCCCTTTTCTCCACTCACTTGGTGGCTACTCTTATCACCTGTAACCTGGGCTATTCCAAGAGACTACTAAAGTTCCTTCCTTTTTCCAGTTTTTCTATTCTTCAATCCATCCTCTATGCTATTGTCAAAGTGATCTTCCTAAAAGCATAGCTCTAAGGTCAAATATAAACTACTCTGTTTGGCACTGAAGGCCCTTCCACCAGGATCCAACTTACCTTTCCTGTTTAATTCTCTATGCATTATTCCCCTTTATGCCCATTACCCAAACTGACTTTTTAGCTGTTTCTCACACACGGCACTCTATCCCATCTCTACCTTGGCACAGGCTTTCCCTTCATGCCTAGAATGTACTCTCTTTCTCAACTCTTTGTCTGTTAGAATCCCCAATATCCTACAAAGCTCAGCTTAACATCACCTAGTACTAGCTCCTTCCTAAGCTTCCCCCCTCAAAAAACCAATTCTTGTATTTGTATATTTTGTATGTAATTACTCCTGTATATGCAGTATCCCTGAAAAGAATGGTATCCTTTTGCCCTTTAAAAGTTCCCCAGAGGCACATAGTAAGTGCTTGAAAATACACTGAGAGATCACCTGTGATTATCAAATGAACACCTACCATGTACCAAGTTAAGGTACTGGGGGGAGGGTGTTGTAATAGAAAGGTTATACGTACAAGATCCCTTCTCCAACTATGGATAGTTTTTTTTTTTTAATACCTCCAATTCAACATAGTAGTTCCAACAGTTCTCTATTTGTCTGCATCTCCTTCTGAACCTCTTCCTGTTCTCCTGTTTACTTTTTCATGATTTATGAACATTCTCCTCTTTCTCATCAAAATCCAAATCCATATATTGGCCATATGTGGAAAAAAAAAAAGTATTTCTTTCTGCCCCAAAGAATCATCACTTCTCTCTTAAAAGGTGAGAAGCAGAATTCATCATAGTTTTCTGGGGGTAGTCATTGCATTGACCATAGATCTAAAGTCTTTCACAGTAATTTTTCTTTACAATGGCTCTACATATATTTGCACATATGGATCCTTTCCCTGTCTTTCACCTCTTTGAAATATAGCCTAATGGTGCTATCGATGGATCAAAGGGTATACACACAGTTTAGAGACTTTGAGTACAGTTTCCAATTGCTTTCCAGAATGGTTGAAACATTCAAGACTCCATTAATGTTGTGTTAAGTGCCTGTCCCTCCCATTGTCATTTCTGCCAGTCTGATGGGTGTAAAGTGGAATGTCTCAAGGTGTTTTAATTTGTATGTCTATTGTTGAGCAAAATTTCTTTTCCAAAGAGATTAGCTTCATTTTACAAGATTAGGATTCTGAGTTGAAGAAAATATTACAGGGGACTTGGCTTGGTCTGTGTGTGAACTAGCCAGATTGTTGCAAACACTGTCACCCATAACAGAGTAACGTGCAGTGAGGGTATAGAAAAAGGCTTATTCCTGAGGAGTCAGCAAAAAAGCCTTGGGAATTTTTATTAGGGAAAAGGTGGGGAGGAAAAAAAGGAAGAACAAAAGAGAAGTGATTTCCTGAAAGTAGAGATCCAAGTTAAGTACAAGGACCCTGGGTGATCAAATCAATAGTTCAAGGGACCTCCCAAACAAATCAGATGCCAAGGGAATGCTTAACAAAAAGATGAGACTTACAACAAAACACCACAATGCAGCCTCCCCTTTGTTACTAGTTCCTTAACCCTGAAAGTTAAGTTCCCTATCCCTAAAAGCTCCAAGGAATATTTTTGCACGTTATCACCTGGGGAAGCTACAGCCCAGGATATCTACTCAGACGTCTCCCTAACCTCAACTACAGGACACCCCAATCTCCTGCAAGAAGGAGCAGCTAGCCTTCAGGCAAGGGCGGAGGCAAGGTTCAAGTTCAGAGGATAAGATAAAAAAACCTAAAGCACAAAAACATAATCTGGTAATGCTACAGTCACATGGAACAGTTCAGAGAAGCAAGGCAGGTCAGGAAGCTTGGAAAATCAGTCATAGCGTGCAAATCTATAGACAAGGAAATAAGAAATTGGAGGATTTCTTGGAGAGTATTTATTCAGTCCCTTCTTTGTATCCTGTCCCCTTTGTTCTCTCCAGCTTCAGTTCATTCTCCTGATGTTCCCAGTCAGAAAACAGGGAGAGTACCTTTCTCCATTCTACCCAGATGTAGTTTCAGAGAACTGGTGATGGAGGTGGGGGAGGGAAAGATTAGAAGGGAAGTTATTAGAAACCCAGACTCTATAACCCTAACTCCCGTAACTGGGCCCCTCATTGTTCACTTCCCAGACTCCTAATTGGAAAAACCTCTCCCAGACTCCATTAACCATAGACAGATGGGATGCTGTGTATTTCTTCCTAGCACCCCAATATCTGCATTCCCTTTTCCAGAGGAGATAAGGACTTCACTGAGGCCTAAACATACAAATTCCCCCCTTCTTCCCAACCCAAATGTCTACTGCTACCTGTGTAACAAGCAGAGAACATGGAGGTGGGGGCAAGGAAGCAGAATGGAGAGAAGAGTGAGAGGAAAGAGCGGGGAAAGTGCTTCATTTTCCCTTCCTCACTTAGGGAAAAAGAAAACTTTTAAAAACCAGGGCCAACGTGACCCATCTAAGGGAAATGCCATAAACCTGGTTTGAATCAGTCAGCATCCACCCATCCAACATACACATATAGTCAAGCTGGCTCAGTGACTGAAACATATACAAGAAAGCCAACTGAAAGACTGAAATACACACACATTAAGGCAAGGGCTGAGTGACCAAAATATACACGCACTGAGGCTGGTCCAGAGACAGAAATACAAATCCTCAGGTTCAGTGATTGAAATTCACACACTCAGGCTCAGTGACTGAAATTCACATTCACACACACACACACACACGCATCCAAAGGCAAGCTGGGTGACTCACACACACGGTAAGGGAGTCAATGACTCACACACAAGAACGTCTCCCTTTAGACCTCCCTCTCCAAAATCAGCCCAGCCCAAATCCCCTCTCGACTCACCCCAGGAGACCTGAATCCCGAAGAAGGCTGTGTAAAAAGAGAAGCTAAGAAAGAGAGGGGTAAGTTGACGCCCCAGTTGGGGGCGCTCCAAGGCCGGGGGCGGTGCCAGAGGCGGGAGGGGAGGGGAGGGGAGGACCCGACGGGCAGAGTCTCAGGGTAGGCTCAGCGAAGGACGATTAAATCATTAACCCGCCACAGCAACGTCCTGGTCCCCTTCTTTTCTACCCGCCCAGGAGCAGCCACCTCCTCCTCCTCCTGCTCGGGTTTTTGAGGGACGTTGCACCATGCGTTGAGCTGATGGGGGCCTCTCAACTCTTACGCTCCCCCCTAAAAAACACATGCACACATACAAAACCTTGGACAAAGGGAGGGCGCTGGAGCACCATCCTTTCCAAAAGGAGGTCCTCAGAGGGAGCAGATGGGGGTAGGGGAGAATAGAGGGGACATGGACAGCGTATCTGCACTGTTTAGGGCTCCCTTCCTGGCTGCTGCTTCCTTCCCGTCTCTTCCTTTAAAAAAAAAATCAGTCTGGTGACATGTAGTGGCTCTTCAATGTGTGTGTGTGTGTGTGTGTGTGTGTGTACACACGTAAGTACGATCCTGGGTTACTACAGGGAAATATTTCCGTGAATTATTCATGGAGAACTATATCAAACACCTACACGCCTCTCTCCGAGCGAAATTGTCGGTTGTGGGCCGGGCGCTGGTCCAGGTCTTTCACTCACGCCCCCTCCCTCTCCACCCTAAATACATGCCCCTATCCCTAACAAACTCCAAGGAGGCTTTGGGGCAATAGGTCAGCTGAGTTAGGGGAGAGAAAATTCCAGCGTCCTCAACCTAGGGCGGGTAGGAGTAACCAACCCTTTCCCCTTTCACACCCGCTCCTCTTTTGAAAGACATAAAAACAAAGCTTAGCGGTCTGCAGAGTTGCCTGTACCCCTTCTAAGGCGACACATGGGTCTGGGAAGCTGAGGTCGGACGAGCAGGCTGGCAGGCCCCCAACCTGGCATCTCCGATGGGCACGAGAGAGAGAAAGGGGCTTGGCTGGCATAGGTGGGAATGGGGGAGGGGTAGAGTACGCCTCGACCAATCCAGAGCTTTTCCTAGGATAGCCACATCTCTGCCCTGGGCGGTGGGTAGGGGTGTGTGCCCCTCTCCTAGGCAGCGCCTGTGTACCCCAAGCTCCTCTCCTGAGGGCTTCTGCCTCTATCGGGGTTCGAACCCCGCAAACCACCTCTACCAGGTCGGCTGGGTGCAGACAACTGTCAGTTCCTAGTAGGAACAGGTCACCGCAGTGGTGAGCGCCCCACTTTCCCCATACCTCGGTCACCAGAGTCCGGTCGGCTCGGGTGGTTGTGTTTTCCCCAGATTCACGGCTGTTCCTCCTTCCACGGACTCGGCTCGCCTCCCATTTGGAGAGCCCATGTCAATCCCTAACGCTCGTTCCAGTTTTCTCTTTCTCTTTCTCTGTCTCGGTGTCTCTCTCTAGGAGCCGTTCCGACACTCCTCTCTCTCGGACTCTCTCTTAGTGTTTCCTCCCTCCCAGCTTTTCTCCCTCCCGAAGCTCTCCCAGGTGATGTAATCGCCCTGCCGCAACCAATGGCGTTTAGAAACATCAGCTCAGACGCTAAGGCCTCCTCCATTCAAAATCCAAAAGCCTTGAGTTTTTTGAGTTCCATGTGAATCTGGCCCCTGATTCGAGCGGGGAAGCTAGCCAGGCCTGGGCCCCAGACCTCGAGAAAGGAGCTTTACGGAGCCTGCAGGAGAGAAAAGAGACAACCTGAGTTGGTCCAAAGATCCCTTTCGCCAACTCCATGCCACAGGCTCCTTCTTCTTTGCTGAATTTCCCTTGGTTTTCCAACTAAATCAATTTGAGAGTTCCTTAAAGACGAGTGGGATCCCTTACTCTCACAGAAGTCCACCCTGGGACCTCTCTGGCAAAGAGCCAATATCTAACCCTCACTATGAGATCCTCCCTAAAAAAATTTTTTCTCCTATCCACCCCCTCAAAATAATGACAGGAAATGTGTCCCCCAGCACTAGAGTTTTCCTGACTCACGATCTCCTTAAAGCTTCTGGGATGGGCATTATGAGACAGAGGGGCAGAAGAGACTGTCAGCTCTTAGCTAATCACCTCCCAACCCCATTAAAGAGAGAGGGATTGGAGGGGGAAGGGAAGAGCTCACTTCAAGTTCATGGACTCCATCCCAGACAGTTACTGGAAACCAAAGGGGGTTGGGGGGGAGTGAAGAAGAAACTTAATCCAAGATGAGTAATTGGGTTTTATTCTCATTTGGTCTTTTGTTCCTGTGATTGGAAAAATATAAAAATTTGGCCTGGTGAGTGACTTGGAATAAATTCTGCTCAATAGAGTTCTGTCACACTTTTCCAAACTCTCCCCCACATTTCAGATTAACTCCTTGTCTACCATGGGTATTGAGACAAAAGACTCAAATTGTTGGGATGGGGTTGGGGACAAATGATAGAGACCTTGGTTTCTAGAATTCTTTCAGAATTTTAGTTTGATTGAATGAGATATAGATAAATTCCTAACTCATGATCACCTACCCCTCAGCATCAAGGCTTCTATCAAATCACTACAGCTTCGCATACTGAATGACTGCAAATGAAGTCTTTCTTTACCTAATTTACCTTTCTTTACCTAAATTTGTTAGGTAAATTCAGTCACCTCTGCTACTGGCTAGTCCTTTAACCCTTCCCTGATTTAACACTGTCTCACTCCCTTCATTCTCTATCTAAATCTTTTCTGTCCTTGGACCATCTATTACCATCTCTCCCCTTTCCCTCCCAGAGCACATTGTCATACTGAAAAAAAAAGAGAGAGATACAATGTGTTACTAGTTTCCTTTTCTGCCCATCTCTACACTTTAAATCATTTTTCAATCACCTCAATTCTCTCCTCTCTTGCTCAAAGTCTGGGGGTGGTGGTGGAGGGAGTAGCCTAACTTGTAAATCTTGTAAATGCCTAACTCTCTACTTAAAACCTTGAACCAATCTCCTTCTTTCTCCTGCATGAACTTGCTTGATCTTCCCATCATCCCCTTTCTCTCCCTCATTTTCTTTTATTGGGGGAGGCAGTTAGGGGTAAGTGGCTTCCCCAGGGTCACACAGCTAGTAAATGTCTGAAGCTATATTTGAATATTTGAATTCAGGTCCTCCTCACCTCAGGGCCAGTTGCTCTACCCTCCTAGCCTACCCTCCCTCATTTTCAATCTCCCCTCATCCAATCATGCCTCTATTGCTTAGAAACATACCTAGATCTCTCCCATTTTTATAAAATCTTCCCTTGATCTACCATTTTTCTCAGGCTGTATTTAATGCTATATCTTTCCCCCTTGTGTGGACATTGAAATTTCTAGAAAAAAACCTGTCTACTATTATTCCCTTCCCTGTCTCATCTCCTACATCTTAATCCCTTGAATCTAATCTGGTTTCCTGAAACTGCTCCTGTCAAGATTAGCAGCATTCTCTTTTTTAAAAGTTTTTTTCGAAGATTTTCTTTCTTTTAAAAAATGAACATGACAAACTCCAACAACTATATATATATATATATATATATATATATATATATATATATATATATATACCAGAAAAAGAGGGTTGCATGTGAAACTGTGAATATCTATCACATGACACTCCATCTCTTGACTGCATTTTCTTTTTTAAGATAAATTAATTTTAATTTCCCCCCAAAATTTATTAATTTATTTGTTTTCAGTTTTCAACATTCACTTCCATAAGTTTTAAATTTCTCCCCTTCCCCAAGAAGGCATGCAATCTTATATGGGCTCGACACATACATTTCCATTAAAATAATTTTCACAGTTCTTGACTGCATTTTCACTCCAATCCCCCGAGATTGGAATTCTCTTCCTTCTCATCTCAGTCGCTGGCTTCCTCCAAGTCTCATCTAAAATCCCACCTATCAGTCAATAAGCATTTATTGAGCATCCACTAAGTGCTGACCAATACAAAAAGCTTTATGATCTAAAGGAGCTCACAGTTGGCAAATAACTACACACCAACGAGATATACATAGGTTAAATTGGAGATAAGTAGCAGAGGGAAAGATCTAGTATTTTGGGGAATGAGGAAAGACTTCTTGTAGAAGGTAAGATTTCAGCTGGAACTTTAAGGAAGCCGGGAGGCACAAATTTACAACAGAGAGAAGCAGTGGAAATTCGGAATGGGGAGGTGAATTTTCTTGTGCAAGGAAACCTGTATCACTGGACTGAAGAATTAAGTAGGGGTGAATAAAGTGTAAGAATGGAATGGCAGTTAGGGAAACAGGTTACAAAGGGATTTGGATGTCAAAAAGTTTTTGTTGTTCAGTTGTGTTTCGGTTGGGTCCAACTTTTTGTGACCTCCTTGGGGTTATCTTGACAAAGATACTGGAATGGTTTGCCATTTTCTTTTCCAGCTCATTTTACAGATGAGGAAACTGATGCACAGAGCCCTAAGTGTTTTGCTCAGAATCACACACCTGGTAAGTGTCTGAGGATATAAAAATAAGAGGATTTTATATATTTGATCTTGAAGGTGAGAGGGAGCCACTGGATTTTATTGAATGGAAGAGGGAGGGTGGAGTGATATGCACAATCAGACCTGAACCCTTTGCACAAAGCCTTTCCTATTCTCCCTTAATGTTAATGTCTTCCCTCTGAGATTATCTCCATATATGATATATGGCTTGTTTGTGCATAGCTGCAAGTTGTCTCCTCTTTAGAATAGTGAGATCCTTAAGGAAAGGGACTACTTTTGCCTTTTTTTCATATTCTTAGAGGTCGGCACAGTGCCTGACAAATAATAAATGCTTGCTGATTTCTAGACTATAACTTGGATTATTAAAAGTGTATGTCAAATTTAACACAGCAATACCAAGACTGCCCTGCTTGTCAGTTCCTCTTTCTACATTTCTTTCTGTTCTCATATGTGTATTTTATGTTGCTAAAGTCATCAGCTTCACCCTCTCTTCCAGTCATCAAAATCTAGTGGCAGGACAAATGTCAAGATAACCTGTGATGGCCCTGGATGCAATGGATGACCTTGGTGTCTTCAATGTCTGACCAATGTCTAAGAGCTCCATAGCACCTGCTTCAACTGCCTTCATAGTCATTGGAACAAATTATTCATATCCACCCATTGTGCCAGAGGTATTCTTAACATGCTTGGGGTAGACATCCCCCTACCTCACAGATAGGTTTGAGAACTGTAGCATACCCTCAAATTGGTTTAGGCCCTCTCCTGAGAGGGTTTACTGGGATATGGCTACAGCTTCTTGGAGCCACAGGTGAGAGTTGGGTGAAGGTGAACACTAAAGGTGGATGAGCAGCCCTGCAACAGGCCTTGGTGAGTCCTCACGTCAGAGGTTCTAGTACTCCCTGTACTCCTTATACACCCCATTATATATTTTACATATATTTTAACTTTGAAGAGAATGAATTTGAATAATAAGAATAAGAAGTCCACTTATTGTAGCTATTTGGGACCTAGTTGTAGTACTTTTTTCCCTTTGATCCAGAAGCACTGGATTTTGGCTAGGTTGCTCCTAAATGTTTTCACTTTGAGTTTGCTTTAAGAATAAGATTGGTAGATGCTTTCTATTTTCACTTTGTCTCCTGGATCTAATAGAACTGGGGGTAATTTTAAAAAATGATTTCTTAAAATATGATGTAGTTATTTTGTTTTGTTATGGTTTTCAGGGTTCATAAATGGTTTTCAATGGTTTATAAATTCTCTTTCCTTGACCTGTTGTCTAGGTCACCTGTTATTAATAGTGGATACTTGACCTGGGGGGCAGCTTGGTGGTACAGTGGATAGAACACTGAGCTGAGAACCAGTAAGGCTCTTCTTCCTGAGTTCAAATCCAGCTTCAGACACTTACTTAGCTGTTTAACCCTAGGCAAATCACTTAACCCTGTTTGCTTTATTTAGTTCCTTCTCTGTAAAAAATGAGCTGGAAAGGATAATGGCAAACCATTCTAGTATCTCTGTCAAGAAAACCCCAAATGGGGTCACAATCTGACAGACTAAACAACAATGACCTTTGACATGGTCTTCTATTTTTTTGTCAGCTTTTTTATTTTGTTTTCACTTTGTTGCATTCTACTTTTTCAGGGAATGTATTACTTGAGTTATCTCCAGTCATCCTGATGAATATCTGGTTACTGGATTCAGATGGCTCTGGAGGAGAAGTGAGGCTGGTGACCTGCACAGCCTTCATTCACTCAAAACAAAGTCAAGTGCAAGTCATGTCACCATTTCTTTGATGGCATGGTCTTCTTGGGCCACAAAGGATGAACACACAGACACTTGAGTAAATGTTTTTTTAAAATAAGTTATTGATACTTCTGTTTCTTACATAGCCATAGTTATCTCAAGTATCCCTTCCCCTCTTAGAGAACCATTCTTTATGACAAATAGTACTTTTTAGAGAGAAAAAAGATTGCAACTGAAGGATACATAGAAATGTCTGAAAATATGTAGTATATAACACCTGTGGAATTCCCACCTCCATGAAGGGGTAAGTTGGTTTTACCTTATGTTCTAAGCTATTTATTCTTCTATTTTTTCCCCTCTAGAGCTCTTATTTCTATTCTAATTTTATTTTTCAAAACCTCTTGCTTCATTCTTTCCAGCCACTCTTAGAGTCCTTGTGGTCAATCTTTTTTTTCTTTCTCTGAGGCTCTACTTGTACTTGTGAAGTGAAGCTCTTCTGGGCTTCTCTTAATCCATAGTGCTTCTTCGTTATGCTCTCATTGTATCAGCGTTTTCTTTTCTTATATCTCCAGTCTCATTTACTGAATTGAGACTTTGTGCCAGGGCAAGATTGTGCTCTTTCCTATGCTCTCGGATGGGGTAGACAGGATCTGTTCAATCTTATATCCTCTATGTTCTGCAGGTCTCACCCTCTGCCTCAAGCCCTGACTCCTGTTCTCAGTCTTCTTGTGGTCCTGTATGGATGCTGGTCTAGGCCATCACTGTATCCTTCTCTTTGCATGACCCTCAGCTGGGAATTGGTTGTATCTCCTGCTCTATCCCTTGCCTCCTCTCCTTTCCCCAACTCTCCCTTCCTCTCCTCTCCTCTTCTCTCCTCTCCTCTCCTTTCCTCGCCTCTCCTCTCCTCGCCTCTCCTCTCCTCTCTTCCTTCTCTTCTCCTTTCTCCTCCCCTTTCTCTCTATTTCTCTCTGATCTGTCTCTGTGTCTCCATCTCTCTCTCTCTCTCCCCTCACCAACTCCCATAGGTTCAACTATTATATACACACAAAATGACTCTCAGACTTCCTTATGTTCCATGCCAAAAATGGGACTATTGAATCAAAAGTATAAATAACTTAGTCACTTTTCTTGACTATTAACCCTGTTTATTTTATTTTTTCCCCCATGTTGTTGTTCAGTCATTTTAGTTGTACTTGACTCTTTGTGACCCGATCTGGGGTTTTCTTGTCAAAGACACTGGAATGGTTTTCCATTTTCTTTTCCAGCTTATTTCACAGATGAGGAAACTGAGGCAAACAAGGTTAAGTGAACTTGCCCAGGGTCACCTAGCTTGTAAATGTCTGAGGCTAGATTTGAACTCAGATCCTTCTCATTCCAGGGCAAGTGCTCACCTACCTGCCTTTTCTCCCATGGCTTTAGGGATTTAAGTGCCAAAGAGAATCCATCATCTAGAAGGCAGTTAAAGGCTGAAAGAAGACTCCATTTAGGAGCTATTGAGCGCTGGTGATATTAAAGTACCATTGTGGTTTATTCATGTCACTTTTTTATTTGGTGACCCAGAAACGTCAACAGGTATACAGACTGTTTTTGGTGACTGGAGGCGACTGGATATGTGGCATGTGGGTGGGACAGTGGGGATTTAGCTTTATGCATCCAGTCTAGGGAACAGCTAAGCATTCAGAAGGAAGAAAAAGCCAATAGGGAACAAGGAGAGGACTCAGTCTTTGGTCCAGGAATTTGGGGCTTTATTTTCACATTTTTTGATTCTTACATTTTCTCCATGAGATACTTTCTCAGAGCTCAGAGAATCCCTAACTTTCTCAAAGTTTAGCACAAGGACTTCCTTGTGCAGAAAGCCTGTTGTGATTTCTCCACTTGCTAGCACCCTCCTTCTTGAAATTATGTTGTATCCACTTTACTTATATTTTGTATTTAATTTTCTTTGTATATGTTGTTCTCCTTGAAATGGAATTTGAGTTCTTTGAAGTCAGGGACTTTTCTTTCTCTGTATCTGTATCCTTTGTGCCTAGCACTGTGTCTGACATATAGTAGGTGCTTTTATAAGCACCGTTTTACTTATTGAATGGCCAACACCACCCTGCCCTCCTTCATTCTTTCCTCTACTCCCTTGCATCTCATCCTTCCACTCTTGATATTATACATTCTCTTTGGCCCTAGCCCCTCCATTTTCTCCAGTATCACCTGTGATATTACCTCTAATTATCCTTTAATGCCTGCCTCCTTTAGGAGTCCTTCACAACCAGAAAGGCACATAGGGCAAAGAACACAACTTGCAACATGAAGGCTTAGATTCTAGTCTTAACTTGATGAGTCACCTTGAGAAAGTCACTTAATTATCTTTTTTTCAAAGAGGAAATAATACTTGCCTTGTTTATCACTGAGGCTTGTGAAGGTCAAAGGTTATAATGTAGGTATCAAAAGAGATTTGAAATACGCAAGGTGATTGGTTTTATTATCGGCCCCTCTCAAAAAGGAAAGTCCTTCCCCTGTCCCATAGGGAAAATAGGACATGCTCCATATTTGAAAACTCCCACCTACCCCCTTTGATTAAATGCCATTGCTGGAATTACCTTTTCACTCCTCTCTGCAAAATGATGGCCCTCCCTCTTCTCAAGAACCAGCAGTATGGCATGATATAGGGGAGAATCTTTGCTTTGTCACTTTCTGGCTGATGTGGGAATCTAGAGAAGCGGGCTTGAGATTTGGCTCTCACTGGCTGAGTGACCTTGGACAGGTCACTTTCTATAGGCCTGATGTTCCCCATTTATAAAAATGAAGAGATAGGACTAGATAATTTCTAAACACATTTTAAGCTTTAATTTAAAAACTAGAATTCCAGTGAAAAAAATCATCCTCTTATAGAAACTTTTCAAGATTAAATCCAGAGATTGGTGACTTGACTCCTAGGCTTTGTAGCTATTGAACACTTGTGTTTTCAATTTGTAATTTACTATTTGGCAGCTGTATGACTTCGAGAAGTCATATAACCTATTAAGAGGCTGATGAATCTAAACAAGTGAAGAAGTAAGCTATCTGCCAGAAGCAGGTAGGTGGTACAGTGGATGGAAGGCTGGACTTCAAGTCAGGAAGACTTGAGTTCAAATCCTTCCTCCAGACACTTAATAGACATGTGACCCAGGGCAAAACAGCTTGATGGCTCAATGGGCTTATCAGGAAGACGTGAGTTCAAATCTAGGTTCAAACACTTAATAGCTATGTGACCTTGAGCAAGTCATTTAACCTCTGTTTGCCTAGGAGGCAGCTAGGTAGCTCAGTAGATAGAGCACAGGAACTGGAGTCAAGAAGACCTGGAATTCCAGTCTGACCTCAGATATTGTGTGACCCTGAACAAGTCATTTAACCTCCTGTTGCCTTAATCCACAGGACAAAGAAATGGCAAACCACTCCAATATCTTTGCCAAGAAAACCCCATGGACTGTATAGTCAACAGGGTCATGAAGAGACTGATGTAACTGAACAACAACCCAGGACAAATCCCTTAACTTCTCTCAGCCTCAATTGTTTTCATCCATAATATGGGATTAATAATAGTACCTATCTCACAAGGTTATCGGAGGATCAAATGAATTAACACATGCAAAGTGCTTTGCAAACCTAAAAATGCTATATAATTGCTAGCTATCTACCTCCTGACAGAGAGGTGATAGACTCAGGCTGCAAAATAAGACATGCATTTTCATTTTCAGATGTGGCCGATGTGGGAATTTTTTTTGTATGACTATATTTGTTAGAGAAGTTTTATTTTTTTTCTTTCTTCTTTTTATTGAGGGGGACAGGGGTAGGGTGGGAGGAAAAGGAAATAAAAGCTTGTTAATTGAAAGAAATAAAAGTTCATAGAATAAAATGAGGAGGTTGACCTCAGGGTTCCCTTCTTTCAAGTAAGGAGTCTCAGATTGTTGTATAATAGAAAGAGGACTGACTCTAAGATTCTGCAGAATCATCTTGGCTATTTCTCTTCCTTCTTTTCCACCAAGTTTGCATCGAATGCCAACCAATACATTTTGGAGACAGTTTATTGAGAATCTGAGAAAATTAGTGAAAAAACCCAGCTCATATTCTATGTCCCCTGATTCCGAGGGAGATTTAATACTCTTGCCTTTAGGTATGGATTGAAGCTCTTACCTGAACCTTCTGCTTAATCAGCCTATAAGCCTTTAGGCCAGGGAGTGTGTCTTTGCACATCACATTATAGCCGCGGGCCAGCTCCTGGGTCTCAGTAGAATCTCCGGGAGAAGTTATCCTGACATCTTCATGAACTCTTTCCTCCCTTAATGTCTGTCTTCTGAAGCTTATAAACAGTATGTCGTAAGTATTTAAATTCACTCAGTTCTATGACATTCATAGGAAGTCAGTGTGATGTGATGTGGGCAACAGGAGACCTGGTCTTAAACTCGGCTCTTGACCTGACTGTATCATTGTGGGCAAGTCACTTTATTGTACTGGAGCCTCAAGTTCCTCAGCTGTAAAATGGGTATGATAATGCTTACACAACCTTACCTTCTGGGTTGTTGAGAGGAAATTACTTTTGTCAATCACTCAGTGCTATAGAGATATGTTCTTAATAGGGTTTTCAGTTTAGGACTGGAAGAGACCTTACAAACCGTCTAGCTAGTCGAACCCACTCATCTTTTGTTGTTGTCCATCAGTCATTTCAGTTGTGTCTGACTCTTTGTGACCCCAATTGGGGTTTTCTTGACCGAGAAACTCCAGTAGTTTGCCCTTTCCTTCTTTAGCTTATTTTACAGATGAGGAAACTGAGGCAAACAGGGTTAAATGACTTGCCTATTGAGATGGCTCAGTAGAGCACTGGGTTTGGAATAAGACTCATATTCCTAAATTTAAATCTGGCCTCAGATATTTACTAGTTGTGTGATCCTGGGCAAGTCACTTAAACCTTGTTTGCTCTTCTGTAAAATGAGATGGTGAAAGAAATGGCAAACTACTGTGGTATCTCTGCCAAGAAAGCCCCAAATAGGCATCACAAACAGACACAACAGAACAACAGTGCCCTATCCACTGTGCCACCCAGCTGTTTTCCCCATCATCTTACAGAAAGGAAAACTGAGGCCAAGAGAGGTTAAGTGATTTGCCCAAGATCACAGATGTCCTAAGTGACATAGGCAGACTTCAAACTTAGGTCCTCTTTTTCTAATCCAGAATGCTATCCACTGCATTATAGCGTTTGAATCCCTGGAAATCAATTTTACTCAGTTTCTTGGAATCATGGAATATGATATTCCAGGTCTGGGATTTTCTTTGATTTCCTATTTATTGTAAACCTTAGAGGTGTGTGTGTGTGTGTGTGTGTTCAGGAGTGAGGGGGTGGAGCACAACACTTCTGTGGGAGAGTAGTATGTGGAAAAGTATAAAAAAGGCCATTTCCCCCTCTTCCTTATCTCCAACTGCCTGCCTCATTATTCTTTAAGGAATTAAATATATATCTATATAAATATCTATATATAGAGAGAGGCAAACTCTACACACTACACACATACACATATATCTAAAGATATATATGTGTGTATGTATACATACATACTATATACATAGATACATACAGATAGATAGATGGATAGATAGATAGGTAGACAGATAGATCAGTCATTTAAACTGCCTTATCTCCAACAGACCACAGAGTCCTGACTAACCCTGCCTTTCATCAATTGCTAATACCATTTTCTGGATTGGCTACAGCTGATGTAGTGACACTAAATTGACTGCAGAGTGTCATCCATACAGTAAAGTATTTTCCCATTAGGGAAAGGTTGGGTGTGTGGACGTTACTCTCAACAGTCTTCAGCATAACTGGTTCTTGGGAAGGAGGGGGAGGGCAGCCCAGATGTGGCCCTTTGGCCCCTGCAAGATTGATTGCAGGCCTGAACAGGGCCAGCACAGAAGTGTGTTCGTTGGTGCTCAGAATACAATTAGAGACAGTTGGGCAAGAGCAGAAGGCTGAGTGGGTATGAGGAGACAAGTCAAGGGAGTTGGCAATCATCTGATTCTGAGGCATAAGCAAACTCCTCACTTAACAAGAATGCCTTCCATTTGAATAGTACCTTACACCTTAAAAAAATCTTTTCACTACGTTATCTAATTTCATCATTATAACAAGCGTGGGAGGAGTGAAGCGAACAGAACCTGGAGAACAATATATAAAATAACTACAATCATTTGAGAAAATAGAAACCAAACTCTGGTTAATTGCAAAGATCCATCTTGGTCAAAGACAACAGACGAAACACACTTCACTTCTCTCTAAAGTTTGGCGGTAGAGTCTTATTGTCTATTCTGTCTGACTGTGTTACTTGGGTGATAGATTGTACTTAAATTTTCCTTTGATAAGAGGGAATTCAAGGGGAATGAGAAGTTATACTGAAAAATTTATGAGGTGTAAGAACAAAGGGAATTAATTAATAACTCTTTTGAATTGGTAAGGCAGTTATCATTTCTTCCTTCTCCCCACCCCCCCGCCGCCACTTTTTTGTAGCAAAAGAAACTGAGGCCCAAGAGTTGAAATGACTTAGCCAAAGTCACACAGTTGATAAATGGCAGCCCTGGGAGTCCAATCCAAGTATTTCCACTTAAGCATGGTTTTATTTTCCTACATTTCTGGGAAGGGAGGATATGGTGGTATGATGGATACAGGAGGAAACAGAGGATAACATTGGTGAAGACCCACAGTGGATCAGTCACAATTCCTATAATTTCAAGCTCCTGGATATATATCCTGCTGCTCTCTAGGAGAACAGGTCCTAATTCAGCCCTTTTTTCTTGGTGAATGGTGAATATCTCAGTTATGGTATTGTCAACCTCACTTAGGTTAATGGTGACTTTGGTGTTGTAGGAAGGAAATGATAGACTTCCCCAGAAGGGTTAGATGTGAAGAATTAACATGAAATGTTCTACCAAAGTTCCATATTCTGAAGAAAATTCAGTGTAGGTTAGAAGAATAAATCAAATTCACTATCTAGAGCAGGAGCAGAGGTCAGTCAGCTCCTATCAACTTCTTAGGCATGATTACAAGGAGAAAGGGATCCACTCTTATGGAAAGGTTGAAGGGTGGTCTGTAATCCTTAGAATCGATGGGTTTGAAGTTAGAAGGGATCCTAAGAGGTCATAGATTCAAGCTGGGAAGGACTTTAGGGGTCATCAAGACCAGTCCCTTCATTTTGCACTTGAGGAAAATGAGCTTAAGTGACTCGCTCAGGGCCACAGTGTCTGAGGTGGGTTTTGATCCCAAGTATTCCTTACTCCAAGTTCCCTAACTACCAGGTCTCTTAGTCGAACCCAAGAACTTTTTGGATGGGATAACATTTCCAGAGAAATGAAGGTACTTCCAGTGGTTACAAAGGTAGCAGATAAGTGTAAATAGCTTAATTAGCATTGAAGTCCAAGTCCTATTTTCCCTCCCCCTTCCTACCAACATGCATCTTTGAGGCAGAGATGGGGATTTTTAACCACTTAAGCGGAGTAGAATGAGAAGATGAAATACCTTCTAAGATCTCTTTTGTGGTTTCCCAGGATGAATTAAATAACAGAAGACTCCAGCAGAGTTCCCTGTAGAGGCTAACTATGGGTTTCTGATTCAGGGTCCTCTCACATCTAGGTGAGCTTTCAGAGACCAAACTATGGCTCCTTCCCTTATCTCTGGAGCCTGTCCCAGACAGGGGACCCACTGTGATAAGCACAGGCTAGGAAACAGGAGAACCCTGGGTGGGGGAAAGAAGAGCCCTGTCAGCTCTAGTGGGATGGGGGGTGGGGTTCTCCAGAGGGGAACTTAATTTAGTCAGGAAATCAAGGAATTGGGTAAAAGGAAACAAATAGTCCAGAAGGTGCAGGAAGACTTTTATTTGAATGGAGAGAAGGTTGCTCTCAGGATGAAGTCTCTTCTAAAGATGTCTCTTTATAGAACCAAGAGAACGTTGTATACAGTAACAGCAGTATTGTTTTAAGAACAACTTTGAGCAAATAAGTCATTTTAACTACTATAAACACTCAAATTAATTACAAAAGACATATGAAGGAAGATACTATCTCTGTCCAAAAAAAGAACTGATAAATAGATGTATAGAATGGTTTTACACACACACACACACACACACACACACACACACACACACACACACGTGTCTTACAGTAGCCATCTCTAGAACAGGGAGGGGGAGAGAAGGAAAAAAGAAATTTCCCTGATAACTGTATTATATATTTAAAAGAAATAGCAAGTTGTAATAATAGACTTGCAGTTTCATGTGCCAGTATCTTTTTTATTATACTATCTTGTGGAAATGCTTGTTATAGTCCATAAATTAAAAATGAAATAATTTTAATTTTTAATTTAAATTTAAGAACTCTAAAAAAATGTTTGGCTAAGGTCTTTTTATTTTAAGGATTTCTTTAAAAATGGGGTAGGCTTATCTAAAAAGATTATAGAAACTCAGTATCAGCTAGGTCACCTTCTTGACTCTAGACCCTGCTTAAAATCTGTTAACATAAAAGTAATCAAACCTTAGTCCTCTCTGTGGAGGGGGCCTCTTCTAAAGTTCCTTTTCCAACCCCACCCCAAGCATACACACACACACACACACACACACACACACACACACACACACACACACACGTACACACACACGTACACACACGCACACAAATCCAAGTCCCCAATTAAATATCTCCCTAGGGCTGGGGCCTGTGTCTGCAGAGCCAGAGCTGGAGCCCTTGAAGGTTTAAAGCTATCAGTCTTCATTCAGTCGGGCTGAATATGATGTGACACTTCAGGCCACATGTTTGCTGAGCTTAAAGGAGCACTCTCCCCTCCCCTCCCCTCTTTTCCTTACATTTCCCCTCCCCTGATTCCCTTCCCCAATCCTAGGGAGAAGTATTACTTTAAGACAACCAAGAGTCTCTGCCTCTTGGGGAAAGCTGCCCCCTTCTCTCAGACCTCCAAACTTGTACTGACCTTTGCTGTCCCAGACTAAAGAACTAGATTCCAGATGCAAATAAAAATCTTAGTCTAGAGAATTTTCCTCTTAAAAATGGAGGGAATTTAAAGTTCTTGCTTTCCTAGATACTGCCTGTTTCATCCTGGGCACATTACTTTGTTTCTTGGGCCTCAGTTTCCTCCTTTTTACAAAGTGGGGTACTAATCAAAAGATACTCCTCACTCTGAAAAAGATCACAGTCTAACAGGGGAGAGAACATGTACACAACCAACTGCAAACAACAGATAGGATAAAATGGAGATAATCACAGAAGGAAGGCACAACCATCAAGGAGCGCTGGAAAATGCTTTTTTCCCTCAAATTTATTTATCTATTTGTTTTTAATTTTCAACAATCACTTACATAAGTTTTAAATTTTCTCCCCCTTCCTCCCTCTCTCACCCCAAGATGGCATACAATCTTATATCGACTCTACACATGCATTCTTATTAAACATATTTTCATATTAGTCATGTTGCAGAGAAGAATTAAATGGAAGAAAACATGAGCAAAGCATTTAGTTTTACCAAACATAACAAAATAATAAGTTTGCCAAACATAGCAAAAGAGAAAATAGTCTGCTTCACTGTGTTGTGATTCCACAGTTCTTTCTCTGGATATGGATGGCATTTTGTATCATGAGTCCTTTGGAAATGTTTTAGGTCCTTGCCTTGCTGTGGAAGACTAAGTCTATCAAAAACAGTCCTTACACACTGTGGCTGTTACTGTGTACAAAGTTCTCCTGGTTCTGCTCACTTCACTCAGCATCAGTTCATATAAGTCTATCCAGGTATTTCTGAAGTCCGCTTGTCCGTCATTTCTTACAGCACAATAGCGTCTTGTGGAAGATGAGATGATCTCTAAAGCCCCTTCGTCTCCAGATACGATGATCTTCAGGTTGAAAGGACTTCCAGAGGTTATCTGGTTTGTTTCAGTCTGCCTCTGACTCTTCATGCCCCATTTTGGGGTTTTCTTGATAAAGATACTGCATCAGTTTGCCATTTCCTTTGCTGGCTCATTTTACAGATGAGGAAACTGAGGCAAGCAAGGTTAAGTGATTTGCCCAGAGCCACTCATCTAGGAAGTGTCTGAGGTCAGATCTGAACTCAAGAACATGAGTTATCCTGATTCTAGGCCCAGCACTTTATCCACTGAGCCACCTAGTTTGTTTGACCTTGCACTAAAAAAAATAGCCCTAAAATATTTAGTCCAATGAGAACGTTTAGTTCTAATTACCAAATTCCAAGAAAGTGTTAGATGTCCAGAATGGCAAGTGAACTAGCTTCCCTGGCTTCTTTCAGGTCTCAGGTAAAATGCCATTACTGTAAGAAACCTTCCTGCCCTTCTTAATCCCTCTGAAACTACCCCCAGTCTATCCTGTATATATTTGTTTGTCCATAGTTGCCTTTACCATTGGATTGTGAACTCCTTGAGATCAGGAACTATTTTTTTCTTTTCTTTGTATCCCCAGCACATACTGCAGTTCTGACACATAATAGTAGATTAGTAAGAGATAGTTGATTGACTGACTCTTTTTGGATACCTTGTGGGAGATAGAGGGAAGCCAGATGGTGCAGTGGATAGAATGCTGGTCCCAAAGTCAGGAAGACTCACCCACTTGAGTTCAAATCTGGTCTTAGACACTTACTAGCTGTGTGGCCCTGGGCGAGTCATTTAATTCAGTTTGCCTCAGTTTCTTCATCTGTAAAATGAGAAAGAAATGGCAAACTGCAGTATCTGTGCCAAGAAAACCCCAAATGGGGTCATGAAGAGCTGGACATGACTAAAAATGACTGAACAACCATAAACAGGAGATGTAGACTGAGGACAAAGACAACAGAGAGCCAGAGTCATGGGCTGGTGCCTATTTGCAAAGCTCCATCCAGGCTGTGGGATTTTTCTCCTATTCTTCTCTCTCACTCTCCCCATTCTTGAGTTTCACAAGTGGTAGCTGTGGGGAATTTTTCTGTTTGTTTGTTTTTGGCCTATGTGTGTATTTTCTTTCTTTGCCTCTGGGAGAATTTGGAGTCATAACAATAACCAACTCTGGACTGCTGTCAAGCATAATTGTGTTTCCAACTTGCCTAGCTTTCTTTGACTCAGTCCTGTGTCCCCACTCACTCTCAAACCTCCCCTTACCTTCCCAACTCAGTCACTCCCCAGGTAGCTGTTGCAGTTGACCAAATGAGGCCTGAGTGGGACAGCAACAGGGACGGTCAGAGAGAAAATCACCTCAACCTGATGCCAGTGGGCAGCAGGCCCAGGCACAAACAGCCTGGTTGAAGTTCTGAGCGCAAGTGAGGCTGACACTGAGAGCTGACCAGTCTGTCCCATGCCCAGACAGGACTAATTCAAGATGACCTAGAAGGCCAGAGGAAGAAGGGCCCCCATCCCTGGGCCTCCTCCAAAGGAATGTGTCAATACGCATGAGAAATAAGGCTCTTTGAAAAGAAGGGAAGGGAGCGCCAAGCAGCATCCAGTACCCTAGGGCCTCTTCAAAAATATGAAATCATCTCTGTTATAAACCTCCTCAGAGAGTCCAGGGGGGGCAGGGAGGAAAGATGTCTAATAGAAAGCACCTAGCATATCTGATCTCTGATTCATGGTGGGGCTGGTTTGGGCAGGAACATGAGTCCCGATAAACAAGAGACAGTTGGTTGATTAGAGGAGAAAAGTCAGGGAGGGGTGAAGAAAAAAAATTCATACAGAAGGTGTCATCTCTATCCTCTCTTTCACCTACGTCCTCTTGCCATCACTATGCCTGTGAGGAAGAAAAAGGTGGTGAAAGCCAAGGGCTCATTATTGTTTTTCTAGCCCTTTCTCTAGGGCAGCCAGGTAGTGTAGTGGATAGAGCACTGTGCTTGGATTCTGGACTCATCTTTCTGAGTTCAAATCTGGCCTCAAAGGTTTACTTAGCTGTGTGCTCCTGGGTGAGTCATTTAACCCTGTTTGCCTTAGTTTCCTCATCAGTAAAATGAGCTGGAGAAGGAAATGGTAAACTGTTCCAGTATCTCTGCTAATAAAACCCCAAATGGCATCACAAAGAGTCAGATAGGATTGAACAACTTTCTCTTAGTAATCTCTTACCCTACAGTAATTTTTTATTGTGAAGGGAATTTTTCTTTGTTCATTTTTTCAACTACTCAGATATTTCTTACCCCATCACCTAGGGAAGCTTAATTTCTGAGCTTCACCCTATTGAATTATAGAGAACTATTACTGAATAAGTGCTGAGGGAAGACACTGCCAGGTATCTTGGTGAATGTCTGCCCGACTTGCAGTGAATTCCAAGACCTTATAGTTGAAGTAGCCAAGAAGTTCGATCAATGCTGTAATCAACCATGATTGCCATAAATCCATGATGAAACATACTGCTCATCTCCTGACAGAGAGGTGATGAATTCAAGATGCACAGAAGCAGAGGCCAGTGTGAACATCACAACAATGATTGTTCCTGCTGCTAGGGAGGTTGAAACTAGTGGAAAGATCCGTGGGTTCTGATCTGCATTAGGGCTAGCTCTTCCATACTGTTTGGCACCAATATGGTGAGGCCCCTGGAGGGAGGGTGTGCAAGGGGTGGATGGGAGTTGGTGAGCTCAGCTGATTAGAAGTGAGATCCAACCAATGTACTCCCAGATTCTGGTAAGATAGGGGGAAAGAGAGAAAGAAATGAAGGAAGAGAAAAAGGAAGGAAGGAAGGAAGGAAGGAAGGAAGGAAGGAGAGAGAAATTTTTGGATGTGACCGTATTTAGATATGGCCATGCACATGACTATGCCTATTTATGGCAAAGATTTTTGTTTTGTTTTCAAAGTGTGGGGGGGAGCATCTCCTTGTCCCCCCACCCTCACAGTCTCCTTCCCACCATATAAGAAAAAAATGGAAGGAAGGGAAGAAGGAATCACAGAAAAGCAGGTCATCTTTGAAAATTATAAGCTGAATTTATTATATACTTTACAAGAAAACATGTTCTCCATAATACAGATTTGTACTTTCATGTATATATACATATATATTATACACTCTATGCTATTATACAATGTGTCTGGAAATACTCACTTTGTTTGAAGTCTGTTAAATTCAGAATAATAAAATAAAATGTGCAGCAGGCAGAGGCAAAGACTCAGTAACTACTATTCTAATGGAACACTCCTTATGGAGGCTGAAGTTGGGGGCTGGTGGAGCAGTTTTTCTTTTTTTCTTTTACCTTTCAGTGGGGATTATCTTGCTGGAAAATTTCTTTTCATTCTTTTCCTGTGTTTCGTTTATCTCCTTTCTTAATGTGTCTGAGGTGGAGGTAGAGAAAGTTGAGTTTGGCCATAAACTTTTACTGTGCATCTTGGAACACTTTCTCTCCCCCCACCCCACCCCAAAACAACACAAAGAACTAAATGTACCCCCTACCTTTGCATGATTCATATCCACTTACATTTGTTAATGCAGCTGTCCATATTCTTCTTGGACTCAGTGGAAAGAAACATGAACTTGAGGTCCAGGACCTGAATTCAAATCCTAGTTCTGACACACTACTCAAGTAAGTCATTTATCTTTTCCAGGTTTTAACTATATCATCTGTACAATGACAGGTTTAAACTGAAGAATCTCTAGGGTTCCCTCTGGGTCCAATATTCTGCACCTCTGTGAATTTAAACAATTCCTTGAAATTTGAGGTATAGTTATATTTAAAATAACAACCAAAAGGACATTTTTCTGAGAGTGTACAGTATTGTGGGATTTTAGGTACATACTATGGTGAGGGTCATAGTTTGAAAGTATTTTTCACAAATTTCCTTTCTGCTCGGTGATGTAGTATCTGATTCATGCACCAGTCCACCCCCTACAGCCTTTAATCTCCCTTTCTTGTATGGAGGAATGTTACCATCCTAGTAGTAGTCTCTATAATCTACGTATCTGTTCTCTGCATTCCTAAAAATCCCGCTGAGCCCACCTGGGAGATATTCGGTACTATCCCAATTCTGTATCCTCCTGCTCCTGTGCCTCCTAGGATAAGACCACACCCACTGTGGTTTTTAGAAAGAGAAAAAAAGGGTGGTAGACTTAGGCCTTAATCTGGGGTAACTTTCATCTCCAGACACGTAGAGCACCTAAGACCAGAGCACTGACTTACTGAATTACCCTGAGGCCCTTAACGGTTTTTCTGAACCAAATACTAGTTTTTGGAAACTCACAGAATTGCAGAATTTTTGAGCCAGAAAGGACCTCCGTGACACTCCAATACAATCCATAGTGGTAAGTGTTCCTAACCTTTGTTCAAAGACCTCCAACAAGGAGAGCCTACATTTCCCTTGCTCTGCCACTCTCCCAACCGACAGGTCATCCACTCCACATCTGGGCAGCCCTAATTGTTAGGAAGTCTTTCATTCCCTGTCACCAGGCCTAAATTCACCTCCTCAAAACCTTCACCAGTTGCTCCTGATTCTGCCTTCAGGGGCCAAACTCCACAGATCTAATTCCTCTTCTACGGTAGAAATGTGAATGATGGCAATGATAATTATATGAACTCTCCATTTCAGTAAAGAAACAAAACTTTGCCAAAGTAGTATTCTTTGACCACATGTACAGGTATACCTTGGAGATATTGTGGTTTGGTTCCAGACTACCGAATAAAGTCAATATTGTAATAAAGCAAATCATAAAAATTTTTTGGTTTCCCAATACATATAAAAGTTGTGTTTCTACTATACTATAGTCTATCAAATGTGCAATAGTATTATGTCTAAAAATATGTACATACCTTAATTTAAAAATGTTTTATGGCTAAAAAATGCCAACCATCATCTGTACCTTCATCAAGCTGCAATCTTTTTTCTGATGGAAGTTCTCACCTCCATGCTGGTGGCTGCTGACTGTTCAGGATGGTGGTTGCTGACGGTTGGGGGGCTTAAAATGAAACAGTAATGAAGTTTGTCCCATCGATTGGTTCTTCCTTTTGCTTGAACACTTAGAGGCCATTGTAGGATTATCAACTGGCCAAATTTCAATATTGTTGTATCTCAGGGAATAGGAAGGCTAGACGAGAGGGAGAGAGATGGGGAGGAGGGGAAACGGCTGGTCAGTGAAGCAGTCAGAACACATACAACATTTATCCGGTAAGTTCACTGTCTTACACGGGTGTGGTTTGTGGCACCCCAAAACAATTACAATAGTAACACTATTATTAATACTAATAAAATAACTGATCACAGATCACCCATAACAGATATAATAATAATGAAAAAGTCTGAAATATTGTGAGAATCACCCAAAGGTGACACAGAGATATGATGTGAGTGCATGCTGCTGGAAAAATGATGCTGATCGATTCACTCAATGCCACAGTTTGGTTAAAAAAAAAGGAGTATCTGCAAAGTACAATAAAATGAGGCATGGCTGTACCAAGTTTTGATTTTAGAAAATGTAGTCACATTTAACTGTCTCCTGCTTCTAAAGGAGGCTGACTAGGTCCATCAGATAGGATGGCACCAGGCCTCTGAATGGAGTGTTCTGGGTCCCTTCAGGACCCCTCTGATAAGAAGACATTAGTGACCCCAGGGATCCTTGCCCTAGAACCAGCCTGAGGAATAGATTGATGTGATTTAGGGGGCTAAAGGAAGATCATTGCTTCTTCCACTATTCCTCTAGTAAAGGGCTTCCTGATGCTAGCAATGAGAAAGTCTGCTCCTTGAGTTTATAGCTGGGAGGGGCTCAGAGGTTATCAGTCCTAACTCCTTTGCTTTAGAGGTGAGGAAAAGGAGGCCTAGAGAGAGGAAGGGATCTTTCCAAGGCTGAAGCAGTAACCCTTAGGACTTGGAGGAGACAGAATTTAGCCCTAGATTCTCTGACCCAGAGGCAGTGCTGTTTTTACCATGGCCCCATGGCTGCCTCTGGATAATAGTATCAGGGTAATGGCCTCTAATAGAGGCCATGGACCCCTGCAAGAGATGACATTTTAAGGCTTCACTAGAGTGTGAATGAATTGATCAGATACACCAGGGAGGAGGGGCCAGGGAGAAGGTACAGGAAAGAGCTATCTGGGAGCCATTGAATACACAATTTTATAATGACTTTATAATGTTGCTGGGAGCACAAGGAATGGTCTTCTGGGGGGGCATTCCTGATTGTCCTTACACATCCACCACCCCACTTCATGTCTTTATTGCCTGGCTGTTATTACTTGTCCTGCCCTCTCAAAGAGGACCATGACATCAGGGAGGTGATGCCACCACATGCAGGTGAATTGGATTGAAGTAAGGAAAGGCTGTGCAAAGTCACTATTTCAATAATTTCTAACTAGTCTTCCTGCCTCCAATATCTCCTTCCCTCTTCCAATCTATCCTTCTCTCAGTTAATGAAATGCTTTCCTAAAGTATAGGTCTGATATGTCACTTCTCTAGTCACTAAATTCCATTGGTTATTCTGGAGTAGACTTCTAGGATCAAGTATAAAAGTCTCTGACATTTAATACTGTTCACAACCTGGTTCCTTTCTACCTTTCCAGTCTTCCTATACCGTTTTACTCCTCTCCGCACACTCTATGGCCCACTCCTATCGACTAACTTGCTGTTATTACAACATGGCATTCTATTGTCCATCTCCATGCCTTTGCCCAAGCTGTGCCCCATACCTGGAATTCGTTTCCCCCTCACCCCTGCCTTTTAGTTTTCTTGACTTGTTCCATGACCAATTAAATTCTACCTTCTTCAGGAGGCCTTTTCCAGTCCTTTCAGCTGCTGATGCCTTTCCCTCTGAGATTACCTCCCATCTCCTTGTGTTTATTGGAGCTGCTTGCGGACAGGAACTATTTTTGTTTTGTTTTTTTAAAAAAATTTTATTCTTTATTTTTAACATTTCTTTCCTTTTAAATCTTGAATTCCAAATTTTTTCCTCCCCTCCAACCTCTTCCCCAACTCATCAAGAAGGTAAGGAACTTGTCAACTATACATGTGAAATCATGCAACACATATCTCTCTACTACATATTTCCAAAAAACAAGCAAGAAAAAGAAAGTGAGAAAATTATACTTCAGTCTGCACCCAGAGTTCACCAGTTCTTTTTGAAGGTGGACAGCATTCCCTCATCATGAGTCCCCTGGCACCATCAGGGCAGGGACTATTTTTACCTTGAACCCTACTTGACTTTCTGGGGCTTTCACATCCCATCCTACATACCCTTATGAAGACAGAGAAAAAAAAATTGAGGACATGAGCCTGCCTAGCTCTTTATAAACACAGAACATTAGAGCTGAAGCGACCTTAAAGGTTCTTTAGTTCAACCCTCTTATTTGATAGAGGAGAAAGTTGAGGAAGCGGTGACTTTTCCAAGACAGCAGCCCCTCTCCCAACAGAGACATTCTCCTGCCCTTAGCATCTTTCTTAGGTCCGGGGCTAACTCGTTCCCCAGCAGTGAGTGACCCAGGGAGGAGGAACTGTGATCAGATCAGTCTCAGGAAGGAACTGATAAGCCATTTTGGAGTCTTAGTCATAAATAAGCATTCATGATTAATATTTTGGGAGCTAGCTGCAGGGTGAGGGTTTTTCCTGACCACAGGCAATGACTGAGTGAGTAGTCACATTTTAGTCACATGTGGAAGCCATTAAAAAAACACAGGGGTACTTTAGCGTGGGGGGTGGGGGGGTAGACTGGGATTTTTCTACAGAAATCTGAGATGGGCTCAGGGAAAAATAAACAAGGAGGACCCAAGGAACTAAGAAGTTGCTTGATTATTATAGGATCATGTGACCCTGTTGGAGTTTGTGGAAGCTGATCAGTACCCAAAAAGGAAAGTTTAAGAGAGTCCTACCTAGATTATCTGAAGTCTCAAGTCAGGGCATTGCAAAGAGTGTGGCCAATGTGGGTTTCACCATAGAAATGGTTTTCTGGATAGGAGGCTTGGTATGTTTAGGGAGGTTAAGTGATGCCCAGACCTGGGAGGAAAGAAAAAGTGTGGTGTTAGGGCATCTATTTTTGTCCCTGGCTCAAACTTCCCTTCAGTTTGACACAAGGTCTTGTCTTTAGGATTCAGATCTCAGACCCAGGAATGGCAGGGAGTGTGAGCATGGGAGTGAGGTAATGGGCTTCAGGCATCATGGTAGACAAAGGGACCTGGGCTCAGGGGGCGGTGAGAAGCCAAAAGTGAAGGTTAGCTAAACATCAGCTGGAAAAATCCTCTTGGTTGGCTTTCAATGTCCAGAAAGCCTCTCCTAGTCTAAGTTCATCTTTTTGGAATCCTTCAAGTCCCAGCTTCCACAAGAAGACTTTCCCAATCCCTCTTAATTCCATTGCCTTCCCTTTGTTGACTGTCTCTAATTTATTTTGTCAATATCTTCTCTGTTCAGAGTTGTTTGTAGGCTGTTTCCCCCTTAGTCTGTGAGTTCCTTGAAAGCAGGGACTATCTTTGTATCTCCATAGGTTGGTGTAGTGACTGGCACATAGTAGGCATTTAGTGAATGTTTGTTGACTGACTGATGGACAAGAAAGGTGACTATAGAATGAAAGGGAAAAGGGACTTTTTGAGAGATACTGGCATAGTGGATAAAACCTTGGAGTCAAGGGTTCAAATCTTACATACTGACTGTGCAGTCAGGAGCAAAATATTTCACACTGCAATGTCCCAGGCAAGTTTCCTCATTGGAATTCTTTACTTTTATTGTATCATGGACCCCCTTGGACAACCTGGTGAAGCCTATGGGCTTCATAGCAGAAGATTGTTTTTAAATACATAAAGCAAAACACAGAGAGATTACAAAAGATATCAGTTCTACTGAAATAGCTATTAAAATATTTAAAACAAGTTAAAAACAAGTTCTTCAATCTCAGGTTAAGAACCTTTGCCTAAGGCTATAAATTACACAGAGATACCGGTCTTCATCCACTTGGGAGAATTCCCTACAGTCATGAAATCATATCCAGGCAAAAAATAAAAACTTGAAATGCAAGAATCACCTCATTTGCTAGCAGCATAGAGTCTTCTTCGGCAGAAGAATGTTTTCATAGGGCATTAATACCATGACTTTGTTTCTCCTCCTCAACTCTTCACAGTCTGACTTCTGGCCTCAACACTCGGCTGAAACTGCTCTTTCCAAAGTTACCAGTTTTAATTTTCAAATCTAATGGTCTTTTATTTTTCAGTCCTCATCCTTCTTGACCTCTCTGCACCATTCGACGCCCCCTGAGCACCATTTAATGAGCTTCCTGAATCTTCTCTCTTTTCCAGGTTTCAAAATTTTGTTTTCTCCTGGTTCTCCTCCTACCTGTCTGACTGCTCCTCCTTAGTCTCCTTTGCTATCTCTTCATATATATATCACATCCTCTAACTATGGGTATTCCCCAAAGCTCTGACCTGGATCCTCTTTTCTTTTTTTTTTCCTGTGCTTTCTCACTCTTTGGCATTCCTCAGTCTGATTATCACCACCATGCAGATAACTGCCAGCTCTCTGTATCTAGTGCTTCAGTAGTATATCACCAACTGCCTATTAGACATGTCAGACAGATACCCCATAGGTATTTCAGACTTGATACGTCCAAAACAGAATTCATTATCTTTTGCTAGCTAAACAGAACAGGTAAAACCCAAACCCATACCCTTTCCAAACTTCCCTGTTCTTTCTGAGAGCAGTACCCTCTAGAAGGACAGCTAGTTGGCACAGTAGAGAGAGTGCTGAGCCTGGAATCAAGAAGATTCCTCTTCCTGATTTCAAATCCAGCCTCAGGCACTTCCTACCTAATTTTGGGCAAGTCATTTAACCTTGCTTGCCTCGGTTTCCTAATTTGTGAAATGATCTGGAAAAGGAAATGGTAAACCACCTTGGAATCTCTGTCAAGAAAACCCCAAACAAGGTCAATGAAGAGTCAGATTACTAAAAACGACTGAACTGACTCACCATATGGATTGGTTTGCAACTTTGGCATTAGCGTTGAGCCCTCATTTTCTCACCACATATCCAATCAGTTACCTGACCTGGTTTTAGCTCTTATAGCCATACTCTTCTCACAATTTACAGAATCATTCACTTAGTTCAAGCCCTCATCACTTTTCTCTTGGACAGCTGTAGAAGCTTTAAATGGCGGCTTTCCCAGTTCTGAAGATACTTAAGAATGGAGTTTGGGTGATGCTCTTTTTAAGAGAAACAGAATGAATTCTCAGTGTTCCTTCTAGTTCTATGATGATTTCATAAAAGTTATGTATTAGCAAATGGGATCTCTGAATAAACACCAGTACTGGTCCAGATATCTCATTGAGTCTCTGTGTAGTGCCCAAGATGCAATGATGTCATTAAGTCTAGTTTTGAGTCACCAAAGTATTCCTTCCTTCCTTCCTTCTTTTTTTGTTAGTCAACATAGATCGTACTCCTCTAATTTACAAAGATTGGTCTTTCCAGGGAGCTGGGTATAAAGAAAAATGGTCCCTGCCATTGGGGAGATAACCTAAATAGGGTGCAAAACAGGACCATTCTCCCAAGGCCTCCACCAGATGGTTTAGCTATATTCAGACTCTCTTCTCTCTTCCCTCTTCTTCCCCTTACCTCCCTACAAAAAATTTTCCCTTTGCTTTTTCCTTGATGCCTTTGGGAATACTCAGTGGTCTCTGGAGTAAGGCTCAACCTAGGAGAAGCTTAACTTAAAATCTTATTGGAGGGAGACAAGAAAGACCAATCGACAGGCATTTATTAAATGCCTACCTGTGTCTGGTATTTTGCTGGGCCCTGGGGATACAAATACAAAAATGAGAAAGCGTCCTACTTCAAGGAAGTCACATTCTGGGGTGGGGAGAAAAACTTGTTCACAGATAAGTAGATGTTATTGTTCAGTTGTGCACGATTTTCTGTGACCCCAGATACTGGAGTGGTTTGTCATTTCCTCTCAGCTCATTTACAGATGAGAAAGCTGGGGCAAACCGGGTTAAGTGACTTACCCAAGGTCACACAGCTAATATTGTCTGAGGCCATCTTTGAACTCAGGTCCTCTTGAATCCAGGCCCATTTTTCTTTCTTCCTTGCTTCTTTCTTTCTTTCCTTTTTTCTTTCTTTCTTTTTTATGGTGTTCATCAAATAAAGATTTAAAGAAAAAGGAAAAAAACCCCCAAAACCAATTTCTAAACTAAAAGCTTTTAATGCCAAACAGAGGACTTTATATTCTCTCCTAAGAGCAATTAGAAACTCCTTTAACTTCTTGAATAGGGGAATGACATGGTTATGCCTTCCTTAAGGAATATCCATTTGGCAGCTATATGTGGAGGACAGATTGGAGAGAGGAGACTAGATGCAGATTAATTAGAAGGTTGTTACCATAGTTCAGATGAGAGTCACGTGGTGTGAATATAATGTGGGGTTTAGATAAAAGAGAGGTTGAAAGTAGACTTAATGAGACTCAGAAGCTCATAGGATAAAGCTCATAGGATATGTTCAGAGTGATAGAGAGTAAAAACCTAGGGTCACACAGCTTGGGACTAAAGAAATGGTGATTCCCTGGCTAGAAATAAGGAAGTTAGGATAAGGACTGAGGTATTTTAGGGGAAAAGAATGATTTCTGCTTCTGACACAATGAGTTTGACATGTTTTTGGTACATCTAGATGGATGTTTCAAGCAGACTTTTGGAGAGGCAAAGGGTTAGGGATGGAAACTTGATATGTAAACATGAGAGTCATTTGGGTAGAAATAATTATGGAATTGTTGATGAAGTCATTGGAAGAGTATAGAAGAGGGCTTGGGACAGAGCCCATGCCATAAAGTAAGATATGAGAAAGAAATTTCATAGAATCATTGTGTTTTGGAGATCATCCAGTCCAATTTATCAACTTCCAATGCCGGAAGATCCTTTGTAATATCCCTGACAAGCCGTCATCTTGCCTCCTGCCTCTGCTGGAAGGCTCACCAAGTGATGAGGTAGCCCATTCCTGTTTATGACAATTCTGATTGTTAGAAAGTTCTTCCATTCTATAGGATCACAAATCTCACCACGGGGCACAGGGCGGGGTTAACAGAGAAAAGAAATATTTCAGGAAAGGCTTTTAACACCAGGATGTCCCTGAAATCTTGACTCAAGATGTTGGAAAGGATTAAGAAGTGAATCATTGGATGGTTCTCTACTCTTGCCTGCCCCCTTCCTCTTCTGGCCTTCAGACATATTGCCGTCCTGGGGAAGAGAATGGGAATCTCCTGGAGAGAGAGAGGAATAAGGAGTAGCTCTAGGGGCTAAGGAGGCCAACTCGGGATGCTAATTAGCACTCCTAAGCCTCTTTACTTACTCCTTATCTTAGCTACAAGTTAGTTGCTAAGTGGATCCCAAAGCAAACTCCACTTTCAAAAATCTGCTTTAGCAGGGGCTCCTGGGGCCATGTCAACAGAAGGGGTTGGAGAACCCCCCTTCCCTCCCCCTTCCCAAACCCCTGCTGTGTTCTCCTTCCTCCTCAGCAGGCACTAGGAACACAATCCATTGAAGCTAGTTGTTTAATGTTGGTGATTAATAAGGAAAATAGACTGGCTTGGCTTCCAGACCCCCAGCAGGAAGGGACAACAACCACCAAATAAATTAGGCATGTGTCCCGGAAGTAAGGCCCTTGGGCAGGGTTTCCAAGGGAAACGAGGAGGCTTCCTGATATAGTGGAAAGGGCACCAGATTAGAAGTCCTAGGTTCAGACTCTGGCTTGACCACTTATTTGTGTGAACTGGGCAACTTCTCTGGACTTTAAAAAACTTCATCTGAAAAATGAGATTTGTTGTGTTGTTCAGTCATTTTCAGTCATGTCTGCTTCTTCATGACTCTGTTTGGGTTGGTTTTCTTGGCAAAGATACTGGAGTGGTTTGCTATTTCCTTCTCCACCTCATTTTTACAGATGAGGAAACTGAGATAAATGGAGATTTAAGTGACTTGTCCAGTGTTACGTGGCTAGTAAGTGTCTGAGGCCAGATATGAACCAATGAGATGACTCTTTCAGCTTTAAATCTATGCTCTATTATTGGTACCCATCTTCCTAAGGGGTTTCCCATGATCTGAACACCAGGGATAAGAATATAGTATTGAGATGTGGAATGACTTGCCAGAGGTTATAGAACCATTATGTTTCAAAAGAAAGACTTGAAAATAGGTCTTCCTGAGTCTCAGACCAGCTCTCTCTCCATTATGCCTCCCCTTTCCTAAAACCCTATTAAAAGATTATGAAATTACAGAGCCTAGACTTCTCTGAAGGGGTGCTCTGGAGCCAGCTTGTACTATTCATGGTTGTTGGCTTGCCATTTCCTTCTCTCCAGCTTATTTTACAGATGAGGAAACTGAGGTAAACAGGGTTACGTGATGTGCCCAGAATTACAGTAGGAAGTATCTGAGACTGGATTTGAACTCATGAAGATGAGTCTTCCTGATGCTAAGCCCAATGCTCTATTTGCTAAGCTACTAGTTGCCCCTCTAAGTACATGGGAGACTATAAACCCCAAAGGGAGACATCCTTAGATCTGAAAATGGGGTCAGGAAAATGTCACCCCTGAAACAGGAACTAACATAAGACAAATGAACTTGGTCAGGCTTGCAGAGACAAGCCAATCAAATCGTGCTCTCTTTGGGATGCGGACCTAATAGTGGCGTTGCTGGATCAAAGGGTATGCACAGTTTTATAGCCTTTGGGCATAGTTCCAAACGGCTCTCCTGAAAGGTTGGATCAGTTCACAATTCCACCAACAGTGCATTAGGGTTCTGATTTTCCCACATCTTCTCCAACTTCTATTATTTTCCTTTTCTGTCATATTCGTTAGTTTAATAGGTGTAAGTTGTCCCTCAGAGTTGTTTTAATTTGCATTCCTCTAATCAATGATTTAGAGCATTTTTCATGGGATTATAGATAACTTCATCTGAAAACTGCCTGTTCACATCCTTTGACCATTTATCAATTGGGGAATGACTTGTATTCTTGTACATTTGACTCAGTTCTCTATGTATTTGAGAAACGAGGACAGTCTAACTGTAATAACCAATCTTGATGTCTCAGAAGAGATGAGGAAACACCTTCCTGTTTCTGGTTGAAAGGTAGGGGGACTACAGGGAGTTATATGTTGCATACATTGTTACCGTTACTTGCTGTGATGGTTGGTTTTGCTTAACTTTTTTTGTCATTAAAGAAAAGGCTCATAGTGGGAAGAGGGGCAAGAAACTGGTTTAGATTAGAATTGGAAATTACTGTCCGATAACAAGACACACCAAGAAAGTTTGTTTTTTTTTCTAATTACAAAGAGGAAAAAAACAGGAAATAACACCAGGGAATGATGGACTTGACCATTAGACTAGCGCATTTCCTGAAATCTCCCCAAGGAGGTACAACTCTAAAGTTCAGTTGATTATTCTTTTCTTTTGAATCTACTAAATTTTTATTCTTACAAATTAAAGATAGTAAGCCTGGTTCACTCTTACACCAAGTTTTAAGGTTTACAGAAGCCTTTCTCACTATCACTGTGTATTGTAGGTGGTGCAAGTATTATTTCCATTAAAAGATGAGGAAAGTGTGGATTGGAGACATTCAATGTCTGATCCAAAGTCAAGGTCATGGTCACATAGCTAGTAGGAGAGGTGAGATGTGAATCCCAATCTTTGTTACTCCCAGTTCAGCAACCCTATCCACTATACCACATTGCCTCTCTTTTTGCCATAAATAAAGAGCCTAGAAAAAAGGGAGCAAAAACTAAAGATTAATCAGTGTTTGCCAAACTGCCAGAGACAGACAGAGACAGACAGACAGATCACCAGAGACTATCTAGCTTGACTGACACTAGAATTCATCTGGTCAATAGAAAAGTATGCTCAATAGTAAGGCAGGTCAATTTTCCAAATTTAACCAGTCTGGACACAAACCAGTTCACTGAGACCCTCCGAATGCCTTTATTCTGTTACTGTATTAACAAAGCAATCTTCTCCACACTAATTCAGTTTTGCAAATACTTTATTATAGCAAATGGGATTCCCTGAATAGCAGGCAGATTCACATCATGAGAGTGGTAATGAAGTGATCTACTGGTTCTGCCATTCACTTCCTGTGTAACCTTGGACAAGCAAGTCGATTTCCCACTCTGGGCTTCATTCCCCCAAAATAAGAGGACTGAACTAAGATAGCACCTCTAAGATCCCTTGCTTTAAATCTGTGGTCTTTTTTGTACAGTAGGTTGTTTTACAATAATAAGATGAACACTTTGTGATGTGATTTGGTCAATAACGTGTTTCCAAACAACTGATAAACAATATGTAAACCTTCAAATATGAAAAATAAAAAAAATAAGCAAATAAATAAGGCAGCTTGGTAGTACAGTGGATAGAGTACCTGGTCTGGAGTCAAGAAGACTCCAGACATATGCTTGTGTGTGACCCTGGGCAAGTCACTTAACCCTGTTTGCCTCAGTTTCCTCATCTGTAAAATAAGCTGGTGAAGGAAATGGAAAACCACTGCCAGTAACTTTACCAAGAAAACCCCAAATGGGGTCATGAGGAATGAACAACAACAAACTGTTAGATGTTTCCTTTAAAAAACTGATTGCTAATGAGTATCCTGAATAAGCTCTTCAGAGCCTCCTCACCTCTGGGAGGGCTGGGAAAATCAAATGCCTGAGTTTGTAGAATTCAGAGCCAGACCTACCCTGAGGTGGATCCCACTAGGCTAAGATTTAGGTGAGGTCTAGCTTGAATATCCTTCTGGTTCATTAAGTATAGACTTGTGATTTCATTGGTACAGGGAACTTTGAGCTTCCTTTACTAATCTAGGTTGACACTTTGTCTGAAATTTATAGTCAACAGAGAGTTGCTTAGAGCACTCAGAGATTAAGTTCAGGGTTACATAACCAGTCTGTGTCAAAGACAGACTTGAACTTAGATCTTCCAAATTTCGAGGCCGTAACTCTCTACTTTTCCCAGTTAAGTATAGATTCATCATATCTGAGAACATGGTAAGAATACAGGCCAGACCTTTGAACTTATTTATAGATCTGACACTAATCTCAAGGAGTTAATCTCAAATGGATTGTTCAGCTGCCCGGGTTCTGAGAATGATTGAGTTCTTTGACCCCCTCCCCCAACTCCCAGCTCTGTTAAAAGCACAGATGCAACAAGAAAGACCCATTGCCCAGTATGACCTGGGGTGGGCTAAAGAATGAAAAATCCACCAAATTTCAAAAAAAAATTTATTTAGAAAATGCTGACAGTTCGACAGGACATGAGACATCTTGTGGCATTGTATTTCAAACCATTTTTTCCCCTTGCCTTTCATTTAAAAAATAAACCTGCTAACAAGCTATATGACATATAGATATATATTTTTTCTTACAGACACCTGCCATGATTAAATACTCTCCTCATATTTTTTTTTCATTATCTCTTTTAAATCAAAAATAAAGATTTTTGCTGATTTTGTTTTTCCTTTTTTCAGAGTGAATGTGATAGTAAAGAAAAATAACATGTTCAAACACTTTGGGTTATTCGGAGGGGACACAAGCACATCACGAAGGTGTGGACATTGGGGAAGGAGGGGCATTGGCATTGACCTACCAGCTGGCAGTCCACAGTGGGAGCTGGACTCTGGCAAAGGTCAAAGTCACCTCTTTCAGCTTGCCTGTTTGGTTACCACCAGGTATGACCATAAATACGACCATGTAACAGGACTCACAGAGTTGACTTTGGCCAACTCAGATGGCTTCTGAGATGCTCCCCATCCCTCCTCTCCTTGAGCTCTGTTCCCCAAGGGAGTGCTACTTCCAAGGACTTGCTGACCCCAAGAGGGCAGTTAGGTTGATCTTGGCACATTGAAGACACCAAGGATAAAGGGTGTCCCCTCCCAGGGGCGGGGCTCTGGCACCTTTAAAATCACTGCCCTCGGAGTGGTGTGGACAATGTTAGAAGGCCACAGGGCAGCATGAGCTGGGCAGGGCTGAGCTGGGCTGAGGCAGGTTGGGCTGGAGACTATCTTAAGACAGTATCCTTTTCTATCTCTTCTAAATGATGGCAGTGGTGAGTAGGAAGAAGAGTGGTTGATGACCTCTTGAGATCTTCACCACTACAGCTAGGCCTGTGCCTGGAAATACCCCTTAACACAGGGTAAAGGTGCTTTTGGAATCCAAGATAGGAATATTTGGTTCATCTTGGCAGTCCTTGGGTGTGGCTGATCCTGTGTATTAGAGGGAGTGAAGGAATCCCAATAAATGGGCTCTGTGATGCCAACATAGATGAGTAGTGACTTTAGTTGTTTCCCTTAGTTAGATGAGGTCATCCATAGGCCATGGGCACATGAAGCCATGGGGTGCCATGGTTCAGTCTTTAGATGTGACATGCTCCTCCTAGACCCTTGTGGATAGTAACATTGTGGATAATAACATTGGCATCCCTTCCTAGACCTAGTCCAGGTGTGATGTGGCATCTAAGGTGTGCTTGCTTGGGATGTTCTTTAGTACCCTATACCACTCACTTGCCAGAGACAGTTATCTGAAGGAAGAAAGCAAGCACATTCCAACTTAATGATATATGTAAACAGGCATGGAGAGGACCTTCTTTTGGAGAATATGGTGTTCCAGATGCCAGAAACCTGGGTTCCCATGTATGCTTAGAACCAGTAAAAAGGCAAATTTCCAGATGTATGGTCTGTGAAGACTCACCTTTAGGCTAGCTTGATCCCACTGATACTTCTGGTCTGTTCTTTGTCCTTACAAATCTCAAAACATTATTTTGAGTCCAACCTCATAACTGGATAACTACCTGCACCCTTGTCCAGGAGAAGCAGGTAAGCACTACCTGGGCTGTTGCTTTTTCTCTTCCCCAGGAAGCACTGGACAGCATTAGCATGAGGTCAGATGAGGGTTGTATATATGTTTGTGTGTGTGATTGCAAGTTTGTATATTTTTGTGTACTGAGGCAGTGTGGTATAATAAGACAGCTGGCCTTAGAGTAAGGAAGAACTGTGTTTGAGTCCTGCCTTTCAGAGCCCGAGGCAACTCTAAGACTGTGAGATGCAGAGAAGGTGCTAATCTACATTAGTGGGGCAAGTTCCTCACTAACAGCTTCCAGTAGCAATGAAATCACAGGTCTTGATTTTTTTTTAAAGTGTGTGCACATTAAAAAAAATTGGCTGTATAAGATATATATGTGTATATATACATACATATGTTATATATTATGTGCATAATATATATCTGTATACATATACCCATATTTTTATATTTAAAAAGTTCACAATTCTCTAATTGGAATGGAGTTTTAATCATTCCCTAATATTAACTGGAAACTTCTTTAAGAGGCCCAAAACACTCTAGGTTAGGAAAAGGAGAGGGTTATTTTTTCCCCTTTCCTTTTCTTTTTAATGAGAGAGAGAAGAAAAAGCAGAATGATCAAATGGGGACAGTGGCAGATGTGTTGCTATGGAGATGGTGGGATGCTTGATATGAGTGGGGGAAGGGTATTCTGAATCCTGAATCCTATGCTGGCTATTTCTGTTCTTTCTTTCTCAAGGCCAAAGGGGGCCTTTACTAAGCTTAAGACCCAGATTTAAAACAACAACAAACCCCCATGATCTCTGCTTTGTGGGTCTTTATCCTAGCCCGTCCCCAAGGGTGGGAATTTTCCATTCTACCACATCTTTTCTTTTGGGAAGTTCTTTCTCTTACAACCATCTCAGAACCATCTTCTGCCAGCTAGTTTGACACTTGGCAAACATACAATCAGAGAGTTAAGTTGTTCCCCTGGTCCCCATGAGCATTACCTTCACATTTGGCCAGAATCTAAGTTGGTCCTAAAAAACAATGGTTAATTCTTCTGTTACCAGGCTCTGGCCACTTATGGAAATCAGTTGTCATTGCTAGAGGGATGGTCAGTATGGGAAAGGCAGACTATTTGAACTCATCTGCAATCACAGTGACATCGCAGGACTTTCTGCATATTCTCCGGGGCTTGTCTCTTGTTCATTTCTTGGGATGGGGTAGGGCTTAGATTCCCTCTCCCTGACCCCTTTAGGGCTTCTCATAATGTGGGCCCAGAACATAATTGTGCTAATCCAGTTTCATACCTTGTAATATTCTGATGGGTTTTTCTAAAAGACCTGGTCATTCACAAGTCATCTCACTAGCCACTGATCACCAGGTAACCACTGGCTCCCTTCTCTATTCAGCTTTCCAGAGGCAGATCGACTTCTCACCTCTCCCTCTATAAAGAAGTGAGATTGGAATCCCAGACCCTGATGGCTTCTGTGAGGATGTCTACTCTCCCTTCCCTAGCCTCTGGGTGCTTTGGGTACCTCTTTTGGGATAGGATTTGGTTTGAGGATTCCCATCTTGGTGGATAAAGGCAGCAAATGTTGGTGTGGACACTGGTATGGACATGTTCCAACACTGTACCCCAAGTGCCACAGTGAAAATGGAGCAGGGAGATCAAGGCCAGGGACAGAAAAGTTTCCCTCTTTCTACTGCTCTGTAGATACACTGCATCTGGACATGACAAACTAGTAAGAATATCCAAGAAGTCAAAAAAAAAAAAAAGAGATTCTTCCAAGTGGGTAGTTTTTTGGAAAAGGATTTTTTTCCCCTTGTCAACTATTCTTGTCTCCCAGGACATCCTCTTGGCTGCCCTTTTTGCGGCTGATTCCAGGGGGCTTCCCACACCCTGTGGCCAGATTCTCCTATTTATCTCAAAGGTATTTTTTCCCCCTCTAGAGAGGTCTTTGGCTCTTTGTAAATGGGGTAAATAGGGAATGTGCAAATAGTGTGTTCCCTTGTTGGGAATGATCTAATCTCTCCCTGCCGTAACCCTGTCTCTGTGTGTAGATCTGACCATTCCTTCTGCCCTTTTTTTCTGCCTACTGGGAGAAGGAGATAGGGAATTAACATAGCTTCCTCAGGCCTCTCTCCTAAGCAGGTACTGAATGCATGAGTGTATGTGTGTGTATGCATGTGTGCACACGTGTTTGTGTGTGGTATGCATGTATGTGTATAAGACACAGAAAAATGAGACACCATGTGCATGTGTAATTGTTTTGCTATGTTAATAAAAGAAATCTAAATGATTTCTGTCCTACAAAACAAGAGGATTTGACTACTCTTTAGAATACCAAGCCCAGCCTCTCTTTCTCCCCGCTTCCTGCTCCGTGCTGTGATAAGGGTGCTCCTTCCATATGGAAGGAGACTGTAAGGATGAGGAGGGAGAAGCCTGGTGTTTGCCCAGGTGAGGACCCCACCCAGTTTCCAGCTCCAGGGAACAATTTTTACATTTTGGTTTCTCACTTCTTCAGAACAGTTCTCCCAGGAACCTTCCCTTCCTCCTCCTCTTCTTTTTTAAAGGGCTAGGGCAAACACAAGGAAGGAAAGCTGATGAATCAAAGCTTCATCCTTAATCTCAACAAGCTGCCATTGTCCATCAACATGAACCATGCCTTCGCAGCAGTGATGCATCCTGGCTCACTAAGCCTGTACTCAAGACATAGAATTCAAGTAAAGTAATTATAGGACTTAGCTGCCAGGTCTCTCACCCAACCCCCTACTTGCTTGCTTAACAACAATAGGTAAAAAGAGCTAGCTGGGCTGCCTCCTGAGGTTCTTTTGTTTTCTCATTACAAAAATAAACAATAACAACAAAAACTAGTTGGGAGTTGAGCCAGAGTCCCATCCAGGGAAGAGAGGAGCATGGGTAAGTACAGGGAGGAAGTTGACTTTGACAATGCACTTAAGGCTTTGGATATACAGCCCAATATCTTCTGCCTAGGGATCACTCTGAGTCCTCACACTGTCTAGATTCCCAACCGTTAGGAGATCAAGCTAACTGACCACAGTCTCTACCCCGCTTCCCTCTTTTATCCATTTCCATTCCACCCCAACCCACCCTTGAGGAATTAGCAAGGCCACCCTGGGTAAGAGGAAATGGAGAAGGGTGGGGCTTTGGCTTGAAGGTTTCCCATTTTGGTGGATAAAGGCAGCAAATGTTGGTGTGGGTACTGGTATCAACATGTCCCAACACCATAACCCAAGTGCCATAGTGAAAATGGAACAGGAAGATCAAGGCCAGGAACAGTCATCCTGTGTTCTGCAGCAGAGAAGGGCTGTGTCCCATCTAATTGCTTCTTGGTTTTCTCCTTTCTCTCCCCTTCTCTGTAGGGGTCTGGACTGAACTTTGCCACCCTGTGGACACTGGGCTCTCCATCTCTGTGCAACCCTCAAAATGGCAAAAGTCTAGAAACCTTATCTAGGACTGATTGTCTTCCACAGGCACATAACACATCTGCTTGTTTTTGTTTTTTTTTTCCCTTTCTCTCTTCCCTTTCAGAATTAGGTTTTGCTAGCCCCTGGAATCTCTGGAAAAATAAAGTTGGGAGGTGAAAAGTCAACTCAACTCTGAGTTTTGTTTTGTTTTAGGAAAGGGAAAGGGGTAGAGTGGGGTGAGGAGGAGGAGGATTTATCTTGTACCATTTCTTTCTTTCCTTTCCAACATCAAACAAATGATGAGAATCCAGCTATAGGGGCCCGGGAGCCAGGAGCTAGGCTACTAGGGGGCCGGTAGAGCGTGCTCTGTTGGCTGGGGGGATTGGCAGGGTTCTGAGGCGTTGGAGTCCGACTAGCTTTGGGCCGGAAGAGGCTGCCCTGCTGGGTGCTGCTGTTGTTAGCGATGGTGGACTGCTCCGGCTCCCCTGAGTCGCTCTCTGTGTAGCTGTAGGCTTGGGCCCGGGAGATGCCCTTTTGTTGCCGTCTCCATGAGTTGTAGTAGGTGGGGTCACTGATGTAATGGTTGACAAATGAGTGGGCCTTTTGGTGGTTCTGGTCTACCTCATACTCGCTGTCGCTTCCCTGAGGGGACAAAGGGTTAAGGGGATATTAGTGGCTAAGACAGTAAGTTGGTCAGACATTACCCTGTGCGGAACAGAGTGAGGTCCTTTGACCCACAGAACTGGGGATGGGGAGGCAGAAAGCCTGGGTTCTAGCTCTGATTCAGCTGATGGCTCACTGTGTGATCCTGATCCAGTCAGTCCCTGACCTTGGGGCCTTATGCCACAGAGAGATGACAGTAGAATAGCAATAAATCTCCCAGTTTCTCCACTTCATGGCAATGCTCTGAGGCCCAATGAGATAAGAGATAGGAGGACAATCTCTGGAACCAATCAATAAGCATTCATGAAGTGCTTGCAGTATACCAGGCACTGTGCTGAATGCTAGGTATACAAAGAAAAAGCAAAAATAGTTTCTGCCCTCAGGGAGCTTACATATTGTAATGGGTGAGAGACCCTATATAAATCAGAACATGCAAGACAGACCGCTAGGTCTACAGTTAGGAGGTGATCATTTGTTCATTTGTTTCAGTCCTGTCCAACTCTTCATGACCTCATTTGGTATTTTCTTGGCAAAGATACCAGAGTGGCTTGCCATTTCTCACAAAGACCTGAGTTCAAATCCAGATTCAGACACTTACTTGCTGTGTTACCCTGGGTAAGTCACTTTGCCTTTGTTTGCCTCAGTTTCCTCATCTGTAAAATGGGGATAATGATAGCACTTGCCTGCCAAAGTTGTTGTATCAAATGAAATAGCTGTGAAGTGCCTGCTACATGGTAAGCACTATATAAAAATTCGTTATTATAATAAATACAGAGAGGATAGCAGTGGCAGTTGGGTGTAGGGGTGGGGCAGGAAAGGCCTCCTGGAGAAGGTGGCCCTTGAACCGACTCCTGAGGCTAGCTGAAGATTCTTTGAGTCAAAGTGTAGAAGGGAGACCATTTGGAGTGAAGGGTCTGGGTAACAGCAAATAAGCTAGTATGATTGGATCGGAGAGTGCATGCATGGAGGGGGAGGAGGGCAGGGGTAGTAAGACCGTAAGAAGATTAGAAAGGCAAGAAGGCACCAAGTCATCAAGACTTTAAGTGGCAAACATAGGGAGTCACTAGTTTAGTGAGTAGAGGGTGGTATGTTTGGTGGCTGAATAGTCGAGGGTTTAGAGGAGAGAGACTCTTTAGACCGAGGGACCGATCAGAAGGCTACCACGATAGTCCAAGTGATGAGAACATGATTTCTTTTTGTTGTTGATCAGTAGTTTCAGACTATGTCTGACCCCATTTTGGGGTTTTCTCGACAGAGATACTAGAATGGTTTACCATTTCCTTCTCCAGCTCATTTTACAGATGAGGAAACTGAGGCAAACAGGGATTAAGTGACTTGCCAAGGGTCACAAGGCTAGTAAGTGTCTGAGGCCAGATTTGAACTCATGAAGATGAGTCTTCTTGTTTCCAAGCCCAGTGCTCTATCGACTGCACCACCTGTCGGTCCATCATCATCTGTACAGAATTATATAGAGAGAGATAATAATTGAACCCATGGGAGCAGATGACGTCACTAAATGGGGGGTGGGAAAGACATTAGTGGGCATGACATGGATGACGAGTCAACAAAAGAGATGGATGAGAGGGCTAATGGGTAGGAGGAGAACCAAGAGAGAACCGTCACAAAAATCCAGGGAGGAGAGAGTACCCAGAAGGGGCAGGTGGTCAGTAGTGGCAGATGCTTCCAAGAGCAAACAAAAGAAAAGACCATTAGACTGAAGAAATAGATCACTGGTGACTTTCTTTGAGGCAGTAATTTCAACTGAATGTGGAGGCTGGAAGTTAGAGTATAGAAGGTTTAGAAAGAGTGAGACAAGGAGTGTGGAGCCACTGAGCAGAGATAATTTTTCAAGGAATTTAACAGGGAAAAGAAGATGTAGAATGATAGCTGGTGGGCATGGGAGGATCTAGTGAAAGGTTCTCTCCTCCCCCTTTTCCCCCAAGGATAGGGAGACCAGGGAATGTCTGTAGGCAGCCAGAAAAGAGCAAGTAGAAGGAAAGAGACTGAAGATTAGCGAAAGAAAGAGTAGGGATAATGGTGGGGGCACTTGGTTAGACAGGAGGCATCAAGTAAGTGGCAGAGTGGATACAGCACTGGTCTTGGAATCAGGGAGAGCTGAGTTCAAATTGGACCTCAGATACTTATTAGCTCTATGACCCAGGGCAAGTCACTTAACCCTGATTGCCTCCAAAAGAAGAAAGAAATCAGATTCATGTTCACGCATTCAAATTTGACCTCAGATATTTACTAGCTGTGTGACTCTGGGTAAGTCATTTAACCCTGATTGCCTCCCAAAGGAAAAAAAAAATCAGATTCATCTTCATGCATTCAAATCTGGCCTCATTTGTAAATGAACTAGAGGAGGAAATGGCAAAAACCCTAAAATGGGGTCATGAAGAGTTGAACACAGAAGTAACTCAACAACACCAAGGTGTTAGTGGCAAGCAGAAGGACCTCCTCCTCAGAGATGGGAATAAAGGAGGTAACTGGGTGGGGAGAAGGCAATGCTGAGAGATGCAAGATGAAAGAGTTCTTGAAGAAGAAAGGGATGGCTAGTCAACCTTTGATTTTTTAATATGCTACATTATTTTACATAGCCTCTCATGGAGATTTTGCCATATAAGAAATGACTATATCTACACCATATATATTATTGTATGAGCAGAACTCAAGGGGACAATACTCAACTTTTCCCCTAGAATTAAAAGCACTTTATAGATAAAATTTCAGTGGGTCATGGGTCATGGTAACTTCTCCCATGTTACAGATGGGAACAATGATGCATAGGGGTTGAGGACCAGTAAAGAGATGATACAGCATGATGGAAAGAGCTTTATATTTGGGAACAGAACACCTGGATTTGAATCCCCATCTGTAGCCTGTATGTTCTTGGGCAAGGCAATGAATGTGTCTGGGTCTCACAACTGTAAAATAAAGGCATTAGACTCGATGGCTTCAGAGGTCCTTTCCAGCTCTAGACCCATAATTCTATTATCGGCTGAATCCGAACTTTTAGTCACGAGGTTTTGCCCACTAAGCTGACCTATCTCTCTACTCCCATGAGACTCTTCTACTCTGGCCTAGGTGCCTCTGGATCCCCTGAAAGATGGGTTGGAGAGATGCATCAGAACTCCTCTGCCTCATCCCATGAAAACCTCCTGCAGCCCTACCCACCCTCCAAGCCCCTAGCCCAGAAGCCAAGCTTGCCAGGTAGCTGGTTGTGCCCGCCCAGAGCAGACTCCTGCCTGGCTCTGCCTCTTGTTGTCTCTGTGACAGAATCCTGCACAATACAAACCAGCTCTTTTCATTTCATTGGCCTCGATGCTAGCCTAGAGAGGAGCAAAGTGGGTCACAGGAACAATAGGGGAGGGAGGAGAGACCCACTCACTGCCCCTCCCCCGCAAAGAGTTTGGCTGAAAGGGGGGTGGGCACCTGGGTGGGACTGATCCTAGAGCAAAGTCATTCTCACCAAAATGGGAGGGTGGAGGAGGGGATGCCCCGTGCCACAATTGCTTGTACTAATGGTTCCATTTAAGCTCTAGAGCAGGGATATGGGTAGGGACTTTACCTAAGGTTAGGCCCAGAGAAGGGGCTGGGATGGGGGAGATTATTTTCAACTATTATTTGGAATATAACACTGCTCAAGGAACTTTAGCTGGACTGTTGTTGCCTGAGGGTTAGTCCTTAAAGGAGCCAGGCTTAGTCCAAATAGATCCTAGAGAGTATCCTTCCTTTGTAATCATTTGTATTTTATTTGATGGATTTAAAAACATTATCTGAGGGGCTGAGGTGGTGCAGTGGATAGGGTACCAGCCTTGGAGTGAGGCACCAGTCCTGGAGTGAAGACCTGAGTTCAAATTTGATCTCATATTTACTAGCTGCGGAACCTTGGGCAAGTCACTTGACCCCATTGCATGACACCCTCTTCCCCCCCAAACACACAAACCATTATCTGAGGTAGTATGCACAGACTTTACCAGATTGTCAAAGAGTTCCATGACATAAAAAAAAAGTTAAGAACCCCTGATCTAGTCTAGATCTCTCACCACCCCCACCACGGGTACCAAAAGCTCTTGCTTTCCTTCTGCCCCAGGTTGTCTCAAAACCCATGGTGAACTCTAGAAAGAAGCAAGACTCCCCAGCACCCAGGGAACCTACCCTTTCCCCTTACCTCCCCCTCTGCCTGAGCTCCTTAGAGGCTCACAAGGCTAACTCCTTCCTTCTGATGAGATGGAGGATGACCAAGTCTTACCATCTGCATTTGCCACTGTTGCTAAGGTCCTCCAGGCTTGACCATTTTCTTGACCTGTAGGCTCTTCACTCTCCCAAGGTTATCTGACCTGCTTATACAACCTAAGAATTTGTGAACCCTTGTTACCACCACTGCAGGGAACTTTCTGATGTTGTACTTTCATGTCCTTCTGTTAGGATGAAGCACTTCTTAAATTGTGGCCTAGCAATAGTAAAAGATTTCTGAATGTGTAATGACCAAAAATTAATTCAAAATCAAATGCATAATTTATTTGAGGTGTTTCTGGCAGCACTTGTCCCCTTGGTTCTGAACATATACAGCATGCATACTTTTCACTGTGAATGCCCTTAGACCATGCAATGCCCAATGAATGCTGATGAAACTGAAAAGGGGTCTTGGGTAGAAAAATTTTAAAAGCCATGACAGAGCATAAGCTCTTTGAGAAGTGGGAACTGTCTCAATTTTCCTAGTTACATGCTGCATTTAACATGGTGCTTGGTACACAGTAAGCACTCAATAGAAGATTATTTCACTCATTCACTCATTTTAGAGCTGAGAAAATAGATGCAAGAGAGACAGTGACAAAAATCAAACAGTGATAAATAGCATTTAAACTCAGACCCTCTGACCTCACACTTCCTTTTCTTTTCACTATAGCATCATCTTGGTCTCTGGAGAAATCCCAGGGAAGCTGGGGTTGTTCTGGGGCTAAGCTCACTTTTTGGATGGTCAAAATCATCCAGTCATTCCAGTCATCATTTTAGGAATGCCTCTGCTCTAGAAGCTTTCCTATAAGTCTTAAAGGGTTTTGATGTTGTTCCACTCTTTGTGACCCCATTTGGGGTTTTCTTGGCAAATATACTGGAGTTGTTTGTCATTTTTTTCTCCAGCTCATTTTACAGATAAGGAAATTGAGGCAAACAGTGTTGTGACTTGCCCAGGATCACACAACTAGTGATTTGAACTCAGGTCTTCCTGTCTTCAGGCCCAAGAACACCATCCACTTGTACCAGTCAGCTTCCCCTTAAAGGGTTACCTTCAATCTACCCTGTATCTAATCTTAAATACATTGTCTCCCCTACTAGAATGCATCCTCTTGGCACAGGGGCTGGGATTTTTTTTTTCCTTTTTTTTGTAACTCTAGGGCTTAGTTCTGCCTGGAACATATTAAGCATTTAATAAATGCTTCTCGATTGATAGATTGACATGGGGCAGAATCAGAACTGGGCAGATCTCTGGGACAGGACAGTGAAGCACCAAGTTCCTGAGTACTGATCTTGCTTATTCTGGCACGAGGGAGAGACAATAGGGGCATTTGTGGCAATACGTGCCCAAGTCTCCGAAGGGGGCAATAAGGAGGTTTAGCGAAAGTGCCGTTAAGTGGCAGGGGGTGGGGGGCAATATTTATGTCTCTGTGCAAGAAGAAAGCTGGTGAGCAGCTGGGGTGGGAAAAGGAAAACCCCTCCTCTTTCCCCCTCTTATTTGCATGAATTCATAGTGGCTTGGAGCCGGAGGAATGGTTGTAGCTTGGTGGGGGGTGGGGTGGGGTGGCCTTTTCTCTGCTTCCCTCTGGAGCATCTGGCACATACCCTCCTGGGAGGTTACATCTCCCATCGCGCACCCCTTCCGCTGGCTTGGAATTCGGGACAGGAGTTTTTATGTCCCTGGTAGAAATGAGGTTGGGGGGGCATCCCTGTGCATGAATGGGGGGAGGAGCCCCAGCTCGTGAATAGGCGGAGGGGCTGAGAAATGAACAAAAAAAAAGGAAAGGGGATTATCTTTATCGAACCCGCATTTGCTTCCACCCCACCACCCCTTTTCCCAGTCTCTGGTCGGGCCGGGTCGGGTTAAAGTGGCTGCTCCGGGCCCTCCCAAGCCCAAGGGAGGAGGCCGCCTGCGGGAGGTGGGAGGTGGGGGGAGGGAGGGGAGTGGGCTTTGTCTCTTACAACATCTGTTTCTTTTCAGGCAGGAGGTGGAGGGTGAGGAGGAGGAAGAAGGGAGAAGGGGGGGGGGCAAGGGGCTCCGAGGCTTTGAATGTTCTTTCTGGGGCTTTCAGCTCCCCCCTTGCTCCCCATAATTGAATTCAGCTTTCCTGTAACTCTGCACACAATGGAAACCATTCATGGGCAGCCCCTCCGCTCCACCAGCCCCGCCATCGAGTGACGGCTTTCAGCTCCCTCCACTCAAAGCCACTCCATCATCGAGGAGAGGAGAGCTTGGCAAGAGAGGGGCTCCAGGGGCCGGTGGCACCGAATCGGAGCTGAGGGAAGGGGAGCCACGTAGGCCACGGGGGAAAAAGTCACCACAAAATGAACGGGAAGCAAAGGGCGTCTTGTTTTGAGGTTCTTCTCTATCAGAGAGAGAAACTTTCCCGGGAAGTGGGGAAAAGGGGGGATGTGGGTGGGTGAAATCAGACTGAAAGACCTTGGGGAGGTGGGCGTCACCCTGATTCAAAGCAGACTGTGGGCACAGGACTATGGTATTCAACGTGCTGTCACCCCTTTCCTCTCTAGTATCCACCTTTACAGGAAGCCTTTCCAAAACCCTCTTAATTCTAGTGCCTTCCCTCTGTCTATTATTTCCTATTTATCCTGTATATAGATTGTGAATATTTGTTTTCATCTGGTCTCCTTTATTAGACTGCAAGATGAGAGATTTGCAAAGTTCTTTGTATAGTGCCTGGCACATAGTGGGTACTTTATAAATGCTAGCTATTTTTATTACCATTATTAGGTCTTCTTTACTGGGTCCAGAGTTTTATCCACTCCACTGGGTAAGAGGGATGATGTCCTAATAGCCTCTGTGGGATTTTTGATGGACCTGACCAAACTCACAGGCAGTCTGATAAATTACACTGAGGACAGAGTTCTGTTAGGGCAGTTGTATTTTCTTCTTTTTGTAGTGAAAATAGGAAACTGTTTTCCTGTTCTTGTACATTTCTGAAAATTTCTGCTTGATCATCTGTGATCAAGTCCGTGATACTTTAAAATGATGGCAAATTTCATGTCCCCGGGGCTCACTTCTCTCCACCTTCCACAGAAGGGAAGTCATATATCTTTCTCAAGGTCACAGAGGGTGGTTCAACTGGGGCAGAGAGTAGGATCCTTCCCCCATTGGGAAGGCCTTGGGGATACATGCTGGAAGACAGAATTGGGGCTCAAACCTGAAGCTGGATTTGAATTTTCCTTCTTTTTTTCTCTATAGTCCTAGATGCCACTCTGTGAGCTTCTAGGACAGGCCTGCACAACATATGGCCTGCGGGCTGCTTGCAGCTCGACAATAGATTGGGAAGGGGGGGGGGCAGAAAAATGTAGGTTTGCCACTGTGCACGCTCCTGTTTGTCACGTGACCTGCCAACACAAACCATCGTCAGTCTAACCTATCTGTGGCTGGAAGAAGCTTAGCCTGTTTTAATTTTCGTCCTTACCTACAGATCTCCTCTAGGATATTTTGTTGCTTTGAACATTCCCTTGCAAGGAGTGGGAGGGCATTAGGGCTGGAATGTCTTTTTCAGATTATATCTAGATTTTAAATATGGAAGTATTATACAGGTTGTCCCAAGTCATAGCCCGGTTTTAAGCCTTAATAGCTTGTTTAATAACTTTTGAAATAGCCTTTTTTTTTGTCATTTCAAAAAGGTTTTGTCATAACCCCCCCTACTCAATAAACTCCGATGGTTCCCTATCACCTCCAGGATCAAATACAAAATGCTCTATTTGGTGTTCAAAGTTCTTCCTCCCCTAATCCCCTCCTACCTACCTACCTTTCCAGTTTCCTTACACCTTACTACTTACTCCCCAACACTCTTTGATCTAGTGGCACTGACCTCAGGAGCTGGCTGTTCCATGAACAAGACCCTCTATAAGGACACTGGCATCTCTCAGCTCTGGAAATTTTTTCTGACTGTCCCCCACACCTGGAATGCCTTTAACTCTTGCCTACTGACTTGTCTGGCTTTCTATAAGTCCCTACTAAAATATCTTTTACAGAAAACTTTTCTTAACCCTCTTAATTTTAGTGCCTTCCCTCTGTTAATTATTTCCCATTTATCCTGTACATAGCTTGCTGGTCTTTATTTGTTTGTGTGTTGACTCCCCTACTAGTTTAAGAACTTCTTAAGGGCAGGGACTATCTTTTGCCTCTTTTTTTATCCCCAGTGCTTAGTATAGTACCTGGCACAAAGTAGATGCTTAATAAATGTTTATTGATTTATATTTGTAAAATCAAGCTAAGGTGGGACAGGGCAACCTTATGACAATGTGACAGATGAGGATGCAGCCACCTTTCCACCCTGAAAAATGCTGCATAGCCACTGCTGGTTTGGGAACATTATAGGTGTAACTATTAAGTAAAGAAGGTTGCACGTGACAACACTTCCTTCAGAAAATATACAAATTCTAGCATATTTGTTAAGAAAAACTAGTGTCGCTCCCACTGGGAGGCTGGTCATTCATTCTAATGGTGCCATCATTACTGGAGACATGTCTGAAGGATCTCTTTGGTAACTAATACTGGGACGTATGATACATTTTTTTTTTTTTAACATCCCTGGGAAGACAACTCTTTTCCTCTTTGAAGGTGGATTCAGTTTTCAGAAATTGCTAATAATCCATTGGAGTCAAGTGTGGTAAATGAGGGAATAAATGGGCAGTACCATTTTGACATCAGTTCCTTCATTGGCAAAATGAAAATCATAAGGGCACCTCCTTCAAAGGTTTGTTTGAAGGAACGTAAGGTATCCCTAAAGTCTTACTGGAGTCTTAATCTTTAATAGTTTAGGGAACCTTAAAATTGCACTTTAATTTTTGGGATGCCCCATATATGTAAAATGCTTTGTAAAGCTGAAATGCTATATGCAGAAATGTGAACCAATTCTAATTTAAAAAAATGAGGTGGGGCTATAGATCAATGAATGATTTTGTCATATGACTCACAACTGCCTCTGAAAGTCAGAATTTCCAAAGAGGGGTCTAATAATGATGATGGTAACATACTATTCTAAAGGGACTGAAAATAGCAGGCATTCATTCCTATGGCACTTAAAACTTGGTGAAAGGCTTTACATAGTTATTTCACATGAGCCTAACAAGTCTGTGGGGTAGGTGTTGTTACCGTTGCTGTCCCATTTTTCAGATGAGGGAACTGAGGGCTCCCTTGTCCTGACTGGTAACTGCATCTCCTTGACCACTATTTCAGAAAAGTACCAGATACCATGATCTACCTGATTATTTATCCTCCCACTCTCTCCTCTCCAACCCACACTAGTTTCCTTTTCTTTCTCCTATTTCTCTTCCTACCCAGCAAGTTTGGAACCATGAAATATACTCATATGCATACTCCCAAGGTTCCTAAATGGGAGGTGTTAGTCTACTCCTTCACGGCTCCACCCCCACCCCAATCCTCTAGTTTGCTTTAAAATACCTCTTCCACCCCTTTATTTCAGTCTTCTCCAGTAGAATGAGCAGAGATTGCCTTTGTATGTTTGTAGTCCTTATGCTTTGCACAGTGCTTGACCAGTAGTAAGCACTCACAATCTCCTTCTTTTGTTCATAAACGGTTGGTTCGTTTAAAAAGCAGTTGCATGACTTTATAATCATGCCTCCGACTTCAGCTATCTCACTCAGCAGCTGGTAAACATCAGCCATCTTGCTGACCTATCCTTGGCTTGGAGTCAGTCCAGACTGATCAGCAGCTTCCACCTGACCACATTCTCCTTTTATAAAATAAAACCTAACAAAATAACCACACAACCCACGCTTTAGGGCCAGTAGTGATATTAATCCTCTTTGAAAGAGAGCTTTTGACGTTTCCTGTCCAATGACTCCCTAGAGCCTGGGGTAAATGGAGACCATTGTAGTGCCCCCTGTCCCCTTTTTCTCTCTGAGGAATGGGATTTGGAGTTGCTTCATTTGTCAGTGGCTGAAATACATACATACATACATACATACATATATATGTACACACATACATATATACACACACAAACATTCATATAGGTATATGTATATGTGTGTCTAGATATACACATACATATACACATATATATATAAATATCCATGAGTACAAGGATTTGGAGAATAGCTACATCCAGGAATGTGCTGATAAATGTTTAACAATCAGCTTTCTGGGGGGAAAGTGCACATGAAACACATTTAAGTTTCATATATATTACTTACATTTTCCCCTATCACTTCTCAGTTCTAGACATTCAACAAAACAATAAACCAAGCCCTAATCTGTAGTATTTGCTGATTTCTGATGTGTAAATGCCCACAATGAAAATTTAACAATTGATTCTCCTTGGTGGGTTTGAGTTGTTCCCCTGGTTAAATTCTAAGCAATTCCAATCAACTTAATAAAATAAAGATTCACCCAAAAGGTAGATAACTTCCAAAAGAGTACGGTCTGTAGGCACAGGCATAGCTCCTGCCAATGCAGCTGCTTTCAAAAAGGCATAGGAGCTCAGACAACAGTGTACTTAGTATTCTTTCCTCTTTGTATACTTTTTCTCATGGCTATCTCATTCATTCTCCTGGCTTTAATCACACTGCCCACTACACTATAGTGGCAGAGTAGAAAGGTTTAGAATTAGGAGGCCAGGGTTCAAATCCCAGCTTTGCCTCTTAGTAATTGTATGACTGTTTTGGCAAGTCACCTGACCTTTTTTCATCTGGGAAATGAGGGGGTCGAGGTTGAGGTAGGTGACCTCTAAGGTCTGTTGGAAGTCAATCTATGGTCCTGTGATTCTGTTATCACCTGCCTGGCTTATTGAAAAAGCCCAGTAAATAGGCCTTCCACCTTTACAGAATCTTGGCAGGGACTGTGGAGGTCATCTAGTTCAAGCTGGGGGTTGGAATCTCCTCTTCCATATGCATAAGTGGTCAGCCAGTTTCCACTTAAAGACCTCCTGTAAATGGAAAAACACTACCTCCCAAGTCAGCTCATTCCAACTCAATGTTGGATGGCGCTGACTATTAGTACATTCTCCCCCTCCACCCCCACCTCCCCCCTCTCCACCATTGTATCAAGTCTAAATCTGCCTCTCTGCAACTTTCCACCCATCACTTAATTTCTGTTTTGCTAGATCAAGAACAAACCTTTTTTCTTTTCCATAAGACAGTCCTTCAAATACAGGAATTAATAAACTTATAAAGCATTTATAATGATGTCATAATTATTATACATGTGATTATCATTTAATATTCAGATATTAATTATGAATATTAAAATAATATAATCTTTCATTGCATGGTAGGTACTGTGCTAAGCACTAGGTATATACAGAAAAAACAAGAACTGTCATTATCCTTAAGGATATAACATTCTGACAAAGAAAACCACATGTACATAAATTGGTACATACAAGAGACATATACAGTAGATGGATGAAAGGTAGCCTTGGAAAGGAAGGTCTTAATATTTGAAGGGACTGAGAAAGTCCTTCTGCAGGAGGTGATGGTTGAGTTTAGTCTTCTTAAAAAACAGAGTTGTTTTTTTTACTATGATCTTAATTTTTATCTCCTAGATTTCCCCCTGCATTCTTCTCCCTCTCTCTACTCCAAAAAGCCATTCCTTAAAAACAAATAATTTTTTAAAATGAGGAAAAGGAAAAAAGAGTTCTACAAAACCAATACACTTAAACAATCCAATGTTATATCTGTAAAGAAGTGAGGAGATATGTATCTGAGCTGAGCCTTAAAGGAAGCCAGGGATTCTGAAAGGTTAAGAGGAAGAAAATTCCAGGTCTGGGAGTCATCCAGGACAAGGGCATGGAGGTAAGAGATGAAAGACTATATATGAGGAACAGGTAAATATGATTGGGCTCTGTATCCTTCATGATGAGAGTAATGAATAAAAAGACTGGAAAAGTAGTAAGAGGCCTAGTGAAGGGCTTTAAATGTCAACCAGAGGAGTATGTGTATATAGTCATACAATATGCATTTGTACACACACGTGTATATATTCAGGTGTGTGCATGCATGTAGATGTGTATACCTATATGCCTCTACATGCACACATGTGCACACATGCATGTATATAAAATTTGATCCTAATAACAACGCTAGGAGATATGTACTATTTTAATCCCCATTTTACAGATGAGAAAACTGAGACAGAGGTCAATCGTCTTACCAGTGTCACACAGCTAGTAAGTATCTGAAGCAACATTTGAACTCTTGACCCAGCACTCTGTTCACCATGCCACCTCACTGCTCCTCGAGTTTAGGCATAACTTGGCATAACAGGGAGCCAATGGAGTTTACTGAGTAAGGAGTGGAGTGACATGATTAGACTGATACTTTAAGAAAACTGATTTGATAGCTATGTGGAATATAGGTTGGAGTAGGATGAGTCTTAGAGCAGGGAGTCTAATTACAAGACTATTGCAAGAGTCTAGCTGACAGATGATGAGGACCTGGACAAAGGTGGTAGTTATGTGAAAGAAAGGGACATATGGGAGAGAAGTTGTGGAAAAAGAAATTCTAGGGTTTGGCAACTAATTGAACACATGAGGTGACTGACAGTGAGTTTAAGATGACATTGTCAGAAGCTGTATATGACTGTGATGGAATGCTACTGTTCTATAAGAAATGATGAGCAGGATGCTCTCAGAAAAACCTGGAAAGAGTTACATGAAGTGATACAAAGTGAAATGAGCAAAACCAGGAGAACATTGTATTTGATAAAAGTAACATTATATGATTATCAACTGTGAATAACAGCTATTCTCAGAAATACAAATACCCAAGACAATTCTGAAGGACCTATGATGAAATGTGTTGTCCATCTCCAGAGAAAGAACTGGTAAATGCAGATTAAAGTAAACTTTTTCTTTATTTTCTTTTTATTGGTGGTTTTTTTTTTGGTCTGTATTTTCTTCTATAGAATGCCTTACATGGACATGTGCTTTTCATAATTACACATATATAACCTATATAAAATTGCTTGCCTTCTCAATGAGGCGGGGAGGGAAGAAAAAAAGGGAAAGAATATGGAACTCAAAATTTGGGAAAAAAAGGATTAAAAGAGATAAGAGAACATTAAAATTGTTTATATATGTAATTGGGGGAAAATATTAAATTTAAAAAATGACACTGTTAGGTTGCAAATCTGGGTTACTGGAAGGATAGTGGTTTACTTGACAGTAACGGCAGTTTGGAAGAAGAATAGGTTTTGGGGGAAATAAAATGATTTTATTTTGGACATGCTGAGTTTGGGATACTTATGGTACATACACAGTTTGGAATTTAGAGTAAACCACAGGTGATGTAAGACTAGAATGTAGGTGGGAGAGGGAGAGGGAGAGGGGAGAGAAAGAGAGGTGGAGAGAGAGGGAGAGGGAGAGGGAGAGGGAAAGAGAGAGAAAGAGAGAGAGAGAGAGAGAGAGAGAGAGAGAGGGAGAGAGACTGATTGACTATGGGTTCTGTTCATCCTTATTTTTCCCCCTTCTTATTCTTCCCCCCTCCCACCCCCCACCTTTTTAAGCAGCTAGGTGGCTCAGTAGATAGCGCTCTGGGCCTGAAGTCAGCAAGACCTGAGTTCAAATGTAGCCTCAGACACTCACTAGCTGTGTGACTTTGGGCAAGTCACTTAACCCCAACTGCCTCATCCTGGGTCATCTCCAGTCATCCTGATGAATATCTAGTCACTGGATTCAGATGGCTCTGGAGGAGAAGTGAGACTGGTGACCTGCACAGCCCTCCGTCACTCAAAACAAAGTCAAGTGCAAGTCATGTCATTATTTCTCTGATGGCATGGTCTTCTTCAGCAACGAAGGACAAACACGCACAAAAAGAAAAAAGAGGAGAGTGTCCAGAACAGAGCTTTAGGGGATACCAGTTAGTAGGTGTGACCTGGATTAATAATAATTAAACATGAGAAGGAGTGGCTAGACTGGGTAGGAGGAGACCAAAGAGAAAGCAGTATCAGGAAAACTCAGAGATGAGAGAGAGTATCAAGGAACAGGTGATGTATAGCCCCAAAGCCTTGAGAGAACTAGGAACAGGTAGATGGCACAGTGGATAGAGCACTGTCCCTGGAGTCAGGAGGACCTGAGTTCAAATCAGGCCTCAGACACTTACTAGCTGTGTGACCCTGGGCAAGTCACTTAACTCAGGTTGCCTCAAAAAAAAAAAAAAAGACTGAGAAGAGGCCATTAGATTTGGCCTTTAAGAGATTCTTAGTAACTTTGGAGAGAAGAGTTTCAAAGTGAGTGATAAAGGTTAGAAGACAAATTGAAGAGGGTTTAGAAGACAGTAAGAGGAGAAGTGGAAGCAGTGACATGGATGACTTTTTCAAGGAGTTTAGGTGAAAAAAGGAGAGATAGAGGGTGATAGCTAGTATAAACAGTTGTATCTAATGTATTTAATGGATAGGGACACTTGGGCATGTTTGTAGAAGGCAGGGAAGGAACCAGTAGATGGGAGAAGAGGGAGAGGGAGAGGGAGGGAGGGAGAGAGAGTAGGAGAGAGAGGGGGGGGAGAGAGAGAGGGAGGCAGGGAGGGAGAGAGGGAGGGAGGGAGGGAGA
>CM053770.1:512686248-512803477 GCA_028658325.1 Potorous gilbertii
GAGAGAGGGGGGGAGAGAGAGAGGGAGGGAGGGAGGGAGAGAGGGAGGGAGGGAGGGAGGGAGAGAGAGTAGGAGAGAGGGGGGGAGAGAGAGAGGGAGGGAGGGAGGGAGAGAGGGAGGGAGGGAGGGAGAGAGAGGGAGAGAGGGAGGGAGAGAGACAGAGAGGGAGGGAGAGAGACAGAGAGGGAGGGAGAGAGACAGAGAGGGAGGGAGGGAGAGGGAGGGAGGGAGGGAGGGAGGGAGGGAGGGAGAGGGAGGGAGAGAGAGAGAGAGAGAGAGAATGACGATAGTAGTGGAGAGGACAGGAGGTGACAGATCAAGAGAGTTGTTGGCCTTGGCAAGCAGCTGGGTTTCCTCATAATTAGAGGCTGAGATGAAGGGCCAGACATTGGGGTACGATGTTTGTGGGATGTGAGATGAGAAAGAAGACAAGGAGTTCTCACCAAATGGCATCAATTTTTTTTTCAGTTAAGCATGAAGTGAAATCTCAGTCAAAAGGGTTGGCATGGGAAGCTTAATGAGATGAGAGAAGGTTTGGAATAGCTATGGTGAAGGCGGCTATTGTACCCTCTAAAGGTCCTTGCTTGCACAGGTAAACATCTCCATTTCCTTTACAGATCCCCAAGTGATTTGGTCTCTAGTTCCTTTACCATCACTGTCCTTTGGACACAATCTGGTTCTCAATCCATCTTTTCTAATAGTATCCTAGGAACCTTCCCTACTTGTGGATCTGAAACTGCCAGTCTTTTGCAAAAACTCCATGGCTTCTCCATTACTCCTTTGTCTGAGATTCAAGGCCCTCCCCCCATCCTTCTGGTCTTGTCTCAGGTTCTTCTTCATTCAGCCGAATCTCCAAATCTGGACAACTTTGACCCTTCTAAACATAAACCGGACTTTCTTGCTTTCCTGCCTTTGGTCATGATGTTTTCTGTGCCTGGAATACCCTTTACCCCTACACTTTGCCTCCATAATTCCTACTCCCCCCTTTTTTGGAGGGGATGGGGATTAAGTGACTTGCCCAGGCTTACATATCCAGTACATGAGGCTGGATTTGAATTCAGATCCTCCTGACTTTAGGACCAGTGCTCTATCCACTGTGCCATATAGCTGCTCCTAATCCCTACCCATTTTAAAAGCTCAATTCAAATGAAATGTGGGAGCTTAACTCCCATGAAAGTTTCCCTGGGTCCACTGGTTGGTAATGTCCTGTCTTCATGTACATTGTTTTGTATCTCCTTAATGCACTTATTATATATCATTATGTTCTGGGGGCTGAGATTAGGTATCATCTGATCTTTGTGCCTTACTCAGTACCTCATGCAATGTTCTACACCCAGTTGCTGTTTAACATGAGGTTTTGTTGTTTTTATAAGTGAGAGGAGACTTCCTCTCTTACTGACTGACCTTCATAATTAAACAGAGGATATTCACACAAAATGATCACAAACCCCCCTCAAGACTCAGTAAAACAGGGCTTGGTATTCCTTTAGTGAAGTCCTCCCAAATATGCAGGAAGCAATTAAGTGCTAAAGACCAGTTATTCAACCTGTTATGGATTAATTCTCAAGTGGCGCTAAAGCTTCTGAATGTTATCAAGGATCTTGATAAACCAAGCCCCTAACAAGGAAGCACTGCAGCACAGTCATCTAGACTTGGAGTTAGAGCACATGTTTGATTCACTTACTGACTTCAATTCTTAAGACTTCCATCTTTGTAGAATTTCCTTAGCTGTAAAATGAGACTTCAAGAGCCCTGGATTAGGGCCAGATGAGACTGGGATTCCAATCCTGCCACTGTCTTTTGAGGCAAGTTGGCACAGAAGGTGGAGTACTGGGCTTGGAATCAGGAAGACCTGGGTTCGAATCTGAACTGAGACAACTACTGACTGTGTGAGCCTGGGCAAATCATTTAACCTCTGTTTGCCTCGGTTTCTTCAACTGTAAAATAAGTCTAATAACAACAACTGCCTCACAGAGTTGTGAGGATCAAATGAAATATTGACAAAGCACTTAGCGTTGTTTGTGGCATGTAGCAGGCATGATATAAAAGCTTCTTCCCTTTCCTCCCTCTAAAACTTAGGATCAGAGAATCCTTAGCATTAGTGTCTAGCACATAGTAGGCACTATAATTACATTTACGCATAAATGCTTATTCTCTTTTCTCCCTCTCATCCTTAGGATCACAGAATACTTAGGGCTGTTTCTGGCACATAGTAGGCATTCTATAAATGTTTATTCTTTTTCCTCCCTCTCAACCTTAGGCTCACAGAATTTCAGAATGGGATGGACTTCAGAAGACATCTAGCCATGGATAAGATTCTTCCCTACAATATTATTCCTGACAAGCAGTCATTAGACTTTTGCTTAAAGATTTCTAGTGACTAGGTACAACCCATTCAACTTGGGCAAGTCCCTTTAACCTCCTTCAGCCTCAGTTTCCTCATTTGGGGTTTTGAGGACTGAGTGAAATAAACACAGGCACAATGCTTTGCGAACCTTAAAGGGCTATGTCATTGCTATTTATGATTACTACTCCTATTTTTTAAACAGAACTCTGAGGTTGACAAGGTACTTTCTCAAAATGACCTTGTGACATATGTGGTATGTTATTTCCACTCTCATTTTTCAGAAGAGTAAACTGAATCTAAGAGATATTAAGTGATTTGCCAGCACTCATGTAGCTATAAAATGTTAGAAATGAAACAAGATCTCAGTCTTCTGATTTTAAAAACAGTAAACTTTTTAAAAAATTTTGATCCTGGATGCCCCTATCTTGCCCAGGCTGGAAATTCATCAAGGGAGCCTTGACCCGTTCATTCCTGAGCTGGGCTGACTCTCTCCTCCTTGGGCAGTGAGGCTACCCCTACCTCCAAGGGATTTTATCACATTGGTGTTGGACTTAGCATGGACACTGGATTGGTTCAGACCACTGCAGCTGAGAACTGCGCTCAAGTAATCCATCAATCTCTGCTAACAGGGATTATAACTAGGTCCTGATTTGTGTGATTCCTCTCAAGTGGTCCCATTATTTGAATTTACCTTGTATATTTCCATTGGATTTTATGCTATTTTGTACCAATTACCATATTGTACATAATCATCACTTCAAATAGTGCAAATTAACATACGTGTAGCTGCTTCTGAAGACTCATAATGTATACCAATTGAGACTTTGCTGGACAGGCACAGTAATCTCTCTGATATACTAAGCTGCCTGGGTGCTCCGGGGTTATGCTAACAAATGAGATCACACTGAGTCTGAGTTAGGATAGAGACAGGGACTAGATAGGGACTCATTCCAAGTTACTTTGATTAATATCACTTCCATTTCCTTTCTACCTCCCTATACAAACTCAGTCTAAATTGATTGCTTCTTTCAGGAGCAGCTTTGGACCTGGGGGTTAGATTTTTGCTGTTTATATCTTTGGCATGTCACAGTAGAAAGGGTCCTAGATGTGAAGCCAGAAGATCTGCTTCAAATCTTTTGTGACTGCAAATAAGTCATTCCTTCTTTCTGGATGTCAATCTCCTTATTTGTCAAATGAAAACCTCTAAGGATGCTTTTGGTTCTAAGTTGCAAGATCTTAGAGTTACAGAATGAGTGGTGGGCTCTGCAACCAAAGGAGTAGCATGCTTCAAGTGCCTGTAGCCTCATGGATTCGAAGTTGGCCAGGTGGTGCAGTGGATAGAGCGTTGGACTCAGAGTCAGGAAAACTCAAGTTCAAATCTGGCCTGAGACATGCACTAGCTGTATGGTCCTGGGCAAGTCACTTAACCCTGTTTGCCTCAGTTTCCTCCTAAAACAGGAATCATAATAGTGTTTATTTCCTAGGGTTATTAGGCTCGAATGAGATGATGCTTGCAAAGCACAGTGCCTGGTACCTAATAAATGCTATATAAATCCTTCCTTCTCATTTTCTCTTTTCCTTCCCTCTTTCCTTATTTCCTCCCTCCTTTCCTGCTTTCCTCCTTTCCTTCTTTCTTGCTTGCTTACTTTGTCAGTCATCATGAACTGTACTCCTCTAATATACAAAGACTGGTCTTTCCAGGGAACTGGGTAGAAACAAAATAGGATACATGACTCTTTTCACTCCCTTCCTCCCTCTTTTCCTCTGTTCTCTTTGTAATCTCTGGCGCATGTGCCTTCCCTTCCTCTCCTTAGGCAAGGTAGGGAGAAGGCTTTCACAGGTCTTTCCCCAGTGTCTGCCTGGCTCAGTCACTGAGCAATGGGTAAGAAATGTGGAAGGCATTGAGTTGCTGAAGGGTTAGAGTGGCATTTGATGATTTGTGCCTGAGTCAAAGTGTCCCAGACTAGTTAGTCAATATGGGAGTTGGAGCCATTTAAAAGAAGGTTCACTTAATTAGGGAATTAGTATGATAAAAACTGACCTAGAAGTCAGGAAAGAGGCCTGAAATCCTGTCTCCTTTCTGTCACTAACTAGTTGTGTGATATTGAGCAAGTCACTAACCTCCTTGAGTCTCAATTTTCTTATTAGTAAAAAAACAAAGGATTGTAAATAGGGGTTCTTTAAGATCTCTCCCAGCTGTTCTTCTCATAGGACACCCCATCTCCCATCTCTGGGTACTTCTACCAGCTGTCCCCTATGTTCCCCTCTTCCCTCATCCTCCCTCCTGGCTTCACATGGCCTTGAGGCTGCACGTTCCCTACACCTGGCCTAAGTCCTGCCTCTTGCAAGAAGCCTTTCCCAGTCCCCCATAACACTGGAGCCTTCTCTCTGGGCTACCTCCATTTTCCCCTGGATATGTCTTGTTTGTTCATGGTCCTGTGTATGTTGTCTCTCCCATTATATTGGGAGCTCCTTGAGAACAGGGACTTGTCTTTTGCCTTCTTTTGTACCCCTAGAACTTATTAGGTGCCTAGTATATAGTAGGTACCTAATAAATGTTTGTTGAATGGATTCAATTTGATTCTAAAATTCTATACTTTTCTTTAATTTTGAAAGGGCTTTAACAAGCATTTTTCACATTCATTAGAAACCAAATTTTACTTTTAGTTGCATAACAGTCCATCTCCTGTCCCTTAGGTACCTGGCTGTCCCCCATGCTTGGAATATCTTCCTCCTCATTCCACCTTTTGCAACCCTTAATTTTCTTCAAGCTGAAGGTTGGGCCATCTTGTACATAAAGCTTTTCTTGATTCCCTCTTTTGATAGAGTCTTTTCACATGTGTATGTGTATGTGTGTGTATACATACACCCACTTACATACATATGTACACACACGTATATATGTTTGTATACATGCATATATACACACATAATTGTTCAGTCGTTTCAGTCATGTTTGATTCTTTGTGACCCCATTTAGGTCTTTTTTGGCAGAGGTACTGGAGTGGTTTGCCCTTTCTTTCTCCAGCTCATTTTACAGATGAGGAAACTGAGGCAAACAGGGTAAAGTGACTTGTTCAGGGTTATATAGCTAGTATGTATCTGAGGCCAGATTTGACTCAGGAAGATGAGTATTCCTGACTCTAGGCCCTGTAATCTATCCACTGTGCCACTACTCTATATACACACACAAATATATGTGTGTGTAGATATATATATATATATATATATATATCTCTACACAAACACACACACACACACGTGCATATTTGTAACAAATATGTACACATACACTTTCTCACGCACTGTATTATCTACATAGATATAGCTATAGATAAATTTATATATAATATATAACATTATATATTTAAATTTATATTTGCATATATTTATATCTATGCAGAGAGTACAGTCTGTGTGGATACTTATATAGAGTTTTCTATCTGAACCCTTATCTATGTGGATAGTACCGTCTGGCTCCCTTTCTGATTCTGGTTTGCTCTCCATTGCCTTAGTTCCTTTCTCCAAGCAGATGTGAGCTATATAACTAATGAATCTTAATTAGCAGGGAGACACTACCTCCTTGCCTAGCTCATTAGTGACAGCTAACATTCTGAGCAATTATTCTTCAGCAAATAGGGAACCCCTTCAAGTTTAGGGCATTGTACTAATATGAACTTTGCATGTTTTGACAGAGCCTTAGAATTCCATGTAAACACACACATTCTCTTGTTCTTTCACCAGGAGCTGGGCATTGGTAGGGGGCTGCCACCAGCTGGATTCTGTGTCCTGTGGGTGGGATGCTTGGAAGACCCTTCATCTTCATGGCTCCCAAGTCTTACAGGGGCTGCTCATGTATGAAGTCCCTATTCCTATGGCAATACTGCATTATATCTCTACCTTCCTTTCCAGGCCCAAGGTATGGAGCCTAGATCTCAGCTGGATCCTTCTACTCACCTGAGAGTCTGAGATTTCAGAGGGTTTCTCTGTCAGGCTGCTGCTTTCTGCAGGGATCAGGTCGTTGTACTTGGTGACATCTTCATCTGAGTAGTGCAGACTACCTGGGCTGGGCCTTGGAGGTGACCTGGAGAGAAATGGGAAGGCAGGATAATGGGAGGGGGAAAGAAGGAGGCTATGAGGTCTCATTCACTGTAGGGAGAAGTTAGCAGAAGGATTCTTAACATTTCCATTTTGGCCTGCTCTAAGAGGTCATCTAAATCTCTTCCACCTTCCTGAGTGAGGTGGGGGAGTCTGACTTCTGGGCCATCAGGATGCACACAGTTCAGAGGAACCACTGGCTTTTAGCTTCAGGAGGAATAAAGGGATACGTACAAGAGATATCAGGAATAAAGATGGAGCTCATTTGAGTAACTTAGAAGTCAGTTTGCAATCGCTGTAGAAGATGCGGGCCTGCATCCCCACTCCCCTTCCCTACCCCGCAACATGAACATTACTGCTGTGCCTGGGACCTTTCAAAGAAAGGAGCTGGATCTCCTGCCCACGAGGTCTGAAGTTCTGTGAATTTGCTCAACCCGATGGGTAGAGGTCAACTCTTTCTGATCCTCACACCCAGAAAGTCAGCTTTTCTAAGAGGGTGATTTTGACTCAAAGCTGTCTCTGCAGCAGGGTGAATGACTGCTACTGCTTCTAAGGAATGATCCCCACCTCCTTTCCACCTCAGCTCCTTCCACACAATCTGAGTAGGCCCCATTCATCTCGAAGGAGGTAATTGAAAACGAGCTGGTGACCCTCTGCTGTTCTGAGGGTAAGTCAGAGTGCCAGGGTGGAAGATCCCAGTGTCAACAGTTTCTCATGCAGGCAGCTATGACTGAGAGCTGGAAGCAGCTTGGGGCATATGTGCATGGCGGGAGAGCATTCTGTGTGTACACAGTGGGTGTAGAGAGGGCCCCAGGTCTGTGTATTTTGTGGGTGAGTGCAATGGGGAGGGAAAGGAGGAACAGTGAGGTGCCCTGTGAAATGTCCCCTTGTTCAGTGGTGGCTGGGCAGGGGAACCAGCCCAGTGGGGCCGATCTGGCCATCCTGAGTCCTGCTGGGGTCCTGACGCTCTGGCCTCAAACAGATCTTTCTTTGGGAAGGCCTGGGGTTTGGCTGGGGATGAGAGCTCGGCTTTTCTGGCCTGTAACAGCTTCTCTTCTCTTCTCTCTCCCTCCCTCCCTCCCTCTCTTCCTCCCCCTGCTGAACACACACATCGCTTCTTCCACTCCAGTCTGGGAACAGAGAATGCTTTGTTAGCCCTGCCTGGGAGAGTCTGAACTCCCTTTCTCTCTGAGCTGCCTTCTCCTGACGAGCCTGAGACGTGCATGCTAAATAGATCCTGGGGAGGAGCCACTAAACCCCTCATGCTGGCCCCTTTTCCTTCCCTGTTTTCCCTAAATCCTAGAAAAATAAAATGCCCAGGTCAGTTAAGGTGACAGTACTGCACCCCAACAGACTCCTCTGTATTCCAGCCTTGCATCAGCCCTGTGGCCTTTAGCAGAGCAGAAGCAGCAACCATGGGAAGGAGCACAGAGTTTGAAATGAGACTGGGGTGAGAAATGTAGAACATGGCCTTTCTATACTGTCTTGTCTTTTATCTTCTAATTCTCAGAGGCCAAGATACAGCCCAGTAATCACAGGATTGATCAGTATGGGAAATGTTGCAGGGGAGGGATTGGCAAATACTGCTACATTACGTAGGTATAAGTGAGGATCCAGGGAAGGATATCTGGGACTATGTAAAGAAACAGGGGTGAGGTGAGGAGAGAACAGTCCCAACAGAATCCCATACCCCACTCAATGAAATTTTCCTTACTTCCAAAAGACCCAGGGCTCCCAAGATCCTGAGGTATGGATCCCTTAGAAAAGAAGGTTGTCATCAGAGAGCACTTGGTGGCCAATTATGACTGCCCCGCCCTCTCCTTTCTAGGTACTTCTTTGTGGTGGTCATGGTGAGACACAAGCTGCTAGGTCAAGCTACCAACAAGCCAGACTTGGGGATGTTGCTTTATGCTTTCCCCCACAGAGTGCTAGTTTCCTCCTGGAGAAGAGGACAGGAAAGTGACATCATATAGGGGGAAAACCTTCAGCCTTTCTCACTCAGGATCACTAAGCCTGACCTGGGGATGACTCTCCTCATTCTCACCTTGGCAGAGATGGTCACCAGACCTGTGTCCTTCTTACTCAAAATGCTAAACTTCTGACTAATGGAAGCAATCAGCTTGCATCTATACAGTATCTTCATGCATAAGAAGAGACAGCGGAAGCTGGGTGGCTCAAGAGATAGAATGTTAGACTTGGGATCAGGGTAAGACCTGAGTTTTAATCTTGCCTGAGATAGCTACTGTATGTGTGATTCTGGGAAGTCACTTAATAGAATGTTAGACATGGGATCAGGAAAACCTGAGTTTTAATCCTGCCTTAAATACCTACTGTCTGTATCTATATGCTTTATATATACCTTAGTTTCTTCATCTGCATAATTGATGATACTGATAGAAGCTACTTCATAGGGTTGTGAGGACCAAATGAGGAAATAAATGTAAAGTTCTTTGTACTCCTTAATGCACTATAGAAATATTAGATATACTTTTAAAAAGCCAAAAAAACATAATAGCTCTCTATGGTTATGAAATCATAGACTTGTGCTTTTATTAATATAGGGATCTCCAGAGGAAAACATTTCTCTCAATAGGGACTGTCACTGTCAATGGATAATTTTAGAGAGCTGCCTGTGGTACTGAGAGGTAAATGACTTGTTCAGGGTCACACATCCAGTATGTGTCAATCAGGATTTGAATTCTGAGGCCAACATTCTATCTACTATGCCACACTTTGTCTCATGTATATGTGACATATTAGTATAAAACTATGATATATATGTATATTATACAAATGTATATGTAATGTATATAAAAATGTAAATGTATGTGTATATGTTTGTAGGTATGTATATATATATTATATATGTAGACATACAGATTATATGCAGATTATATACACACACACATACGAATACACACACATAAAGGAAAGGGGATGTGGGTCCTGATTTTATATGTATATGTGTGTGTGCATGTATATACACATATACATATATACACACATACATATTATGTGTAGATATATATATATATATACATATATATATATACACACACACACATATACATATACATATATAAATAAAATCAGGACTCACATCCCCTTTCCTTTTCCCCTAATACCCTACTAGATCAGGTGGCACCAATCCAGCCTGAACAAATCCCACTTGTAAGGCGTTGCCGTGGCAGCCGTCTCCCCTACCATCCTGAACCCTGATTCACTGACCACTACCAGTCTTTTAAGCGGATTTAAATTTTTCAGGACTGACTGGCCTCAATTCTTTAGTTACTTTCAGGCTCTCATCCCTTCTTCTTCACACCTGGGAATCCTGGGGGCGCTGATATCTGGCTCACAAGTTTTCCCACCTCCTGCCCACCCCATAGAACATTCTCTACCTGGTATAGATACCATTCTTCCGACAGAAGGAGTTCTTGACTGAGAGACGGCGATTGTTGAGTTCCAGGGCTGGGAAGCTGCTTTCATCCAGGCTTACCATCTCTCCATGGCCCAAGGCACTGGATTTGGGATTATTCCCTAGGGAAAAGGGAAGAGGGGAAATTATGGACAGTTGGTCACTTCTAACTGTATCTTCCCCAAACTACTTGGGGGTTTCTCCTTTGGGGTGGGAAAAGGGGCAGCAGAGAGAGAATCCCTACCTCTCCTTGGGTTTTTCCTGTTGGAATCAGATTAAAAGCATTGAAGGGTGTGGGTAGGAAAATACTAGAGAGGGCAAGAAGGAAAGAGAAGCGATAATTTTCATCCTGTTTTCTATTGAGTGGGTGCATGTTTCCCTGAGGGGAGGAGGGATTATTAATGTCTGGTCACTCCCACAATAACTCTCTAGATTGCTTGTGTGATCTTCTTCAAGGCCTTACTCTCCCCACTGTGAGGAGGGCAGGGGTCTCTTAAAGATCACCACTCCAAAATGAATGGTTGAACTTGGTCTTGTCATTCCTCTCTCTTGTTACCATAGCACCCTGAGTGAAAATATATTTCTCCTTTAGCTGAATTAAATTTTTTGAGGCTGACTTCAGTCTCTTGGCAAAGAAAAGTCATGGTTTGCAGGTCTGTGTCTCCTGAGCAGAGCTATAACTAGCATCGAACAAACAGGGCTCTGTCCCATGATGGTAGTGGGGCACATTTTTTCCCTCAGGTGACTACTGTCTTTACACCTTTGTGGTCCTCTGGCTCTCTCCAGATTCTCCTAATTCCTCTTCCCTCAACTCCTATCATAGGTTTCACCTTCACCCTACAATCACTATGCATGCAAAGGTCAGATCCCTCTCCCCCTTCCTGATATGACTGTCCCTGCTGTTACACCATACACACCATCCCTATATTTCTTATCCTCTCCATTGGATCCCAACCAATTTTGGACCTGGTAAAAATATTCCCAGTTATAATTCTGGACGTGAGCAGCGGTCTCAAGTCCATTAGTAGAATGGTGTCCCCAACTTACCAGAGTCTGACTTCTTGGCATACTTCTTGCTCTGACCACGGATAATAAGGACAAAGACCAGCAGAAGAATAAATATAAGACCGACCAGGGCAATGACCACCAGGAACCACCACTCTTCATAGAATGGATTAGCTTTCTGGGCTAGAACATGAGTTGGCAGTCAGTGCCTAGAATGCTAACTTCTTTTTCTGGTTTAAGACTCCTGCTAATCAGGGGGTGTCTTCTATAACCAAGATCCTGCTAGTTGGGTTCCAAGTATGGGCAGGGTTGGTCCTGGGTGGGAAAGGGAGGCATCATAGGGAAGGGTGTAATCTGTTCTATAGCTAGGCTGGAAGTAGACCTCTGAATATCAGTTCTATCCCTCACTCTGAATCTCTTTCTGGTGGTAAAGAGGAAGGAAATGAATCTGATTGGGGGCATCAGAATGGGTTCTCTTCAGGGAAGACTTTATATCACTCTCACTGCGGGGCTGTTACCTCTCAGATGCACTCTCTAGAGGGAAGATATGACAAGGATATGATATAGGGTATGACAAGGATATGATATAGGGTATGACAAGTGCAAGAACTGTCTCTTTTGAACTACTTTAAAGAGCCCAGTGTGATGACTTGTACTCAGTTGTAAGTGCTCAATTGGTATAGATGATTGACTGGAAATTTAGGTATTTTTATTGAATTATAGGGGAAGGTTGTTATTTTCCCATGAGGGGTATGTAGGAGGAGGAAAGGGGAAGGAAGAATTCTTGGAATTTATCCAGAGCACAGAAATCTTTAGTTATACTCTTGCTTCCCAGGGCTGAGAAGTTGGGAAGAGACAGCTCAGAGTTATTAATGTAAGTGATTTTAAAAAATGACTATGATTTGGGGTACAGGGTTAAGTAATCCAATTCCATCTTAAACTCTAGAATATCTTAGAGGACAAAAAAGTTTGGAGACGTGAGGATGATAATTCTTAGTTCCTCCTGGTAATTGCCCAATATACCCAGGGCTTACTTCTCCATAAGCTAGTGACCCTGCCTGGGTATTTTTGGTTACCAAGGAAACACAACTTATTGGCATGGTGCCCTAGGTCTCTCTAGGGATCTTGGTTTTCAGTTCCCATTGACACTCCCATCTCAGACTGACTGACTGATTTCTCCACGCCCCTTCCCTGCTGGACTCCTTTATTAGTAACCAGAAATAGGCAGCTGAGTCTAGAGAAAATAAGCCCTCCAGTTTCTTAAAAAGTTCAAAGCCAAATCAACGCCATGCCTCCAGGTCTTACTGTTCTGAAGAACATAGGAAAATTACTTGGTTTGAATACCAACCACCCCAATCCCCCACCTCCAAGACCCCTGCTGCCCTGCCTGTGCCTTCCCTTCTTTCCTTTATCTGCCATGACTATACAGGTGGCATGCTTGGATCCTCTTTGGGAGTCTCTCCTCTAGCCAGCTTTCCCACCACCTGCTTCCCCAATCCCCAAGGGTCAGTACCTGGGACAGACTGGGATGGGCTGCTAGGTGTGCCATAGCCATAGTCGTTGACAGCAATGACTCGAAAGTCATAACTGACCCCATGCTTTAGGATGTCCATACTGAAGGTGTATGAGGTCACTTCCTTAGGAATGTCTTTGATGAGGATGTCCCACAGCCCTTCATCTGCAAGAACAGAGAAAAAGAGGTTAACCTTATGGGGGTAGGAGGAAGGACAAGGAATCTTATCTTGCATCTCCACCTCCAGGACTCTTGTCTCTTCTCAGTCCATGGTGCTAACTACCTTCCTGTCACATTGTACCCAACTTTATCAGCAGTCCTTTGTTCACCAAATAAAAGAAGGAAAAGAAGCTTAAATTGTACCAGGAAGGATTTATGTTATAACTTCTCATTTACAAAATCCTTAAGAACGTGAGATACCCTTAATGTCAATCAATATGCATTTATCAAGTACCCCACTCTGTACCAGGCAATGCTTTAAGAGCAGCAGTGTGATTAGGTTAAATCTCATCTTTTTCATTAAGAATGTGGAGGATCCAGGAAGCAGTATAATCTTATAGCTTAAATGTCAGCCAAATCCTTTTTTTTTTTTTTGCTTTCCCTTCAAGTGTTGATTCAGCTACTTTCCTTCTCCTGGGGAAACACTTTTCTAAAATTTTTTGAGCTTGCTCTATGGATATCTTCTTTATTTTCTTTGAGATTATATGGTTCTTTCCCTAATTAGATGTAATTTACCACGGCCTTATAAGAAAACAATGATCAAAGGCTGTATAAATTTAAGAAGAATGGGCAAACACCTACCATTGTTCCCCTACTCATTCACCTTGCAGACAGGATAACAGGGGTGGGAGAGGGAACGGCTATCTTTCGTCTCAAGGGAACATGCCCTGAACATCTGGATAGAGTGGGACTCAGTGGTAATGACGGGGTGCCTGGGTCACTATGTCTTACAATAATTCATGAGTGGACCCTAGTAAGACAAATTACCTTCCCTCGCAATTACTCATGAGCTGGTCCCCAGTAAAACAATCTTTCTCCATCACAAGAACAAGCTGATCTCTGAAAAAATTCTCTTGTAAAAACACGACTATCTTGTAACCACAGAATTACCATCCATTGATTCTCAAAGTTATCATATTCAATCCTGAGGTCAGGCTATACACGCCAACTCTCAAAGCTATCTTGTTATACACATAACAGCGCCCCCCCCACCCCCATCCTACCCCAGAAACCCCTCCTCTTGTTTCCCGTAGTTAATGATGTCTGTGACCAAGGTTGTAAGTAATCACCTAATTAGCATATCTGCCAGATAATCCACTCCTTTTCCTCTATAAGCTTTAGTACCACTCCTGTTAAGATGAAAGTTCCTTAAGGAGCTCTGCCTGTTATATTGGTGTGACAATAAACCTTTGCCACCTTGACTTAAAGAATGTTTGTGTCTGTGAATTCATTCCAGATGACCCTCTCCTGTACGCCAGTCTTTGGGGGACCCTCCTTCCCATTAAACTTCATCAGTAAGGGCAAAACAGGAAGCTAAACTACTCAACTTGGAGAAGGGCTGGTGTACCCCTGTCTGAAGCAACCCTGGATCCTACAGGAATTAACAAAAGCCAGTTCCCTGGAGGTGTCATGGAAGGCACTGTGGCGTAACAGAAAGGGCACTGGGTTTGAAGTCAGAGGATCTGGGTTTGAAACTTGGTCTGGTCCTTGCTACCTATAAAACTAGGCAATGGATTTCTAGTTAAGATTACCATGTGAAAGGTCATAGAGAAGCCAGGTTGTCCCATGAGACCCCATCAAATATCTGGGAGGGATCCCCAAAAGACCAATAATCAAAAAACCCAAAAATATTTGTAAGTAAGCTCCTCTATCCAGTCTTGAACTGAGCACAAGGAGAGTCAGAAGCTGGCGGAGGGAGATAAAGGGGTCGCACCAGGGAAGCCAGCACAAGAGCAGGTAAATGTAGATGCAGGTGGAAGTGGGGAGAGGAATGTACCACAGAAGCCAGTGCAAATTCAGATAAACCACTGAGAAGCTGGGGAAGGGCTGTCATTCTATCAGGGAAGCCAGTGTGAGTTCCCACAAATAGACCTGAAGCCACTGAACTCAGACAGCTTGGGGAGAGACAAGCCATAATGAACTCCAGTAACTGGGGTCCTGAACGTTGATCAACTATTAGATCAGAAGTAGGAACAAAAACAGTTGCCAAAGATCATTGCTTAGGAAGATTACTTGGAGCACTAGGAGCCACAGCAGGAGATGGGGACGAGGTTGCACCAGGGGATAGTGCAGAAGACCAGAGTGACTTTTGGTATCCTGCTAGAGCCTGTCAGGGCCACAGTAAGTGTTGTAACTTACTCCTGTTCGGAGATTATGCAAGAGAAGCCAGAGTGTGGCCAAGGTCAGAACCTGCAGTGGACTCCCAGAAGATTATGGCAGAAGCTAGGTATTCACAAGGAGGGTGAGAATGAAAACAAGCGCCACCCCCCACCCCCACCCCCGCCGGCAGCAGCATCCAGACAGGATCCTCTCTAGAGGGGATGGGATTAAACAATGCTCCAGAGGATCAAGGTGGGCTTGACTCAGAACAAAACCACAAAACTACAACTGAGGCTGAAAATACGAGCAAAACAGAAGAAAACAGGGAATATAATGAAGAAATAATGTAAGGTAAGAGAAACCCAAGAGATTAAGCTCAAAAGAAAAAAGAAACCCTATGATAATGATAGAGACCCAGAGGGGAAAAAATGACTCAGTCACAAGAACTGTAAAAGTGGTTGAAAGATATGAAGCGAGATAAAAAAAAATGAAAAGAGAGTTTGGGAAGAAAAATGGAAAAGATAAATAGCTTAGAAAAGGAGATGAAAAAATATGGAAAACCTTATCCAAATAGTGGACTGTTCCAAAAATGGAACAACCAGAACTCAGCAATTCCATAAGACAAAAAAACATTAGAACAAAGTTGAAGTTTGAAAAAAGCAAAAGAAAATATAAAGTTTGACCAGGAAAAGATTGAAGAGATACAATTAAAAAATCAATGGATTTTTTGAAAACTGGGACCAAATGAAAAACCCAGACATCGTAGTTCAAAACATAAAAGTAAATCTAGAAAGACTCTGCTAGGTAACTCTTGAAAGAAGCTTCTACTGAATACATCCAGCAATGTCATTGCCTGAAAGCAAGGAAACCATATTACACCTACAGGCTTCAGAAAAATGAAGTAATACCACGACTTAACATATATGCATTGAATGGAATAGCACTGTCTTCTTGTTGCTTGGAAAGAGGATCATGACATCAGAAGATGATGCCATGACTTGCAAGTGAATTAGATTTAAGTGAGGGAGGTCTGTGCAAGGTAAGACTCATCTTCTCCTCCAGAGTCATCTGGGTCCAGTGACCAGATATAGATCAGGATGACTGGAGATGGCCCCCAGCATCTGAGTGCTTGAAGGGAAAGCTAATCAAATTATAAGGAGAAACACAACAGAACTGTAATAGTTGGGGGCCTCATATAATACATATGTAACATAATAGTGGGTGACCCTTCCAAATCTACAAAAATCTTAAAAAAAATTATAAATAAGAAAGAAATGAAGGACCTGAATAGACTTGTAGAAAAGACAGATATGATAGATCTTTGGTGATTAATGAATAGGAATAGAAAATTCCGCACATATTCCTCAGCTGTGTATGATGCTTTTTACAAATATTAGACATATGTTAGGGCATGAGCATTTCATAAACAAATATAGAAAAATTAAACACTTTTTTTTACTGGTCACAATGCATTAAAAAGAGCACCTGAAGTTAAATGGAAACTGATTTATTCTTAAAGAACTAGTGAATCAAAGACTCAATCACGGAAATAACGATTCATTTTAGAAAAGAAAACAGATGCAACATACACTTTTGAGATGAAGCCAAAACAATCTCTAAAAGAGAGATTCTTTCATTGACAAAAGAGAAAAAACAATAAATCAATTCATGCAACTAAAAAAAATTTAGAAAAGAAACAAATCCCAAACCCCTTAAAACACAAAAATGCAAATTTTAAAAATCAGAAAAGATATAAACAAAACTCAGATTAAAAATCACGGCAATAACTAACATTAAAGCTGTCCTTTGTAAACAAAGAACATTAACATAACAAAAATGAAAAAAACAAATACCATAATAGAGAGCAAATTGTCAGTATTAAAAATGAAAAAGAAGAATTCACAATAAATGAGGAGGGGGTAAGGGAATTTATTAGAAACTATTTTGTCTAGTTATATGACAAAAAAATCTTAAATAAAATGAATGGATAGTTGGATGGATGGTCAAAAAACAAAATGCCGAGATTAACATAATAATTGTTAAAAAATTTAAACAATGCAATCTCAAAAAAAGAAACTGAACTTGTCATAAAAGAACTTCCAAAGAAAAAAAGCCAGAAACAGATGAATTTACAAGAGAATCCCATAAAATATTAAAAGAACAATTAATTCTAATATTGAAAAATTTGCAATATTTTCAACATGTGAATCTGAGGGTTTTACTCTTTTTTGGGGAGGGGGGTCAGGAGGTATACACAGGGAATAGAGGGCAGTGATCATGATGCTTAGAAAAGAAAAAAACTGAAAGCTGAATCAATGAATCATTAAAAAATAAACAGAAGATAGCAGAAGCATTAAAGATATACATTTTTTAACATGATAAAAAGTATTCTTCTAAAGCCAAAAGCTAGTGTAACATTTTGTTATTTAGTCACATCCAACTTGTGGACCGTGTCATACCAATACCGTCCACAGGATTTTCTTGGCAAAGATATTGGAGTGATTTGTCATCTCCTTCTCCAGTAGATTAAGGCAAACGGAGGGTGACTTGCTCAGGGTCACATGGCTAGTATATGGCTGAGGCCACATTTGAATTTAGGTCTTTTTGACTCTAGGCCCAGGGCTCTATCTGCTTTTGTATTACACACAAAGGTGAAACACTAGAAATTCTTTCAACAAATATAGAAGTAAAGCAAAGATTCTCCTTTTCTCCATTGTTATTTGACATTGTTCTAGAAACACCAGCAACAGTTATAAGATAAGAGAAAGAAAGGAAAGGCAGAAAGATAGGCAAGAAGAAACAAAACTCTCCCTTTCTGCAGATGATATGATAGTTTAAAAATCCTGCAGGATCACCAAAGAAACTGAGACAATTAAGAACTTTAGTAAAGTATCAGGATACAAAATAAATGCACGAAATCTAACATTTTTATTTAGCAATAACAAAATTCAAGAAGGAAAATTAGAAAGGAAAATCCCACTTGAAATTAGTACAAAGTACATAAACTATCTGGGGGTTCATTTTTGAAGGGACAGTCAAGACCTAAATAGAAACGACTAGAAAATTCTTACAAAAATAAAGAATATAATTTAAATTTAGCTTAAATTTAAATTTAAGATAAGTCCAAATAACTGGAGGGATATTCACTCATCATGTAAGGGACATGCTGATATAGACGAAGATAATACTACTACTAAAATTAGTTTAAAGATTTAGTTGTCCATCAATTAAATTACCCAGGAGATATTTTACGGAGCTAAACAAAATAATAACAAGTCATTTGGAGGAATAGAAAATATAGAATGATGAGAATTTTAAAAAAGTAGCAGAAAAAAGTAAAAACAACTTTAAAAAATTCTAGAATGCAAATTATATTATTAAACAATAATCATTAAAGCGATTTGTTACTGGTTTAAAAAAAACCACAAAAGCACATAAATGGAATAGAAACAGAAACAACTGACCTCAATAACCCACTGTTTGGTCAATCCAAAAACATAAATTACCTAGTAAAGAATCCCTTGCTTGCCAAGAGTTGCTAGGAAAATAAGAAAGCAGTTTGGAAGAAATGAAGTTTTGACAAGCATGTTATACCATATACTAGACAGCTTCAGAGATAACATAAGAAAAAAATCATTTCCTCAGTGAAGAAGTACTCAAAGAATACTAACAAATTCTCCAGAGGATAATTGCAAATTATTAACAAACATGAAAACTGCTGTAAATCACTAAAAATTAGAGAAATGAAAATCAAAAGAACTCTGAGGTTTCATCTCACACTTGAAAAATTGGCTAAGATGACAAAAGACTGGAATTGCTAATGTTGGGGAAGTTATACATAATATTAGCGGATTTTTAGTAGACTCTTTAGTAGATTTTTAGCGTAAACTAAAATTAAATCATTCAATAAAGCAATTTGGAAGTTTATTAAGAAAATGAGTGATGTGCCTATTTCCTTTAACTTAGAGATCCTACTGCCAAACATATTCCAAGGAGGTCAATGATAAATAGTTACAGCAATAGTTTTTTTGTTGTTGTTGCATATAGTTGTATTTTGTTGCATTATTGTTGCAAAGGACTGGAAGAAATAGATGATCATAGGTTGGAGAACAGTTATATAAGTTATAAGTACAAGAAGATGATGGAATATTACATACTGTAATAAATGATGAAGTTGGTGAATACAAAGAACTATGGGAAAACTTATATGAACTGAGGCAAAGTGACATAAGTAGAACCAAGAAAACAAGACATGATCACAAAAATATACTTTTTGTGGTAGCAAGGAACAGCAATAGGAGTAGATGCCCATTGACTGGGCAATCGCTAAACAAATTGTGGCCCCTCAATATTTCTGTGCTGCAAGAAGCAACAAATATGATGAGTACAGAGAGGCATGATGTATATGAACCGAGGTAATAATGAAATATCAAAATGAGATAAAATCAAATATTAGATATTTGTAAAGAGCTTTGCAAGCCTTAAAGCAATATATAAATACTTCTATTATATTCTTCTTCTTGTCCCATGTAAAGTAAGCAAAGCCAAGAAAAAATATACAAAAGAACTACAAAAATGTAAATGGAAAAAAGTCACTGAAAAAGAATTGAAAGTGTATGCTGTGCTGCCTACTTTTTGACATAAAGATGATAGACTCAGAATGCAGATGGAGAGATTTTTTTTTTAATGTGGTCAATGTGAGAATCTGTTTAGCTTGGTTTTACATGGATGTAATAAGGATTTTTCTTTTTCCTGCTTTCTTAAATGGAGGATGGAGGAAGAGAATGTAGAATGAAAATAAAATAAAATTTAGTTTAAAATTTTAATAAATTGAAGCAAAAGAAAATGAATGTTACAAAATTACAGAGAACAATCTCATGCCCCAAAACACTACCTGATCCCCTACCTCCTTTACAGAGGTTGGGGGTGGTGGTGTCCAAAGGTATGGGACACTATATATTATCAGATTTTTTTCTGAAATATTGTTTTTTTTGTCTTCTTTGTTCTTTAAAAACATTCTTTGTAAGGAATAACTTTTTAGGAGGATAGAGGGAGAAGGATACTGGGGGGAATTTGTTCTTGTTCATTTATTCAAGTCGTGTCCAACTCTTCATAATGCCCTTTAGGGTTTTCTTGGCAAAGATCCTGGAGTGGTTTGTCATTTCCTTCTCCAGCTCATTTTACAGATGAGGAAACTGGGACAAACAGGGTGAAGGGACTTGCCCAGTGTCACACAATTAGTAAGTGTCTGAGACCAGATTTGTACTTAGGAAGATGAGCCTTCCTGACTCCAGGCTTAACACTTTATCCACTGCACAACCTAGCTGTCATGAGGGGAAAATTTAGGTGACAAATAAAAAAGTATCACTAAGTTTAATTAAGAAGTAGTAGGTGGTATAGCAGAACCAGGAAGAGTCCTCTTTGTGAGGTCAAATCCAGCTTCAGGCACTTACTAGCTGTGTGACCCTGGGCAAGTCAGTTCACCCTGTTTAAATCATTTAATCCTGTTTGCCTCAGTTTCCTCATCGGTAAAATGAGCCGGAGAAGGAAATGGCCAGCCATTCCAATATTCTGGCACAAATGGGGTCATGAAGAGGCAGACATGAATGAAATATGACTCAACAACAGTAACAAAAAGATTAATTAAAAACAGAATGCGATGAAATTATAATGACCAAGCATGGCCCCGAAGAAGACATATGCAGAGGTTACACACACACCTTTGGTGTGGAACACCAACAGTAAAGTGTTGGTAGTTTTACTGAATTGTTTTCTCCCTCTCTTTTGTTTCCCTGGTTATAAGGAGTGGCTCTCCACAAACAGAAAGGGGAGGCACATATGTGGAAATACAGATGTGTAAAAACCAAAGCACAATAAACATTTATTTTTAAAAATTATGAAAGAAAAGAAGTTGAGCTCTTCCTCCTGCTATGTAACCTACTACATTCCCACAGCAAATGGAGAGAAAAGATGGGGCCCAAGAAAAGCTGGGGCGGGGGGAGTAATCTCAAAAGTTGCTCAATAGACATGCTTCAGGTCTGGGTGCCTGCACAGGGCTAATGTAATCTGTTTCTAGAGAACATGTGTATATGCAAGTATGCACGGGCATGTGAGGATCCATCCCTTTTTTAAAATTTCTTTTTATTTTGGAACATGTACAATCGCTGTTTGCTTGGCTAATGTTGCCGGAGGACAAGGGCTGTCTTTGAAATTAATCATGTACAATATTTTTCAGTAGCAAGGCACGAATACCTAACAGGTGACATGATGGGATTAGTGAAATCAAGTTTGGAGTTGGGGATAAGGGTGGCATGCTGGTGTGGGGAAGGGAAAGGCCAGGCACCACAAAGACAAGCTTTAGGTGATTTGGAAGAACACAATGAAGGACCTCTACCCATCTCCCAGTCTTATAAGCAGTATGTCTTAAAAAGATGAACAACAGAAAATGTGAAAGGTTTATGGAAGTGGTGGTGGGCAGAAGGTCCTACATGGAACACTTGGGGACAAATGTTGGCTTTCCTAGGGAAATCTAGAAAATCAACAGGGCTTACATTATAATATTCACATTCCATATCCTTGTCCTACACTTCTCTATACCGTACTACTGTAAAATACAAGTCAGTTAATAAGCACCTACTATGGCTTGAGGATCCCTTGTCTAGCTGAATGAGCTTAGTTGCTTGGCACACTGGGGGTATACTTGGGAAGCCACCTGGACTGCAGAAAGAGCCAGACCAATGTTTATTCTTCTTGTGTGGAATGTTTGCAGCTGGATTTAGAAGATATTTGCCATTTCAATTACTAGCTATTGTAATGGTTGAATATTAGAGGCCTGAAATTATTGAATATTTACTACTACAATTATGAGCTCTTTGCTATAACAATAATATTTATATAGTGCTTTAAGGTATATAAAGAGCTTTATATATATCATCTCATTTGGTCCTTAGCACAAACATGGAAGATAAGGGCGTATTAATATCTCTACTGTACAGATGAGGAAATGGCTGAAAAAGGTTAAGTGACTTTGTCAAGGTTACACAGATAATAAGCTCATGAGGCAGTGTTTGAATTCATGTCTTTCTGATCCCAGGTCCGGTATTCTATTTAGTGGCCAAATCAATATCTATATTAATACTGTTTTTTGCTATCAGTGTTATCAACTACTGAAATTATTAGATATTTTTCATTTTAACTACTAGTTACACTGATTTCTTGGCAGTCTTTGAGTGATGATTGGCATTCTAGCAAGTATAGAAACACCTCCCTCCTCTTTTTTTAAAATTGAAATTATTGGATATTTTCCATTTTAATTACTACCTATTTACTCTGATTTCTTGACAGTCCCTGAGTGATTATAGACATCAGAACAGGCATAGAAATACTCCCTTCTCTTTTTTTAAAATGTAAATTATTGGATATTTTCCATTTTAATTATTAGCTATTCACCATGATTTCTTGATAGTTCCTGAATAATTAGCGACATTATAACAGGCACAGAAACACCTCCCTCCTTTTTTTTAATAAAAATATTGAAACTATTGGATATTTTCCATTTTAATTACTAGCTACTCACTGTGATTTCTTGATAGTCCTTGAGTGACTGATATCATAATAGGTAGAGAAACAAGTCCTCCCCCCTCTTTTTAAACTTAAATCACCTAATATCTGATGTCACCAAATACTCAATATCTTGTGACAGCAGCTCCGTTGCTGACTCTGGCGCCTCTGATTAACTCAGAAGCCTAGTAATGGAGGTAGCTAGCAGTGTCTGAGAGCTCTTCGAGGTTAGTGGAGCCCTGGAGAAGCAGGTGTCACAGCTGGTTGTGAAATGGGAGCTAGGAGCTCGGACAGCAGCCCCCTGGCTGAACTTATCAGCTGCCATTCTCTGATGGCTTTGGAAGTTCTTGTGATTCAATGACAGGAGAGGTTAGTACAATTACAGGAGCTGCAGGAGCTGTGGGGCAAGGACAAGATTTAAAGAGGCCGCTTGGAAGATGCTGGCGAGGTGGCCACCTTGGTTACAGCCCCTTTCCCTCTGACCTCTGCTGTGAAAGAGAGATCCAAGCATGGAGTCATTGCAGCTTCCTAGGCCTTCATGGACCACTCTGGCCCTGGGAATCTGTCTGATGAGAGACCTCAAGAGGGAGGAAAAGCTCTCTGTGGGGTAAAAACTAACTCTGGACTGGGGTGAGTTTGAATTGAATCCCCTTCATTCTTGATCCTTTGGCTGAGAATCTGTATTTATGTTACAAACTTCCCCGAGTGGGTGGGATTCATCAGCTCTAGAGAAATTCCAGTCTGTACAGAGCAAACTCAGAGTTTCTGCTGTCCGGTCCCTAGAAGGGGGTATTCCTGGAGCCGTGGGAACTATGAGGAGTGGCCCTGATGACTTAGGGCTCTTTGGAGCAATGGTCTCCAAATGGTTTTTTTGATGGCACACACTGAGTCAAAAAAAAAAAATAAAAGTAAAACCAACAATATTTTAAAAATATTTATCTTATTTTATTTCCTCACAGTACCAAAAAAACCCTTTTAGCTTTCACTGAAAAAATGTAATAATTTTTAGCTACAGCAATGTGATTGATTATGTTTTTTTGTTCTTTTTAAAACTTGTGGTTTAATAATTAGTATGCAGTGATTGAAAGAGTTGGTTCTAAGTTCAGTTGATTTGCACTCTTGGTCACTGTAGACCCAATCAGATGTACATTATTGACCATGCTTACTAAATTATAACACTTATTTTCACTTTTATCCACCAATCACGCAAAGGCTCTGTTGTCACAGCGAGGACATTTTCCAAAGGTCTGGTTCTAAGTTCAGTTGATTTCCACTTTTGGTTTTTGAATGGTTTTCACAGTTGTAAAAGATACCTCTCAAGACAGATAGACCCAAATGGAAGATGCACATTATTGACTGTGCTTACTATATTACAACACTCATTTTTAATTCTTACCTACCAATTATCCAGAGGTTTTTGTTAAATCTTAGTTAGTACATTCCCTCTGTCTTGATGGAAGATGGTGGGGCATAGTCTGTGGCAATCAGGTGACTGTTGCAGGTGGTGAGATGTTTAGAGAGGGTTCCTGATAGTTGACAGTTTCTAAACTGTCCAGTGAGCTGGATCATGGGTGAGTGGGTCTTGGGAGCAGGGCTGCAGATCTGAGAGATTTGTCCATACCCTATACCCACTGCTGCTTGCCCTTCATTTCTTGCTAGTTTAGTTATCGCCTGTTCCTCATAGGCTCTGGCTCCTGTAGTCCTTCCCAGGCCCATTATTAGTCTGCATTGGGGCAGCAGGGTGACCTTCCAAAGAATTTTGGGGGAAGAGGGTTTTGGGAGTAATATAACTCAAGTACAAAGGTTCCAGGCATAAGGGAGCTCACATTGTTAGGAAGCATTTCTTCCCTCCTGGGCCAGTCTAGGCTCATGATGGTCCTACCATCCTGGGATTTTTCATGCTGTGTTCTCTTTCTGTCCTGGGCTCTGGAGCACTTATTTCACCCGTTCTCCTCTCAAGACAAGACCCTGGAATGGTCACTGGGGAAGTAGGGTCTGCCTATCCTTAGAGCAGCTAGCCCTATCCCAGGTAAGGGTCAGGGTGTGTGTGAAGCTCAGTCAAGAGACATGGTGAGGTATAAGCTGCTGCAGTGGGGTAGAGGATAGGGACACATGTGGGAAAGGGGGGCAGAGAGGCAGAAAGTGCAAAGAACAGCTGATGTTCTTCTCCTTGGTCCTAATATTTCATGTGAGTTCATCAGTGAACCATCTTGTACACCACCTAGGGTGTATGTGGAGATTACGGAGCTAGAGACTCTTAACTTAATTTTCTCTATCTTTCAGGAAAACCCATGCAATCAAACCAATTGTGTGCATGCTCCTTAAGTCAGGTCATAGGAGCCTATTGAATACAATAGCTCAGGCCAAAGACAGCTGAGGCAGCATTATGATTCCTGGCTACTCAACCCTTTCTAACAATGGTCATTGAGGCAGCCTTAAAAAACCTGAGATTTGTCAACTTAAACTGCTTGTCTTAGGCAAGGATAGTGCTCAGGTTGTGGTCAAAATTGGATGGGCTGTCTAGTGCAAGACATTAAAACACAAAGCTGGTTCTTCTTTCTGGAGCACCCAAGTGACCTCTGGGCCAGAATCCAGCTTCTTCTCCATATATGACACACTAATCCTTAGACATCACCAGATACCAGGTCCTCAGATAAGACCCGCATCTTCTTAAATAGAGGAAAGAAGGTTTCTGCAAGAAAAAGGAACTGAGGAGAGTGAAGAAGATAAGAGTGTAGAATATATGATGTCAAGAAGGCTGGAAAGGAAAGACAGTTTTGGACTGAGGAGTTGAAGTAGAACATACCTGAGGGTCGGGCCTCTATGACATAGCGGGTGATAGGCCCTTTGCCAGGATCTCCACTAGACCAGTGAATGGCGATGGCTGAACTGTACCGGATGATGATGGGAATTCCAGGGGGTCCCGGAGCACCTGGAAGAATTCAAAGTCAATCAATCAATCAGCAATTATTTATTAGGGACCAAAGCCAGGCACTAGAACAAGTTCAAAGAATGAACTGATCTCTATTCTCAGTGAATTTATATTCTAATGGAGAGGCAAATAAATTAAAAATATATACAGCATAAAGTCAATAAATACAAATATATATAAAGGAAATGGAGAGTCAAGTCAAGATGTATTTCTTAATCACCTACTATGTGCCAGGCACTATGTAAAGTGTTGGGGATAATAAGAAAGGCAAAAAGTCCTAGCCCTTAAGGGACTCCAAGACTAATGGGGAAGATAACATGCAAACAACTACATACAAACATGAGATACACAGGATAAAGTGGAGATTATCCCAGAGGGAGACCAAGCAAGGCACGGTGGGGTTTTGGCTGAGACTTGAAGGAGCCTGGGATTTGGAGATTAGGAAGGAGAGCATTCCAGGCCTAGGAGACAGTTAGTGAAATGCACAGGGAGGAGATGGAGCTGTTACTGTTCTTTGCCCTTTGTTCACAAAGAGGACCATGACAGGCGAGTGCATTGGATTTAAGTGAGAGTGCTTGGGTGAGGAATGGCAGAGACCAGAGTCACAAGGTATGTGAAGGGAAATAACAGGTAACAAAATGGACAGGTAGGAAAGAGTGCACACATAACTCAGTGGGAGCGGCCCCATCTTCTCATCCTCCATCAGGCCTGCTCAATTGTGGAGTGATTAGAGAAAAAAGAGGAACCCGAGATGTCTGACACTTTGTAGGCGTTCAATAAATGCTTGTTGATTGACCTAGGGTTTAACCTGTGAGGCCTGAGGCTTGAAATAGAATGTCTCAGCCCAGTGTCCCACTATATTTCTGTCCAAATCCTCTCAGGTATTTGCTCTAAAGTAAAGAAATAGAAAGGCCAGAGGAGGAAGAGGTGGTGATGTGACTGAAGCCATCCGTTGCTGCTCAGATATACAATCAGAGGAACTGGGTGGCTAGGTGCATCTTCCCCAGTTCAAATACGCCTTTAGACACATACTGTTGTTACCTTGGGCAAGTTACTTCCCCTTTGTGTCTCAGTTTTTTCATACCTGGTAAAATCAGGTATATAGACAAGGGGCCGGATGTAAGTTTATGATCCTATAAATCCTGACTCTGCAGCTGGCTGATGGTGTGACTGAGCAAGCCCTTTTAGGATTCAGTTTCCTCATTTGTAAAAGGAGTAACAAGACTAGTCTGGGGTCCCTTCTCCCTCTAAGGGACTGTCAAGATCTCAATTTAGGATGCTTTGAAGGAATTAAGTATTTATTAAGTATAGGTGCTATGCTACATGCTTTACAAATATTATCTCATTTGAGCCGTATAATAACCTTGTGAGGGAGGTGCTAATATTCTCTTTTTATAGTTGAGAAAATGAGGCAGACAGAGGTTAAGTGACTTACCCAGGGTCACATGGCTAGTCAGAGTCTGAGGCCAGATTTGAACTTAGATCTTCCTGATTCTTAGCCTAGTGCACTATCTACCTAGCCGTCTATGATTTGTCTGTGACTTGTGTATGACAGGAAAAGGAGGAAGTATAACAGGTGACAACCCCAAGGGCTGCACCAATACACATAAAACATTTACAGATCTAAAGGAAGGCAGCACAGGAGGAGAAGGTATGCATGATTAGTGATCCACCCTAGTTGTGGGAATTCCCTCATCACTGGACCAGTCAGGATCAAACTGGGCCTCAGCTGGGTGACTCTGGTCAAGTTATTTAACTTCTACCTGCCTCAGTTCCCTCCTCTGTAAAACAGGAATAACAACAGTACCTACCTCCCCGGGTTTTTGTGAAGATCAAATGAGATATGTGTACTCTGCAAACCTTCAAGTGCTATATAAATGCTAGCTATTAATGTTGCTATTACTATTTCTAATGGTGACTCACCAAAGGGTCAGATTATAATAGTGGAGACATTGTCACTAGAAAGCCACTTATGAAAATATACGGATGTTTCTGGGAGAACAGGGAGGGTTCATCTTGCCTCTTCCTGCCCTTTCATTACCATGGATTGGCTAATTGTGCCCATGGAAGGTAAAGAAAATGGTTTGCCTTTGTGGATGAGACACAAGGCAGAGAAGTTTCCAGTTGGCTGGAAGAAAATGGGGAGCAGATCGTCAGTGAACACTGGGTGGCAGGAGGGTACTTGGAGGGGGCAGCACCAGGGCTGACCCTGGTTGCTGGTTTATCAAATTCCTCTCACACTGAAATGTCCAGGGATGGTGTTGAGCAGAGCAGGGTGGGATAGAGGAAGGCATTTGGGGAAAGGCGAAGGAAATGCTGATGATGCAGAGCACCAAAGATAAACTTGGCTCATTTACAAAATCAACTCTGCTTGGAGGTCAGGTCAAACATGGAAAGGTTGCTCAGCCTGGAGAGCTGCTATCTGAGGACTGGAAAAGCCTAGAAGTCACAGAGATGTCAATCCCAGGATTCCAGGACTGAGTATATATTTACAGCTGACAGGGATTTAAGGGGCTGCCTGGTCCCATCCCTTCATTTTGTAGCTGAGGAAACTGAGGCCAAGTGGGGATGTGTAGAACGTAGTAGCCCCTAACCATAGGATTGCAGATTTAGAGGTAATCAGTCTAACTCTCCCTCATTCATCGCACACATCAGAAAGCTGAGGTCTAAGGTAGCTCCGGATAATAAGCCATGGCCTTATAATTTTCACCTTTCTTCTTTCCCAAATATTTACCATCCATCCCAACCTCTGGTCCTGGCATTGTCATGGCAGAGAAACGTAAGGTACTTGAGGTGTTCAGGCCGGGGTGGTGGTGTGACATCCACTGAAGGGGTATGTCTATGCTATCCATAGAACATGGGGTGTGGTTCAGGGGCCAGGCAAGCCAAAGACAAGGAAAGTTCCACTAAGTGCTCCCTGGCCTCTAATCTCCTTTCAGATCAGAAGTCTCTGGCAATGTCCTAGCCTATTACTTGAATAGGAGGGAACAGGAATATATTTCTAGGAGAAAGAAGCAGTTTATAGTTACCCTGATGCCTTTTCCCCTTACACCTACTTGGCTGTGTTTTCTTTTTAAAAAGTCCGACATCTGATGGGTCTGATCTAGTTCATTTACAACCCTCTAGTTAAAATTTGCTTTTTTGATAGTTTTTCCCCTGCTTTCCCTTCCAAGGGTTAAATAGTCAGGGACACTTTATGCTTTAGCCTAAAACAAACCTTTCCTGCTTGTATATCACTGGTAGGCCTGCCCACTGGTCAGCTCGCCAGTTTTCTCCTTTTCCTGGTGTTTATAAGGGGAGTAAGCAGGCAAGTTGGCTTAGCTGAGAAGTGCCATGCATTGGAGGGGCTAGGGCTGGGGTCGGATGAAGGAGGGGCCCCCAGGGGAAGCCTCCAGGGTAAGAGTCTCTTTCTTCTTGCCCAGCTGAATTCCAAGATAACCCTGGGGACCAAGGCACAATTCTGTGAGAAGGAGATTGGAAATGGAATTTGACCAGAAACCTCAAACAAAAACTGGCCTGCCAGACACGATGAAGTAAAATGAACTACAAAAAAGCAATTGAGGTAATAGTTGGAGTCTTGACTCAATTTCTTTGCATTGCTGTCCAATTGGATTCAGATTTACTTATGTAGCAGAAAGAATGGAAACTTTCTCCTTTTGGGAAAAGAATACTACCTGTAATACCTATATATTTGGAGTCAGAGGACTCAGGCTCAATTCATGACTCTGAGCTTTATCACCTATGTGACCTTGGCCAAACCTCTCTCTGGGTCTGTTTCCTCATCTGTAAAATGAGGAGACTTGACTAGATGATCCCTCTGACCCCTTTTAGCCTTAAGTATTCTATCATTTGGTGAACTTTTAGCTTGAATTCAGAATGTGCAGGCCATCCCCTTTGCTAGGTGTTTTTCTTTCAACTATAGAAACTATTTTTCCTATCTACTATCATCCTAACTACCGTATTTTGCTGATTCCTTGAGTTTGGGGCAGGGTTGGACTCCCACATGGAGTAAGGGGCATGGGGCTTAGTGACCCGGATGGCTTGGTGGGGTGACTTATGCTATGTTCAGTTTTCTAGAAGGAGAGGAAGCAGCAGTGGCATGAGATGCTGAATACTGTCCCATTACCTGCTACTTTGCGGATTTGTTCAGTTCATGTGGAGTTTGTTGTCTTAACCTGGTGACTGGAATCTCTTCTAGGATTAACTAGACCACTCTCGGCTTTATTTGACATAGATCTCAACCAAAAGGATGCTTCAGGAGGAGCTAAAATAGGGGAAGGACAGCTGGTGCTTAGGGGATCCCGTCTTACCTTCTCCTGGCCCTGTGGTGATGTTGGCTTCAACTTCTGGCCCATACGTGAAGGTCTTGGCCCGGATTCGGAATCTGTAGGTCATCCCCTCTGCTAGGTCTTTCACTTTCAGCCACAAAGGGCTGTTCCCCTTTACATCAACTGTCACAATCTTGCTGACTCCTGCAAAACCAAGCACAAAGGATGGGGATTACAGGAATACAGTTTGCCCTGGGGTCCATGTGGGGAGCATTACTATAAGAGGCAATATGGTATATTGGAAAGGGAAGGGAGGTAGAATCAGTCGAACATAATATCTCACCAAGGATGGAGGAACTGCTTTGTCTTTACAAACCCAATGCTCTAAAATATAGTCAGTGCTCCTGTTTTGGGAGCTATTTCCCTTTCCCCATTTTTTTTTTTTTTTAGGACAGGGAGAAAGAATATTGGATGCCCTTCATTATATCTGCTAGCCGTTAGCAAGCACTGATCATACAGAAGTGAGAGATAAAAGATGGGACTTTTGATGTGATGATAAATGTACCATATCTAAGGGGATGACACTGAATTTGCTTTAAAGGGATTAATCCTATTTTTTACCAATGGTTTGTTTTGAAACCCTAGGGCATTCACCTGTCAGAAATTCTGGGTTTTTGCTTTTGGACCCTGAAGAAATCTACTTGGACCTCAATTTACCCTTTTGGAAGACAACTGCCTGTGTGGTCTGTATGGACTACTGCTGACTTAAGCAGCAGTTAAAATAGGAATCAAAAGTATCTGGCCCAAGGCGAAGGGGCTGGAGTAGGTGAGGATGGAGGGGTACGCATGTGTGTGCGTGCGTGCGTGCGTGTGTGTGTGTGTGTGTGTGTGTGTGTGTGTGTGTGATCACTATGAGGGGTACTGGAAGGGAGAGAGTGAGGTTCAGCAATAGAATCCTGTCACCGACTCATCTGTGGGAGCCTAAGCACCATCCTACCTGGAAGGCGGAGTGCTGAGATCCTCCGCTGAGTGCCTTTCTGGATGGACTCAACAGGGGGCCAGTGGCATGTGTACGGAGTCAGTGAGTTCCCCTCTTGCTTTCAGACAACACAGCCCCACTCCTGGTTCCCTCCCTTGTGATCCTATCTCTTTCTTGGGGCCCAGCTTCCTTTACTGTGTTCTAGAGTTTGACAATGCACAGTGCTGCTTTGGAAAAGAGAGCCGTGGGCACGCAGGTGGCAGGAGGGATGACTGAAGGGCCATTGTTTTGCAGACAGGGCCCTGGGGCTGACCCAGAAATGCTGGCCAGAGGCTGCGTTCCCAGGGTCCAATGGGCTCTCTCTACTCCATGTCCAGATGAATCTTCCCAGTTGGATTCTGGGGGAAATGAGGTAGGAGGGAGCTTGGGAGAAGCTGAAGGAGTGAGGGTAACAGTGAGGTGACCCCCTGGAGGCACTCCTCTTCAGGTGACTATAATGTCACCTGGCCCAACCCTCGGTCCTTGTACGCTGGCCATCAAGAAGAAAATGACACTGGCAGAAAGGAGCCAAACCCATTTCCTTCCCCCTCAGCTTCTCTTCCCACTAGTCAGATGGTTATCAATAATGAAATAACCAAGGAGTTATGGACACTTGGCTTGTGCTGGGCTCAATGCACTCTGGTTACTGTGGGGGCAGCCACCTCTATAAAGGGATCCAGAGGCTGTTCAAGAGACACATAGCAAAATACTGCCCAGGCTTAGAGGACAGGATGGGGAAGGATCCAAATGCCCTGGTAGAAGCTGCCTTGAGGAAGAGGAGTGGGAAGGAACTCCTGTAGGGTCCCGGAGACCTAGATTCAAATATCACAGGAGGATGTATAAGGCTCTTGGAGAGGAGGAGATACCTTCTAGGACAGGACCAGGAGAATGAGCCCTGACAAAACTAAGCCTGAGCAAGGTTGGAAATCTGAATCCTGTATGTCATTGCCCCTCGAAACTGAGTCTTCACTGTAGTCCTTAAGACTTGGTTTACCACAAAATTAATAATTATGTGCCAGGGAACATAGAGTATTCTGGCAAGAAATACCTGTTCATTTGTAAAGACTAAGTATTAAAAAGAGGCACCTGCATATCATCCTTCTAATTGTAGGGCAGCTCACTGCCACTCAGTTATCAGGCCTGGAATCAAAGAGACCTGAGTTCAAGTCTGGCCTCAGACTTGTTACTTAACCTGTTGTTAGTTTGTCTCAGTTTCCACATCTATAAAATGGGAACAATGGTACCCACCTCCCAAGGTTTTTGTGGGGATCAAATGAAATAATAATTGTAAAGCACTTAGCACGGTGTCTGGAATACAGTAAGAGCTACAGAAATGTTAACTACTACTGCTACTGCTACTACTGCTATTGCTACTGCTACTACTACTACTGCTACTACTACTGCTACTGCTACTACTACTACTGCTACTACTACTGATACTACTACTACGGCTACTACTGCTGCTACTGCTACTACTACTACTACCACCACCACCACCACCACCACCACTACCACTACCTGAGCTCTGCCAAAGTTATAAGGTTTAGGCAGTGCTACACATGAAGCTGTCATAGGTTCCCTGCTGCTTTCTAATCTTGTCAGGGACTACTCCAATCCTGCCCATCTTCCTGAGGTTTTACATTTTACTTAGACGAGCCTTAGCTGGATTTCATCTTATCCAGCTTCCAGTGAGCCATGGAATCAGGAGACCTGGGTTCTAATCCTGCCTCTGCCTTAACCTGCTGTGTCTCCTTGGAAAAATCACTTTTACCGTCCATCCTGAAAAGATGAAGTGAGATCAGAGGAGCTTTGGAACCAAATAGCTCATAGGGATACAGAACAAAGAAAGGCATCCTCACTTACCATCCACAGGAGTGCAAGGCTCATAGATTAATCGGTAGCCCTCAAGGACACCATTGGGGAAGAGAGGAGGCTCCCAGGACACATTTACTGAGGTTGTGGTCAACTCACTGAATTTGACTGTGCTAGGTGCACTGGGAGCTGCGGGGGAAACAAAAGTTCTTCAGAATTTATCACAAAGCCAAAGCAATCCACTGACCTGTTCAGTTGAGTAACTCGGCTGAACAAAGGACTATCTTTAGGGGAACGAAATCATTTTCAAGCTCGGTTTCCCCTCTTTACTATGGGTTTGGGATCCCCAATCTAGAGTACCTCTCTGACTCTGTCTTAGACCTCATAATCCTGACAAATCTGGTGACCTGATATTCTGAGACCTCTGAAAAAATGAAGTGCAAAGGAATCCAGTAGATCTACATTTATTCAGCATTTACTTCACACTAGGTGCTGGAGGCAGGGATTTATCTCACTCTGTGGTTGAGTTTCCTAGCTAGAGGGAGAGGTCCAAGATCCACTGGCCCCTTAGGTTACTGTGGGACAGAGAGATTTCCTTTGTTTTTATATCATACCTTGAAAATTCTAGTGGGGAGGCAGGGTTAGAAAAGGGGAAGAGTGACAGTACAAGAAGGTACATTGAAAGATGTTTTTGCAAGAAGAGGAGACAAGACCTGGACCCTTTGGAAGACTCCCAGAGCATCCATGGACAAGCTCCATAGGTCTCTGAGGCTGCCAGGGCCTCCCAAGGAGGAATTGGAGAACCGGAGACTATGGATCTGTTGAGGGCATTCAAGCCACTCACAGAAGATGTTTTCATAGCCTCCAGACCCCTGGAGGGACACTGAAAACACAAAGTCTGAGGGGGCCAAGGAGGGGGAGAGGGGAAGGGGAGGAAGGGAAGGAAAAAAAGCCCCACAATACAACCCACTACAGCACACAATTCAGAAACATGTAAAGAGGCTCCAAGACTGATAACCATGGCTTTATTGTCCGGCTCCACCTTCCCTCTGAATTGGAGCTAGGCCCAGAGGCCACTTCCGCCTCGGACTCTGGGGAAGTGGTGTCAGCCAGCAGTCTTTGAAGGAGGAGAGTTCAGTGCAGTCTAGTCTTGCCCCCCTGTACCCTGCGCTCACAGGAAAGTGGAGACAGAACACAATGTCTTCTCTCTTCCAGGAGGTGAAGTTTCTAAATAACCAGAGAGCATGCCATCTGCTAAATATACTAACAGGAAGGAAAAGGGGCCCAGATAGTTAAAAACAAGACAGAAACAGTCCAAATCCAACACTTTTATATTTGACTTTGGAGTAGAGAGATATCCACTCACACACAGACATCTGGTTCACACTGTCTTTAGTCATGGCTTAGATTGCTGGTATGGTAGATGGTGATAGCAAAGAAATACACCAGGGAAGGGGAAATAATCCTCCAAATGGATAAAGAGACACTGATTATAAAGTTTACAGGTACCATAGGATGGGCAAAGCCAGGAATGCTTGAAGTCCAGCTGGAAGAGGTAGAGGAATAAGATATATGTGCTGCCCACCTGTTAATTCATGATACTTTCTCCTAATCTTAGATCTAAGCCTCACTTTTCCATTCTCCCTTCACCCTTTGGACTCTAGCAAAGACTAATATTGCCCTGGTACTTGGCTTCTCCCATTCTCCCTTCACCCTTTGGACTCTAGCAAAGACTAATATTGTCTGGTACTTGGCACAGCTACTTCAATATTGAATAATAAAAAAAAAATCTTTCTCTTTAAACAGTAACCAGGTAGGCAGGTGCTCCCTTCTTGAGCCGGAGCATAATCTGAGCTGGGACAAGAATGAATGCAGGGAGTATCTCCCATTGCCCACCTGCTTGTTGGGTCCGTCCCTGGCTGGGAATGCTCCGTGGCCCATCACCTGCGGCATTGAAAGCCGCCACACTGACCAGGTAGGCAGTGTAGCCAGTCAGGTTCTTGAGTTTCACGCCATTCTCAGGCAGGAAGAGTGTCTTGAGTCGTTCTGTGCTGTTCTTCCGCTGTGCTTCCCAAAAATAAATCTGTGGGCAGAAGTAATTGGAGGGAGGTGGGTGAGGTTCAAGACATGAGGCTTCCCAGCCCCCATAAGGTATGAGTCTTCTGAGTCAATGAGAACAGACTTTATTTGAGTTGCTTAGGAAATAAACAAGGAGACTGCACATTTAGCTCTTTCCAAGAATCAAAATGAAGAATTCTGCAGTGGCCCTTCTATAGCCACCAAGAAGAAATACTTTTTTTCTCTCATGTTTACCTATAGAGAATGTCTTGTGGGAGTCTGATAGAGAAAGTACCAAAGCTCTGTCTAAGTGAAGCTCTTTTATGTACAAATTATTTTATATACAAATATTTTTTATGCACAAATTATTTTCTTTAAAGTATATTTCAAATTTAACATATTAATTCTAACACTGCTTTGCTTATCTATGTCCCCTTCTGAAATTTCTTCTGTCCCCTTCAGAATTTTGTATTTTAAAATTTATTTTTAATTTACAACATTCAGTTCCACAAACCTTTTGAGTTCCAAATTTTCTCCCTTTCCCTCCCTTCCCCCCTCATTCCCTTCCCAAGATGGCATAGGCTCTCTCTATATACACTCACATTAAACATATTTTCATATTGGTCATGTTGCAAAGAATTAGAACCAATAGAATGGACCATGAGAAAGAAGAAACAAAACAAAGGAGAAGGCAAATAGTATGCTTTGATCTGCATTCAGATTTGGTAATTCTTTCTCCGGACGTGGACAACACTTTCCATCATCAGACTTTTGGAGTTGTCTTAGATCCTTGCCTTGATGAGAAGAGCCAAGTCTTTGAAAGTTAGTCATCACACAATGTGGCTGTAACTGTGAACAATGCTCCCCTCATTCGTATTAAGTCTTTCCAGGTTTCAGAATTTAAAAAAAAGTTTCATCCACGCTGATTTTATGGTTATCAGTAACACTCCATTACTACCCTTAATTTTCCCCTTTCTGCATCCTTTAAGAAAGGTTAAAGCCCATGCTTTAGTCAAATAAGTACAGTCAAGCAAAGCACATTCTCGTGTTAGCCATGTTTGAAAATGTATGCTTCCTTCTGCACCTCTAGCCCATCACGCCTCGGCCGAGAAGGGGGAAGAGGGAAGCATGATTCATCATCAGTCCTCTGGAGTCCTGACTGGCCATGGCATCACTCAGAATTCTCCAAGCTCTCACAGTTGTTTTGATTGTTTCATTGAATACAATCTTGTAGTCATGACATAAATTGTTCTCCTGGTTCCAGTCACTTCATTCTGCATTACTTCATCTAAGTCCTCCCAGCTTTCTCCGAAACCATTCCTGTCATCATTTCCTATGGTACAATAGTACTATGTAACACTCATATGCCAAAATTTGTTTAGCAACTCACTAATTGATAGCATCTATTTTGTTTACAGTTTTTTGCTAATACAAAGAGTCACTATAAATATTTTTGTACATATGAATTTTCCTCACTTCTTTGATCTCTTTAAGGTTATATAGCTAGATGGTGCAGAATGTCAGGACTGGAGTCAGGAACTTACCTTTGTGAGTTTAAATCTGGCCTCAGACACTTACTAGTTGTGTGACCTGGGCAAGTCACTTAACCCTGTTGGTCTCAGTTTCCTCATCTGTAAATGAACTGGAAAAGGAGATAACAAACCACCCCAGTATCTTTGCCAAACCCCAAATGGGTTCATGAAGAGTGTGACATGACTGAAAAACAACTGAACAACCTAGACAGTCACTTTGGGGGCACAGTTCCAAGTTTCCTTTCAGAATGGTTAGATTGATTTATAGCTCTATCAAGAGTGTATTAGTTTGCTGTTCTCTCATTTCCCCACCAACAACCATTATTTTCCATTTTTGTCATATTTACCAAACTGATAGATATGAGCTAGAACTTCAGTGTTACTTTAATTTGCACTTCTCTTTTTATTAGTGATTTGAAACATGGTTTTCATATTGTTGACGGTTTGCCTTTCTTATTTGAAAACTGCTCATTCAATATCCTTTGATTATTTATCTATTAGGGAATAGTTCTCATTCTTATGTATTTATATCAGTTCCTTATATATTTTGGATATCAGTCCTTCTTCATCAGAGAAATTTGCCGCAAAGATTTTTTTCTGAGTTAACCAGTTCTCTTTTAATTAAATAGATTTTGTTTGTGCAAAAACTTAAATTTTATGCAATCAAAATGTTTATTTCTTTTACTGTGATCTTCTCTGTCTCTTTTATAGTCAAAGATTCTTTCCCTCTCCAGAGTTGTGAAAGGTATTTCCTATCCTACCCTTTTAATTTGTTCATGATATGATCTTTTATATCCAGGTCATGTATCCATTTGGAGAAGCTTATTGTGGTACATGGTCTCAGATGGCGGTCCACATCTAGTTTCTGTCTAACTCCTTTCTGGTTTTCCTAGCAATCTTTGTTGAATAGTGTCCTTACCCTAGTAATTGGAATCTTTCAGTTTCAGGGTCTTAAATATCTAACTTGTTCCATGGACAAACTTTTCTATTTTAAAAATCAGTACAAAATAGTTTTGATTATTGCTTGTGGTATAGTTTGAGACCTGGCGCCCCTGATCCTCCCACTTTAAAAAATGATTTTTCTTTAAATAGTTAACCTTTTGTCTTTCTATAGATGAATATTTTTTCTAGTTCTGCAAAGTAATTAATCCTTTGGTATTCTGATTGATATGGCATGAAAATGTAGAGTAAGTTGGTATTGTCATTTAAAAAATTATATTGGTACATCCCAACCACAAGCAACTGGTATCTCTCTAACCTTCACTGGTTCTTGATTTTTTTTCCTAAAGTTTGTTTTAGTCTCCCACATTTCACTGGATCTGGCTTCTTTCTCTCTTTTTTCTCCCTTTCCTTCTTATTTTCTCTGTCTCTCCCCCCAAGTTTGCACTGGTTAGAAGAGTTTATTTCTGCTTCTCATCATTTCTCTTTATCATAGTACTATCTGGAATTCTTTTCAGATATTTGCTGGGGTGTGTGTACGTGATCTGGGCTTTCTGCAAACTTTCCCATCCGGAAATAACCCAGCAAAGCTCTTAAACCTTAGCATTTTTGTCATTCTAGAGCTCTGAAAGGGGCCACAGGCACTTCCTCTATAAAACAAGGGGGATAAACTAGATAATTTTTAATGACAATCCATCTGAGGTCCTGTAGTCTATGGATCGCAACCTTAATTATGAAGGGTGGAATCAGAGGAAATTGAGAAATCATCTTTGCAATTTCAGGTAATCTGGCTCCACCTGCTGGCTCACTCCAAGGCAGCAGCAGAACCAAAGGATTTGTTCTCAGCTGGCAAGTGGGAGAGCAGGACAGGCTACTTAGATATGATGCACGCAGCCTGTTATGGTAAATTGAATTCTCCTTTTGATAAGGAGCCCAGAAACCAGGCTTATTGGAGCTAAGCTCTTCCTTTTTCCTATGCCTTCCCTCAAAGCTGTTCAGTCATTTACAGTCATGTCTAACTCTTTGTGACCCCATATTGGGTTTTCTTGGAAGAGATACTGGAGTAGTTTACCATTTCCTTCTCCAGCTTATTTTATAGATAAGGAAACTGAGGCAGACAAAATTAAGGGATTTGCCCAGGATCACACAGCTAGTGAATGTCTGAGGCCAGATCAGAACTCAGCAAGGTGAGTCTTCCAGACTTCAGACCTGGCACTCTATCCACTGTACTACCTTCCTGCCCTCATTACTCCCTCATAGACTCTTCTCTAAAGAATGGCCATGAGTATAGGTAAACACTTGGCTGTGTGTGGAGCATCTGTCTAGGCAGGTCTTTATAAATACTGGAGCATGTAAATATATATGAGTGTATGTATGGAGTATATAGGTGTTTAATCTACATCTGGACAAGATTCTTAAAAAGCTCAGATATCAACTTGCTGACAAAGGTCAGTAGAGTCAAAACTATGGTTTTTCAGCGGCAAGGTACGACTGTAAGAGCTGGGCTATAAGGAAAGCTGAGCACTGCAGAATGGACACTTTCTAATTGTGGGGCTGGAGAAGAATTTTGAGAGTCCCTTGGACAATAAAGAGGTCAAATCAGTAAATATTTAAAGAAATTAATTCGGGCTAGTCACTGGCTAGTATTTAGCCAAATACTAAAGCTGACGCTTAAATACTTTAGCCACATAATGACAAGATGGGACTCACTGGAAAAGATCGTGAAAGATTGAAGGTAAAAGGAAAAAGGGACAGCAGAGGATGAAATGGATAGTGTCATGGAAACAATGTACAGGAATGTGGACAGATTTTAAGAGATAATGGAAGATAGAAGGGCCTGGCAGGCTATTTGGTGTATGGGGTCAGGAAGGGTCAGACACAGAAAAACAACAGCAGCATCAAATTTTACATTGTGTTTGTACTTATCAGTGTATATATGGTTCTTCAGCCAATGTCTGATTTGAGTGCCATGTCATTTTTAGATTCATTCGTTGACATAATGTCTATTTGGGAGGCTAGTAGTAAATCTGATAGGTTAATGGTAACACTGGCAGCTTAGCTAATAATGTTATCTGGGTGATACTTTAAAAAAAGAGGCAATATGAGAAGTGGGATAGAGAATGGGACCCAGAAGGCCAGGCTCAAAGATTACCTCTGATACTTAACTGTATTATGATAGTGGGCAAGTAAATTAATCCCTCAGAGTCAAGGTGTCATTACATGCAAGATGGGGCTAATAATTACTGTGTATTTTATTTCATCGGCTTGTTAAGACTTTAGAGCCTAAGTGAGATAATTTACCTAAAGTGTTGTGCAAATTTTAAGTCACTAGCTTAATATTCTTATTATATTGATTATAAATTGGCTATTTTAGTTAGCATCAAAAATTAATTGGCTAATGTTAACATTAGACAATTCCACTAACTAGGCAAAGAATGGAAACTATAAATATATATGCACATAAACATGTGCATGTTTACATACTCATATATGTTTTAGTGGGAGATACATATACAGAGACACACACATACATGTATGTACACATACATATATATGATCTAGTATCAGTCACATGCAAATAATTACACACACATAAATATATATTTGAGGGACATCGTACTGCACTAATAACTCATACCACACTTAATTATAAACCTTTTTATTATGCATTTTACTTATTTCATGTATATAAGAGCTGGGCCCACATCATCTATTTCCAGAGGCAGTTGGTGGTTTAATAGATTGAGTGTTGGGCCTGAAGTCAGAGAGATCTGAGTTAAATCAAACCTCTGTGTGACCCTGGCCAAGTCATTTTAACCACTGTCTGCCTCAATTTTTTCATCTACAGAAAGAGATATCATAAAGACAGCACCTTTCTCGCTGGGTTGTTGTGAGGATCAACTGAGATTATGTATATAAAAAGTGCTTAGCACAATGCCTGACATGTAAGCACTATATAAATGTTTATTTTCTTCCCTTTTTTCCCCACAGTGCCTAGAACAGTGCTAGGATTTTTAAAAAATCCTTGTTGAGTGTGTGTATGTATGCACAATCCTAATTGTTGAGTGTGTGTATGTATGCATATGGAAGTTTGTCTCAATGTCTGCCTGTGAGATTCCCATTCTTTAACACCTTGCCAGGCTGGTGACTGCCCAACTGTTTTTTTTGGCTCTTTTTCACTCCAATGCATGGGCAGCATATGCTATAGGCACAATGTTTGTTTTTCCCAGCTGTCACTGCCAAGTGTTCCAGGGTGACACCTCTAATATGTCTTTCTGGCTCTCTTGGCGAGATGCCTTCCTTGAACCTCTGGAGGGCAAGAAACCTCAGAACTGGCTCTAGTCTCCATCCCATGAAAGGTACCTTAGGAACTGAGGCAGGATACTAGTAGTGGGAAATGAGTCTACTACAGACAACCTAGTCTAGTGGCTTGGCCAATTTCCCTTGTCCACAGTAGGTCTGATAATGGAGAAAGCAATCAGGAATTTGACCCAACGGCCTCAGAACTTGGGGCTGTCTCTAAAAATGCCAGTGTAGGGGATAAAAGTTTAGGAATCAAAAGACTGGTTCTTTCTGTTCCTAATTTTGTTTCCAACAGTCCTTTCCAACTCTAGATCTGTGTACTTCTGGTCCCTGTGTCTCCCCTTTCCCTTGCCCTCAACTGTTCTTGTTCAGGAGAAAAAGTTCGTATTTACAGCTAGCGGGGACAAGAGAAGCATGGGCTTTGAATCTCTGGGCTTTTATCTTTAAAATGGGGTCAGTATTCTTGGTTACACCTACTTTATATAGTTAAAATGTCAATACTTTACATTTCTACAATGCCTTTTTTTTTTTAAGAGTTGGCATTCCCCCTATCTTACCCAGGCTTGAAAGTGCAGTGGCTACTCACACACCCAAATCCACCATAATCACAGAAGTTCTGATTTGTTTTATTTCTGAGCATCTTCTGTGCTAATCACTGGTGGATTTCGGCTTGTGAGTAGCGACTACACTTTCAAGCCTGGGTAAGATGGCCATCTCTCCTTAGTCAGCAACCTTCCCCTGCCCCCCCACTCCATCCACCCTATTTTTGGGGCTTATCATATGGGTGCCAGGCTTAGTGTGGACGCTCTGTCTTTATGCCTACTGTAACTGAGGAGAATTCTAGAAGGTCAAGTAATCTACCTGACTCAATTTCCCTCAGAAGAAAGAACTGCAAGCATAGGCCTCCATACTCAGCTTCTTCAGGGCTTTAAGGAAACAAAGTCCTGAAAAGTACATTACCCACAATAACCCTGTGAAGTAGGTAGTGTAAATATAATTATCTTCTTTTTACAGGTAAGGATGAGATTTGCACACATGTATAGACACATGTATACATTTATATAATTATAGATACACCCATCCGTACAACACACACATCCACATATGTACAAACATACAACACATATCTTAGGAATGGCTCTATTTTCAGTATAAGATATGAACTGGAATTTGCTGCAATGCATTTTGGGTTGTTTATTATTATCGTTAAGACATAACACCTCTGAAGGGTCCCAAACTGGATAGAGAACCCTCATTTAAGCCCTTTGGGAACACAGAATCAGAATTGGAAAAGACCTTAGAAATTACTTAGTACAACCCTGGCCCAATCCATTTCATAGAGGAGAAAGCTCAGGTTAAGAAGAGGACGTGATGTATCCCAAATCACTTATCTGGTAAGTGGTGAAGCTGAAATTTGATCCCAAGGCTTCTGACTCCAAGCCACTGCTCTTCCCATAATGCTTTGTTTCCTGACCAATGCTGTTTTCTGTCTTTGTCTCAGTTCTGCAAAATCTCTTTGAATTGGGGCTCCCCATGCCAAAGGATTGGGAGAGCATATGCCTTATTTACGAAATGGGTCAGCCAAAGCCCAGGAAGGATGAGCCCATCCTTCTCCCCTTCCCTCACAGTTGGGATTGTTTTCACCTGGGAAAAACTAGATGGTTGTATGGTGGAGAAGGTGAGAGAGAGAGAGGGAGGTCATAAGATCTTAGAAGCCTAAATTTAGAAGTGGAAGGAATTTCAGCACTCATCTAGTCTAATTTCCTCATTTTACAGATGAGGAAACTGAGGTTCAGGGAAGTGAAGTCATTTGCCCAAAATCATATAGCTAGCAAATGGTGGAGCTGGGATTGGAACCCAAGCCTGCCAACTCCAAATCCTGGGTTCTTTTTCATAATAACACATTGCTTTATTTTCTAGATGCAGAAACTGAGAACTGTCTAAAAATATTTGAAAGGCTGTCATAAAGAAGATATGTTAACCTGGGTGTGCTTGGTCTTAGAGAACAAAGCTATGAGCAACAGGTGGAAGCTACAGAAAGACAGGTTTAGGTGTTGAGTAAGAAGAAACTTTCTAATGATGAGAACTATTCCCCCTTCATTGAGAATCTTCAAGCAAATCCTGGATGATTGCTTCTCCACCAGGTTTCAGAGGGGATTTTTACAGTTGGACCTTTTACAGGTGCCATCTAGCTCTGAGATTCAGTGGTAACCTCTGTACTATGATAAGACATTAGAGAAGGATTTGAATGGAGAAATGGATGGAGACTTAAAAGAGGACTACAAGACCTGGACCTAGCAGCAAGCAGCCCAGGTTGGAGATAGATAGACCAGAAGTGGAGCTGGGGCTGGTGACTAGGAGGGAAAGGTCTCAAGACCAGTGAACCTTCATGAGGAAAGCGCATGATTGCTTCCTCAACCCTACCCCCATATCAGAACCAGGTTAACTCATCGTCTGTGTGATAGTCCTTCAAATATTTCTTTTCCTTCAAATATCTGAAGACAGTTCTCAACCTGGTTCTGCCATTTACTGAGTACTACTGCTGCTGTTCACTTGTTTACAGTCATGTCCGACTCTTTGTGACCCCATTTGGGATTTTCTTGGCAGAGATATTGGACTGATCTCTCTCTCTCTCTCTCTGGCAAAGATACTTGCCATTTCCTTATCAAGCTCATTTTACAGATAGTGAAACTAAAGCAAACAGGGTTAAGTGACTTGCCCAGGGTCACCCAGCTAGTAAGAGTCTGAGGCCAGATTTGAACTCAGAAAGATGAGCCTTCTTGAGTCAAGGTCCAACACTCTATTCATTGAGCCACCTTGTGTAAACACTTAATCTTCACTTAACCTTTAGCAAAGCCCACCTGGACTCTATAGTTCTACACTGGGTAGGGGGAGATTGGGGGATGCTCCTCCTCCCTAATCTGGGATAGAAAACAACTGAGAAGTCTTCACAACTAGAACCCTGCAGGTCATTATATAGATGGCTCAGGCTTTGGTCTCTTTCCCTGTTTGGTTTCCAAAGAACATTTTATGTACCTTATAGCCTTGGATGTCACCATTCTGCGCTTCCAATGGAGGTGGTTCCCATGTCACGTCTAGCTGTGTGGCTGTGGCACCATGGACAGCTACATTTTGTGGGGGTGCAGTAGGCACTAGAAGATGAGCAAAAATGAGGTTGATTATGTGTGTATGTGTGTGTATTTGTGTGTGCTGGAGTATGCAGAGGGGCAGCCTAGGGTGGGTAGGGTCTCTCTACTGCCATATCTTGTCTGATTGGCATTAAAGTGTGGCTGGGAGAGGACCAAAGACAATTGGCATGGAAATGTGGGCAAGGGTGGACAATAGGACAAATAGGTATTGGGGGGAGGGACAAGAGAAAGGTCACCTCACTTTACTCACCTGCCTCTCCAACGAACACTTCCTGGGGTGAACTGGATGGCCCCTCCCCTACAGCATTGTAGACACTCATCCGGATCTCATAACGTTTGTGCTTACTTAGGTCTGGTGGAGGGGAGGAGGGAGAAGACACAGAAAGAAGTCACTGTGAAGGTGAGGATGTGTATGTGTGGAATTGAGTGCTCTGGACACTCAGGGAATGGTAGAGACAAGAAAGGGACTGGCCTGTAGTTCTGACCTCCAATGGAGCAGTTCAAAACAGACCTGGGTGTCCATTTCTGCCTCCTGCAACTGACAATAACCTTCCCTCTCTCTGGACACACCTTAGCTTTGCATAGTCTCCCCCTCCTACCTCCTGTGTCACATCTACTCTAAAGGTTCATATTCTTCCCCAGCTAGAGGAATGTGCTGGTAAATGTTTAACAACTGGCTGGGGTGGGGGTGGGAATGATGTATACAGATGACACACTTTAAGATTTAATCTTCATTTTAACATTTTATCATTTCCTTAGGTTTTGACAATAAACAAAACAATAAAACAAACGCTGATTTGTAGTGTTTGCCAATTTTCAAGGTGTAAGTGCTCACTCTGAAAATTTAACAATTACTTTCAAGAGCTGGTTAGAGCTGGGTCCAGCGCAGTCCTACCGAACCAGTTCCTTCTATGTCTCCTGTCCCACCCAGGGATCCTGCCAAAATCTGAATCTCAGTCCCTCTCAGGGTTTCCCAAGTTTCCTTATTCTTTTTTCCTTAATATCCCCATGTACAAAGCTGGGTAGCTTTTCCAGAGAACAGATTCCAACCTAACACTGTTCCTGTGAACAGATCCTAACCTTAACACTTTTTAAAGAATAACAATAAATAAAGGTAGGTCTAAAAGAAAGAGGGAATGAAAATGTGTCTGAACCTAGAGACTGCTCCCTCTAATCATACCCGTTTGGGTGCTTGTCAATTTTGGCCTTCAGAAGTCATCGTTGTGATGTTAGTAAGTGAGAGGAGGAACTTGGAGAGGATGGAGAAGCAGGGAGATTTTCTGGACCCAGTGTCAAGATTATGGTACAGAATAAGCAAATCATAAAGCAGAGTTCTGAACCTGGGGTTCATGGACCCTTTAGGGGACTGTGGAGAGATTTCAGAAGGAAAAATATGGTATTTTTCTATTTTCACTAACTTCTAGTTAAAAGTTAGCATTTCCTTCAATTATTTAAAAACATTATGCCGAGAAGAGGTCTATAGGCTTCGTTGCACCACCAAAGGGATCCAGGACACAAAAAAACAATGAAAACTCCTGCTCTAAGGGGTCTTGCCAAGCTTTGCACCAGAAGACCCCATAGAGTCCCCTAATAAAGCCTGGCAGGTCCCTCGATCAGTGTGGATCCATATGTGTGATGATAGAGCACATAGCATCCAACATCCCCAGCCTTCTGATCTCTCGTCTCCCATCTCATCAGAGGAGAGGATATGTATGTATGTGTGTGTGTGTGTGTGTGTGTGTATGTATGTGTGTATATTTTAGTTCACATTTGGTGGGGATAAATCCCCAATGGGTTTGAAGTTTGAAGTTACTGGTTTTTCTGTTTGCTAGGAAAAGGCTTGGGTGTGGTGGTGGTAGAAGTGGGTTGAGGTAGGGTTTGCTAGTTGTAGCATTTTGGTGGTAGAATGGTACCTCCTTCCCTACCTCCATTTCTCTGCAAAAGCAATATTAGGCACCCCACCCTCATCCTCTAATAACATGTCATGTCTTTGTTTTTACATCACAGTTGTTTCTGGACATACTGAACCATCATCGCCACAATGAATTCTTCCTTCCTAGAGGGGCAAAAACCATCAGACATAGGGATTTCACCTGATTGCATATAACATTCTGAAACTATACACCTTCAGCTCTTCATCCAAAGAAGAATGTTTCTACTCTACCTTCTTTCCCCAAGTCAGGAATCAATTTGAACAGTGGGTATGTTTCAAGAGAAGCCCCAGTCCCTGCCCAATACCCACTGGGGAAAGAGGGGAGTTCAGTTTAGAGATCAAAGCAGAGAAACAAGAAGACTTACTGTCCAGTTCATATTGCGTGAGACTGGGCCGGCTCAGGTTCCGCACAGCATACAAAGCTGTTGGCAGGTGTGGGGAGGTGGGGAGGAGGGTCAGAAGGGACAGAGTACATAGAGGTTAGTGCACGCACACACATTGAACATTTCACAGAGAGCAACCAATGATGTTGATGCTAGTATGGGAAGTGAGAGAAAGATGGCTGCTAAGAGAAATTAAGGATTCTCGTGGAAGTGAGAAAGGAACAACGTGGTACTGAAGGAGTGCGTAGACACTAGGTTAACAGCCACGTTAATGGGTGGGAAGCGAGGAGAAAGCTAGGATGAAAGCACCCATCATAGGGGGATGATCTTGGGCCCAGAAGATCCTCAAATATCCCCTTATTTACAGATATAGAAACTGAGAGACTCAAATGATTAGTCTCATATAGCAACTAAGTGAGTTGGTTGGTTATTGTCCTTTGTTCTCAAAGAGGACCAAAATGGCATCGCTATGTTGGGGTCAAGGTATGGAGTGTCTGTGGCTGATCAGATGAACTCTGAGGGTTCTAGCACAGGTCAGGACTAAATGAGTGTGAGAGCTGAGCCTTTTCTGATGGATCTCTCTATATTTTATAGGTAGAATCTTCAGGTCCACTGGACTACCCAAGGCTAATGAAGAGAGGGACTTACTTAGTTATATAGCAAGGGGTGGAAGTAGAAGGGCCAGCTCTAAGAGGTCCAACGTTGCAATCACTAGGCTACATGGACATTATGTGATTTTAGAAGACCAAAAAAAACCCCAAAAACGCCAGGGTGGGAGTACGATTTTGGAATTAAGGAAAGAACACACACATATACATACATATATTGTGAACATTTATAATGCATGTATATAGTGTGACTATAAAAACGAGATTTTTTTGCATGGCTTATGGAAACAGTTACATTCATTACTTCTTGGCTGTGCCATATATGAATACTCACAAAAACCCATAGGATAATTCCCTTGTGCTTATTTTGAGGTTATAAAACCCCCAGTTTCTTAGTATGCAGTGATAAACTGCATATAGTACAATCACTGCAATATTCTTCTAACACAGATGTAATCCTTGCTTCCCCAGGCAAATAAGCAAAGTGTCTCCCTTCCCCAGTGTCACGATCTCTGTGTTTCTTTGGCAGGTAAGTCTTAGGGAAATGGCTAAGTTACAAACAGGTTAAATGATTTGCCCAACACAACACAGTTAGTCAGTGTCAGAGGTAGGATTTAAACCCAGTTGCCTTGTCAGCACTAAATGTCCTATACTAGGCTGCCCAGACTATCCTGTTGTAGTAATAGTGCCTATTTCATAGGGTTGTTGTGAGGCTCAAATGTGTATGTAAAATGCTGTGCAAATGTTAAAGTGTAATATAAATGTGAGCTACTATATTATTACTCATTATAGAGGCCCTACTACATCCATCCATCTGTGTATCCATCCATCCATCCATCTATCTCTCTATCATCTCTGACTAAATATCTTTATATATCTATCTTTTTATTCCTGCATTATCTTTTGATAATTTCTAATTATCTTTCTATATTTAAAGTCAATCTCTATGTATATTATCTATCAATCTCTTTCTATGACTATTATCTATCCATCTATCTTTAATTATCTGTCCCTAATTATCTATCTTTGTCTGATTTTCTATATCTAATATCTCTCTTTTTCTACATCGGTTTATCCACTTATCATGTTTTTCTGTCTCTAATTATCTATGTCTATTTTATCTATCACCTCTAATTGTCTTTCTATATATATGTCTATCTGATTACCTATTTTATCTATCTGTATCTCTGTCTAGTTATCTTTCTAGCTTTGATTACCTATCACTAGTTATCTATATCATCGCTGATTATTTTTCTATATCTGTTTATTGATCTGTAATCTCTTTATGTATCATCTCTGACTAATTATCTTTCTATATCTAATAATCTGTATCTTTTTATCTATCAATCTCTAATTATCTTTCCATTGTTGTCTACTTTTTCTATATCTATCTTTTTATCATCTAATAATTTTTCTATATATCTCTATTTTATCTATCATCTCTATCTTTATATAAATGTCTAATTATCTAGTTCTATTATCTATCTATATCTGTCTATCTTTCTATTTTGATGACCTAATTATTTTATTATATCTATGTCTATCTGTCTACTGATCTCTAATTCTCTCTGTCTGTCTCTCTCTGTCATCTAAGTATGTATATCCGCCCCTTGAATTCTACCTTTGATCCCTCCTTGAAAGGCTATGCAAGTTCGGACACATCCGACCAAGTCAAAAAGGATTTGAGTGGAAGTCTGTTGATGAACTGTACATCTGCTATTTGAGGATTAGCATGGCTAAATTCAGAGCAGCTCATTACCAGTTTGGATACAGGGTGATGAATATTTTGACTACAGGATTTCTGGAGGCCTCTTATGAAGTTATAGAGTGGTTGTGATCAGCGTTGGTGGAGGGGGTACCCATATCAATGAAGTGACAGAGTTATTAGAATGTCTGTTCCTTGAGAGCTGAGATTGTTTCATTCTTTGCCTTTGTATCTATCCCCAGTGCCTAGCACAGTACTTGGCACATAGCATGCACATAAATGCTTGTTAAATGATTTTTTTTCTTGGTTCATTTGTTTTCAATAGTGTTCAACTCTTCATAATCCCATTTGAGGTTTTCCTGGCAGAGATGCTGGAGTGTGTTTGCCATTTCCTTCACCAGCTCATTTTACAGATGAGGAAACTGAGGCAAACAGGGTGAAATGACTTTCCCAAGGGGATTTGAACTCAGGAAGCTGGGTCTTTCTGACTCTAGGATGGGCACTATATCCACTGAGTCACCTAGTTGCCTGTTGTTGATTGATTCATCAAGTTACACATATAGTGTGTGTGTGTGTGTGTGTGTGTGTGTGTGTGTATGGTGCTCCCATTTTACTGGAGTCAGGTAGAAAAGTGAGGTCTTACAAGAACTTAGTAAACACAGTGATGGCTTAGACATAGTGACAGATTTCCTTAAGATGGTGCCACTTTTTTTTGCAATGAAGTCGCTTCTTGCTAGATTGAATCCCACTGATTTTTTAGGATACTTTGCCTGTTTTGAGACCCTTTCCCCCAAAGGTAGAGAGCCAAGATCTGGGTAGGGGAGTGCAACTGAGTAGACTGCTTCTCATCACAAGAACACACAGCAAGCAAGAAGAAAGATATCCTAGAGTTACTGAGCCTGGAACAGAGGATGAGGTTGCAAGGAGGAAAGAAGGGGCTGAAAGAGCTGACTGGGAATAGAATGGAGGGAAAAAGGGGTTTCACAGCTATCAGATGGCTGAAGGGCTAGCTAGCTCCAGGCACAGACTGAGCAACGAAAGGGTGAGTCAGAGCTTGAGGAGAGGAAGCCAAGCACCAGTGAAGTCTTGCTAGATTTGGGTAAGATCCCCTCATACATTTTCCCTTCTCTCCTCCATCCCCCTTTCTCCCCTCTCCCCCGCTTCCCAAGCCTCTGTACTCACAGGTGAGCTCAGCCCATTTGGTACTGGGATTATTGATGTTTCGCATCGTGAAGCCTCGCAACCCTTCATAGAGTAGCTCCCGATAACGGATCCGGAAGCCCAACAGGATTCCATTGATCTTGTCTTCAGCTGGTGGCTGGAGATGGAGGGGACCCAAGGGGGAGATATTCTATATCATATGCTTGTGAAGGGGACGATATTCCAAATCATAAACATGTAAAATCGCATATTATCTTCCTAAGCACAGATCTGACTGTCACCCTCCCCTCACCATAAACTCTAATGGCTCCCTGTTACTTGCAAGAACAAATATTAAATCCTTTTTAGCTTTTAAACACCTCCATAATCTGGCCCCTTGCTAGCTTTCCATTCTTCTTACACCTTATTTTCCTTCAGATATTTCATAATCTTGGGACAGTGGTCTCCTTGAGACTTCTGGCACAAGACACTCCATCTCCCAACTCTGTCTTTTCTCTGGCTGTCTCCTCTGTCTACAATTCCCTCCCTTGTCATTTCTGCATCTTGACTATCCTGGCTTCCTTCGTGTCTCAGCTAAAACTCGGCTTTCTACAAGAAACCTTTCTCCCTAAATGCCAGTGGCTCCCCTCTGAAATTACCTCCAAAATACCCTATCTATATCTTGTTTGTACATAGTCATTTTCATGTTGTTTCTCCTATTAGATGAGAGCTCCTTGGGGTAAAGACTGTTTTTGACTTCTTGGTACCCCCAGTGTGTAGCATGGTGCCTGGAACATAGTAAGTTCTTAATAAATGTTTGTTTACTGGGATATACTTACCCCACACATTTCTCTATCATTTATTTGTTATTTCAAGTATACTTCTTCTATACCCACTGGGTGTGCTGGTAAATATTTTGCAACTGCATAGTGTTGGTGAGGAAGTACTCAGGACACGCACTGCCTGCTTTATAAACATTTTCTCCCTCACTTTCTTAAATCTAGACAATCAACAAAACAAAATGCAATCCCTGATTTCTGAGACTGAAATGCTCATGCTGAAAACTTAATAATTGGTGTCTAGATTGGTATAAAATGGTATATGCTGGTTTCAATTCTACCATCTTTTGAAAGGTGACAGTTGGGGCAGCTACATGGTGCAGGGGCATAAAGCACTGGTCCTGGAGTCAGGAAGAGCCGAGTTCAAATTTGGTCTCAGACCCTAAGTGCCTCAAAAAAAAAGATACATAGGATTGTAAATGAAACCAATTGAGCATCAGCCCTGGAATCAGGAAGACCTGAGTTCAAATCCCACCTCAGATATTCACTAGCTGTGTGACCCTGCACAAGTCACTTAACCTCAATTGCCTCAAAAAAAAAAACTGAGAGTAATGTGTTGTTGGGATGAAAGTCATGGTGGTGGTAGTGGATGGGGTTGGAGAGGGAGAAGGCAGAAGGAGCACTTGAAAGAAGATATGGTTCGGAGTTTTGGGATCAATACTTATTAGTTATGTGACTTTAGATTCCTTATCTACCAAATGGGCAACATAACTCTTGCTCTATTCTACTCAGAGTTATTAGGATGAAAATCACTTAGTCAACAAGCATTTCTTAAGGACCTACTATGTGCCAGGCATTATGCTAAGCACTGGGGAAGCCAAGAAAGGCAAAAAACAAACAGCCCCTGCCTTTAAAAAGCTCTCATTCTAAGGAGGGACAAAATGTGTAAGATATACAGGATACATTCAATGTAAATGGGAAGGAATATTAAAGGGAAGGTTATGGCAGTTGGGAAGGAGCAGATCGGGGTGGGAACTAGGAATGGCCTCTTATAGCAAACAGAATTTGAGCTGAGCCTGGAAAGCCAGGGAAGGCTATAAACTGTAAAATGCCATATAAATTTGAACTATAGTATACAGGTCCCTTCTGTTCTAATGTTTCAACAGTGGATTTATCTGTGTCATGAAAATAAAAATAATATCATTTTTAAAAGCCAAGTCAACAAGTATGTATTAAATGCTTACTATGGGCCAGCCATTGCACAAACCACCAAACCCACAACTCTCACAAAGAGAAGCGGCATGGTGTTTTGAGGTAGAGGAAAGACTTCTGATATATGTGACAGCCACAAAGCCGGGGTTTCAAATCTTGCCTTTGTGACATACTGACTGTGTTTGACCCTGGACAAGTCACTTAACTTCTTAATAAGCATTTATATAATATGAAATACAATTGATATGGCAATGATAAGATAATAAGCACCTATATAGTGCTTTAAAGTTTGAAAGCACTTCACAAATATAATTTTGTTTTGTCTTCATAACAACCCTGGGTGGCAGGGAATATAATTATCTCCATTTTACAGATGAGGAAACTGAGGCAGGTAGAGGGGTTTTTTTTTTTTAGTGATTTGCCCAGGGTCACACAGTTACTAAGTATCTGAGGCAGGATTAGAACCCAGGTCTTCCTGACTCCAAGTTCAGCTCTCTATCTACTCTACCACCTAGCTAGTGAGTCTAGAAGTTAGGAAGAAGGTACTAACATGCATTGGGAGAGGGAGTTTCCCTATCTGGGACCCCCTACTCCCACCCCAAGTTCCCCATACCAATGAAATCACAGATTCAGTTCCTTTCTCTATATTCATGACCTCTCATTCCTAAGACCCCTATGAGGTATGGAGGTCAGGCATGTCATTATTGTTCCCCATTTAACAATGGGAGAAGCTTTGACCCAGAGACAGATACAGCAAGTTAGTAACAGATCCAGAAACCCAATTCTTGGTGCTAGAGGCTGCTGCCCTTCTTTCAGGCTTGGTGCCATTTCTGCTACAGCTGTTGATCTTTCATTCTAAACTCACTGGCCCAACTCTCCTTGGCGTCTCTGAGCTGACGAACGCACACAAACACACACACACACACACACACGCGCACACACACACACACACGCACACACGCACGCATGCACACATTCTTTGCCCTCCTTTTTCTGCTCATAGCCCCCATCCACAGGGATTTTATGTGTAGCTTAGGATAGTGAAGAGACATCAGAGAGATACTTTTTTAAAAAAAATTATACCAAATTTATGAAACCTCCTGAAATGTTTCTTGCTTTAATTAGCCCTTTAATTGCCTTTCAGCCTGCTGGTGGGGTTTTCATGCTCTCTGCTATCCTACTGCTCTGGTTTTAAGAAGTGACTTGTTGAGGTAGTGCTGGAGGAGACTGTATTTTTATTCAAAGGACTCTCGGATCTCCAGAGTAAAACTCATGAAATTTATACTAGATGCTATCCCTCTTAGGCTAGGGGTCAGAATAGGAACTTTTTCTGTAGCTGGGACAGCTGACTAAGGAAAGAACCCCCACTACTGGAGCGTAAGCCTTTCCTTTTGCCTTCAGCTTTCTCCCCATCTCCAGTCTCAGAACAATGGAAACTAGGATTCCCTTCTCTTGTCTTACCTTCCTCCGTCTGCATTTCTTTGACGGGGCTGTCCCAGAGCCCATTCAGAATTGCTGGCTGATGGGAAAGCTGGTAATCTCCCAGTTTGCTGTTCCCTTCTGTGCTCTCCCTCTATCCAAAAACTCATGCAGGTGACAGGAAGGCAGAAAACACTGCTGCCAACAATGAGGGTTCCCTCTCTACCTACTCTCCCCTCTCTTTCCCCCAGGCTGCCTGCTTACTCATAGAGCTTTACATGAGATCAAAATCAACAATTCCATTCCTTCTGATGAGATGGGAAAATTTCAGGTCTTACCATCTGCTCTGCCTCCATGCCTTGGCAGACTTCTAGAACCATCATCTTTACTACTTATATAACCTAAGGGCTACTGGACCTTGCCATCTCCCCTTCTTCAGCAGCCTTAGAATTTTGAGACCTTTCTGTCAACCCTGTAGTCAGATTTTTTTGCCTTTTTACTTTTAACAATATTTTATTTTTTTCCTCAATTATATGTAAAGATAATTTTTAGTGTTTATTTTTATAGATTTTGAGTTCTAAATTTTCTCTCTCCTTCCCCTCTTCCTAAAATGGTAAGCAATTTGATATAGATTATATATGTGTAATCATGTAAAACCTATTTCCATATTAGTCACAGTTGTGAAAGAAGAAACAGATCAAAAGAAAAAAAAACCCACAAAAAAAATTAAGTGAAAAAAGTACATTTCGATCAGTTCTTTCTCTGGATGTGGATAGCATTTTCCATCTTGAGTCATTTGTAATTGTCTTGGATCACTGTGTTGCTGAGAAGAGCTAAGTCATCCATAGTTGAACACAGACTTTCTTTATATATTGTCTCCTCCAATTAGAGAGAGAGAGAGAGAGAGCTCTTTGGAACAAGGGCTCTCAATTGTTCTAGGTACCCCTAGTGCTTAGTATAGTGCTTGTCACAGAGTAAGTGCTTAAGTGCTCCATTTCTTTTTTCATTCATTCATTGATCCATGCTCCTACGTGTAGAGAATCGGGGCAAACTAAGCCCAGGATCCTATAAGGTCAGTCTATGTCACTGTTCCTTGGACACTGAGGACCAGTGTCAGAATCTCTTCCAAGAAGAGACTAGAGGATGTGAGGAGAGAGCAAAGGAAGGGCTCAGAAGGTCACTGACAGGAACCTAGCACCCTGCCCCAAATCTTCTCATTCCCCTTAGGCCCAGAGGCACAACAAGCTTATAGGTGATGGTGGTGGTAAGGTGGAGGGACCGTCTGTTTTTGAGGAAGCATCAGTGAGTGTGTGACTTGGTGGAGAATTGAAGAAAGGAGGAGGGGGAGAGCTGATGATTTCCCTGAAAGGAAAGAACCTAAAAAAAGCTTTAAGCACAAAGCTAGGAAGGAAGGTATGAGAAAAATAAGGGACACATCTATTTCTAGGTTTAATTGCTGGGAATCCCTTCACTTGATGGTAGAATATGTGTGGGAGGACTCGGATGAGTCCCTTCTCTATATCTACAGTGCAATCCTTATACATGTGTTTTAGGAGAAGCTACCCTCTCTCCCCCTGTAGTTAATCTCTCTTGGTGCCTTTTCCTTTTCTATCTGAAAGAAGTATTAGGTCCATTCCTTTCTAAGGATTGGGTCTCGGCATATAGCACATCCCCATGTCTTTAGGAGATGGTTGCCCCACCCCTCCTTGACCTTCCAGGCCCTCCATACCTGCCAGGAGATCAGTACCGATGTGGTGGTGTGAGGGGTGACGGATAGGATGATGGGAGCTTCTTCTGGGGCTGGGGAGAGAGGGAAAATGGTGACATCCAGGAGCTCTGAGCCTCCCCTCAAGCCCTGAGATAAGCCCTATGATTCCTTGATGTTGGTAGATCAGTGTCAGTAACTCTTTGAGCTTCATAGTCCTGGGAGCAAGAAAATTACCCTCTAGCTGGAGAAAATGAGCCCAACCTGATTTCTTCCAAGATGGGGAGAGGGGCCTCCTGGGGACTACAAGGGAAGGACCAAGGACAGTGGACAACCCGCCCAGGGACTTTAATGCAACCTAAATGCCAATGGGTTTAGGTGTGTCTGATTCTCTTTTCCTTGTTCTTTAGGTCCATGGCAGTTTCTGAGAAGCTGCTCTAAGCACATCCACATTCAGAAGCAATGGCTTGGATTACTCTGGGTTTCTCAATCACTTTAGGATGTGAGAAAAGAGCAAATATCTGAACCAGAGATTAGGGTAATGGCTGTACAACCTGGTAGCTACCACTTAATATCATTTAAACTAGTTACCTTGAGTTTTTTCCACTCCTTGCTCCCCCAAGTCTGTGGCTACATTAAGACTGGTCACTCTCCACTCTCTTGGAGGCTATCCTCCCACCTTAAAGGCTGAGAGAGATGGAGAGTGTGCACAATAGCTGCTGCCCACTTGTAACTCCAGGAAATGGCTCAAGCTAAGGCTACATCATAGGTTGGGGAAGAGAAAGGGTCACTGACCAGCCTGTAGCGTGGTGAGGGATTCTGATTCTTCACTGTATTCACTGTCCCCGATGTCGTTGGTTGATTTGACTCGGAATTTGTAGGAGGTGAAGGGCTTAAGCCTGGCATAAAATAAAGAGATAATTTGATCAAATGAATGAATGATAGCCCAAGTTCCAATAGGACCTATGTCCCCAGTCTCTTTGCGCTCATTTGCCCATTCTGAGGTTGTAAGAAGGGGCATAGGTATTCTCATTCCCAAGTTACAAATGGGAAACCTAAATCCTGTAAAGGTTAATTGATCTGATCAACATTGAATGCTATAAGTAGGGGTAGATATCTAATGTACCACACGAGGTGGTATAACAAGGATACTTTTAATATTACTTTTTATAGAATCATACAGGATCACTGAGTCATAGACTTAAAGCTGGAAGGGAGATACCTTAGAAGCTATTGAGTCTAATCCTCTCATTTACAGATGAGAAAACTGAGGGACAGAAAGAGTAAGTGACTTTGCAATGGTCACACAGCTAGTAAACATCTGTGGTGGAGAATGAATGAAGAGTCTTTTTGCCTCCACACTCAGTGATCTATCCATTGCACACAGGCTACATTCATTTATTTTAAAGTAATGTTTCACTGATGCCTTTTAGCTTAAAGCACTTGTTCTTTTCTTACATCCTAAAGTTACCCACAGCAAGAAACCTAAAGCAATCCAAACAATGGCTTCTGAACATGCATGTGCTTAGAGCATTGTATCTGGATATAATGCTAAGCTTTTAGCTTTGTACCCATCATATCTGGATATAATTCTCACCCCTCTCCCCAGTGAGTTATCACTTATAACAATGAAAAAAATAGTTAAGCAAAATCAAGTAACACAGTGACCTGGTCTCATAACATTCCATACCCATGGTCTCCCAACTCAATTGAAAGGAGGGAGATGCTTCCTCATTTCTTTTTGGTGACCAAGGTTTGTCATTATAGTTACTCACATTAGAATTCACAAATGTTTCATTTCAGAAAACTGTGCTTTCCACAGCATGCAAGTAGTAATTAAAGCATGTATTATAGTGAAGGCTCAAAGTCCCTTTTGTACAGTAACATGTAGGGATCAAAATTTTCAGATTCATTGAGGGGTGGAAGGGCTCTAAGTTTTCAACTTGGCCTATTTATATGTATTATCTTGTCTCTGTTAACAATACACAGCAAATGAGGAGAGAGAGAAATCAAGACCAGAGACCGCTGTCCCAAATTTCCAGGCTAGGGCTTTCTCAGCTCATGCATGGTAGCTTAATTTTTTGGTTTCCTTTAAGATCTAGCTGTGGGCAGGAAGCTGCTTAGGAAATTCACTTCAAGTTGCAAGTATTAGCTAGTGTGTGTGTGTGTGTATGTGTACACATACTCTTTGTCTCTGTCTTTCTGTCTCTGCAGATCTTTGTCTCTTTCACTCACTGTCACTTTAGTACCAAGGACAGTGTCATCAATTTGCTGAGATTGAGCTAGCTCTTCCCCAGATATTGTCATCCTCTCCCTGCATTCAAGAAACTTGAAAAGAGTCCAATATCTAAAGAGTTAAATGATAGTAGTACATTGCTTCAAGCTTCAATTTCTTTCTTTTTAATTTTTAAAAAACGGTAGTTGAAATTCTTGCTCATGTAAAGTGGAGAATAAAAATATATCCTACTGAAAATTAAATTACATTAAAGTCAGCAATCTGGAGTGTGGCTCAGTTTCCCTATTAACGATGAGGAGAAAAATGCTGTGGTTGCAGAGAATGGTTAATGAAAGACTGCAAAGCACCCCACTGATACTGTACTCTGGGCTCCAGAAATGTACAATAAAGAAGAAATTCTAATAAGTCATCATGGGAAACTGGGTTGGATCCAGGCAGGGAGGACAAGCTGGTTAGAATGGAGGAAGGGGGATCCAGGCAGAAGACTGAATGGGAAAGTGAAACTGAGAATGTAACAACTCCAAACCCCCATTACAAGAAAGTTGGGAACTACTGAATGGACTCAGAGGTTGGGGTTAGGAGAACAGAGGTGGGTGGAGTTTCAGGCTGGAATTGTTTTGTAAAACTCTTTCCGTGAAACAAATGAAAGGTAAACCCATGCTCTGCTTGGTCAGGGCGGATCCCCAGTACCAAAGCAGTATCCCAGGAATAGGGGTGGGGTCTCACCTGTCCACAACAAATGAAGTGGCATTGTGGGTCACCGAGGAGGAGTGCAGGGCCCACTTGCCACTGGGGAGTTCCCGGGTCTGGATGGTGTAGTAGCGGACGGGGGAGAGGCCATCACTACCTGGCTCCCAGGACAGCAGCACGCTCCGTGCCTTCACATTCTCCTGCTTTATTATGGGCTTGCTAGGAGGCTGTGGGCGGTCTGTAAGAGGGGAGACATGAGGAAGGTCAAATTTATTATTGAAAAACCCTAGACAGCAATAGGGCATGTGCCCTGTTGGCATCTTTCAGGGTAGAGAAAGGACAGCAAGAGCCTGAGCTGATGAATTCTGCTTTCTGGACTGGTGTCCTGACAATGAGGAACAATCAAGAAATGTGCATTTGCTGAGTGTTTCCTATGTGTCAGGCACTGGTTAAAACTGTCTTCAAAGAGGTTATTTTCTCACGAGGGAGACAAAATTGCATGTATATAGGATCATGCAAAAAACAAACAAATATAAGATAATACTATGTGTGCATGGGGAAGAAGGCTAACAAGTAGGGAGATGAGAAAAGGCCCATGTAGAAAGTGGAGTTTAAGCTGAGACTTGAAGAAACAGAGATCCCAAGAGATGGGAGGTGGGCAAAGAATGTATTCCAGGCATGTCGGAAAGCCAGTGCAAAGAAATGGAGGTGGGAGGTATAGCATGAAGGCCAATGTAGACTGCAGAGTGTGTAGAGGGGAATAATTCACAGGACAGGTAGGTTAGAGCCAGATCTCAAAATCCTTTCAATATCAATCAAAGGAATTTAAACTTGGTCCTAACTAGAGGCAATAGCAAGTCACTGAAGTTTATTCAGTAAGTGTGTGTGTGTGTGTGTGTGTGTGTGTGTGTGTGTGCGTGTGTGTGTGTGTTGATATGGTCAGACATGTGCTTTAGGAAAACTATTTTGATGTCTATGTGGAGTAGGGAGAGACTTGAGGCAGAGAAACCAAGTAGAGGACTGTTAAAATGGGCAAATAAGTGGTTCAGTGAATAGAATGTCAAGACCAGAGTTCAAATCTAGCTCCAGACACTTACTGGCTGTGTGGCCCTGGGCCAGTCACTTAACCCTCTTTTAACCTCACTTTCCTCATCTATAAAATGACTTTTGGAAGAAAATGGCAAACCACTCCAAGATCTTAACCAAGAAAACCCCAAACGGAGTCACAAATAGTCAGACATAACTGAAACTTATTAGTTGTGTGATGGTCATTTAATCCTGTTTGCTGTTCTTCATCTGTAAAATGAGCTAGAGAAGGAAATGGCAAACTACTCCAATATCTTTGCCAAAAAAACCCCAAATGGGATCACAAACAGTTAGATATGGCTGAAAAAAACAACTGAACAAGAACAAAAGGCCCCAACAAAATAGCCCAGATAAGAGATGACAAGGGTCCGAACTAGGGTGGTAGCAAATTCCAGAGAAGTTGGTGGAGGCAGAAATTATAATATTTTTCCAATTAATTAATGTGGGGTAAGAGTAAGGAGTCTCCAGTGGTGAACCTGAGTGACCGGAAGTGATCTTCGACACAAATAGAGAAGTTCAGCAAAGAGACAGGTTTTTGGAGAAAGAGAGTAAGTTCCATTTTGGAATTTGAATCTGAGATGTCTCTGGGATATCCATTTTGAAATGTCCAAAAGGCAGTTAGTTGGTGATACAGGCCTGGGGCTCAGGACAGTTACAATTAAATATATAGACGTGGGAATCATTTACATAGAGGTGATGATTAAACTCAGGGAGCTGATGAGGTCTAAGCTCATAAGTGAGAAGAGCCTTGGGCTTACACCCACAGGTGGGGTGACAAATCTAGCAAAGGAGGCTGAGAAGGAGTGGTCAGACAGGTTGGAGTGAGCTGAAAATTCAGAGAAGAGAGAGTCTCTGAGAGGAGAAGGGTGGTCAACAGTGTTAAATGCTGCAGAGAGGACAAAGAGAATGAGTGCAGAGAAAAGACCATTAGATTTGCCAGTGAAGAGAGGATTAGGAACTTTGGAGAGAGTAATCTTAGAGAGACAAAGTAAGCAGAGCTCCAGTTTTCAGATGGAGTCACCAACTGAACTATTCCAAGGTACTGGACAAGACCCTGTGGGAGAGAGTTGGTAAATTCCCTAGAGAAACTGTTCCACTGTGATGGTTATCTGGAATGGGATACCTGTGGGAAGGAAGGGAGGCAATCCATTGACTCTACAACAGGGGCTTCTACTTTCTTTCCTTTCACTCTCTTCTTAACCCTTTACAATCTGACTTCTGACCATAACATTCCAACTGCCCTCTCTAAAGTTACTAATGATCTCCTAATTGCCAAATCCAAAGAATCTTCATTCTTTTTGACCTCTCTGCAGGCTTTGGCACTATGGTTCACTGTTTTCCTTGACACTCTCTTTTCCCTAGGTTTTTGGGACACCACTTTCTCCTGGTTCTCCTCCTATCTATCTGACCACTTCCTCTGCTGAGTTCTCATCTACATCATGACCTCTAACCACAGGTGACTGATGGGACTCTATCCTGGGCTCTCTTCTCTTCTTCCTCTACACTACTTTACTTGATGATCTCATCAGCTTCCATGGAATCAGTTACTATCTCTATGTTAATAAAAAAAATCAGTTACCTATCAGACCCTCTGAACCTCTCTGCTGACCTCCAATATTACATCTCCAACCACCTTTCAGATACCTCAAACTGTATGTTCAGTAAACACCTTAAACTCAACATATACCAAATCAAACTCAACATCTTTCCCTCTAAACTAACTTTTCCCCTCTCCCCATCTTCTTGATTACTATAGAAGGTAATACCATCCTCCCAATTCTTCAGGCTCAAAATGTAGAAGTCATCCTAGACCCCTCCCCATATCCAATCCATTGTTAAGACCTGTCCATTTCACCTTCTCAACATCTCTCAAACACACTCCCTTCTCTGCTCTGACATTTCTGCCACTCAAGTGGCTCTTATCACTGCCGACCTGGATGACTGCAGTGGTCTGCTGGTTGGTTCACTTGCCTTAAGTCTTTCCCCACTTTGACCCATTTTCCAGTTAGTCATCAAAGTGACTTTCTTAAAGCACAGGTCCTTTTTGTCCTTTCCACTGTTCCACCTACCCCGAATCAATGGTTCCTTATAACCTCCAGAGTCAAATTCAAAATCTTCTGGTATTCAAAGTCCTTCATAACCATCACCTTTCCATTCTTCTTACACGTTCCTCCCCTCATATACTCTTCAGTATGGTGACACGGGTCTCTGATATTCCATGAATAACATGAGCAATGTTCCATAGATAATATCTTTCAGCTCTGGACATTTTCTCTGACTGGCCCCATGCCTGGAATGGTATTTCTTTTTATCTGTACCTATTGGCTTCTCTGGCCTCATTTAAATCCCATCTTCCACAGGAAGCCTTTCTCAACCCCTCTTCATTCTAGTCCCTGGCATCTCTTAATAATTTCCTATTTATCTTGTATATATATCTTATTTGTACATATTTGTCTTCTTCTTGTCTCCCCCATTGTCCTTGAGGCAGGGACTGTCTTTTGCCTCTTTTTGTATCACCCAGCACTTGGCATACAGTGCCTGATACACAGTAGGTGCTTAATAAATGTTTATTGGCTACTCAATCTCACGTGAGCTCTTCAGGCATATGAATTGGCCACTGACTTTAATTTCAGAGTCTCTGAGACCTGGCTTTGATCTATAAAGACTCTTGGAGTTCCTGGGGGTTATCAGGCTAGTGTTCCTTGTCCCACCCAAAGGAAAGATTCACAGGACTTGAGATCCCAATTTTCCTTGTTATCTTCCTACACCATCTCAATCTTTCCCAACCGTCCCCGGGCAGTTACCTCTCTTCTCTGTGGTCACTACAAGTGCTTCAGCTGCCTCCCCCCAGCCCTTACGGGTCTGGGCCATGATGCGGAATAGGTAGATAGATTCAGGCTTGAGACCAGTGGCGGTATACTGGCGGGCACTGGGGTTTAGCACCTCTACCGAGGCAGTGTTGGCTGTAGTAGTGTTGAGCCTGTGGGTAATCTGGTAAGCTGTGGAGAAGGAGGATAACACTGGAAAGCAGGATAGACTCTTTCCCCCATGCCCTTCAGTTCACCCAACCCTTTCCTCTAGGCAGAGAAGACCCTGAATCACATCTTTGATTTAGGGCTCTTTCCACTTAAAAATTCACAATACATTCTAAGTGACTGTTTTCTGGACAAGTAACACTGGACCAGATGAGGAATGACATGGCACTTGTGATCAGGAATTAGCAACATGGCATGGTAAAAGATGCCAACTCCTGGCACTAGGGGGCATTATGTACAAAGCAGAAACAGCCCATCCTTTCAGTCCTTAATATGATATCATTGACATTCTATAGAAAATGTGTGTGAATATAATAAATGTGAAACATACAAATATATATTTATATATGGTTATATTTTGGACTAACTTCGGTGATGTAGGGATTTTCTCTAGTGGAGAAAATCTATCAGTACATCTAGATATCTCTGCAACTTACAGTCTTAAAGATGTATCTAAGAGGTAGCATGGTACAGAGGTGGTTAGAGAGCTGGCCTCAACTCAGGAAAACCAGGGTTGAAGTCCAACCATATTGGCTATGTGACTCTGGGCAAGTCATTTAACCTCTGTCTGCCTCAGTGTCCAAGATGGTGTCCAAGTTTTAAAAATGGTTAGCAAGGAATCTAAAAGTTCCTTACAAAGATAAAATCACAAATCCAGTCAGCAGGGAACACTTACCATACCCACTCACACCCACTCACATACACCCACGCACACATGCTCACATATAAAATTGCACTGAGTCATTCACTATCTCCTAATTTTCCTCATAACCACAAGTATATAATTCACAAGAAGGCTGGCCAAAGTGGCAGGTACAATTTGTGGCTGCTAAAAAATGAGTAAATCTTTATAATAATATTAACAATGCTAATCAAACTCTCAATTTGATACAGTGCTTTAAGGATTACAAAAGGTTTTTATCACAACATGTTCTTTTTTCTCTAGCACATTTTTTAACAAATTGCTATAACCAGTTCAGGGAAACTTACACTCTTGGTCTCAAGTAGTTTATAGTTTAGAAACTCATTTTTATGGTATAGAGACTATATAGAGGTCAGGAATTATATGTGTGCCTATGTCCACCAGTATCTCTTCCTCCTCCTTGTCTACCTAGAATATATATATACATACACACACATATACATATATATGGGGCAGTTCAGTGGAACAGCAGATTGAGTGCTGGACCTGGAGCCAGCCAAGACTCATCTTTCTGAGTTCAAACCTGATCTCAGACACCCCCTAGTTGTGTCACCCTGGGCAAGTCACTTAACCCTGTTTGCCTCAGTTTCCTCATCTATAAAGTGAGCTGGAGAAGGAAATAGCAAACTACTCCAGGATCTTTGCCAAGAAAACCCCAAATGAGGCCACAAGGAATTATAAACCACTGAAAAACTACTGAGCAAATATTTACATATGTGAGATATATATTTGATATACACATCATATACATATACATATATGTATGTATGTGTATATCTATATCTAATGCCCAAAGATAGCATAAAATAAAAACTAGGAGATGGTGCTATTGTAGGGTAGCAAAGAAGGATTTTCTATTGGGGTGGTGCTCAAAATGGAAAGAAAGACATTGTTTATTTGACTGGCTAAGAGAGAATTGTCTGATTTACCAACGTCAATGACTCTTCAGGGAAATTGAGAACAGGGACTGCTTTCTGGACCATCAAAGGTCTCTTCTTTTTCTTGGTTTGGGCTCAAGAAAAACAGACTCAGGAGATGTCTTGCTTTATACTCTGAGATTCAGGGTTCCCCTGTAGGACACAGCCAATCACTGGACTTGGGTGGAATGAAAAGTGCATATTTCTTGTCCTCTACTTCTTAATTTTGTTGTTGAGTCATTTCAGTCATATCTGATTCTTTGTGACCCCATATGGATATTGCAGTTGTTTGCCATTTCCTTCTCCAATTCAGAGAAAACTGAGACAAATAGGATCAAGTGACTTGTCCAGGGTCACACAGCTATTAAGTATCTCAGGCTGGATTTGAACTCAGGAAGATGAATGAATCTTCCTGATTCTCTGTCCAGCACTCTATCCACTGTGCTTTTATTTATTTATTTAGCTGACCCTTATTTGCTTATGCTTAATCCACATTACTTAGAGTTTCCTTCCAACATGCATGCCCCTCACTGTCTGTAGACAGTCTGTCTCATCCTTCCTTGACTTAGAAACCTTTGAAAATGAAAGCTCTCCTCTGTATCTTCCAACCTCTAAACATGAACCTTCTCTACCACTCTGAGAAACAGCAAATCCCAAGATGACAGGATTTTTCCTCAAGGCAAGAAAACCAGGGTTCAAGTTTAGCCATACTGGCTGTTCGACTCAGGGCAAATCACTTAATGTCTTAATGTTCCAGGCAACTCTCCCGGATAGTTACAGAGGAGTCTAGGAATTCTATACAATAATAAAATCCCAAGTCCAGCAGAATGCCTGCATATGCACGTGCATGCTCACACACACACACACACACACACACACACACACACACAAACACAACAGCATAAAACCTTCATATTTCTAGAAGGGAGGAGGTTGAGTCTTACCTAATATAATGCCATTTGGGGCAGCTGGAGGCTGCCAAATCAGCCGGACTGATGTGGGTCTCACCTCTGGGAAGAGAATGCCCATGGGAGGTCCTGGGACTAGAATGGGAAACAGGAAGGTTGTGGTGAGATTCCCCCATGAAGCTCTGAGTCTTAGTTTGCCTCCAGTTGCAAGGATTTAACTGGCGGGGGGAGGTTTGAGAGGCATGGGAAGGTCAGTGGGAAAGGGGCACAGGCAGGAATAACAGATTGGCGTCCATGTTTAGAGATCCTTTTGGACTGTGTAGGAGTCAGTCAGCACAATCTAACAGGGATTTTTGCTGGTGTTTATCCTAAGTTCTCTAAGAGGACCACTGACATCATAAGGGTGTTCTTGACTTGTGCGTTATGGGTTTGTTTAGAAACAAAAAGAGACCTACAAGCACCTGAAGTGCAAGAAAGAAGTCCTCCCTCTTCTTCCTCAGGCCCTTGCCCTTTACTGATGCTTGACCCTGCAGATGTGCCCCAGTGTGAAATAAGAACAAAACTGGTAGGAAATTGGTATTCAAAGAATCTTTGGCAACTTGCCCTAAAGTGAGCAGGGAACTGAAGTAGAGACTGAGACATTCTCCAACTGCTGTCTCTTAGCAAGTCACAATCTAGGATTTTAGTGGAGTTTCCTGCCCTCAGAAGGCAGCATGCAGGTATATACAGAGAGGCAGAAAGCTCTGGATTCAAGTCCCTTCTCTGACACGCACCATCAGTCACATACTGTGACCATGGGCAAATTCTTTAACCTCTTAGTCCTCTAGGCCATGCTCCCAGAGTTCTCAAGTTGTAGGTTCCTGCAATGACAGAATTTCTTCCCCTGGGAACTCCATATACTAGTAAAAGCACAAAACAAGTCCCCATTCTACTAATGTCCTTCATGAATAGCAGTGGGTAAATATTGCAGTCCCTGAAGGATAAGCTTTTTTCTCGCAGCTGCTTTCCCTCCAGGAAAGACAATTATGTCTTAATTTCAAGCTGGGGTAAGTCTCCATGGTCAAGCATCAATAAAGGTCAAGGGACTGAGGAAAAATAACCTAAAATGGGATATGGGGTGAGTCTTAGTTCCCAGAGTCCCTCAGATGTGTACTCACCATCATCAAGGGTCCTCTCCAGGATAGGTGGGGAGCTTGGAGTGCCATCCCCAATACGGGTGAAAGCCAGTACTTGGATCTCATAGAGTACATATCGACCCAAGCCAGTGAGCTGGGCGCTGAGAGATGAGTTCCCTTCCACAAGCCAGAACTGAGGCTGGGTGTCAGAATCCTTCTCTTTATATACCACCTGGACATACAGAAGGACAGACAGTGTGAGGACCCTAGGGCTGGAGGAGTCAGAAAACCCCCAGTGGATCTCAACTTTCAGGGTTAGGGCCAGGAATAGAATACAGAAATTGGTGGCCTTTGCATAGTGTGACATGGTTTCCCAGGGAAATAAGTGTTGTGCTGGGGTTAGATGGGATACCAAAGAATGCAAACTTGATACCAAGGTATTTAAAACCTGTTAAATCCCAGTATAGGGAGGAAATTATCCCTCTTGCAACTAGATCCAGAGAAGGATGGTAACAGGCTAGAAGTAACAGAGCATATCAGTGGCAGAGATGAGAATGAGACTCAGGACCCCTAACCTATGGCTCCATTCTTGGGGAGCTGGGACCTTCTTCAACCAGGGTGCAAGGGTTCTTTTGCTTCCCACCTCCCACCCAAATCCTCTTCCCCTGAGCAATGGGAAAGCCTTGGACTGGGGACCCCAAGGAAATGGGCAGCTCATAACAGAGATGCTGTGGGACCTGAGTCTCCAAACTCCTTCCTTCTTTTCTCTCAACCTGGAACCCACCTTATAGCCCAAGACAAGACCATTTCGATCAGCCTCTGGGATTTCATTCCAGCGTACCAACATGCTGCTTGAGGTGGTGGCCAGTGCAGACACGTTGGTTGGACCCGAGGAGGGAACTGTGGGAGCAGAAGAGAACATCTCAGAACGGAAATTCTCAGTTTTGATGGGAAGTGTAGAAGGGCTTCTCAAAGAGAGAGGGAAATGCAGTCGACCTTCTATATCCCCCACTAACAAAAGGGAGACAGAAGTAATTCCCCAATGGCAGATAATTTCCACACTGACTTCTATTTGCTTCAGAATGCATTACATGCCTTTCCCACCAGAGATCTATGTCCCTAATTATATTTTGGTTACTATTAAAAGGAGTTTGCATGTCTTGAAAACATAATAACTAATAGTGGGAAGGAGGAGGCACTTGCTGGGTGGCTGGGGGAGGTGAGCCTGGAATCGATAATTTGCCATGGCAAATCTATAAAGAGGATAATTCATGTGTGAATCACGGACAACTGACTGCAACCTGGAGGGTCGTGAGGTCCCAGCAACTGGTTAACAGTTAGACAGCTGCAAGGTGGGGAGAGAGAAGGGAGACTAGCTTCATTCTTGTGTTTTCTAGGAAACTTTCATTTCATTTTTCCAGTCTTAATCTCTCTCAGACCCCTTGGGGAAAAGCACACCTCTTTAATGCCATGATCAAGGCTGTGGGCATAGAGGCAGAGTCCAACTAGATTATTTTTTTAAATTAATTTTTTCAATGAACAGACAATGATTTTCTCTCTCCTACCGAAGGAAAACAAAACCCTTGTAATAAATATGCACTCAAGCAAAACAAATTCCCATATTGGTCATGCCCAAAAATGTATGTCTTGTTCTGGGGAAGTGGAGTTGGTCCTTTTTATTTTTTGGTCATGAGGCAGGCAGCATGCTTTGTCTAGATCCGCCCTCCTCACCTAAAGGGAATAGAGGATCTAACTTGGGGCTGGGGTAGAAGCAAGGAATAGGAAATTGTAGAGAGAGAGCAGGTGCTCTGAAGAATCACTCTATTTGGCTGAGAAATGACATGCAACCTGAATACAAATGAACATTTTTGTTCCCTCTGCCCCTGTCCTTTACAACAGCTCAGATAACACTGTGTGCTGGAATAGTCCCAAGCTGTCTCTATATGCATACACAAAAAATTCCAAAGGGTGTTGTTGGAGGTATCAGGGTGGGATAAGTGTATAGGGCAGGGGACGTACCTGACTCCCTGGTCCTGCCTACCACGATCTGGCTCCAAGGCCCAGTCCCAATGGCATTGAAGGCCTGGACTTGTACTCGGTATTCGGTCCATTCTTCTAGGTCCTCGATGGTGTATTCTCGCTCAATTCGGTCATGGATCACATGGCTCAGGGTCTTGCCATGCCCATCGGATCGAGTGTACTTGATCTTATAGCCCACTGACTCTGGGTTCCCATTGTACTCCATTTCTGGGAGAGGCTGTAACAAAGTGGGAGAGATGAAGCAGAGAAACTGGAATCCCACCACGTCCCATCCCTCCTCTTCTGTAAGTCACCATTAAGAGCCTTTCTTACCCAGGGGAGCTTTATGTTTATTAGCCCAGCCCATTTTACAACCTGCCAAGAGGAGGCTAGATGCTCCCTCCTCGCCAAGTACATTTTAGTAATATTGTAAATCTATATTATTTCTGGTGACCACATGTGTTTTTCCTATTAGACCCTGAGGTCACAGACAGTATCTAATCTCTATTATGTATCCACTATATTGTTAGGTATCTTGTGGTTGCTCAATTAAATCTTGATGACAGATGGAGTGGTTGGTAGAATCACTGTAGGGCCAGGAGTAATCATCTCTGCTCCCATCCAACTTCCCACCAAGTTTTCCTCAATTGGCTAGTAAATCATTAGAAATTTATTAATTGTAGCAATTGTAGCAAAAATAACCTGGCTTTCCTGAAGCCTGGTAGTACAGTGGCTAGCGTGCCGGACTTAAAATCAGGAAGACTTGAGTTCAAATTTGGTCTCAGACACTTATTAGCTGTGTGATTCCAGGCAAGTCACTTAACCCAGTTTGCCTCAGTTTCCTCATCTGTAAAACAGAGATAACAGCACCTACCTCTCAGGGCTGTTGTGAGGATTAAATGAGATATAATATCAATGATATAATGAGATATAATATCAAATGAGATAATATTTGCAAAGTGCTTTGCAAAAGTGCTATATAATTGCTAGCTATTATACACTGATGATGACACTGATGAAGAAAATAATGTAGCTTCAACTAATAACTAGTCATCAGAAAAGCTGGTCTAGGCACTAGGAAACCTGCCTAAGATTGTGTGTGTGTGTGTGTGTGTGTGTGTGTACACACATAGTATATATATATATATATATATATATATATATATATATATATATATATGTACGTATATATATATGTATATGTATGTATGGATGTGTATGTATATGCTGAGAGAGACGTACCTCATTATTAGAACCATCTTTCTATCTAAACTCAATTCCTTCAAAGGCAACTTAATCCCCTTTTCTCCTGGTTTGATTCATAATACTGGAGTCATCCTTGATTCTTCCTCCAAGCTCAACCTATCGTTCCTATATCCAATTAATCATTCAATTTTATAGACTCTCCCTCCACATATTGAGTGTCCAATCCCTCCTCACCACTCACATGGACTCCACCTTGTTCAAGCCCTTGACCCCTCTCAGCTGGGTTATTTCAGTAAGTTTCTTTACTAGTCTTCCTGCCTTCAGTATCTTGCCTCTCCATTCTAACCTCCACAAAGCTGCCAAAGTGATATTCTTTAAAGCACGGGTCTGATTACGCCATTTCCCTGTTCAAGAAACTTCATCGACTCCTCGTTGTCTCTAAGAAAAAAAATACAAATGCTTCTTGGGTGTTTAAAACTCTTCACAGTCTGGCCCCGGTCTACTTTTCCTGCTTATTTCATTTAACTTCCCCTCATTCTTTACATGTCAGGCAAACAGGCCTATTCGTTGTTTCCTAAGTTTTGTGCTCCATAGCCTGTCTCTGCAGCTTTGCGAAGGTCTTGTTCTTCATGCTTGGAATGTTCTCCTTCCCCCCATCATCACTTCTTGGAAATCCAGCTAAGTCTTTATTAATGTGAGTCACAAATCTTGTTGCATTATTGGAATTCGCACTGCATAGGTCCATTGGACTGGAACCAATGACCATATTTCACATAATTATAGCTTTGAATAGTGCAAATTTGAATGCATGGGACCACTTCCCAGATTCATTATTTACACCAATCAAGACCTCCCTATCTTAGCTCCCTTTAAGACTCTCAGATAAGGGAACGATTCTTACATGAGGCCTTTCCTCATCTTTCCAGCTGTTATTGTTCTCTATCTCCTGACTCCATTTCCCCAAATTAGGATCATAGGAGTACAGATTTAGAGCTGAAGAGGAACCTTCAAGGCCAGTGAATCCAACTTTCCTATTTTACAAATGGAGAAAATGAGGCTATAAAAAGTTAAATGACTATCCAAGAGTTATATAGCTGATAAGTGTCTGAGGTAGGATGAAAATGCAGGTCATCCCTATTCTTTTTGAATAAAGTTTGTATTTACTTATCCCTCTAGAAGTTATCTGCTCCTTAAAGGCAGGGACAAATTCCCCTTTGTGTTGCCAGTGTGTACCAACAGACAGCATCTATAAATGCTTATTGAATTAAAGTCAGTTGAATTGCTCTTTGGAGATCAAGGACAGGTCATGGTCCTGTGTCTAATGATTAGGCTGGTGGGGCCAGTGTATCCAGCATACTACTGATTTAAGATTGTTTCCCATGGTTGTTAACTCAAGGTAGCTTGGAATATTTGTTTGCCCTTAAGTTGATATGGTATTGGGTAGATGGTAGTAGGCAGGTATACAGATTTCTCATTAAATCCTCTATTAAATGCTTTAGAATATAGTTGAGATACAAGTTACAGAAAGAGTCAAATGAGTGACCTTGGTCTCTTCTTTTCTTTATGCCATCTCCTGGTACCTTTCGAACAGTCTCTTATTCCCTCTGACCTCCTCATCCATAGCATTCATACACAAACATCCTTTCCATCTCTTAGCCTGCAACCTCTCCTTGCGATCTTCTGCTCTGCCCAACCACCACATAAGCCCTCCCTCCTCCCAACCCTCGACTCATGAAGACACTTAGTGAAACAGACCAGAGATCATTAGGACGCAATTGATGGGATTGCTAAGAGGGAGAAGGAACTTTATTCCCATGATCTGGTACCTGCAAAGGAAAGGTAACGGGCCATGCACCATTAAGTGAAGCTAAGAGTTGCCCAGGGCCTTCTACTAAGTCGGTGATTACTTTTTATTCCCCCCTGTTGTCCCTCGGGTATTAAAGGGTTTAACCTTTTAGCTGCATGGCACACTTAAAACCCTGTGAGGTATGGAAGGGGGCTGCTGACTCTCGATGGGGCTCAAACATTGTTTAGCAAGGAGGAGAGGCAGAACGTGAGTACAGAGTGGTATTTAAAAAGTGTCTTTGAGGCAAGCACAACAATCACCTCACTGAAGCTTACAACAGTCCCATGAAGTACGTAGTACAAGTGGCATCATTCCCCTTTTACAGATGAGAAAGCCAAGGCTCAGAGGGAAGTAATTTGTATAAAGTCACATATTTAGAAAATGATGGGTGAAGAAATCAAATCCCAGGTCCAATATATTTTTCTTTCTCCACTACTTCTTAGTAATAACCCCTGCTTATTTTTTTGTGCCAGGAGCTATCTTTGGAGGATTCATAAATTGTTATTGCTAAAAGGGAGCTTAGAGATAATTAAGTCCAGTAGTTTCCATTTAGTAGTTTGCTGATCTCTTGGGGGGCTCATAATAATCGTCCAAAGGGTTCACACTAAAAATTCTTGAATGGTGCCTTAAGTATTAAGTAACTGTAAAGAATATCACGCGTAGTATATTAAATTATCCTTTGGGAGGAATTCACCATTTTTTTTTGTTGCTGAAAGGGGTTCATGAAACTGAAAATGTTGGTCTAGTCCAACCTCCTCATCTGACAAATGACCAAACACACCCAAGGAGATTAGTGACTTATCCAAGGTCATAGAGCTAGCAAATGAAGGGACTGGGACCTGACCCTAGGTTTCCTGAGTTGTAGTACACTGAAGGATGCCACTTCCCAGTTCTGTAATCTCTTGACCATCTACCAACCCCTTGGGGGAAAATAAGGGGTAAGATTTTCCTTCCTATTTCCCAGAAGAGGGACCCCCTCAGTTGTATCTTGTCTAAGGTTATGTTGCAAGTCGAGAAGCATTTATTATTGTATAATTACTATGTAGCCAGGGACTGCACTAAACACTGGGGACACAAATGAAGGCCAAAACACCATCTCTGCCCTCAAGAAGCTTAAGAGATACATTCAGGCACAGGATTATGTCACTCTCGATTCCCCTGAATTCTAATGCCTAACCCTTCCAAAGCACCTTCTAGCTATTTTGCACCTGCCTATGAATGGACAAGCTGCCTCCTCAGGCTAGATGGTAACCTCCTTGAGACAGAAGCTGTTTTTATTTCCCTAGTGTCTAAGTATGTACTTGAGACATAGCAGATGCTTAATAAATATGTGTGGATTAATTAAAAAGGGAACCTAGATATGCATGAATAGAGGTTTAGTTTTTTGACAGCAGAAAACCTCTTTCTCTGTTTCTCCTTCTCATTCTTTGTCTCTCTCCCTCTCATTTTCTCTCTCCCTTTCTCCCATCATCTCTCTCTCTTAAAGCAGAATGCTTATTTGCCTAGTGCCAGATTCTGATGGGCGCTCAGAGTCCTGTCATGTCCACTGTCCTCTATGGGTACCAATTAGTGTTGACACCTTTGCAGAGACTCACAAGCTCCAGTGACATCATTACCTCACTCCCCACCCCCATCCCCTCCAAGGAATCTGTCTCACCATCCAACGTAGCCAAAGGCTAGTCTCACTGGCCGTACGCAGGGTCACGTTGGCAGGTGCCATGTCGGGTGGAGCTTGGAGGGTTTGGATCTTGCGAGAGGGTTGGCTGGGGGGGCTGGTGCCCACAATATTCACCTGGCGCATGCGGAAGCTAGGGGTAGGGGAAGGGAAAGGGGAGGATGAGAGACCTAATGAGGATGACAAGGACCAGGGCTGCAACCCTCAAAAACCAGCTTCCCATCCCTTGTTTCCCTGTTGCCAACATCCCCTTTCACCTTGGCCTTGCCACTTTGTCTGCTTTACCTGTAGAAGGTGTAGGGGTTGAGGTTGGGCACCTCCATGGAACGGGCATCGGGTTCATTAGCCAGTTGGTGGACCAGTAGCCATTCTTCTCCCTCACCCACTACTCCCACCTGAGAAAGGGGAGGGGCCACCAGGGCAGAAAGGTTAGAGCACTGTTTAGTTACCCAGTGGTATTTTCCAGGAGCTCTGAGTCTATCTCAGAATCCTAGGAGTTACAGAGATGCTCAAAGCTCTCTGCTTCTGCTCAAGGCTCAAGGTGTAAATCCCAGGACCCACTTGGAGGATAGTAAGAAACAGGCCCCAACCCTAGCCCCCATATTCCTGGACCCTAGCATGTCACTTTTTAGCAAGACTGTGAAATATTCCTTAAGGACAAAAGCAACTTTGCAGGCTGGTGCTTCAGAAAGCAATGAAAAAAAATCTAACCAGTTTTTCCCTCCCAGGTTGGCCACAGAATCAGGGACTGGTATTGGTATGTGTGAGTTATGGGCAAAAAGGGGCTTGGAGGAAATAGAGATTTGGAGGAGGGTGTCAGGTGTTTTTAGTGCATTTGAACATTCAATATGTCAACATGTACATGAGTTTTATATGCAAATCATCAGAGAGGGTTTTGGAATTAAGAATTTAGGCATTCATTACAATAAGATTATAACCTAATTCTTATGGGCTAGATTGGACATGCAGTTTGCTCATTCTGGGCAAGGTGCATAAAGGTGGAGACCCTCTCTGCCTGGGATTACCTGTGCCTCCACCAGCCATCGGGAGATGGATGTTTTCCCATCATAGCCAGGTCTGAATTGTAATGTCACAGAGCGGGGGCCGATATTAGAGATGCCCAGGTTGGTGGGGGCTCCAGGGAGTTCTGAAAGAAAAAGAAACCCAGGGAAATTATATAGGAAGTGAGAGAAGCCTATCCTCTATCCCTCAAAGTACTGGCTACCCTGATATGCCCACTATTTCCACTTTAATTCACACCTGAAGGCCTCCTGGGAGGCTTAGAGGACCAGAGAGTTAGAGCTTAATGAGACTTTGGGGGGCAGTCAAGGCCAATCCTCTATTTTTACAGATGAGGAAACTGAGGCCCAGTGTCATATGGCTAGCAAGCATCTGAGACAGGATTTGAACTTAGGTCTTCCTGACTTTCATCATTCTATCCACTGGTCAGGACTGTTATGTCCCTTCAATTTTATAATGATGGTTGTACTTACAATGTGCACTATTTACCTTCTAGGGGTTGGAGGAAGTTTTGGACTGGCTTCCTAAAGCTTCTTTCCTTCAGACTCAATACCCCCAGTTCCTTCTGGTCATCTTTTATTTTAGGCTTCTCAAAATCACGGTCTTGCTCAAGTTTTTAAAAATCCTCCCTACAATGTAGTACCCAGAATCAAACACAACACTCCAGATATGATTTGCCTATGGAGGCAAAGGGCATGATGGATATCCTATTACAGTGATCAGGGGATTTGAAACTGTGACCTTCAAAGCCCTCTAGCTCAGAGGTGTCATTCGCATGGCCACTTACGGTCCACAACATTCCCTATGGTGGCCCAAACTGGATTAAAATGTAATTAGGTAATAAAAATCTAAAAATAATATATTAGTAGGTAATATAATGAATTATAATAATATAATATGTAGTTTTCTAAGTCAATATGTGGCCCTCCAGGGATCCTTAGGTATGGTTCAGTGGATTCCATTTCTATTGGAGCTTGATAATATTGTTCTAGTACAGCCCTTCATTTCATACCTTACTCCCTCTGCTTACTCTCAGAGTTACCTAGCCAAGAAAACTTCAGTCTTGGGGGCACTGTGTCACCCCATGGATTCACTCTGAAAGTCTAGCAAAATTCTCAAGTCTCTTCCACCCAAACCGTGGTCTAGCCATGTCTCACTCCTCTCCTAACCAATCCTATATTTGTGCACTTGGATTATTGACCCCCCAAGTGAAAGACTTCATTATCACATTTCATCTTATTGGCTTTGGGAGCTTTCTGAATTTTGATTCTGTCATCCCTCCCAGCTTTGAATTATCTACAAAGCTGAAAGGCATGTCACTAAAACTTTCATTCATGCCATTGATAAAAGAACAGGGCCAAAGACAGGGCCCTGCATTACACCACTACATACCACTCTTCCAGATTTACGTTAATTCATTAATAACCAATTATTGTGCCTGGTTATTCTAATACATCCAAAGGTACTGCCATCCACCCCACATTGCTCTGACTTGTCCATAAAGAGAAGTGAACCAGTGAGGCCAGACCTTGAAATTCTATATAGAGGCAACTAAGTGCCATGGGGAATAGAATGATGCATTTAGAGTGAGGAAGATCCAAGTTCAAATCCTGCCTCAGACACTTATTAGCTGTGTGATCTTGGTCAAGTCACTTGACCCCTATTTGCCTCAGTTTCTGCATCTGTAAAATGGGGATAAAAATAGCATCTGCTTCTCAAGGTGGTTGGTAGAATAAAATGAGATAATATTTTATTTATAAATTTATATAACATGTTAATGTTAATTAATTAAATTCATATGTATTTATTGCATTTGCATAACAGATGCAAAGTGCTTTTCAAACCTTAAAATGCAATATCATTTTAATTGTTGTTATTCTAGCACATGGTCCAGTGGGATAAAAGAACCTCTAATAAAGAGGGGCTGCTCTTGAGTACAAAGGGGTATGTACTGGTATCCTGTACCATCCTGAAATTATGGGGATATGATATCTTCTTAGAGGCCCCTTATTCTGGACCTCAAGGGAGACAGAATGCTCTAGAAGATATCTAATATTTCCAGGAGAGAAGAAAATTCTTCACTGAGTTCTTGGGTGGCAGAATGAAACCTGAGGTGGTATTATGCTTGCCAACTTACCTGGAGGGACCCCAGAGGAGATGGTAGAGGCTGAGACTTGGCCTTGGCCCTTTGAGGTCATAGCTGCCACTTCAATGGTGTAAGTAGTGAGGGCAGTCAGACCAGTGACACGGTATTCCAGGGTGACATTGGGTAAGTAATGTGTTACCCGGGTGTTGGTGCGGTTATACTCCTCCCAGGAGATCCGATATCCTAGGGGGAAAAGTAGGGAAATGGATATATATTTAGTTAGCTGTGAGCTACTAGGGAAGTTATGACCCACCTTTCCCACTCGATAGGATTCTCCTTATGGAAACTTGGGCATGTGCTACAAATGGCTGGGAGTTATTGGCACAGGTCTATGGATTATTTGCTTTGTCTGTACTTTTCCTATCTAGAAGAAGGACAAAGGGGGTGGCAGCGGTCTGAACGTCTGGATACTTTGTCCAATGACCTGGCATTCTGTCTGGAAGTGCTCTCTGACCTGTGTTTTTGTTCATACTTTTCCCTATATCTGGAACAAACTCCCCTCCTTTCCCTAATCTGTTGATGTTCCTAATATCTTACTCAGATATCAACTCTTCCATGAAGGCTTCTCTGATCAGCCCTTCCTTCCCCACAAGGTGAAAATAACTTTATGGTTCTTCAAGTTTCTCATATTACTTTGCATAGGCATTTCTTTTGTGTTTATCTCATTTTCCCTTCATCACAGTTATTTGTTTCACACAATTAAACTGAAGACTCACTGAGGGCTGTGACCATTTTTTTTATCCCTAGTTCCTATTACAAGGCCTTGCACAGAGTAGGTGCTTAATAAATGTTTCTTGCTTGTCCATTGCACCATCCTTCTCACCATGGGAAGGTGGGAGGTACTGCCATCTTTTGGGGGCATTAATTATCAATTTAATATGATTGTAATGCTCTCTATTTCTTGTTTGATCATGAATCCTTCCCTTTTCCATAGATCTGACAGGTAGACTATTCTTTGCTTTTCTAATTTGATTGCTTCATTGTCTATGGAAACTTTTAGTAAGATGTAGTTTCCTTCCTTGTCTCTTTTAATTAAGTCTACCTTTGCTTTTATTTTGTCTAAGATCAGGATTGCTATTGGGCACTAATTATCAACCCAACTACTAGTAGTGAGAATACAGAGGCCAAATGTGGTCTTCTCAGTATCCAAAAGAGTACTGAGCTAGCATTTGGCTGTTGCATAGAAGATATGGTAGTCATACCAAGGGGAGTAAAAGAAAGGGCAGAAAAACCAGAGATTTTTAATGGGGAATACTGAAGTATGTCATTGATTGGCAGTATGGAGAATTCTAATCCTTAGCTTCCTCATCTGTAAAATGGGGTTAGTAATAGCACCTGCCTCATAGCCTGTTATGATGATTAAATGAGAAAATATATGGAAAATGCTTTGCAAATCTTAGAGCATTATATAAATGCTGTCTACTCCTGATTATTTTCAGCCTATACCATCTCAACTCTAACTCTCTCAATCAAAATTCTCCCTCTGGAGGTACCTGAACTTTGCTCTTGGATCCCTGGACTTTGACTGATGAGCTTTCATCTCATCTTGCCCAGGTCTCCAGGGATATCCTGGCCTGTGCCATGCATTTAGCCCTTCTCCCCATTTTCTAGCTCCCTGTGGTGTACAGTCTTTCCTCATCAGAATGTAAAGTACCCTAGGGCAAGGACTGTCTTGCTTCCTTGTATTTGTATCCTCACTGGCTGCCCGGGCACGTAGAACATGCTTCCTAAATACTTCTCATTTATTCTCTGGCAGGCGGGTGGTGTTTTAAGGGTAATCTTTTAAGGTCCTGTCTGGCCAGCCCTGGGATTCTGTGACACCAGGGAAAGGATTAGACCCACCAGTGAGGATGCCGTTCCTCTCCCCAGGCTCTTGCCAGCTGACCTTCAGGGAGGTGTCCAGGATTTCACTGAAGCTTAGGTGTCCCACAGGGCCAGGTACTGTTCCCAGAAAAACAAAACAAAAAAACAAAAACCCCATAATCCCCACCCCCCAAAACATAAAGAAAGTTAGAATCAGAGAGTGAATGCTTTTCCAAAGAGCCAACACTGGGGTTTAGGTTGGGTTGGAGATGATACGACAGGAAAACAAACCATGGCTGTCCCATTGCCCAGAAGGAGTTAGGTCAACTTTGCAAAGAAAAAGTATGTGGGGGATACTAGAGAAGGACTGGAGTACATACCGTCCTCATGGGTGCGCACCAACTGGGGTGAACTGCGGGGTCCATCTCCAGGTGTGGTAAAGCACAGAACTGAGGTAAAGTATTCTGTGAATTTCTTCAGGCCTGACACAAAGCCCACGTGAATGCTGTCCTGAAAGTTGGGCCGGGCTGTCACCATGGTAACCTCTTCTTCTTGCTTAGGCTCCCAGGCGATCAGCTGGGGAGATGGGATGCTCAGTATGCCAGATGGGGTAAGATGAGCTCTATCAGACAGGCCAAGCTCCACCTTAAGGAGGCTGGGCTACTGTGCAGAGAATCAAACCACACCTGCTCCTCTTTCCATTAGGAAGGCACAAAAAGCATAGACTCCTATCCCTCCCCCACCCACACCATGATGTCTTCTAGAGGAGTCCCACCTTGATGTTACTGCATTTATTAAAAAACTGACCCTAAGGCAGCAGGGGCCTTTAGTTTGGGGTTAATGCTGTTTTTTTCAAAACTGCTCTAGCTTCAGATTATTGAGAACTGTTGTTGTTTAGTCATTTCTTAGTCATGCAGACTCTTTGTGATCCCATTTGGGGTTTTTGTGGCAAAGATACTGGAGTGGTTTGCCATTTCTTTCTTCAGGTCATTTTACAGATGAGGAAACTGAGGCAGACAGGGTTAAGTGACTTGCCCAGGCTCCCCCAGTTAGTAAGTATCTGAGGCCAGATTTGAACTCAGGAAGATGAGTCTTCCTGATTCCAGGTCTGGTGTTCTTTTCTACTGGCCTTCAGTCAAAAAAGCCTCTTAGTCTGGAAGTTCTTTACCCCATTTAACTGTTAGATTCTCCATTTCCTCCTCCCTCCTTCTCCTCTCCCATTTTCCATCTTGATCTCCTGTTTTCCAGTCATTTCATCTGTCTCTCAAGATGACAGCTGGTCCCCGAGATTTCCTCATTTATTCCAAGTTGATTAAATATCAATTAATGATGAAAAGCAACACTTGATGAGTTTTAATAAGCATGAGTATTTATAGATATAAAACAATACCGCGGCCAATGTCTCCTGATTAACTCATGATTCTAACAATGCCTAATCTTCTTCCTTTCATGGTCTTATGTTTATAAACCATGTTTTGGCATTTAATTAGTATTGTGCAAAATAGCCTATAGCAAGTTAATTAGATACTAATTAGACCCTAAAAATACTAATCAGAAATACTAAATGGCATTTAATAAGTATGTTAAATATCCTCCTTATTCTAGTTATCTTGTTTTGTGGCAATTAAATTGCCAAAATTCTTTTGAGTAGATTAAGAAGCCAGTTTAATGTTTTAATTCAATTTAATTTATGCAAATTTGAATTAATTATGAATTAGAATTAATTACATAGTACCTAAGCTTTTGCTCTCCAGTAAGTGTTAAATCTTGGTAAATATTTTATTAGTCGTGACCAATTAGAATAATGGCTGTTTTCAAAGATTGTAAAGTGTGTGTAGGAAGGTGTCCAACAGATTCATCCCATGATTTTGCCAATAAAAATGATCCAGAAATGAACAGACACATTTAAGGAAATGAGATTTTAAGGAGAAACCATATTGACTTTATGACTGTAGTTCCAAGCTTGAAACCTAAGATGGAGGCTGTGGTTTTGTCCTTCTGTTTGCACAGAGTATAGGTGAACTGCTCCTTTCCTGCCAGCAGGGTTGGGATCCCTCCTTTACGTATGGGAAAGCTGAGCAGCAGTAAGAGAGATAAGAGTGTTACACATCTGCTTACTGTTCACATCTGCTACCTAGGGAGAAGGTTGGCTCCAAGAACAGGCATGGCCCACCGAAGCTAGGGAAGAGAACGTTGGGCTAGGTCTGAATGCTAGGCTTTGATCTAGTAACGATCTAGTCATTTCAGATACCATTTAAAAAACAAATCACTGAAAGACTTCTTGACATTTTCCCTCTTTCAACAATATTCTCCCAATAGATCAGAGGAGAAGGAATAGTTTTTCCTGGCTTCATCCTACTGAGTAAATGTTGGCACTACACTATTTCCACAAAAGAAACATGACCTTTAGGTTTCTATGACATTACAATGCACTTGGAAATAAGACTGGATGAAACAGTGTTTTCCAAAGCATGCCTTTATTTTTCTTTTTTAGTCCAATCCTATAATTTCATATTTGTGGGGAACTTTTGGCATGATAAACTCTCCCTACAGACTGACAATTTCTATGTAGCTTATAATTTTGGATAGTTGCCTGGGATACAGAGAAGTTAAGTGACTTGTCCATGGTCAAACAACTAGGATATAGGTGCCTATATACATACACACTACACACTATATACCTATTACCTATGGAGAAGATTGGGTTGAAGAACAGACATGATCTGTTTATACACACATACATATCACATATTGTGCATTTACGTGCACAATACTAACATATATATATAATATATATATACACACACACATAAGTACCTATTTATGTATACATATACACATATATACATACACACAGGGTGTCCCAAAAGTCTTTGTATAACTTTGGGCTATTAAATACTTTTGGAATACTTATGTTTATGTGCATTTATGTAGATACATACTTATATGTACATGATATACACATGTATACATATGTATAGATACATAGGAATGTGCACACATGTGCATATATATACATACTTATGCAGATACATGCACATAAAAGAAGTGCTGAAATTAGAGTCAGGTAAGCCCTGAGCTCAGATTCTTTCTTGGATGTGCGACTCTAAATAAGTCACTTGATCTCTAAGCCTCAGTTTCTTTATCTGTAAAATGGGGACTGTAATAGTATCTATTTTAAAGGGCTGTTGTGAGGACTATATGAGATAATACTTAGAAAGCACTGTAAAAATGCTAGCTAACATTATGTGTAGACATATATATTACACATGTTTATAAAAATGTTTGTCAAGAAAACATTGATATTTTATTGTCAATTTATGTATCTATTCATTTTTTTCCTGCTGAATATATATTTGTCCCTTGTTTATCTGAAACAGTGTCTTTCTTGCATTCGGTGTCATAAAGTTTAGAAGACTTTCCTAGGGGGCAATAGGTCATGAATTCTAAGACCTGTCTTCTTGACTTTTCTCCCCCACAGGAGAGCAGAAAGAGCGCCAAGTTTGGAAGCAAAAGACCTGTGCCTGAGTACCAGCTGTGATACTTCCTGGCTGCGTGAGTCATTTAACCCTCTCTAAGTCTGTTCTCTCCTACAAAAATGGAACATGCACTACCTATTTCAGAGGATTTCTGCGGAGAAAGTATTTTGTAAACTCTACATAAATAACACTGTAGACATGTGAGCTATTAATATCAGTAAAGATAATAAGGTAGAGAACATTAGTGGTCAGAGGGCTTGGATACTCTGCCCAGTAGCTTGGCCTCGTGGAAGTTCATTTAACTTGCTCAAGGGAGGTCATCCCACTTAGAGGTAAAGGGCAGAGATCAGCTTCCTTCGTGCGTGCCCTTCAAGTCACTACCTGTCACTCGGTCTCAGTAACCTTTGTCTGTTGCTGTCCTTTGTTCTCGGAGAGGATCGATGACATCAAGAAGGTGACATCTTGACTTGCTAGTGAATCAGATTTAAGTGAGGGAAATGGATGAAACAGTCTCTTCAAGGACTTATCCTGCTCTCAAACCTATGATTCTCTGAGCTCTTACTCTATAGCACCTATGAATAACAATCAAATGTCTACTGAAGGTTTCTCTATAATGGTGAAAAAAATATGGTAACACCGAAGTGAAAGAGAAACGGATCCTGCCATCTTAGCCAGCAGTTCCTGTCCTCTTCTGGGTTGGTGGCTTTCTAATCTTCTGAACTCTCCATGATGCACGATCAGGTGTTTCTGACCTACTTGCTTTTGATCTGGGTAATCCTAGTCTGAGGCCTAATGCTTTTGGCTGCCTCAACCTGCGTCTCTGGCCCTGCTGGGCCTCTTTTGCCTTTGAAGTTCCCTCTCCTACGGCCTCATCTGAAGCCCAAGTATCCCAACTGGGTATGAGACTTTTATGCTGAAGGAAGGTAATTGTTCCCAACTCAGTGACTTGGTGGAGAGATCTGCTTCCTGCTTCCCTCGAGTCCCAATTAAAAAGCCCTTCCCTGCTAATGCCAAGAATGTTTCATGGTTTCTGGTTTCATGACCAAGTGTTAACAGCTCTGTTTCTCCTCTCCTTTCCTGTGTAGGCCAGGAACTGTCTCATCTATCTGTCTTTGACTCATATTCTCTAAGCTTCCTTTGGGTGAGGCTGTACATGTGCCTGGAAGGTCTCTACATAAGTTTAGGTAGTCCTGGAAGATAAGGGGGTCTTTCTTTGTTCTCAGAGCCGGAACCTGCCATAATTGTGATTAGGGCAAAATTTAATTAAAGAGGGAGTAGGAAAGGCAATGGGGAGGACAGTTCCTCCTGCTGTAATTAATTATGTAGGCATGGGAAGGTCCATCTTCTAGAGAGAGTGACTCATTTCCCCTCCTGGGCTGGGAGTGAAAGGTGGGCCTGGGAGAAGGATGCCACAATAGCAGGATCTTGAAGACAACATCTAGGGAGCAATTGTAGTGTATGCCACCAAAGGATACCAAAGCAAGGCTTGGAGAAGGAGAAGGTAGATACAATAGGGAGGAAGGATGCCTCTATATTCCACCAGCACCATGAAGCAAAGTTCTGTTTGCCCCATGCTAGAGCCCATTTTTAGAGCTCCCTCTTTTCTAGTGTTGCTGGGAAGCTTTCCCTTCCAGTCTAACTTTAATAGCTCCCACTGCCATAATCTCAAATCCTGGCAATTATTAGAGTAACAATCACAAATATTGCACACGTATAAATGGGTCCTTTGTAGGAGGTTCAGGTGCTCAACAGGTAAAACTACAGGAGTCAGCAGTAACTCAATCACAGAGCAGTAAACAAATCCCATCAAATAATTCAAAAGTCGGAGATTCCAATTCCAACCGTGCTGCTGCTCACTGATGGTGTTAAGGTATACGTCAGTCTTAGTTTACCTATCTGGTGTCAGGAAGGACAGTCCCACACGTGAGACTATAGATCCTTGCCTTCAGTCCCCGTAGGGAAAGAGGAAGATCTCTGACTCTTAGTACATTAAAGAAGGGGAAATTGAGTTATAGAGGCCAGGACCTCTACCCTAGTTGTCCATCAGACCAAAGAAAGGTGAGTATACTCTGGTGTAGGACACAGTGCCTTTGCTTTCTGACAAGAACCAAAGCATTCCATTTCAAAATCCAAGCCCTATTTTACCTAAGTCCCATTTACTCCCTTAGTGGACCTGACCAACAGTGAAGTCCACATTTACCACCACCTTGATCAAGGCTTCAGTTTGGGAGTGTGCTAGAGCCGGTGTGAACTGGCTGATGGTTAAATCTTCAGAGTGAAAATTCATGCTTCCAAAGTCAACAAATGTTGCAGGTTAGAACTTGATTTTTTGTTTTATTGACTATTTAGAGAAAATTTTAGAATTAAATTAAATTTTAGAATTTAAAATTTAGAAAATTTTTAAAGAAAGTGATAATAAAGATGTCAGTAATGAAAATTAAACCTAAAAGTATGTGATGTGTAAATTTTTTTTTGAAGGAAGAGCTAACTGTTAAACACTTACCAGTACACCACTGCCTGAACCAGACCAATATGTCATTGAATCAAAACATCTTTTCTGTTTCATTTGTGGCCTCTATCTTTTGTTGAAAGACAGGGGATCCTGAAAGAGAGTAGTAAGCTGATGTCCCTCTTACCTTATAGCCCTGGTTGATGCCATTGATGAACTGGGGGCTTGGGGCATTCCAAGTGAATCTGATAGTTGTGGAATTGATGGCTTCAGCTCGGACATTGCCTGGGGGGACTGTGGGAACTGGGTTGGGGGAGAGAGGGGGGAAGGAAGAAATAGGGAAAAGCTTAAAATATTAGAGAGGACAAAACTATATACCTATTGCAAAAAAAATAACTAAGTACATGTCTATAAGGGGATAAAAAGGACAGGACCTGGGAAACAGGCATAGCAAACTCCCAGGTAAGGAAACTCCCTAACCAACGGAGAGTGGAATCTTCTCTGCAATTTTTGACTTTAGAGAGGTTTTGAGAGATCTGAAAGGGCAGGCAATTTGCCCAGGGTCACACAGCTAGCATATGTGAGAGGCACGACTTGAACTCGGGTCTTTCTGACTGAGGGCAGCTCACTAACCACTATGCAATACTGTTTCTCATTTGCCTATAATTTTTGTTTAGCTGTTTTTTCAGTTGTGTCCAATTCTTTGTACAACAGATAAAGCTTATAGATTTTACAGGACTAAATAGACGGGATTGAGGATTGCAGATTTATAGTGGGAAGGGCCTTTAGAGATGGTCTAGTCCAACTCTATTTTACAGATGAGGAAAGTATGGCCAACAGAAGTTAAATAACTTGTCCCAGGTCACACCTAATATACTTCAGATCTAAGATTTGAACTCGTCTTTCGACTTCAGATCCTGCATTCTTTTCACTGTACTTCCCTGGGCTTTAAAAAGTCCCAACTCTACTTTTAACTTTTGGTATGGCCTTATCCACAAATCCCTTTCACTGCAAAACAGGGATAATCCCATCAAATCTAATAGGGTTGTTGTCAGTCTAATAGTAATAGATGTAAAATGCTTTGAAACTTAAAAAGGTACAAGGCTAGGATATCTAATATTACATAATCTTATTAATGTATCAATATGCATAAAGGATCTCCAATGTACCCTTTGGCCCTTATTTTTCCATCTTCATATTCCTCTATTTCTTTTTCCCTGACTTTTCCCACATTCATTCAATAAACATTTATTAAGAACCCACTATATGCTACATTATATACTAAAGAACAGTACTGTGGACTTAGTATGTACTATAACACCTACTGTGTTAATCATTTGTGCACTAAAATGACTTGTGGTGGTATGTGATGGTAGGAGTAGTGCATTAGTAAAAACCAACCTAAGCTGTACCTGAACTCTCTTAAAGGATGGTATAAGGAGAGAAGAATGACAACATGGCAGCAAATGAAGGCAGCTCTGTATCCAGATCAGACCAAGAAATCATGAATTTTGCCCTTCACACTCACAAATCTGAACCCCTCCCCCACGCACCTCCCTGTAAAGTCCACTCTGTCACTTTGCTACTGTAGACGCCCAGGCCGGCGCTGTTGTAGGCTGCCACCGAGATCTCATAATTGGTCCAAATGATGAGGTCCTCCAAGAGCAGATTGTTGACATCTGCATTGGTGATGTTCCTAAACTGGTAGCCAACAGGTAAACCAGCTAGACAGAACCTGGAGAGAGGCAAGGAACAGAGAGACCAGGGTGGGACTCTCTCAGAGGACTTTGTTGGATAAGCCCTTCTCTTCATATTTTTCTATGCAGAAGGAAGCTCCTAGACATTTGTTAGTAACTTGGGATCTTGGGGAAAGACCTGGTCTCTCTTGGTGAGACAGCATCCAGGAGAGGGGAGACACTGGCCAATAAGGAACAGGGTAAGAGTCTCTGAATTCTAGGAGGGAGGGCTGATGATATCCTACTTTCTGAAATCAGACAGGAATTTTGTTACAATTAGGTGGTGGGTTCTCTATCCTTCCCACCATAGATTGAGCTTGGGATGTCTTTTTTTTTTTTTAAGATTTCAAAGTTCTTTACAAATTTTTTAAAATTAATTTATTTTTAGTTTTCAACACGCACTTCTACAAGATTTTGAATTCTAAATTTTCTTCCCATCTCTCCCCTCCATCTCTGAATTCTAGGAGGGAGGTCTGATGATATCCTATTTTCTGAAATCAGACAGGAATTTTGTTACAATTAGGTGGTGGGTTCTCTATCCTTCCCACCATAGATTGAGCTTAGGATATCTTTTTTTTTTTTTTTAAGATTTCAAAGTTCTTTACAAATTTTTTAAAATTAATTTATTTTTAGTTTTCAATACACACTTCTACAAGATTTTGAATTCCAAATTTTCTTCCCATCTCTCCCCTCCACCGACCCTAAGACAGCATGCATTTTGATTACCACTTTCCCCAATCTGCCCTCCCTTCTATCATACCCCTCCCTTCTCTTTTCCACTGGACTATCTTCTATTTCTAGGTCAGAACCTTCAAAAGTCATCTCATCTCTTCTATTTCTATAGAAGATTTTGCTTAACTTATCTTAGGGGATGGATAACCTCTTCTGGTCTTAAAGCCTTTTTAAGAGGGTAAGCGCCACACTTCTTTCTGTCATCCACTTTGTATTCCACCAACAAGGGAATAGCTAACCTAAATCCTTCACAGTCTAACCAGAGCCTACTTCTCATTGGGTCCTTATTAAGAGGTGGCCCGCTAGTGTGGTTTGGAAGCAGTCTCAAAAGAGGCTCACTTAACTTCTTGTCTCATGCAAATGGCAATACTTTCCAGGCAGCACCCTGGTGTCAGAGTCAGAAAACCTGGGCTCAGCTCCCAGCTCTAAAACTTATTATCTCGGTGACCGTGGGAAGATCATCTGAGCCATCTGAGTCTTATTTACCTCCCCAGTAAATAGGGTTAATAATCACAGCACTGGATTGTTGTGAGTAAAGTGCACTGTAAACCTTAAAGATTAATAAAAAGTGAGTAATAGAGACATGTAGTATGTTTCCAAGAGAGCTCTCAGTCTTCTCCAGTTTCGAGCTCTTTCTCCCTCTCCCTGGGTGGCTTACCTGATGATATAACCCTTCAGAATGCCGTTCTGATGGCTCTCAGGAGGAGGCTGCCACTGGATCATAATGGATTGGTTGGTCCGGCCACTGGCGATGACATTCTGAGGAGGGGCTGTGGGTGGCTCTTCGGGGAGGGAGACTCTGAGCAGCAAATGTCAAAGAGTACATCTATTCCTTGTCAACTAGTCTAGAAAACAAGCCTTAGAAGACCTAACCCTTTTGTGCCCAAATTCCCAGCCTGGGATGCCTGCACATCCCTACTGGTGGATTAGTAATGACCCCTGTTGTCCGGTACATCTAAGTCTAGGACCTTGCCTTACATTAATTCACTCTCTGGACATCTTCCCATCAGTCATTTTATGCTACTGGCAAAGGTCCTATCAAACTGGAAACCATAACCAAATTAATGCTGTTATTTTCCTGGAAACATCAGTGGCACTACTTGCCATTTCTGCACTTCCTGAGCCAAAACAGCCTTCCATGGCCATGAGAAATGTGCTGTGGGGCAATGGATAGAGCATTTGGATTTGAGTCAGTGAATTCAAATCCTGCTTAAGACATTTACTAATTTTGCGATCCTGGGGAAGTCATTCAACATCTCTTAGATACAGTTTCCTCATGTGTAAAATGAGGAGGTAGAACACAGTGGCCTCTAAGGTTTCTTACAGTTCTAAACCATGATCCTATGAAAGTAAGCCTCCTGAGGACAAAGACTGTCTTTGTTTTTGTATTTGTAGTGCTTGGCATATAGTACGTACTTAATAAAAACTTTTTCTATCCAAGAGACTAAAGGGTAGGTAATTGAATAGATCGCAGGACAGGAAGACTAAAATTCAAATATGTCCTCAAACATTTACTAGCTGTGTGACCCTGGGCAAAGTCATTTAGTTTAACACTTAACTTAAATCTCAGTTTCCTCATCTATTACCTACTTCCCAAAGTTGTTTTAAGGATCAAATGGGATAAAATTTGTTAAGTGCTTGGCAGATCTTAAGGTGGTACAGGAAAAATGCTAGCTATTGTTATTTTTCAGGGGCAAAATGGATAGTTAGGTGAATAAATGCAGTAACAGATGAGAAAGCAGTCTGGAAATAAAATTGCTAGACAAATATACTCAACTCTCAGCAGAAGGACTATCTTTATTCTTTTAGGGAAAATGACAACCCCTTAGCCTCAGTTTCCTAGTCTGTAACATGCAAGTAATAACACCTATAACCATACCTCAAAGGGTTATTGTGAAAACCAAATGTGATAATTAGTATGTACAGTATTTTGCAAACCTTAACATCTCTTAGACTGTTTCCTCATCTGAAAAATGAGGAGGTAGAACTCAATGGCTCTTCCAGTTCTAATCTATGGACTGTGGATCTTGATGTAGTGGGCAACTGGATGACCACCAATCCACCAATTAATTAATAATCATCAATAAGTACTATTACTACACATTACTATTGAGATAGCATGGAATATTGATAGAGGTCCAGTCAGAAGACCTGGATTCGAGTCTTATCTCTAATACATACTGGCTGCGTGAGGAAGTCAAGTTAACCTCTCAAATGTTCTAAGCAACTCTCTAAAGCAATAATTATAAGAGAAGGTGCTGGCCTGCATTAGCAGATGGAACTTCTATGTCAATGAAGTCACAGGTCTAATTTCTGTCTCCTATTACTATCCTTTTCCAATGAATTTCCCAGACCACACCTGGGTACAGAGTAGGCAGTCTCATAGGTAGGTAGGTGGGAGGGAGGGAGAGCATGTGTGTCTATATTACAAAATCAAGTACAAGTTACTTAAACTTACTTATTTAGCTGCCCTAACTTTTCTTTATGCCAATCATTTTTAATAGAAATGTTTCTAAAATTTATTATACCTTTTGCACCTTCTTAAATAGAGAAAATCATACATAATTTAACCATTTCTTGATTCTCAGGATCATCAGTATACATGACAATGATTGTACTATGCTGTTAGATTAGCGATCTCCTCAAATGTTGCTGAGGTGCAGAGGACTGTCCGCCCTTTGCTAAATGGCCCCACATTATATGCCTAATTTTCTTAGTTCTTCTGCATAACTCTCTGAAGATCAGGAAGTCCATGATCACTTTTCCAAGACCACAATGTACTTTTAGCAGGTCTTTCCTCCTTATAATTTGCTGAGCCTTATCTGCTGTGTACTTTAAAATTAGATGGGCAAATCTGTTAGAATTGTGTGCAAAGCAAGGTTATTGATTTAAGTCAGCAGTCTCTAGAGTCACTGAGGGATTACCCAATGGACAAAGTACATAAACTTTAGCTCATGAGCTTTGTCACAACCATTCATTGCTGTATTCAATCCTGAGGCAGCTAGGTGGTACAGTGGATACAGTGATGGGTTTCGAGTCAGGAAAACTCTTTTCTTGAGTTCAAATCTGGACCCAGACACTTACTAGCTGTTTGACGCTGGGGCAAGTCACTTAACCCTGTCTGCCTCAGTCTCCTCATATGTAAAATGAACTGGAAAAGGGAATGACAAACCACTTCAGTATCTTTGCAAAGAAAATCCCAAATGGGGTCATGAAGAATTGGATGTGACTGAAAATGACTGAACTGGATCCAGAGTGGAGACTGATGGAAGTTTAACCTCCGGAGAAGTAGTTATTGCAAAACTTTTTTTGGGGGGTAATTAAACATTGTTCCATTTGTATTCTTAATGAAGAAATATTAATTAGATGGCTTTTAAAATATGATGCTACACAAATTTTTAACTAAATGGGTGCCTATCAATAGAGAATGGTTGAACAAAGTATCATATATGAATGAAATGGAGTACTATCGTGTGCTGTAAGAAATGAAGAGATGAACAGTTTCAGAGAAACTTGGGAAGACTTGTATGAACTCAAGCAGAGTGAAATAAACAGAATCAGGAGGACAAATTATACTATAGTAACAACATTACAGAAACTAACAACTTTGAAAGATTTAAGATCTCTGATAAGTATGATGATCAACCACTATTCATAAAGACTCATGATTGGAGCATGGTACCTGCCTTCTGACAGAGAAGTGAGATATTAAATATGCAGTATGAGACATCCAATGTGGGAATTTGTTTTGCTTTCCTTTGCACGTCTGCTACAAGCATTTTGTTTTTGTTTATCAGTGGGGATGGGGAGGAGAGAGGGAAGTGGGAGAGAGAAAACAAATGTTTATCAGTTGAAAATTATTTAACTAAAAAAAAGCTGAATGGTGCCATGCTTGGTGCTATATAGAAAGACCTAACAAAGACAGAAATCTCACCCCTTCATCCCTTAGGAGCTCATATCCTGCCCATTTTTTTCTTCCTTCCTCCCTGTCCCATTAGTTCAGATCAACTGAAATTTGCCTATACAATGTGATTGAGATTTAGATCCTTGGATCTTCTCACCTTTCTGTGTCCTTGCTGAACTGTCCCTTTCCCACGTCATTGACTGCACAGAGACGGAACTGGTAGGAGCGTGCTGGAACCAGGCCCTTGACCATCACTGAAGTAGCCTCAGGATCCACATTAGGCAAAAGTACTGTCCAGGGGGCATCTTTAGGGGCAGAGGGAGAGCAGGGTGGAGATAAAGGTTCCAGGGGAGCCCTGTGATTACTTCCCAAGCTGTGATTAGTCTAGGATAGGGGAAAGGACAACTGTCTACCATGTTAGCACTGCAGTTAAGTGTGGGACACCTAGGGGAGCCTGACTAGTTATGGGAAGGGTTGGAATGGAAGGAGGAACATGAACTAACTAACAGAATTTTTTACTAACTGAATTGCATTTTACAAGTGGATAGACTCCATGCATACCCTGCTAAAATGACTTTTCAAATTAGTGGACATTATTTTGGAGCCCACTGCTTTGGGAGAGGAGACTGAGACTATTGGAAAGGCATCCCTGACTGATCCACACCATGCTTTTCATATGGTAGAGTCCTGGGTAAAGGAGGATGTGGGGTAGTGAAAAGAAGAGGGGATCTTACTGTTCTCGGACATCTCCAGAACATAGTGTATCAGGGGGCTGTTGCCATCAAAAGGCTTGGCCCAAGTCAAATTGATGGAGCGTCTCTCAGCTGTACTCAGGGTTGCCACAGGATGCTCAGGTGCATGGGGCAACTGACTGGAAGAGAGAAAGCAGGACAGGAAGTATGGTCATGACACATTATACTGTAAGGTGATGGCAGGTCATAGGGGGTTCTCAGATGGATAGATACTAAGTTTCCAAACAGATAGTATAGTGGATAGGGTGTCAGACTTTGAATTAGGAAGATCTAAGTTCAAATCTCACAGCAGATATTAGCGTTGTGACTGTGGATAAGTCATGTAATCTTTCCCAGACTCAGTTTCCTTATTTGTAAAAATGGGAATAATGATAATTATGCCCACCTCCTAAGGTCATGAAGAAGGTCAGATGAGGTAACAGAAGCAGAATGCTTTGGCAACTATATAAATGCTAGATATTTTTATTATTAATTATTTTCATTATCCTGGGGTGGAGTGGGAGGGGATTATGTTAAGGCAAGAGAACTTTAATATTTCATCTGCCCTTTCCGAAGCACTCATCTCTGGAAACCAGTTACCTTGCCTATCCAAAATGATACCTGGTTACATCATCACAACTAGCCTATAGTCATTAATGTATAACCACTTAGTGAGATATAGACAGAATTAGAACTAAGGGTAGGCAAAAGTGGGCAGCTGCTTAGGGTGCAATATATAGGGCGTGAAATAATGGAAACTTTGAATATTACCTAAGATAGATGTAAAATCGAGAGTCAAGTTTCCTTCTGTTTATACAGCGTACAAGTACAGGGCTATCCTTTAGAAAAACCACCCAGTTAGTGTGGGTAGGTGTTACAATGACTTTTTATAAATACACATATTTTTAAGGCAGGAAATCCCATACTCCCAGGCAAAAATAAGTGTTAAGACACAGGGAAAGCTCTAAGTCTCAAGTGGCAAGTAACATAAAGAAGGAACAAGGCACAAATTTTGCCTGGGATGTACCAATGCCTTCTCATGATGAGGGCAAAGATAACATGATTTGGGCATCTTTTGGGATGGGGTAGAAGGAAGAAAGGCAGACTGGTACCGGGAGCTGGTCCATGGGAGCATGGTAAGGACCTTGCTCCAAGTCTTCCTTGGGCTCCCCAAGTCTAACTTCCAGGGTGAGGCAGGGTATTCTTACCGGACTCGCAGGTAGGCACTTCGGGAGTCGTTACCTCCTGCAGACAGGACCCTGCAGGTGTAGGTGCCAATGTCACCCGACCAGGTCTGTGAGATGTGCAGAGAGCCGTTCTTGTCTAGGCGCATGCGAGGAGTGCTGTCCACGCTAATCACAGCTCCATCCTTTTCCCAGACATACCTAGTAGAGACAAAAAAAAAGGACCTGTTGGAATTAAGTGATGGGGATAATGTTCTGCTGGCATCCACTGATTTGTGGTCTCCTTCTAAGAGATCTGCTTCAGTGTGGGACAATTTTTCCAAAGCAGGCTGACACCATCCTACTGGGGCTGCTGGGCAGTTTCTATGGGCTTGGTTTGGATATAATTGAGGGCCAGGAGTTCACCTAATCAAATCTCTTCATTTTATAGAAGAGAAAATGAGGCCCAGATAGGTGAAACTGACATAAGTAACAACATAACCAGCATTCAAAACCAGGTCCTCTAAGTTCCAGATTCAGTATTCTTTATGCTACACTACACCATTATTTAAATCTAATCTCAATCCCTCATGCTCAGATATTGAGTTGGTTACTTCCTACCAGAAATAGCTATCTTGTGGTAGGTGCCTGAAATTCCTCCATCAGAGCAGCTTCCTTAACCAAGAGGCTCTCCACTGTAAAAATGTAAATCTTCCTGGAGAGAGGAGTCGTTTACCTTGTCCTCTAGCTCTTAATTCAAGTTCTAGACAAAATATTACTGTTTTGGCCAAAGGCTACCACAGAAATTCCAGAACAAAGATCAGAAATAAATTCTTTGGACGTTAAACATTTGGGATAGAGCAGGAAGAAAATTTCTAAGTGTACCAGACATCTTAGACTTGGTTTTAACTGTGAAATCATTGGACCAATTCATGGCACCATCTGGACAAGGAGTTAGGACTGTTCAGAAGAACTATTGTTTCCACAGTTGAGGTATCTGGTAAAAATCAATCAGTTCATCCAATAACAACTATTTATTAAGCCCTACTATATGTCAGATGCTTCAAAGAGAAATTATATATGTGGCTATGTCAGATGACTTGTAACTTATTTTTTGCAGAATTGTTTTTTGAGTATCATCAGCAAACTCAACATTGATTGCAGGTCTTACGTATCTACCCAATATATACAGTTTTATTGTAAAGTGACCCTGAGAGCTTCTGAATATGCTGAGGGCAGAACAGGAAGCAATGATGAAGCTTGTCTAATTCAGGGGTCCTGAAAATGCAGGTTTGGGGGGCTGCAAGTGTATTTCCCAGGGTACAGGTTGTATGTTCCTTAAACTGTGGCCATGTGGATGCTCTGTAATAGAACTATCATAAAAATATAAGGCCAAAGAGCTGACCAATCCAGACCCCCTCATTTACATTTAGGAATGAAGAAGCCAAGGCTGGGAGAGAAGAGACTGAGGAGGAGACAGGTGGCCTTGGAGTTAGGAGGACCTGAGTTCAAATCTGACTTGGACACCTGATACTTATTAGCTGTGTGACTTTAGGCAAGTCATTTAACCCTGATTACTTCACCTCCCCACTTAAAAAAAAGAGGAGACTGACTTAAAGTCAGTAGGTGGCCAGTGGTTGAGCTGAATCTGGATCCCAAGCCTCCTGTTTTCCAAGTCTTCTGATCTTTTGACCATACCAGGCTGTCACAACATCTGAGCTTCAGATAAAGGGGTGAAGTTAAAAGATCCCCATATTTAGAAGCAAAGAACATGGGTCAAAATCCTGCCTCTGTTATTTGTACACACCTTAGACCCTCACCTTGCTGGGGTCTCAGTTTGCTCATCTCTTAGGTCCTGAGCTGAGCATTCTGTGTCCTCTGATTTTATGGTGATAGTTGATTGGCCATTGCAAGACAATCAACGTTTTTGGATCTTGCTTTCTTGATCTAGAAAATGGGTGTGATAATACTTGTACTACCTACTATACAAGACTATTGGGAGGGAAGTGCTTAGGAAACCAGAGTGTTGCTGAGATGTGACCAGCTGCTACCGATGATCTTCAAAGGGATGATGACAATGATGATGATGATGATGAACCTCAAGAACATGAGTACTTCAATGAGGGGAAGAGGATGGTCTATAAATATTATCTCAGGGGAAGGAAAAAATGATATCTGTACTTTAATACAATTAGTTTCCTTTGTAATTCTATGCATTCAAAAACTTTATTCTGAGAGGGTCCATAGTTTTCACCATACTGCCAGAGGGAGTCCACGACACAAAGGATATTTAATAATTCTTGCTCTATGACCACATGCAAAAATATGTGCTTGAAATGGCCAGCAATGAGGCATCTGATGCAAGGAGATCCAGGAAATTAGATATCTGGCAATGTCAGTCTATAATGAACTCTTGTAGTAACGGCTTAACGTGGATATCAGTATACTCAAAAACATCTACTTCCTGAAGTCAGGAAGACTCATCATCCTGACTCTTCCTACCTGTGTGACCCTGGGCAAGTCACTTAACCCTTTTTGCCTCAATTTCCTCATCTGTATAATGAGCAGGAGAAGGAAATGGCCAACCACTCTAGTATCCCTGCCAAGAAAACTCTAAGTAGGGTCATGAAGAGTCAGACATGACTAAAACAACTGAACAACCACAACCTATTATTGGATAGTTTTACAGGGTGGCTAAAGAATCAGCCTCAAAGCCAGGCACCCCTGGGTTCAAGTTTGGCTTCTGATATATAAATGGGCACAACACTTAGCCCTTCAGTGATCTAGGCAACTCAAAGACTATAAATTGCAGAGAAGGTGCTGACTTACACTGGGAAAGGGAAGTTTCCTGTATCAAAGACATCCAGTTCCTATTCCCATTTTATGGATTAGGAAATCGATATCTAGGTATACAGAATTTTTTTTTGTCAAAAAATCCAGTAAAAGGTATTAAAATCTGCTTGAGTGATGGACCTGTGGGTCTACAAAAATAAAAACCAGTTAGAACCATCCCATAAGAGCTCTGGATTCTTGTAATTGGAGAGGATGTAATTTTGGCAAGTGATCTTTTTTACATTTTACATTTTTAATGGCTAAATGAATGCAGATATTGAGAGGAGTTCTAATTCTGTTTAGGTTAGAGCTACTGAGGATGTCAGGAGAAGCAAATGAAAATGTTTTTGAGGAAGCCATCTTATAGGATGTTTAGATTAGTAAGCTATGTAGCACTGGAGTACAGGCTGGTGGGTGATGGTCTTGGAGTCAGGAAGACCAGGAATCAAGACTTGACTCTGATGTGTGATTCTGGGTAACCTCAGCCTCCCTCTGCCTCAGTTTCCTCACCTGTAAAATGGATATGATAATAGCATCTACCTCCCAGGGTTATTAGGGGGATTAAATGAAATAATCCATGTAAACCTTAATTTCAGTTGTATCTGACTTTTCATGAATTCATTTGGAGTTTTCTTGACAGAGACACTGGAGTTGATTGCCAGTTCCTTCTCCAGTTCATTTTACAGATGAGGAAACTGAGGCAAACAGTGTTAAGTGACTTGCTCAGGGTCACACAGCTAATAAATACTTGAGGCCAGATTTGAACTCACGAAGATGAATATTTCTGACTCCAGGCCTGGCACTCTATCCACCATGCTGTCCAGTTGCCCCACAGTACTGATCTGCATTGGTAGAGGGAATTTCTACCCCAAGAATCTCTCACTCTAATAAAGTCAAAGGTCTGGAGGAAAATAAATTTTGCATTCCGTCCCAGTCCCCTACTTCTGTGTGACTGCTAATTTGGACCACTGCTTGACCTTGGGAAAGGTTTAGAGCATGAGTTAAAGGCTATTACCTTTTACTAGTCTTTCAATGTGTCAATTAGCTAAGAGCAAATTTTGAGAGGGCATAGAAAGGAAAAGTAGATCCTAACACTCATACAATGATATTTTGGAGTGCCAGTTCTGCCTTGGTATACTTATGATGGTGATGAAGCAGGAAAAGAATGGATAAGGAGTCAAGGTCTAGACTCTGGTTCCTGCCGAATTTATTGATTGTTTAGATCGGTGAGGCCTAGACAGTGTTCTCTCATCCATTAAGTGAGGGGCTTGGATTAGATTCAGAGCCCTTCCTAATCTAACATCCTCCTCCCTTTTCTGATTTTTATGTCTCACTCCCCAACATGTGCTCTATGATCCAGTGACACTGGCCTCCTGGTTCTTCCACAAACAAGATACTCCACCACTTGGTTCCTGGCATTTTCTCTGGCTGTCCCCTCTGCCTGCTCTGATATCCCTGGCTTCCTGAAGTCCCAACTAAAATTCCACCTTCTACAGGAAGTTTTTCCTAACCCTTCTTAATTCCAGTGCTTCAGCTTTTCCCAGTTTATTTCCTATTATCTTTATTTGAATATATTTGTTTGCATCCCTCCTTCCCCCTGCCCCTCATTAGATTGTGAGTTTCTCAAGGGCAGAGACTATCTTTCACCTCTTTTTGTATTCCCAGTACTTAATACAATACCTAGCACACAGTAGGTGCTCAAAAAATGTTTACTGAGTTGAAAGTCTCTGGGGTTTATATTAGCAACAGGTATGGTGAAGTCCCTTAGTTGTGGCCGCTAGGTGGTGGAGTTGAGCTTGGAGTCATGAGAATCTCAGTTCAAATCCAGCCTCAGATGCTTCTGAGCAGTATGACCCTGGGTAAGTCACTTCACCTCTCTCTTCCTCCATTTCCTCAACTGTAAAGTAGAATACTACCTCCTGGGGTTATTGTGAAAATCAAAATAACATTTGTAATGCTTTTAGCACACAGTGTGCCTGGAACACAGTAGGTACTTAATAAATGCATGTTCCCTTACCCCATTAACTAAAATTGTCAGTAAAATTAAACGATGACATTAGGATAAACTTTATGTGATATAACTTACTGTATTACTCTGAACACTAGAATTCTTTAGACTTTTGAGGAATTGGCTGTGGTTGGCTTTGGGCTTAAATAACCTTAACCGTCTTCATGGTTTACCCTGCTCTGTTTCCTGGCTAAAGTGGATATAAACAATTAGTCCAGGACGCTGTCCTGCCTTCTGCTGGCACTCACATCTCAGGGGCATTACAGACTGAGGTTGCTTGTGTTGGCTACTCTTTTGGCCAACGCTTCTGTACTCCCTGGAATCCTGGTGCTCTGGCAGATGTGACTAGGAGAATATTCTGACGCTAGCAATATCTTCCTCTTTAAAATAAGTCTTACATTATTATTTTAATTTATTTATATTAAAATAAAATTAAATGTCAAATTATGTTGAAAGAGTACTGGGTATGGACTCAGAAGACCTGAGTTCAAATCCTGCCCCTGCCCCTTACTATTCATGTGACCTTGAGCAAGTCACTTAATTGCTTTTGACCTCCGTTTCATCATCTGTAGTCCACCAACAAGCATTTAGTTAAGTCTAGGTGGCGCAATGTATACAGTGCCAGACCTGGAGTCAGGAAGATTCTTTTTTTTGTGAGTTCACTATCTGACCTCAGATACTTATTAGTTGTGCGACCTTGGGCAAGTCACTTAACCCCGTTTGCCTCAGTTTTCTATAAAATAAGCTGGAGAAGAAAATGCAAACCATTCCAGTATCTCTGCCGAGTAAATCCCAAATGGGGTCACAGAGAGTCAGACATGACTGAAAAAGATTTCTTAAAAGTCCTTACTATATACCAGACTGTATTAAGTGCTTTGCATACAAAAAATCAGTCAAAATTATCCCTGTCCTCAAGGAGCTTATGGGGGAAGCAACACATCTGTAAGCACAAGACAAATACAGAATACATCTAGGTCACCATTAGTGTCAATAATGGCTACGCAGAAGTGGTCGCATGATTTGAATTTGCATTGCCTATTTCCATTGGACTGGAAACAATGACCACATCTTAAAAAATTATAACTTAGAAGAGTGTGAATTCCAATAAATGTGACCCCTTTGGGGGATTCATTCTTCACACTCATTGAAAACTAGCTGTAGACAGAAAGTAACATTAAAGAGGAAGGTACCAGCTACTTTGAAGCTGGGAAAGGTAACTTGGATTTGAAGAGGAGGAAGGAGTTGGAACCATTGCATAAGGAACAGCCCAATATAGCAGGATGATAGAGTGCAGGGAAGGTTGTAATGTAATTAAAAGCCTAGAAATGAAGGAAGCAGCCAAGTTGTGATAGGGCTCTGAATGCCAAACATGAGTTTGGGACTTAAAGGTCCCTTCCAGCTCTCAATCTACTATCCCATTATCCTACGTATATATCAAAGTCACTTATTACATTTGGCTGTTTTTCAGTGTGAAAACAGAATTAATTTTTCTGATTCTACATTAAAATGTCTGTGACCTCTCATATATCCTGTAAGTCCCACTGGAAGAAATTTTAGAGATCATCTTTTTCAAGCTCCTTGTTTTATAGATGAGGAAATGAAGGCTTGGAAAAGTCAAATGACTTGTCCAAGGTCACATAAAGGTTAAATATTAGAGCTGGGAGGCAAACCTAGATTTCCTGACTCCAGGTGCAGTATACCATCTTGTTTCCCTATTCCATGCCTGCCAGATTCTCCAACCTCCATTCACCTTTATGCCTTTGCTTAATATATTTCAAGCTCAAAACCATTTTTGAGTCGAAGTAATTTGGGAAACTCTGCTTTACACTAAGAAGAGCAAGGTCCTCTCCATTAGCCATAAGCTATATTCTAGGTGACCACCAGATGGTGCTCCGGTGTTGGAGTTTTCTCTGGGGATTGCTCCTAAAAAAGATGGGATTAGGGAGGTGAGGGTTTGACAAACTGGTATCCACCACCCATCCTGCCCTGCTCTCTGTCCACTACTGTGACGTGGATATTACTCCATAAAATATTCAGAGGTGTAAAATTTAAGGAGTATTAATTTTTAAGAGTGGAGTTAAATTTTTTACTGGGTTTTACGAGATGGAGAGAGAGGCACAAATACAATACAGATTTCTTCATAATTCTGAGCTCGGCTCTGGAGGGTTTATCTTTCTGGCTTGTTTACCATACATAATAGGATCATAGGTTTATAAGCTGATAGGGTCTTAAATATTAAGCCGGAAGGGAGCTCAGGGGCCATTGAGTCCAGTTTCTGGTTACACAGATGAGGAAACTGAGACCCAGGGAGATGAAATGATTTGTCCAGGGTTACCCAGTTAGTGAGTATCTGACATGGGATTCGAATCCAGGGCTTCCTGACTCCAAATGCAGTTGGAAGCAACATGAGGACCAGTGCAGCATCATCTTAGAGCCAGAAGGAGCCTTAGATCACTAAGACTGGGAGAGGTTACATAATTTGTCCAAGGTCACACAGGGTGCAGAGTCAAGATTTGAACTCAGGTCTTCCAACTCCAAATCCAGCACTCATTCCAAATACCCTGCTGGGGTTGGAGAGGAAGTGAGGAACTTTGGCTTCAGGCCCTTCTTGTTCTACAGACAGTAAAAAAAGGAATGGAAAGGAGAGACAGAGAAAAGGAAAAGAAATAGAATCATAGGGTTTAGAGTTGGAAAAGACCTTTAGAGTTCATGGAGTAATCGTGCTTAGCACATAATAGGTGCCTAATACATGTTTGTTTCCTTCCTAATTTTTATCTAGCATTTGAATAATGCTTCGAGAATGTCTTATCATTTGATACTCCCAATAACCCTAGGAGATAGGTATTTAATTATCATCCCCATTTTGTGGACGAGGAAACTGAGGCAGACAGAAGTTAAGTGGTTTATTCAATAGGAAGTGGCTAAGGTTAGATTTGAACTCAAGTCTTCCTGACTGCCTCCTTTATTCCCTGCACCACCTAGCTGTTTTTCTCCTCTCTGTTCGTACTTCCCTTGTTATTCTTTTCCTACTCTCCTATTTCTTTTCCCTTTCATTCGGTGAAATGCAATATCTTATTATTCAATTCAAATCAACTCAATTCGTATTTATTAAATGCTTACTATGAGCTCAACATTGTGCTTAGTTAGACCCAAAACCTCATGGGTATTGCTTGGCTCCACTGGGGATACAACAACAGGAGACCTACTGTATCTGGGCCACCAGGTCACTCCACTGTGCCTGGAGGCTTGTCTTACCCCACCCCCCCACTCCCAGCCATCCACAGAGGTACCTGACAGTCACGCTGGGATCATGAGTCACACCACATGTCATGAAGGCCTTAGTGCCCTTGATGACGCTCTGGTCCTGCGGGGCCATGGTGATGCGTGTCCGGGCTGAAAGGCAGAGGCAGTAACAGGAGTGAGCAGGGATGAACAGGGATATAAGGGGGGAGAGTGTGTTGTTTGATGTCTCCATGCGGGCGAGTACGTAACACAGAGGTGTGTGGCTGTAGTCTATGTGAGTTTCTGTATCTGGACGCTGTGTATCCAAAGGGCTAAAATAACGATAGTCACAAAATTTTGAATAAGTAAACCATTTTTATATACTACTTTTACTTTCAAAGCAATTTTACAACTATTTTCTCATCTTATCTTACCCATTCTAACAAATTCCTTGCTGTAGATTGAGACATATATTTTTTGGACATGGCCAATGTGGGAATTTGTTTTGCTTGACTATGCATATTTATTATAACGGTTTTTTTTTCAACTGGGGAAAGTGGAATGAAGAAAAACCAGATTTTTGTTCATTGAAAAAAATTAAATGAAAAAAAATGAAATCAACATCTGCCTGCCCCCAGTCAACAAATTTCTTGTTGTCATAAGTTCTTTTTTGGGGTAGGACAGGGCAGGAATGATTCCCTCTATTAAAGGTGGGGAAACTGAGACAGCTAACAGGAACAGAGGATACAGCCTGAAAGACCTGAGTTCACATCCAGTCTCAGATACTTAGTAGCTGTATGACTCTGAGCAAGTCATTTAACCTTAGACTGCCTCAGTTTCTTCAACTGTAAATTAGGGCTAATCATAGCACCTACCTCCCAAGGCTATTGTAAAGGTCAAATTAGATAATACATGCAAAATGCTTAGCGTTGTGCCTGGCACAATAATTAATAAATGCTTGCCTTCTTCCTTCCAACTTTCCACCCCCAAGTCAAGAATCCTTTCTCCAATCCATTCAGATATAACAGGCATTTATTGAGCACCTACTGTGTGCCAGGCACCCTTGGAGTTGCAATGATGAGGCAAATAAACAAAAAGGGGCCCTGCCTGCATGCAGCTTACATTCTACTTGGGGATAAAACATTTAACTAGGCCAGCGCTATAGAATTTAAGGATGGAGAGAATATTAACACCTGAGTGTGTGTTTTTCCTTCATTGCTGAAGAAGACCATGCCATCAGAGAAATGATGACATGACTTGCACTTGACTTTGTTTTGAGTGAGGAAGGGCTGTATAGGTTACCAGCCTCACTTCTCCTCCAGAGCCATCTGAATCCAGTGACCAAATATTCATCAGGATGACTGGAGATGACCCAGGATGAGGTAACTGGGGTTGAGTGACCTGCCCAAGGTCACACAGCTAGGAGTGTCAGGTGTCTGAGGTAACACTTGAATTCAGGTCCTCCTGACTCTTGTACTGGTGCTCTATCCACTGCACCACCTAGCTGCCTACTCACTCCTAAGGGTATCAGGAAGGGCTACCACACTCTTGCTGCTGCTGCTGTTCAGTCATATCCAACGCTCTATGATCCCCTTTGGGGTTTCTTGGCAAAGCCACTGAAACAGTTTGCCATTTCCTTCTCCAACTCATTTTACAAATGAGGAAAATGAGGCAAACAGCGTTAAGTGACTTGCCCAGGGTCACACAGCTTCTAAGTATCTAAGGTCTGATTTGAATTCAGAAAGAGAAGTCTTCCTGACTCCAGGGCAGAATTCTATCCACTGTGCCAAGGGGCAACCCTAATTTTCTCAGGAGCCCCTTGCATCTTTAGACAGATCTAAATATCAGAAAATTTGTCCTCATACTGAGTTAATAATGGTGGTCATGAACACGACGGTGATAATAAGAATGTCTCACATTCCAACAGCCTCTTTTCTATCTCTCTGACTCGCATTCAGTGAGTGTACCTCTGTCCGCTGAAGTTAAACAGAGCAAAGTTGTACCCATTCTGTATGCCAGACCTTTGAGGAAAGCTATCATGTCCCTCCTTAACAGGCTAATCTTGTCCAAACTTTCAATTGTTTCATATATAACATGGTTTCACTATAATAATAGCAGGGACAGCTAGACGGTGCAGTGATTGGAACACTGGTCCTGGAATCAGGAGAACCTGAGTTCAAATCTGACCTTAGATACTTAGCTGTGTGACCCCACTTAACTCACTTACCCCTGTTCACCTCAATTTCCTCATCTGTAAAATGAGCTGGAGAAGGAAATGGCAAATCAGTATCTCTGCCAAGAAAACCCCAAATGGAGTCATGGAGAGTCAGACATGACTGAACAACAACCACGAGTGTCTTAGTTCTTAGCTGTAAGCCCCTGGGCTAGTTAACCTAACCCAATGGCCTCCAAAATAAGCAAATAATAGTAACAGCTAATACATAGCATTTTAAGGTGTAATAAAGTATTTTACATATGTTATCTCACTTGATCCTCACAACAATCCTGTTTGGTGGATGCTATTACTACTCTGATTTTGACAGCTGATCTTTACGGCGTTTGAGAGAGGATAAGTGACTTGCCTGGAGTCACACAGCTAGGAAGTGTCTGGAGGTGGGATTTGAATTCAGGTCACCTCCTCTGGAAATCTACTAATTTGTTACTGTCCCTCTGAAGACGTAGCAGTGCCACAGAACAGGGATGAAGAGACGAATTCTGCTGTCTGTTGCCATTACACTGACTGGTCCAAACACTGGGCCTATCTTTTTGCTGTTTTCACTTTGGATCCAAGCAGCTCAAAAAGCCTTTTAAAAAAATCCTTGGCATATTTGGCAAACCTGAGCTTATTCTGGGCCTTCACCTCCCTGATAATATTCTTGCAGGCAAATGACATTCTTTTGTATTCATCTTTCATTAGATGGCCCTCCTTCCACCTTCTGTACATACAGTACGTGTGCTTTTGAAATCTGAGCTAATGTGATCTTGAGCTGAATTAAGATGGGCATATTGTCCCAAAAGAGGAAGGTCATAGTCCTGTGATATACTGCCTTTGAGACTCAATCTAGAATACAGTGTATATAGTTCTAGGTACCACATTTTAGGCAGGATGTTGACAAATTTGAAGACATCCAAAGAAGGAAAACCAAAAAGGGTAAGGGCTACGGACCCTGCCGTATGAGACTGGTTGGATAGTCTAGCTTTAGCTAGTTGTTAGCTATCTGAAAGGGGGGAGGAAAGAAAGAAAACAAGCATTTCTTTTTTATTTTCTAAATTCTCGGGGAGGCAGTTTGGGTTAAATGACTTACCCAGTATCACACAGCTACTAAGTATCTGAGTTCAAATTTGAACTCAGGTCCTCCTGACTCCAGGACCAATGTTCTATCCACTGTACTACCTAGCTGCCCTGGAACAAGTTTTTACTAAGCACTTACTATATTCCAGGAGGGGTCAGCTAGGTGACTCAGTAAATAGAGCTTTAGGCCTGGAGTTAGGAAGATGTGAATTCAAACCCAGACTCAGATACTTACTAGCTGTGTGACCCTGGGCAAGTCACTTAACTTTTATTTGTCTTAATCCATTGGAGAAGAAAATGGCATACCATCCAGCAGCTTTGCTAAGAAAACCCACAGGGTGATGAAGAGTCGGGCATGACTAAACAATAATATATTCCATGCTCTGTGCTAAGCTCTTTACAAATACCAACTCATTTAATTCTCCCAACAATCTTGGGAAGTAGGTACTATTACTATTTCCATTTTACAGATGAAGAAACTAAGGCAAGCAGAGATTAAGTGATTTGCCAACTAGCAAATGTTTGAGGATAGATTTGAATTTAGGTCTTCCTGACTGTCTTGACCCACCGTGCCACATAGCTTCCTGTTCTGTTCCTCTGTTGAAGACAACCTTAGGAATAATGAGTGCACACTGCAGAGAGGTAGATTTTAGCCTGATGAAAGGAAAAACTCCCTAAGACCTTGAGCTGGACAAAAATACAAGGGTTCCCTTGGGAGATAGTGATCACAGGCAGACTTGGAGCCAAGTTTGAATGACCACTTGTCAGAGACGCTGGAGAGGGGATCCCTGTTCACATCCTGGTTGGGAAAGCCATAGGTGGCTTTGGGTTATAACTAACCTCTTTCATAATTTTGCCTGGGCCCTGCCCTGCTCCCCTCTAACCCTAATCTGAGCTTCTATGACAACATTTTTCCCCTTGTGCAGCTAGAGAGGTTCTTTCAGTCACATACCTCTTTCCTCCCTCACTGGGATCATTTGTAATTGTCTTGTCAGGATTTCTACTTTTTGCCCCTCCCTTCTGAGCCATATTTCCTTTCAAAGATTCTATTCTTCTATCTTTGCTATGAACTTTTGGAAATCTTCTCTCCTAAATACTAAGGTATGTGTTTGACTATAGCCAACATCCCCTTCCTTTGCTATCACGGATTCTAACATTGACATGGTCACTTTCTCCTAAGGTTCCTGCCAGTTTCACATCTCAAGTCAGTCCTTCCTTATCCTTACCCTAATTCTCACCAACAAGTGTCTACCCTCAGGTTTGTGGATTCCCTTACAGGTGTAGATTACCCTTCTGACAGGCAGTACCTGCTCGCCCACTCCTTCTGTCATACCTATTTCTTTGAATGAGGTTTAAATCTTTACACTGTTACATTATGGTCAGGAATTACATTCTATACAGCCTTAGGGATATCTATGAAAGTACTTTCTTATATTAAAATGTCACATTCACTCTGTTAGCTACTCATACTTTGGACATTGATCCATAGACATATGAAGTTATATAATTATCAATGCCAAACTAATTCCGATTAGATTATAGATTCTCTGAGGGAAGGATTAAGTCTTGTTTATTTACTTGTCATGTCAATTTCACAAACATTTATTATACACTTACTATGTGCCAGGTGGGTACTAGGTGGTACAGTGGATAACATGCAGGGCCTAGAGTTAGGAAGACTCATTTTAGTGAGTTCAAATACAGTTTTAGACATTTATTAGTTGTGTAATCCTGGGCAAATTACTTAACCCTGTGTGCCTCAGTTTTATCATCTGTAAAATGAGCTGGAGGAGGAAATGTCAAACCACTCCATTATCTTTGCCAAGAAAACTCCAAATGGGGTCACAAAGAGTCAGATATGACTGAAAAATGACAACAAAAAATGTGCCATGTACACTGTGCCAAGCCTTGGAGATAGAAATACAAGCAAAAAGACAGCAGTCCTTTAAGGAGTAAATCCTCAAAGAGCTTACATTCTAATGTGGAAGACAACTCATAAAAGGAATCTGAATATATGTGTGTGTGTGTGTGTGTGTGTGCGTGTGTGTGTGTGTGTGTGTGTGTGTGTGTGTGTGTGTGCGCGTCCAGAGGAAAGAAGCCTGGTGAGTTCAGAGAAGAATAAAGGAGAGAATATGCCTGCCTTGGGCAATTTCCTTGAGAGGTAGGTTCTGGGAGGAATCGATCAACTGGAAGATGAGGTCTACTCATCTGCTATGTACTTACTATGTACAAACTGTGCTACACTTTAGGGGATCTAGTTTTTTAACTGAATTATTCAAGTTTCACTTGAGAATTCTTTCTCTGTCATAACTGTTGACATTATTAATACAATTAAAGATGTGGAAGGAACTTAGACATCATCTAGTCCTATTCTCTCAGTTTACAAAGTAGGAAACTGAGACCCAGAAAAGGAAAATGATTTACCTAAGTGGTGGAACTCGGATTTGATTCTCTGACTCCAAACCTAGAAGAACTCTTTTTGATACACCATATTTTTTCTTTAGTATCCAGACTGACAGCTCATCTGGAAATTTCCCTCCCTTTCAAATTTCAGCTCTAAGTTCTCTTGATTAACTCAGCAGGTCTCCTGTCAAACATGTTCTTTTCCTTCTTCATGAGATGCATTGCACCCCCACATTCCCATGCAGTTGCCATTGTACAATATAGGCCAGAAAAAGAAACGCTGTTCTTTGACTTCCATTTTCATAACTAGCTGGCTGCTCATTTCCTATGGTTTCCGTTTGGTTTAACAACTTCTCGCTAGGATGACAGTGAAGAAAAAGAAAGCAAGTCTGATCCCTCAAGATACCTCTCAAAAATAACAATAGGAACTCCCCAAAGAAACAAAACCACCAGAAAATCTCAAAAGAAGATGAGGGAGAAAAATCACCAAAAACAACGAGTAAATCAGAGAAGAGTTCTCATGCAATGAAAACCAAGTTTTCATTTTCTTTCAAATGTTATGCCCTTCAACTGGAAGATGAAAATTCCACCTATGCCCACCTAAAATTTATTTTCCTAACCAATACCTCAAAGTCATTAGCAGACATTGGAAGTGTTTTCTTAATTTCCACATAAACTAGTCCTCATGCCTATCCCAGAATTCATCAGGGATAGCTAGGAGTGGGAAGAACCGTGTGTGTGTGTGTGTGTGTGTGTGTGTGTGTGTGTGTGTGTGTATGTGTGTGCACAATTTTTCTCTTTTTCCCTTCCTCCCTTGCTTTCTCCTCCAGCCCAAGCTCCAGGAAGGACTCTCCCCTTTTGCCATCCCCCATTAACTGGGCTACTTGACTGTTCACAGCACTTGCATGAGATGGAAATCATCAACTCCATTCCTTAGCCCTTACTATTGGCCCTGCCAGTACTTCCTGAGGTTTTCTAGGCCTTATCACCTGGCCTGCTTCTGTGGTCTGAAGTCTCCCCAGCACTAGCATCTGACCTACTCATTCATGTCTTCATATGAGCTGATACATGTACCTTCTCAATGGGAAGTCATCACCCACAATCTTGTGTCTTACTTCTCTATTCCTTGAGTAAGAGTCATGGAAGCACCTGCTGAATCCTCATAGTTCCAAGACTGTCTCTTCTCCAAAAGGTCAAGTTTCACCTTCTATCTGAGAAGACTCATGTTTACTCCAGTTGTACAGAACGTTTTCTTCTCTTTCTCCTTTGTTCTGTTTTCTTTTCTTCTTCATCACTAGTTTTCCTTCTTCAAAACCTTCTCAGAATCTTTTCTTTTTTTTTTTTTGTAACCTGGTCACCTCCCTAGGTTATTCCTTGTGTAGGAATTCTGTGTTTTCTCTAATAACTCAAAGCATTGAGGGATGCTCCTCAAGTCCTTTCACCTTTTTCTCCTAGCAGGAAAATCAGCTTGTATTTATGTCACCCCTAACTGCTGATCACCCTCAGGCAGGAAGATACACATAACCCATTCCTGCTAAATCACTGGGATAATTCATCCTTTTTTGTCCCTATTTCAATGTGAACTGCAGCTGTAGATGAAGGGAGGGACATACAAAGAATGGAAGGGATGGAGGTGAGGGTCAGTTAAGTGAAGCAGAGATGACAAGTCTGGAGACAAAGAGAAATGCCCCAACCAAGGAAGACAGAGGTTGATGACTGACCCCACGCTTAATTTCTCTTGCTTAGGTGAGTATAGTTGTGTGTGTACCTAGGAGATAATGAGGACACTCTGTAATTGCCACAACAAATTGACCTTTTCACTGTTTTTGTTTTTCTGGGAGCTCCAATTCTAAGGGGCTCCAGGGAATGTTATTTTGAGGTAGGCTTAGCTGCTCTCTTTCTTCCCACTTCTAACCTCTGCTAATGTTAGGTGTTATTAAGTCACACTGATTTGCACGACTTAAGCATCAAGTTTAGTCTCTTTTGACAAGCACATACCCCAGAGAAACAATATTCTAACACATTTTACTTGCATCTTCTTACAGCTTTTGCTATACATGTTGCCTGGAAACTTCTGGTCGTCCTAAACATTACCAGTCCCTTCAACTATTTATCATATAACATTGACTTCAGACCAGTCACTGACCTGGTTGCCTTCCATTTAGAAACTCACTCCAATTTGTCAATTTTCTTTAAAAAATAAATGTGGCAGCTGAGATCGAATACATTTGCAAAGATAGAGATGCTGACTGTATCAGTAAGTTTCCTATATGATGTGTACTGGGGGAGAGAGGTCTATAGGTGCATATATATGCATATGTCCATTGTGTATGTGGATTCACATGGGGTACATATATACACTTTGCATTCCTCATTAGTCAGCAATGTCAACTTACCCCATACGACCAAATCTGCTGATGCCTCATCTACTCCCCGTGAGTTGGTGGCTAAACATGTATAACTGCCAGCATCTGAGATTCGGGTGGGACTGATGAGCAGGCTGCCAGACTCCAGGAGAGTGAAGCGGGGTAACTGAATGGAGCCACTAGCCAGGATTCGCTCACCTGCAAGGAGATACAGAAAAGTATGCATGCAGCCAGCAAAATCCCTGATTGTTATTTCACCTGGCATTGCCAGGCCACCTCAAGATTGAGGATATGGAGAGAAACATAGCAGGAGAGTGGATCATGGGCAGGATGACCTAATATTCCTTTTGTATGCCTAGTTTGTCTCTATCTTGCTTTTCTCTTCCAGAAACACCCCAGTCAATTGCAGATGCACAGTCTCATAGCTGGAAGAGACCTTAGAAATTATCTTTATCTAGTTTCGTTTTATAGATTAGGTAACTAGGGCATAGAAATGTGAAAAAATGATTTGCTTATGGCCACACTGGCATCCAGTTCAGCCCTATGTCTACCATACAGTACTTGTTTCTTAATAGATAAATATTTCTCATTCTTTCCTAAGCTCTGGTGCTCAACCTCTAGATTCCATCACTGCCTTCAGGCTCCATCACCTTCCTTCTCAGTCTCTCACAAACAGCTCAGAAGCAGCTGGCACCTGTGAATCTGGGAGAAGCAAATCATTTTGATGAGGTGATGACGGGCATCTTGAAGCTGGATGCTTCAGGAAAAAGTCACCTTGGACAAATGCCTAAACTTTGGACTAAGAAACAGACAGAATGGAAGCACTGGGAAGGAGGGGACAAGTGGATGAAGTAGAGATGATGGTCCCAGAGAGGTTGGGAAATGCTCTTTGGCAAGGAGGACTGAAAGTCTTGCTGACTTGCCCTACGGTTATCTCTGTCTGCCTTTATGAGTGTACTTGTGTGTGTGCACATCTGGGAGTATATATTTGCTTATAGAAATATCCATGTATGGTTGGATACAAAATAAAATATCCCTAGATAGATGTGCATGAATAGATTTGCATTCAAATGAAAAAAGGCTTTAATTAAGGGCTTACTATGTGCCAAATACTGTGCTAAGTGCTGGGGATATAAATACAAAAACAAGACAATCTCTAGTTTCAAAGAGCCCATATTTTAATTGAGGGAGAGAACACATAGAGGAGAACTCAAATGAAAGAAAAACATCAAGGTCTGGAGGTCCTTCAGGTACAGTGGCAGGGTTCAGGAACCCTTAGCTTATACCCCAGACAGGCGAAATGATTTGCCCCAAGTCACAAAAATTGATAACTACAGAGTCAGAATTTTAGAATCCAAGTCTCAAAGGCCTCAGTCTTACACTCTTATTATTATAGCCCACTTCCATTTTGCTCCTCCTGAATATCATCCCTTTTACCTTTTTGCCAAGTGATAGCTGGCCGGGGTGCCCCAGACGTCTCGCATGCCAGCACCACAGACATGCCATCAATCACTGTGCTGTCCAAAGGGCCTCTGGTGATGTTGGGGGCAATGCCTTGGGAAAGAGACAGACCAACTCCTTAGTAAGACTCCATTTGGGCTCCCCATAAATGGGGGGGCTGTAGAGACTCTAATTCCTAAGCAGATAACCTCCTATTTGCCCCTGTCCCATTTTGCTATTTCACTCATTCATTCAACAAACATTTATTCATGTGACGCATCATACTAGGTACTGTTGCCTGGTTCCTTTGCAAGGAAGCAGGAAATCCACACCATTCTTGGACAGCTCAGCACATCCCAATAACCCCTGAAATAAGCACATTTTTCTAGTTCACCCAATGCCTTTCTAGTTTAACCTTTCCTGTTGAGGTTCATTGCCAGGAAAATAAATGATATCAATCATTCTTTCCTATTTGTTCACAGGCCCCAATAAGGGGAAAGAACTAGACCTCACCAGGCACTTAAGACCTGGAATTGTAACTGACAAACCCATCCCACCAGAATTTTCATTATGTTCTTCACAACAGTGAGAAACTGTTAATGACACGTAAATTGGGATTTATTACTATTAGTATTGTTGTTAGTGCTGTGACTTCTTCACTAACATCATCTTGCAGTACTTCATTGTCATGTGCCATTGAGCCTGGCTCTCAGAAAACAATGTTGGTGGAGGGCAAACTCTGGCAAGTTCGACTAAACTGAATGAACCATTTGGTAACTGACTGTGTCTTAAGTGGTTTACCCTTAGCCTATCTAAGCCTGGAGAAGTTCATCTTTGAAAAGTTGTCATATATATATACACACACATACATATATATGTGTGCATATATCTCTATCTCTATCTATCTATCTTGTGTTGTGGGAGGCACAGAAATTCATGAGGAATCTTAAATTAAAGTAGGGTGGTTGGATTGAAATCCAGCTCTGCAACAGGTAGTACGGATACTGATGGAATCATAGATCTTTTGACAATTATGGAGAATGTCATGAGAGAAATGATTATCTCTTTCTCTCTCATTTTAATAGTCAATTATTAAAACTGGGGAGACCCCAACTTCTTTTCCCCTGTTCTATTTCCTTGTCCAATCTCTCAAGGTCAGAGCTGATGGAAGATAGGATTAATACCTTCCTCATTTCTGGATATTTCTACCCCACCCAACTAGATGAAACTTCCTTCTGTTCAGGCTTGGGTAGAGGATAAATTCTTCAAACAGAATGCCCAAGGTTGGGGGTAACTTAGAAATAAATGACATAATCAAAGTTCAGGTCCAGCCCCTCATTGTAATATTAATTCTCTCATTAATGGTTAACCAGTCAAAATTGATTGTCACCCTTGAGAAGACCTCTCTTGCATTGGGCAGATAAGTTGTGAGCCCACTGCCATGACTGTCTTTAGTCTAAGACAGAGATGGCCAAATGGCCATTCTTTTATAAAAATGCTGGCGTTATTAATAAAATGATTAAATGACCCAGAATTTATATCTCTTGAACCTTTTTAATTGCCACTGTTACACTTTTTTGTTTAGCCCAGTGAATGTAATAGGTGCTAAATAAATATTTGCTGCATAAATGAAATGTTTAAGTCTATTATGAGGATGAATATTATTACTTGTTGCTTGTAATGTAAAAGACTACCATATTTCCAAGCATTCAGTTGAATGGCTTCATGCAAGTCTTTTCCTTGGGCAGAAATTTGTGATTCTCCCCAGAAGGCAAATGAGTGATTTTACCTTCAGCATGATCATCTCTTTCAATTTAATTTGATCTAGTAGGTATTTACTAAGGACCTACAAGGAACTGTGTTTTGTGATACAAAAACAAAAATGAAATAGCTCTTGCCTTCAAGGGCTTATATTCTATCATAGGAATATAACACATACACAGAGAAGCAAACATATGTGTGTATGTACACATACATATATGTATACACACAGAGAAGCAAATTCAAAGCACATATAATACATATACATCTATACATACATATATATGCAAATGTACATCTATATCTATATATTTATCAAAGCGATTTTGGAGAACACACTCTACCAGCTACTGGGATATAAGCAAAAGCCTCATTTCGGGTATAATGCCCAAGCCAAACCTGGAAGGGAACCAACCATTTCATGAGATGGTGGCAATGAGGACATTCAGAAATATATACCAGCCTGTGCAAAGTCATGGAGGCTGGAGATGGAATGGGAGAGAACAATGAGTTCCTTTCTCTCTCTAAAATCTCTCTAAAACCAAGTCAACAATGTGGTCATAGTTATATGGAAGAAATGATCCAACAAGGATGAAATCAATGTTTTCATAAATAGCAACATGAGGAGATAAGCTCTCTGAACAAAACCATGTTCTCCTTCCTGGATACCCTGAGGTCAGTGGGGTGTTGCCCTCTGACACCTAGACTCATTGCTGTAACATTTCAGGCAGAAAATGAGTTGTCAAAAGAAACCAGAGAATGGTGTTTTCCTAGAACCATAAAATTTTTGAGGTTGAGAGATCAGGTAGACCAAATTCTTCATCTTACAGATGACAAAACTAAGGCTTAGAAGTGTTTAAGTGACTTAACCTAAGTCATGTAGCAGGTAAATGGCAAAGTTGGTACTCAAATCTAGCTGTCCTGACTCTCAGGTCAGCTCCCTTTCAAATTTTATAAACTGTCTTATTTTGAAAATAATGAGGCCTTGATAAGGCCCCTTCCAGATGTAGGATTACATAATTTGGTAGTCTGAGACCTATATTGTACAACCTCTTCCAGTACATGCATGTAAACCCCTACAATGAAAGGACATCCAGGCGTGAGCTTCAAGGGATTAGATACCTCCTGAGGGGTGAAAATTGGGAATGGGGCAGTAGTAATACCTAGTAATTTATATCAAAATAAAAATAGTATTCCATATTTATGCAGTGCATTACAATTTAAAAAGCATCCTCCTAACAATAACTTTGGGAAGTAGATGGTACAAATACTATGACTATTTTACAGATGAGAGCATTGCCTTGCTCATAGATAACATGGCTAGTAAGGTAGATCTGGGATTCACACCTAGGTTTCCTTATTCTAGGTCTACTATATCATACTGCATCTCAAGTTCAAGCTATCATACAAAACTACTGGACAAGTGACTCTGTTATCCTTTGGAGCAGTCCATCCTGAGGGCATCTAGGTTGACAGCATGATATGTTCAGCTTTTCTCAAAAGGGCTCTTCACCTTTGGAAAAGCTAAGACTTCCTTCTCCCTTGAGCCACAGCTCAACTTACTTGTGACAGCAAGATAGGTGGAAGTCTGCACTTCCCCAGCTGAGTTTCGGGCGAAGCATTGGAACATGCCTGTATCATCGGGCACCAGTCCGCTGATCTGCAAGCTCCCATCTCCATGCAGTCGGAATCTTGACAACTTCTTTACATCAATGATGGTGGCATCTTTGTACCAGGTGATGATAGGAGATGGCACACCTACATGGGAGACAACAAAAATTACAGCATGTATTCTGTAAGTTACATTTTCACTTAGGGCTTGGGTTCCCAAGAGGGTTACCACTGCACAGGTTCAAAGCTACTTTTTGGTTTTGCATTCCTAAAATTATAACTCATAAGCCCCCACTGGTGCTCTTACCTTTAACTATGAGTCAGTGTATACAAATAGCACAAAACAAGACATTTACTCGGATTCCATAGTAAGAAATACGAAGATTAGCTCTACCTATATCATACTGCATACCTTCTTGGGGAGGGTGAAAAATTTAGAATTCAAAATCTTATAAAAATGAATGTTGAAAACTACAAATAAATAAATATAGAAAAAGATTAGCCACAAAACATTCTCTCAGTAAACCTGAGGTAACTCTGCTACAAATGCACAGTTTCAGTGGAACAGTAGGCACATACTTAGAGTTTGCTGGTAGTGAGGCACACATCTATGGAACACATGGGGTGAAGTCAATTCATGCCTCTGAAACTTCCAGGTCCCAACATTCTTTTCTCTTGTGATGTCCTCATACCTCTCTCCCTGAGCACAGTGTGCTGAGGACATTCGGTTGGACTCCTTGGGTCTGTTCTCCACAGCTCAGCTTCCAACTGCCAGGGCTAATTCCCTTGGAGTGGTTTGCTCTTTTCTCTGCTGCCAGGGGTCTTGTACCTCAAAGCTGCTTTTTACCCTAAGATTTTTTTTTCTCCTTACTGGACATGATACCTCCTAGATGAGCAGCTCTGCTTCGACATCCCATGATTGATTAGGGGGAAGGAAAGTGAAGAAGGGAGGAAGACATCTGCTTTGCCCACTGGCAGGGGTTCAGGAGTCACATTCCACAAAGCAGCTCTGGGCATCAATTATCACTCAGAGCTTAGCAAGTTTGCTTTTTAAGGGCCATCAGAGTTATAATCAATAAATATTCAGCTCTAATTACACCAGGAATTCCAACCCTTCACATTTCATAAAGGAGTATCAGATTGTATCTCACTGAACATATTAATGAATGCCTTCCTATTTCTGCCCCTTCTGTGATTTCATTAAATGGGTCAGCCATGAGTGGAACTTGGGGCCAACTTCCTACCCCTACATCACACACACACACACACACTCGAATGCTTGCAAATTGATTTTATATACATCATCTCATTTAGTCCTTTATAAATTCTGGAAGTTCCCTCTTTTATAGTGAGAAATCTGAGGAGGCTCCAAGAGATTCAGTGACTTATCTGTGGTCACAATCCAGTCAATGAAAAAAAAAATCTCGTCAATGCCAGGAGAGGTGTTTGAACAAGGTTCTTTCATAAAGAGGCCACACTCTTTCCATTATACCATAATGGGTGTATCATTTGAGTAAGAAACGAAGGAAGGTAGGAAAGAAGCAAGCATTTATTAAGCTCCTACTGTGTATTAACTATTAGCCTTTATAAATATGAACTTAATTGATTCTCACAATGGCCCTGGGAGGTAGGTGCCATCAATATCCCCATTATATAGCTGAGGAAACTGAGACAGAAGTTAAGTGACTTGCCTAGGGTCACATAGCTAGGTTGTGTCAGGTTTGAAGTCCTAGCTTCCTGACTCAAGGCCCAGCATGCCAGGTGTGGTCTAAAGACGGTACCACCCAAAAACATTTTTGGCTTAATGTACTTTTAGGCTGATGCTTTATTATATTTTGGAGACAATGAAAACCTAAAAGCATGTGACAGTTCTTTTTATTCACAAAGTTGATAGCCAATGTTTATATAGGAATGTGGGTAGAGCATCAAATGCCCACCAGCAATCAGGCAGGCATCTGAGGAAAGACAGAATGTGAATCCCACAGGCTTGGAATTGAGTTGGCACAGAGTCCTTATCTCCTTCAGTCATTTTTCAGGGGTGTTTGACTCTTCATGACCCCATTTGAGGTTTCCTTGGCAAAGATACTGGAGTGGCTTGCCAATTCTTTCTCCAGTTCATTTTACAGATGAGATAACTGAGGCAAATAGGGTTAAATGACTTGCCCAGGGTCACACAGCTAGTAGGTGTCTGAGGCCACATTTGAACTCAGGTCTTCCTGGTTCCAGGGTCAGTACTCCATGCAATGTGCCACCTAGTTGCCCCCTCCTCCCGCTTATATCTAGAGTCCAACTACCTTAAAAGATCTTTGGTGGTCCAAATCTATTCCTTTACAGTCTGAATGCAGATTGTACTGACCTATTTTCTCTCCTCCCACTCCCATCCCCAATTCACTCACAATTTTCTCCTTTCTCTTCCTAAGCCTTTCCTGGTAGGGATTTTGTAGTGCCCCTCCATATCTTCATCTCTCACCTGCCCATCATTCCACTGGTGGAAAGCTGGGCCTAGCTCTTTATTCAACACCATAATATTGTCTATAGCATACAATGTGCCTTACCACACCAATGGCACCAAATGGCACCATACCAAAGGCACCAATGTGCCTTTTGTATAGTCTTATAAAGCGTGTCTGCCTCTGGATTGTTTTTTGATTTAGCTACATCTAAAGAAGGAAGGGAGAACTGGGAACCAAAATAGTATGAGAATTCATCATCAACTTGGGGAAGACAGAAGAGGTGGGAAAGGGGAGAATGCTGTCTTGGTGACTGAATGGAATAACTAGAAACCCAAGTGCTGCTCTATGAGCTCTGTCTTAGCATAGACACACCTAAGGCCTTAACACTGCTGGTGCTTTCCCCTCGCAACTAGTGTAGCTCTGATATTATGGTAATTTGGCGTTGTCAGCGACTCTGAAATTATGGGCAATTTGGCTGTCAGTAGCCTCAAAATTACGGTAATTTTGGCTCATTTGTAACCCTGAAGTTACCATAACTTGGAGTGATTTATAGCCCCGAAATTACGGTAATTTGGCTTCTTTGTTTTCCTAGGTGCCTGCTGACGGCTAGATTGATTTCTCTCCTAGTAATATGTCCACTTGAGGGGGACCTGGGAGCAGCAGACACAATTCAGCAATGGAAGTTGTGCCCATGATGGGGAGTGGGGAGAGGTATGGTCTCTTTCCACTTTCTCCCAACGCATTCATGCCCATTACCTTTGGCCTGGCAGGGTATGTCCACCACCTTCTCCATCTCTGCAGTGATGTGTCTCTCTGGCTCCTTAATAAACTGGGGTGGTTCTGGGAAGGGAGAAGGAAGAGGACAGCATTGGAGGCCTGGCTCCTCTTGGGTTGGCCATGCAGTAGGAACCCCTGATGGATGGGAAGTCACTCTGCCCGCTCTGCTCCCCCATGCTTCAGGATGAGAGGGTATTGTGATGCCTGCGGAGCGATCCCTCTCTCCTTTCCCCCTCCCACCCCATCTCCATGTTGTGTGCTCACCCAACACAGAAAGGACAGCACCCCGGACCACAGAAGGGACACTGCTGCTGCGTAGGACAGCCTCACACTCATAGTAGCCGGTGTGGCTGCCTTTGGGATTCAGGATAGTGAGACGTCGGTTGTGGTCACTGATCCCCCCTGACACTGGCACCCCATCCTTCTTCCAAATGATGTGCAGTTTGATCAGGGGCCTGGCAGGAGGCAAGGGAAGCAGAGAGGCTCATTTGCATAAATCTGCATTGGTTAGGCAGTAATTTGTGCTTGAGAGAATTGGACTTTTAAAATTCAGTTAAGCACCTTAAAAGTTGTCTCCTGATATTTCCCTTTTCTATTTTCTCTCTCCATTCCCCTTACTCTGCAACCCACTGAATATGGAGGAGAAGGGAAGGGAGGAGAATTGAGGGGAAGACAGAGAAGGCATGAGAAATATGGATAAATATGAAAGACCCACCTAAAGTGAGACACAGAAACGGAAAAAGAGATACACGGACTTATAGACACAAATACATATAATGAATCATACATACAGGACCAACAAATAAAGAACAAATGGTGAGATCAGCCCACTTCTCTTCCCACCCCAAAATGTCTTTCCTTATATTTTCTTTTGATGTTGATATGGTATTTTATATCTTATCTGAGACTCAAAACAATCCTGGGAGATAGTATCACAGGAAAATCACCCTAGAGGTCATCTCATTCAATACCTTCATCTTAATGATGAGGACCAAGAGAAGTGATTTTCCCCAAGGTCATATAGGAAGTGGGAGAGTGCAGAATATGAACCCAGGTCCTCTGATTTCAAATCTAACACTCTTTGCATTGAACCACGACATATTTTTTATTACTATTCCTCGATGAGGAAATAAGACTCAGAGAGGTTAGTTGATTGAATCATGACCACATATCTGCAAACTTCAGAACTCTTTCCACAAAATGCCCTTTCTCCCCATCCTATTGGCACAGGTCTCTCAGACTCTGGTTTTTCATCTTTGTTCTAGTTCTTGGTCATTCAGAGACATGAAGTTATAGAGGCATAGAAAAGACACATCAATTAGTGTCAGATCAGGAATGTCCAGTAGAACAGTGGAGTCAACCATGATGGGGAACATAGGAAATTTGGAAGGACAGTGATTAAGTTTGGAAAGGAACAGGGGAGATGGCTACTGACCTGGCATTGGCCACACACTCCATGGTCACCTCTGAGGTCCCAGCTACCACACTGGTATTCTTGGGAGGGATGATGATGGTTGGGGCAATAGGGTCTGCAGGGCCACCTACATCTGCGAAGAAGGCAAAAGTTAGTCCAAGAAACAGATGAGAATTTGTATCTATCTCTTAGCCTAGTCTTTGGGAGCTAAGATCACAGAGGCCTAGGAATCATCATCATTGTCATCAGAAGAAGGAACAGCTGACATTTATATAGTACCTTAATGTTTCCAAAGCACTTTAGATACACTTCCTCACTTGGTCCTTCCACCAAGCCTATTTTGTTATTACCTCCATTTTACAGATGAGAAAACTTGGACTCAGAAATTAAATGATTTGCCCATGTGGCTAGTGCCTGAGGAAGGACTACAGCTCAGGTCTTCCTGAGTCCAAGAAGTCCTATCTTCTACTTCCCCAGAGGAATGGGCAGATGAGAACAGGTGATGAAAGCAAGTAAGGAAAGCGCTGGCCAGTCATCCTGACTTTTGTCTTACCACTGGATTTTGATGATTGGAAAAGAGAGAGTGAGGCTGATGACTTTGTACAACTCTGCCTCTCTTAAGTCTAATTCACGAGCAAGTCAAGACATCACCCCCATGACATCAATGGTCCTCTTCAAAAACAAAGGATGAATAATAACACCTACTATGATATGCTTGCTTCTTAAATGTAAGAGCATGGTGAGATCATCTCTGGGGGAACAAAAGGGAGTACCCATTGAAAGGGTATGTGTGTTCATCCTTCGTTGCCGAAGAAGACCATGCCATCAGAGAAATGATGACATGACTTGCACTTGACCTTGTTTTGAGTGAAGGAGGGCTGTGCAGGTCACCAGCCTCA
>CM053770.1:512803977-512819320 GCA_028658325.1 Potorous gilbertii
GCCTGGAAGGACTTATATGATCTGATGCTGAGCGAAAGGAGCAGAACCAGGAAAACTTTGTGCACAGCAATGACCACAGTGTGCGAGAGCTTTTTCTGGTAGACTTGGAACTTTGTAATAATGCAAGAACTTACCAAAAAAAAAAAATCCCCAATGGTGGTTTTCTAAGGCAAAATGCCTTTCACACTCAGAGAAAGAAATATGGAAGTCATTCACAGAATGTAGCAGATCATGTTTGTGTGTGGGGAGGTTTAGTGTATTATGTTTTGATTTGTTATATGATTTCTTCCATTTATTGTAGTGCGGCTACATAGCATGACTATAGTGAAAACGTACTCAATAGGAAAGTATATGTGAAACCTATACAGAATTGTATGCTGTTGTGGGGAGGGAGGGGAGCAGTGGGGGAAGATGAGGGGGGGATAAAATCTTAATTTTAAGGAAGTGATTGTAGAACATTTAAAAAATAATAATAAAAAAAATAAAAGGCCCTTAATGGGAAAAAAAAATGAAAAGGGAGGAGAGGAAGGGTTAGTTGAGGCCATGGATCCTTATTCTTCAGTTACCAAATGAGATAACCTTATAGAGATTTGCAAACCTTAAAGCACTAGATAAATGTTAGTTATCATTGTTTGTTGTTAACACTGAACCCTTCCTGGCAATGAGTACCATCCTCTAATCTCTGTTACCTTCCAGATTTCATTGTCACTTAGAGCACATGCTCTCTCTCTCTCTCTCTCTCTCTCTCTCAGTTATGGGCTTGTCCTTGGCACTGAGAAAGCATGTGGTCAGAGTCAGTGTATATGTGCACAGTGGGATCGTGGAAGATAGACTCTCGAGTCTGGGAGGCACAGTACAATAACAGGGTTGATACTTAGTCCAGGGGTCTCCTCCCTGGGGGTGTCACTGTGAAGTGTGGTATTTGTTGGCATTTGGCTCCCTCCGCTGTTAAAACTTGTGCTGCTTCAGAAACAATATTCTCTTTGCACTAGAATCAAGGATGTAAGAATTGACAAAGGTCTATGGCAAACCCAACCAAATGCTGTTTTATCTTACTTACACCAACCAATCTCATTCCTCATTTCCCATCCCTGGTAGGTGGTATCCAGGCACATGCCAGGGATCAGGTTTGGGTAACCACCCAATCTCTTAATGTGAAAAGAATGTGAGGGCAGGGGCTAGTATCATTCATCTCTGCATAGACACCTAATGTCTGGAGTGATGCATTGCATGGAATAGATTGTAGGGTCACATCCATAGTAAGGGTCAGAGTTCGGATATGAATCCAGATTCTCTGAATTCAAATCTAGCCTAGCATCACAGACATAGAATCTTTAGAAAGCAGCTCCTCATTTTATAGATTTGAAAACTGAGGCCAAGGGAGTTTAAATAACTTGTTCAAGGCCAGGTTTTAAGTGTTAGAGGTGAGATCTGAGCCACTGTAGCAGTTGAATCAGTATTGGTTGAAAGAACAGATGATATCACTTCCCCTACTCCTTCTACACTGCTGCCTATAGGCAGGATCAAATTGCCTCCCCAGAGGATAAGTCACATTCCCTGGAGACTGAATTTAGAGGAACTGCAGTGGCCCGGCATTCTGGACATATGTTTGTCCTGCTTTGAGGAGGACATCAGGTTCCACGTTTCAGCCTTCCTGGAAAACTCAAGAACAGGAATAAAATGTAAAAAATGGAATAAAATGACAGGAGAATGGAAAAGAAGAATATAAACCAAAATAATTACAACAATATAAAAGTCTCATGTAGGGGCTGTAAAAAGGGAACAGACTGAAAGCTGAATCCATAAAAGGGTTCTCTCAGTTGTATATTACTTACAGGGATACGTTAGGGCCTAACCTGCAGCAGCTAATAGGAGAAAGGAGTAAACAGGACCAAGAAGATGGCTAGCTCAGACATTATTAAAAAATACAATTGCTATAGGAGGACTCAGGGGCCGTAATGTTTGTTTTTACAGAGCCGTGGATACCTCTCTGCAAGAATGATAAGAGCAACACACTCCCAAGGCATACAGAGATGCCCGTGTGGGGTGGTGGGGCACGTGGAGGGTACAGCAGTGGTCTGAGCCGCTGGGCCATACTTTCCTTTGGGGTCAACGGATGGGTTTCTTGAAGTGTGCCCAGAGAGTTGTAGGGAAAGCAAACATTCCCCTCTCAAACACTATCAGACAACCTTTCCTGGGTTTGGGACAGAGGGGAATGGGGCACCATGGGAACTAGCAGGGACTGAGCAGCCCTTTGTGCAAGGGACCTGTTCTTGGTACTGATGGGAAAATAAAGCATTGTCTTCCCCATTAGGAGAATTTCTTGAGAGCAGAGACTGGCTTGCTTTTCTATTGGCATCCCTTGTGCTAAGTCAGTCAGACATTTATTAAGCACTTACTATGCGCCAGGTAGCATGCTAAACACTGGGGATAAGTAGAAAGGGAAAAACAGTTCCTAATCTCAAGGGTTCACAGTCTAATATGGGGGGAAATGTTGAAACAACTATGTTTGTACACAGTTTGTACTAGATATATACAGGATAAATTGGAAATAATCACAGAGGGAAGGCACTAGATTAAGGTGGAAAGGCTTTTTGTAGATGGTGGGATTTTTAGCTGAGACTTGAAGGAAGAGAAACCAGGAGGAAGAAGAAATACTAAATATAGAAAATAATTTTTAGGGGGAAAGGCACTAATAACTCTGGGTGAGTAGGGGCATAAATCAGGATAAGTTGGCAATGGTACTGGAGTTAGGCTTTGAAAGAAACTAGAAATTTTATAAGGTAGAAATAAGAAGGAAGCTCATTTCAGACAGGGGGCACAGTTTGGACAAAAGCCTAGTGATGGGAAATGGAAATTCACGTATATGGATCAGTGAGGAAGGCCAGTTTGGCTGGAATATAGTGTGTGTAAAGGAGAGCAGTGTTACACCAAGTCTGACAAAAGGCAGGCTGCAGTTAAATTGTAAAGTGTTTCAAGGACAAACAGGATTTTGTATTTCTCCTAAAGGCAGGGGAACCCACTGGAACTTCCTGAGCTGGGGATTGACAAGTACTTTTGAACCTCATCGCAATCAAGTGGGGTTAAGTATTACTAGTATTATTTTGCATTATTTTACAAATAAGGAAACAAGTGCAAAGTAGTTTAATTATTTTCCATTAAAAGTACTTGTCAACTCATGTTGTGCTAGTGTCAAAGGTGGAATTTGAACCTATAACTCTCTTGGCTCCAAGTTCAATGCTTTTCCTTTTCATACCACAATGACTGGGTTTCCCTAGGAGGGCAGCAGAAGAAAAGACTGTACATACAGGTTGAGGCAAGATTTCAGAGGGCCCTAATACCAGCATAAAATGCTTAGATTTTATTCCCAGGATATGGTGAGTAGGGGAGGGGTATTGAAAGTTTATATAGAGTCATCCCTTTCATATTGCAACTTTCCCCATTGTAGTTTCAATATATAGAGGGTAGACCTAAGAAACTAACTGGGAATTTTGGGGGAGTTTTGTGGAAGTCACAGATGACATGCAAAGGCCAGCAGATGATACAGAAGTTTAGAAACTCAGAAATGCATAAAATAAATGGATAGTACTGTATAATATCAACATATTTTATCTTTTAATATGATAATACCATAATTCTCTGGTATGAGGGGAGGGCTAAAATTTTTTACACAGGTTTTCCAGAAGGTTATGGAAGGGATAACTTTACAAAAGCAAAGAAGGGTTTAGGGTTAAGAAAGGGGGAGTAGAAATAACATAAGAGTGGGGGTTTTGAGGAATCTGGCAGTGCTGTGGGCATGGACTGGAGAGCAAAGAGTCTGAAAGCAGAGAAGCCAGTTAGGTTGCAACAGACCAGGCAGAAAATAATGAGGGCTTGGTCTAGGATATTATGGAATGGAAAGGAAAGAATGGAAACTGAGAGGCAACATGCAAGGAAGAATCATTGGGTTTGTTGACAGTCTGATGTTTCCCTTTCCCAGCAAATCTGAACAGTACCACTTACTGGTACCACTGAGAGAAACAGAAGGGTCAGAAGGGGAGGCCATTTGCAGGGAAAGATGAAGAATTCTCTTTTAGCTATTTTGAACTTGATGCGATAGCAGGAACCATCAAAGCAGACATGTCTGTCTGGCTGATAGAGATGTGGAATTACAGCTTGTGAGAGAGATTGGAGATGCAGACATAGATTTGAGACTTACTCATGTAGACGTGATGGTCAAAACCACAAGAGTAGGTGAGACTAAAGAGGGAAAGAGAATTTATAGAAAAAAGCGGAGGGTCAAGGATTGAGTTTTGGAATATGGCCACATTTAGGGAGTTAGAGAAAAAAGCAGAGTCAGTGAAGGAGAAAAACAAGAAATAACCAAAGAGAAAAAGTAGCATCAAGCAAAGGCAGAAGAAGGGGGTTGTTGAACAAGCACTGAATGCAGAGAAGTCAAGGAGAATGAAGACTAAACGGGAGCTCCCTGTGACCTTGGAGAGAATAGGTACAAAAGAATGGTGTTGCCTCCGACATACTGAGACCTGGGAAAGACTTCAGCTTAAAAAGGCCAAGGTTTCCCATTGCATCCTGGGCCATCGCCAGTTGTCCTCACCTATCTTGCCACTGGACTCTGATGATACTGGAGGAGAAAGAGGGGCTGATAACTAGGCACAGGTCTGCCTCACTTAAATCTAATTCACTTGCAAGTCAAAACATCATGCTCCTGATGTCATTGGTCTTTGATGACAAAGGGCAACATCAGAAACAATGTGAGAAGGGTGAAAGGAAGAAGTGAAGGCACTAAGTATAGATTATTGAGAAAAAGAGAAATAGGTGATAAGGAAGGACAGCTAGAGGGGGCAGTGGATAGAGTACTGGACCTTGATTCAGGAAGATTTGAGTTCAGATCTGACCTCAGACACTTATTAGCTGTGTGAATCTGGACAAGGCACTTAGCCCTGTTTGCCTCAGTTTCTGCATCTGTAAAATGAGAAGGAAATGGCAAACCACTCATAATCTTTGCTGAGAAAACCCCAAATGGGGTTGGAAAGAGTTGGACATGACTGAGCAACAACAGATGACAGGGGGCCTAAGGAAAAAGCAGGATCAGATTACTATTATTTTTTAAATAGAGGAACGGAGTATATTCACACACACACACACACACACACACACACACACACACATGCATATTTATTTTCAATGTTCTCCAATCTATTCTCTACATAGCTGCCAAAGTGATATTTTTCAAACCCAGGTCTATGACACTACCTTGCACAATAAACTTCAGTGACTCCCTATTACCTCTCAAATCAAATATAAAATCACCAACCTGACTCCAAACTAATTAAAAATCTGGCTCTTCTTATGACTTCCTTTTGTTCTGTTATCATGCCGCCAGAGAAACTGGCCTTCCCATGGTCCTTGCATGCAGCATTCCATCTTGCTTCTCAGAGATTTTGTAGAAGCTTCTCCCCAGTCTGCACACCTCCCTATTCCTGGAATGCATTTCCTCCCCATCTCTGCTGTAATACTCTTAGCTTCTTTCAAAGCTCAGCTCAATGAAACCTCCAAGGAAGGCCTTTCTCTAGCTGCTCCTGCCTCCTTCTCCTGCCCAATACCTCATATTTATTTTGTTATATGCGTTCATGCTCTATGCTCTTTTAGAAGGAAGGCTCCTGGAGGAAAGGGGATGCTTCACTTATATCTTTGTAACCCCAGTGCCTAGAATAGTGCATGCTAAGTGCTTAATAAATTCTTATGGCTTATGTGCTAAAGGAAGAAAGCCAATGGAAAGGGAGAAACTGAATATGTACTCATTGTTAGTTGAGTGGTGAGTACCCCTCCCTATCACGAGGGAGACCAGGGTTTAATTGCCTGATAGTAAGTCAAAGCAATTTTTTTCAATGATTTTGGAAAAACATGGAAAGACTTGCATGAAATAGTAAAGAGTGAAATGAGTAGGACCAAAGTATACTGTATACAGTAACAGCAATACAGTTTTAAGAACGACTTTGAGAAAAAAGAAAAATTTTGAAGGAATAAGTATTTTGACTAATATAAATACCTAATTTAACTATAAAGGACACAAGACGCTTTCTGCATCCCAAGAAAAAACTGATAAAAAAAAGGAGTATATATAGAATAAAGAAATTGACATGATAATTTTGTGGTATATTTGAAAGAAATAGCATGTTATGTAGAGTGGATTTGCAGTTTCATGCGCAATCATCTTTTTATTGTATTAGATTATGGAAATTTTTGCTTTATTCCATAAATTAAAAATAAAATTTAATAATGAGACAAAAAAGAGTTATAGAGATAACATACATACCTGACTAAATGTTATGTGAACATGTTTCCCTGCAAAGGGGATAGGCTGTTCTGAATAATTTCTCTTCCACCTAGTTTTTCTGATGACCAAAATTAATGTATTTTTGAGATGTTTGGCCCAAGGGTAAGGACACAGTTCAATTTTAGAAAATAACTTTTCCCAGGGTAAAACCAAGTGACCTATTTGAGGACTCAAATGGCATTGAGGACTCTGTTCAATTTGCTAAACACCTTTTGAAATGCTGACTATGTGCAAGGTACTGTATTAGCTGCTGGGGATAGAGAATGAATCTAGAAACTGGAAAAATAAAACTCTATAGATTCCTTAGTCTAAATATTGAAATCCTTTTCAGTCCTATTTCTCATTATTTCCTTCTATGCACACTGCATTCCAGGCACACCAGAAGACTAGCTCTTCCTCTATCTCATCCTGCTCCTCCCTGAGTTCTCTACATTCTTTCAGGCTGTCTCTCATGCCTAGAGCAGGTGTTACCTCTTCCATAAAGCCTTCCTTCATCTCCAGGGCTAAAAGTATTTAATTTAAATCTCCATTTCCTCTCTTTTTCAAGTGAACTTAGAACACTTGATAGTCTCTTCTTCATCCCTCTTGTGTATGCGACCACCTTAATATTATATACTTATCTGTTCAAATAGCACCTATAGGTTCTTCTTTGCACCCAGGGCCCTCAGAAAAGCTACCCCAGATTCAAAGTAATCTGTGGGTTCACATATAGTCAAAAAGCTCTTCCATTCAACAAATATTTATTGAACTGAATATCCACTCCACTCTTGAAAAGTTCACATGTGACAGGAAGAGAGTGTGCTGGTATAAGGAACCCAGAGAGGAAAAACCCCAGAGATCATGAGTGTGTAGTACAGGGGTTTTTATCCTAGGGTCTGTAAAATTGTTTTTTTTAACTCTTTTGATAACTATATATAATTGATTCCTTTTGTAGTCATATATAATTGATTTTATGCATTTACTAACATCATCCTGAGAAGGGGTCCAGAGGTTTTACCAGGGGTCCATGCTCAAACAATGGCTGCAGTGGAAAGAGTACTTAGCTTTAGAAAATCCAGGCTAGAACCAAGATTCATACAGTTATTAGCTATGTGACTGTGGACATGTTATTTCATTTCTTTCAGCCTTAATTTCCTCCTGTGTAAAACTGGAGTAGAAGCACATTGCACTAACTTCCTCACAAGATTGTTTTGAGGAAAGTACTTTGTGAATCTTCAAGTACTAAATGTGAGCAATTATCATTAACCTGTCGAGCATGTGGGCAAAGATAGAGTGACTGAGCATGTGACGATAGCTCACCCAGATTCTCGTCTTCTCTAGCTCGAAACTCATTTGGGATTTCATCGAGCCTCCTGGTCTTCAGCAGAAAAGAGTTAGAAGGCTGGGGACTGTGTCATGATAACCCAGGCCCTGCCAGCAGCAATGACATGGGCAAAAGTGTCCAAATAAATTTCTCCTGCAGTTGGGATTGTGAAGTCAGCACAAGCTAGAGCCTCAGAGATTTACTGCAAATTAAAGTTGGCCTGGAGCCAACCAGAACTGGCCGGGGGTTTGGGGGTGGAGGAGGTGATGGGTCTGAATTCTAAGCCACTGGTAAGTCCACACAGGGTCAGGGTAAGAATGTCAGACCTATGGAAACCTAGGGCTTCTGTGATGACAGGAAGTCTGGGGCACAGAGTTATGCAGATGAGGAATTTGCATATATTCTTATCATTATCAAGCAGAAGCACAGTTGGACATGCTCTACCCAATGAAACAGACACAATCCCAGGCTAACAGGGCACACTGGGCTGCCTTTCCAGGAATTGGGAACAGCATGCACTATCACCATGCGAGAAGGCTAAAGATGCGATGGAGGGTGGATTGGCTGGGATGGGCTATCACAGCTGCTCTGGATAGGGCAGGAGAGGTAGAAGTGGAAGAGGAGGAGGTAGACATATAGGGGGAGAAATAGGGTGATGGCGAGGAGACAGACAGGGTTGGTAGTGGAAAAGCGATGATTCCTCCTTGTAAATTGGCAGGCAGTCTGGAGGATTTCTGTCAGTGACAGGAACAGGGTTTTTGAAGTGTAGTCATTCGTGGGAGGAGAAATTAGCTAAAAAAATACCGGCTGATTCTGCTCTCATCCAACACAAATCACTGAGTGGGAGAAGGAGGCAAAGGGCGCTTGGAACTGGGAAAACAGAAATCTGGTTTGCAAGTTACAATAGGAGTGCCTGCTTTACCCTTGTGCCTGTCAGTTGGGGTTTGAGGGGTTTAGGTGGGTTTTCCCGCCTCCTCTGAGTTGTTGGAGGGCTCTAGGGAGGAAAGGAACAGTAGAGAGATGTTGTGATGACTGTTTTTCTCTTGGGGCAAAGTTGCCTGTGACAGCTAAGCTGGGAATACCTTTATTCCATCTATATTTGGGTGGGAGGGTATAGCTGCTTAACTTCTCATGAAAAGAGGACTCTGATGCCTCCGTGACTGAAGGGCAGAAGGTACCTGGGGTAACTTCACTCTTTTTCATTGACTCCTGTGCAGGGTTAGCAGAGATACATAAGATTATGAGTTAGGTTGGTCAGTAGTCAGTGCGCTGGGGTGAACACACCAGCTTCTCACTTTATGCAGCTCAATTCTCTTCTTATCCCACCTCCCACCCTAACTTCCACCCCACCAACTGGGTTTGGCTCTTGTTCCATGACAGGTAAGAGTAGGATGATCAGGGGGGAAATTCAAAGGAAAAAGTAATCTCCTTCAGTTCAAACCGTTAAGTTAGAAATCAAAGTTGTATCATTGCCCCAGTATGATCAGAGGAAAAAAAAAGAAAGAAAAATTTCCTTTCTTGGGGCAGGAAGCAAATTAGACAGAAACGAATGTCTCTTTGCAGGAATGAGAAGATTTCCAAAGTTTTTTTTTTTTTAGCTCCAAAAATGTTATAATTTCTATTTTAAAAAAATGCTAAACTGTATGGCTTTACTTGGGTTTGAGCACCAGTAGTATTACATAGTTCTCAGGGTCCTTTCCAATTTAGGGATGCTGTGGTTCTTCTGGTTATAGGGCATCTTTTCTTGGAAGGATTAGTTTAGATTCCAAGTAACTCTGAGTGGGGATAAGCAAATAGATTCTGGGATAATGAGGAGGAATTCCTGTGGGAGATTGGGACAATCATGGATTGCAGAGCCTAGGATCCTAAGGCTATCTCATAAGTTTCTCCTGGTTTGTAGGAACATGGAAACCAGAGGTGGGACAGCCAAGAATGCAGAAACAATTGGCACTGCACCTTTTTCTTGGTATTATCTGGAGTCTCAGCCTAACCATGGATGATTAATGAGATTTGCTTTTCTAAGCAGGAGTTGTACAGATGTGGAGGAAAGTGAACATCTGGTTCTTCCAGCTTGCAGCTGCTCTGTTGCTAGAAAGAAACGTTGTGCCCCATATCAAATTTACTTAGTGATTCCTTCTGACCTCTTCCTGGCATGGTTCTTGAGTCAATCACATCTTTCTAGACATTAAGAATAGGATAAGAAATCAGAGTTCCTGGGATCTATCCCCTAGATAGATGGGAAAAAGGTAAGACCATCCCCAGAGTCTTGAATGCTTCTTTGACTTATAGCTTGGTCTTATCTTAATTTCTAATTCTTTCCCCTTAACCCATTCCCTCTGTTCCTCACTTTTTCTCCCAGATTCTCTCTATTTCAGAAAGAAAGCAAATTCCTCCCTCCAAGTCTCAGTTGCCCACCATTTTTCCCAGCGAGCAAGAGAGGCTCTGCTCATGATCAATGAGGAGATCCAGGATTGAAAAATATTTGCATAAAGACCCTGCCTAATGATTCCAAGGGTCATTCAGGGCCTTAAAACAATAATCTTAGAGGGCATGAAATCCAATCTTCTTGAATTATAGATACAGAAACAGAGAAGTAAAAGGATTTGTGCAAGGTTTGACAGGCATTGTTTGGTAGAGCTGGGCTTAGAACCTAGGTCTGACTCCTTGTCCCATGGCTACCATGCCTGTAGCAGGTAGAGTTCCATTAGTCTTACCCATCTACTGGAGTTGGACATAGGAATCCAACCAGCCTGGAATAGGATGTTTTGACTAGCTGCACTCAGACTGCAATGGTGCTGCCATCATGATCACTTTAAGAATTCCCAAGTTGATCTGAGACCTGGAACCTTCTACTCACCTGCAATCATCAGCAGCGCTGCTCCCATCTACTGATACACTACCCTAATTCATTCCCCACTAACTAGTAATCTCCTACCCCACTCTCTCTCTTCTAATCTTGGTGTTGCTGATTTCCTGGCTATGTAAGAGTAATCTACTTCCCCGACTCCCACTTTCCCTCCCCTCATCTCCATCCACCTTAATCCTATACCTCCCAGGTCTACCCTGGATCTGCTTGCCCTTTCTATCTCCTAGCCCATATTTAATAAATTTCCCTTCAATTTAATGTCTTCCTCTCATGCTTCTTTCATTTCATGGAGCTCACAGAGATCTGAATCCCCCAAGATGACACTGATCTCCCTGGATATCCTTTCCAATAACTGTTATATCTTTCTTTTCTCATACCTCCTGATATACTCATCTCAAAGGGGGAGTCAGAATACCTCCTGTTCTCTGTCATTTCCAGACTCTCCCTCTGCTTCCATCACTTAGAAACTTTCATCCTTTGAGGTTTACTATATTCAAATTTATCATCCAAACCAGATTCTGTGGATGTTATCTACTGATAGCCAGGTTATTCTCTCTCTCTCCTTTCCAATAACTTCAGTGCCAGGTTCACAGTCTTTCTCTACATCCCAATTCTTGCTCTGATACTAGAAAACTTTAATTGGCATAATGATGTTTTCTCAGGCACCCTAACCTCCCAATCGGTCAATCCCATGACCCACTCTTTTATTCCTCCTCAGCTCCTCAAGCAACACCCTTTGACCTTTCCATCATGTACAAGTGTTCCACTTCTATGGTCAGTAACTCTGATATTCCTTTACCCTATCAATCTCCTGTCTTTACCCTTTACCCTATCCATCTCTCCCTATTCTTTATTCATCTTAAATCGATTCCTTATCTTTACCATGACTTCCAACCTTCCACTCCTCAATTCTTTCCCAAGACATTGTCTTACTTTACATAATTCTCCAAATCTTGACCCTTTCAAAACCATGGAAAACCCTTAAATTAACCTTTTCAACTCTACATTATCTTTTGCTCTTCAATATGCTGCTCTCTTGACCTATTGCTACATATCTCTCTGCAAACCCTAATCTTCAATTACTCCTACCATTCACCTCCTTCTCTCCTCTTCACATGCTGCTGAACAGAGCTAGAGGAAGTCATACAACCATGTTGATTAGGTTTGCCACAACTTTGTATTATCTAATGTCCTTCGCTGGAGAGAAGAAATCTTTTCAATCCTTCCTAATTGAATTTCTAGCCCATTCGCCAAACCTAGTTCATCTTTAAGTCTCCTGTAACACCCCATCCTCCAAATCTCTCAGCTGAGAATCTTGACACATACTTTATTGAGGAAATAGAGGTAATTGCCCATGAACTCTCCTCACAACTCTTGACAACATCTTCCATTAACTCCTCTTTTACTTAAGTCTCTGTTGAAGAGGTAGGCTTTCTCTTTGTCAAGGTTAACCTCTCTACATGATCCCCTCTACTCCTGTCTTTACCAAAGATTGTCCTACCTTTCATTCCTCTTCTCCTCCTGATCTTTAATCTCTTTCTATCAACCGTCTCCTTCTCTGCCATCTAAAAACACTCAAGTCTTTCCCATACTTAAAAAAATCCTTCACTAGATTCTGCCATTCTCACTAGCTATCCTCCTATATACATTCTCTCTTTCCCCAGCAAACATCTTGAAGAATCTGTCTACATTTCTTTCCTCCAATTCCTCTCACTTCCTAATCAACCCTCTGTAGTTTGGCTTGTGACCTCATCTTACAAATGAATCTGTTCTCTCCAAATTACTGATGATCTCTTGGACGCCCACTCTGATGACCTTTTCTCATGAATGTGCTGGTAAATGTTTAGCAACTAGCTCTCTGGGAAAAAAAAAAGAACACAGGACACACTTTTAAGTTTAATCTCCATGATTAACATTTTTTTCACTGTCGTAAAACAATCAACAAAACAATAAATCAAACACTGACTTTGCCAATTTTTGAGGTGTAAAATGCTCACGCTGAACATTTAACATTCAGCTTGAGAGCTCAAACTGGTTTTTCTCAGTCCTCACCCTTCTCATTTTTCTTTTCAGCATTTGACAGTGTTGACTACCCTTTCCTCTTGGGTACTCTCTCATCTCTGGTGATTTTTCTTCTCTTAGTGATATTGCCCTCAGTTCTACCTGTCTTACTGCTCTTTCTCAGTCTTCTTCTCTGGATCATCATCAGTGTCACATCTCCTAATTGAAGGCAAACCCCAAAGCTTTGTACTGGGTCCTCTTCTCTTTCTACAATCCCTCAATGACTTCAACATGGGTTTAGTTATCTCTATGAAGTTTGACTCTTAGACTAGACCTTCATAGTGTCCCTCCTCAGCTTTAGTCTCATAGCATGAATTACTTATTTAGATATTTTGAACTGGATGCTTTGTAGAAATCTGAAGCTCAGTTATGTCCAAAAAAGAAGTCACTATCTTTCCTGCAAACCTACCCCTCTTCTGAATCTCCCTATTACTGTCAATCACACCATGGTCCCTCTAGTTATCTGGTTCCACTATCTGGGTGCCATCCTCAACTCCTCACTCTCATGCCACATGTCTGATCAGTAGATACGTTTTGGCCAACATCTATATCTCCCGCATGATGAAAATCCTCTTTTCTCCACTCACACGGTCAATACCTACCTTCAGACCTTCATCACCTTTTCTTTGGTATATTGAAATAGTTTCTAATTAATCTCCTTGCCTCAAATCTCTCTGATTTCTGATGTATCCTCCATACAGCTCCTAAAGTAACCTCCCTAAACCTCAGGTCTTATCCCTCCTACCCTGTAAACTCTAGTGCCTCTAGGATCAACTCCTCAATTTCTCTTTCTATTTTTCCAATCTTCCTACTCATTCTTCCTCTCCATGTACTCTACTGTCCACATGCACTCGCCTTCTTGTTATACATCACATATGACCTTCTACCTCTCATCTCTGGGCTTTCCCACTGGTTGTCTCCAAAGCAGGGAATCTACTTCTTTTTCCCCTTTGCTTCTTGTAATTTCTAGTTTCCTATAAGGCTTAGCTCAAACATTTGACCCTTTGTATTCTCCTGTTTTTTCCAACTGCTAATACTTTCTATGTCCTCTTACCTTCCTTGTATCTGGTTTGTATGTTGTGTGTGTGAATGTATGTACCCATGCCAACAATACATACAGACGTGTAAATATGTATATATATAGATATGTGAATGCACCTATGTATATACACACATATATATGTATATGTGTTTGTATTTGTGTGTGTATGTATATATTATATATATTAGAGTGAATAGAATGATAGATCTGAGGTCAGAAAGACTTTCTTTCCTGAGTTCAGATCTTGCTTCAGACACATAGCTATCGGTATGACCTTGGGAAAAGTACACAATCCTGTTTGCCTCCATTTTCTCACCTGTAAAATGATCTGGCAAAGGAAATGGTAAACCACTTCAGTATCTTTGCCAAGAAAACCCCAAATCAAGTCACAAAGAGTTGGACATGACTGAAAACAATTGAACAACACACACAAACACATATATGTATATGTGTATACATACACATATAAAACATATATATGCATATGTGCACATGTATATATGTATGTATACATACTTGCATGTGTATATACATACACGTACACACACATATAAAAAATAAGTGTCACGCTTCTGCTACAATGTAAGTTTCTTGAGACGGAGGATTGTTTTGCTTTTGTCTTTGTCTGTCTCGGTGCCTGTCACACATTAGATGCTTAATAAATACTTGTTGATTGATTCCTGTCAATGAGAACAATACCCTGGGCTGAGTTCTCCAGGGCAGACAGGTTTCTTTATATGTCGGTTCTTTATATGAAGCAAGGAATATCTTTCTTTAAAAGCATGCTTCCCCACCTCCTTCTCTCTCCCTGCCTAAGCAATGGCAGTCTCTGGTCCCAAATATTGGTGCAGGGTTCTCAACTTGTGTTATAGGCTCCCTCCTCTCCCCAAAGATTCATGGATAGATTCCAGGGGGTCAATGGATGGAAGAGAAATTACATCTTTATTTCAGTATAATTGTTCCCCCCCATCTTATGTAGCTTATTTTATCTTTTTAGAAAACTATTCTTCTGTAGACTGAGGAAGGGGTCTTTGCCACAAAAAAAGGTTGGGACCCCCTGCTTTAGTGGTTAACACGTGCCCATGCACACACACCCACTCACTCTGCACTGCTCCCGATTCCCCAGGAGCCTGGCTGAGAGCCTCCATGAAGCTTCATTATTCTCGGTGCCTCTTTGGATGAAACCTTAGGCTCTTAGACTTGTCAAGGGAGCCAAGGCCAAGAGCTCAGCTCCTTGGCTGTCTCCCCCATCCCCTCCTGCTCCCTTCCCTCTACACCCTCAAGCCAGATGAAGACACTTTGCTGCAGTCCACCTCGTCCCCAGCTAACTCCCCTCCCCAGCTCCTTTCCTGAAGACTGAATGGCCCCGCCTGTACCAGTCCAGCGCCAGGCCTTGCGCTTACTTTCGACGGCGAGAGTGACGGGCTGGCTGGTCTTGTTATCCCCGTTCTTGTCATTCACGGCCTGCACGTAGTACCGGCCGGCGTCAGGAGCCACAGCGGACAGGATCACGAGGGCGTTATCCAGCGTGATGGCTCTGAGGAGGAGGACAGAGAGCTGACTGAGACGTGCTGTCAGGGCCACCTCCAAGCCTCCCTCTGAAGCAGCGTGGGGCCGGGACGGGGAGGGAGGGAGGGAGGGAGAGGGAGAGAGGGAGGGAGGGAGGGAGGGAGGAAGAGGGAGAGAGAGAGAGGGAGAGGGAGGGAGGGAGAGGGAGGGAGGGAGAGAAAGGGA
>CM053770.1:512819820-512939279 GCA_028658325.1 Potorous gilbertii
GAGAGGGAGAGGAGAGAGAGGGAGGAGAGAGGGAGAGAGGGAGGGAGAGAGAGGGAGAGGAGAGAGGGAGAGAGGGAGGGAGGGAGAGGGAGATGGAGAGAGAGAGAGGGAGATGGAGAGAGAGAGAGAGAGGGAGGGAGGGAGGGAGGGAGAGAGAGGGAGAGGAGAGAGGGAGAGAGGGAGGGAGGGAGGGAGAGAGAGGGAGAGGAGAGAGGGAGAGAGGGAGGGAGGGAGGGAGAGAGAGAGAGGGAGGGAGAGAGAGAGAGGGAGAGGGAGGGAGAGGGAGGTGGAGAGAGAGAGAGGGAGAAAGAGAGAGAGAGAGAGGGAGGGAGGGAGGGAGAGAGAGACAGAGAGAGAGAGGGAGAGAGAGAGTGCTGATGAGAAATGAGAAATGATAAGAGAAGGGCATAAAGCTAAAATAATCATGCCTTACATTGATATTGAACATTAACATTTTCAATTCATTTTCACAGACATTATCTTTTCCCATCCTCACAACCATGTGAAGGAAGGTAGGATGAAGAATATAATCTTTATTTCTGAATCAAAGAAATCAAAGTGCAAAGATAGCTAGCGACTTCTCATCTATGTCTAGGTATTTCTTAACCTCGGCAGGGCTGTGTCTCTCAGCCCCCATGCCCTTAATTTCACCTTATGCCTGAGGCCCAGCCCTGTTATAACTGATGCCAATGGCCCACAATTCTTTCTCCTCCCATGGTCCCTCTTTGCCTGTAGTGAAAGTCACACCTTCTACAAGGTCCCTGAATGTCAGAATCAAAAATAGATGTGTATGCGTGTGTTGGATGGGGGAGGATTGGGTTATGTCCAGCCACTAATTTCACCTTCTTTATGGAATTCTATCTCCTGAAGGTGACGCATGAATTCCCAATATGAAGTACCTTTTAGCATGGGAAATTTGGAAAAGCACTGGGGGGATATCTCATGCTGTGAATTAATGCTTCCCCCGGTACTTTTCAAAAATTCCTAGCAGAGAAAACAGGAAAATTAACTGGGACCAGACAAGTCCCTATATATAACATGAGTTCACATAGTAAATGACTGCTGAACTAAATAGTGCCTGACCTGTATGAACTTAATTATTTGGATAACATCATGTAGTTGATGGTTTGATTCAATTAAATTCAACAAATATTTATTAAACACCTATTACTATATATACAAGGTACCATGTAAGAGTCTAGAGATAAAAAGATAAAGATGTATTCTCTATCCTCAAGGGCATAGTAGATATTAATGATGATAATTTAGATAGAAGCTCCATGCATAAGGGATTATTAGCCAAATGTACTGTTGGATTCAATCCATAGCTCCTGTCAAGAACTAATAGATCTTGTCCTGGTGCCTCAGTTTCCCCTCTGACAAGGGATTAATAAACAACAACAAACCTGCCTTTTTTCCATCTAATGACATCTCTTCTCTCCCTGAGGATGAACAGGTATCTGAGAGTGTAGAGTGGTACAAAGACAGGATTACATTTATCCCAAACCTGAATTCTTTTTCCCTTGGAACCAATACTGGGCACTCCACAACCCCTGACTCAAGTGAGAGTGTCCACATCCCAGCTGGAAACTCACTGCGTCTCATTATAGCCCTTAAAAGTCTGACCACCAACAAATTTTCCTCTTCTCTTGTTTTTCCATCTCCTTTTATTCATTTCCCCATTGACAAACAAAACCATTAGTTTGTCAAGTCTAGCTCCAAATTTTAATGTGATGTGCATGAGACAGCTGTTAAACATCCTTAATGTAAGTTTAACAAGGACAAATTCAGTTGAATCCTTTTCAGATTTTTCCCATAAGGTGAATGTTAGAGTTTTAGAGTTTCTCAAAGAAACCGATTCACAAATGTCTCTTTTGTTTATACTTTTACCAAGGCTGGGTTTTTTTTTTCTTTTCTTTCTTTCTTTTTTTTTTTTTTTTTGCTGTTGGTCTTTTATATGTCAGTTCTCTTGCCATCAAGAGAGCTCTAGGGAATTGCAGAGGATGCCCATCCACTCTGTTCATCCCCCTTTTCTTCCTGAAGAGGTCCCTCTCTTTTCTCCCAGTTTCTTTTAGTAACCTGGGCATTAGAGGTAGGGAATAGCTCTAGACAGAGGCTTGACAAACTGTGGTGGTATGCAGTGGCAACAACGTGCTGCCCTTGGAATCAGGAATACCTGCACTCAAATTTTACCTCTGACACTTAGTAGCTGTGAGGCTGTAGGCAAATTACTTAACCTGTTTTGGCCTCAGTGAATCAGTCAGTTAGCATATGTTAAGTGTCTACTATGTACCAGGCAGAAGACAGCCTCTGCTCTCCAGAAACGTTTAGTCTAATGGCCTCAGTTTCCTCATCTGTAAAATGAGGTAATAACAGCACCTATCTCCTAGGTTAGCTTCTTCCATTGGACAGATAGATGGTCACCTTCCTGAATGCAAATCTGGTTTCAGACAGTTACTAGCTGTGTGACCCTGGGCAAGTCACTTAAGCTGTTTGCCTTACTTTTTTCCTCTGTAAAATGAGCCAGAGAAGGAAATGGCAAACCAGTTCAGTATCTTTGCCAAGAAAACACCAAATGAGGTCACAAAGAATCGGGGATGACTGAAAAACAACTGAACTGGACTCCCAGCATTGTGGGAGGATCAAAGAAATAACTTAAGTAAAGGGTTTTGCAAACCTTTAAGGGCTGCATAAAACTAAATAAAAATTAAATGAAATAATACAATAAAATAGCAATTATTACCGGTATTACTTCTGACCTCAGTACCTCTGTCCCGGGTCCTAAAGCCTCCTCTTAGAATGCCACCATTACTGAAAGACTAATAAGGAGAAATCTTTCTCCTGACAAAAGCCAAGAGAAGTGTGGTGCCATGGAAAGAGGGTCAAGTTTTATTACAGTCAGAAGAACAGAGTCTGTAATCTGGCTTTAAAGTTCACAGCTCTGTGACCTCAGGCAAGTCACCCAAGCCTCTCTGGGCTTCAGCGTCTGCATCTATAAAATTAGGGAGTAGGATAAGTCATGATAATAGCTCACATTTATATAGCATCTTAATTACCTTATTATTAGAATGGAAGTCACTTCAAGGCAGGGACTGCCTTGCTGCCATTACATTTGTATCCCCATAGTACAGTGCCTAGCACTGTATATATACTTTGTTATGAGGATCTTAAGAAAAATGGAAGTACTTGAAAGGCAGGGACTGACTGGTCTTTTGTGTGTAACCCCTGCACTTCTCATGCTTCCTTTCACGCAGTAGGTGTTGTTTTTGAATTTATTGAACTAGATCGAATAAAATGACCAATAAGGGCTTTATTTATTACCTCTTTTAAACCTCAGAACAACAGATATTTCTATTACCCATAAATGTACTACTTCTGGGCTCAGGGACTCAGAGATTCCCTTACATGATCACCATCTATTGACTTTGCCACCTCTCCCTCTGCCTTCCCATGGCAAACTCTACTCTTTGTCCACATTGTGACCTCCAGTCCCTTGACCCCTCAGTCCTCTCCTAGACCCTTGCTCTTACACTAGCCATGCTGTCCCTCTTGACCCCTTGGTGAACCAGTTCAATTCTACATTGTCCTTTTCTTGAGGGCCCCTTTATTGTATGGCCAACTTTCCCACACCAATCCCCAGCCTTAGATCATTTTCACCATCTGCTGTTGATTGAAACTGTTCTGACTCGGTCCACTCCAAATTTATGTTAAATAATCTCAATGGGGCCTTCACTGCTGCTAAGCAATCTTTCTATACCTCTCATTTCAATTCACTATCCTACTCTTGACAGCAGAGCTTTCAAATCTTTTCATCCCTTCTCAAATTTCCTGTGGCTCCCCCTTCTGCTACCCTCTCAGCTGAGCACCTTGCCTAATATTTTAATGAAAAAAACTGAGATCATTTGCTGTGAACTCCTTCTTCCTCATCTCACATCATTCAGATGCCTTCTGCTCTGATCTTGTCCTTTGACCTTGTCATACTCGAAGAGATGGTTCCCTAAGGCCAAGCCTTCTACCTGTGTAAGTTATCCCATCTCATCCTGTCTTCTCCAACAAATTGCCCCCTGTCATACCCACACTATCCCTTATACTCAATCTCTCCCTGTTTACCAGCTCATTCTCTTCTGTCCACAAACATGCTCATGTCTTTCCCAACCTCAAAAAACCCTCACTTGATCCTTCCTTCTGTTGCCATCCTATATCTCTTCTGCCCTTTGTGGTTAAATTCCTTGAGAGGGTTGTCTACCATAGATGCCGCTACTTTTTCTCTTCCCTTCTGAACTTGTCAAGTTACCAATGATGTCAATTGCAAAATCCAGTGACCATTGTCTCAATCTTCACCCTTCTTGACCTCTGTGCAAAATTTGACCTTTAAACCTCAGAACAACAGATATTGCTACTACCCATAAATGTACTACTTCTGTGTTCAATCCCCCTCTCCTTGATACTCTCTTCTCTCTAGGTTTTTGAAATATCATTTTCTCCTAGTTCTCTTCTTACATGACTATTCTTTCTCAGACTTCTTTGCTGGATCTTCATCCAGGTCATGCCCACTAACCATAGGTGTACTACAGAGCTTTGTTCCTTCCAGAACATTCTCTTCTCCCTCTATACTATTCATTGGGTGATCTCATCAGCTCTCATGGATTTAATTACCATCCCTATTCTCAAGATTCTCAAATCTACCCATCCTGTTTACCTCCAGTCTCATATCTCCAGTTGCCTTTCAGACATCTCGAACTGGGTGTCTAGTAGACATTTTAAACTTAACATGTCCAAAAGTAAACTCATTATCTTGTCTCCTAGACTCTCTGCTATTTCTGACTTCCCTATTACAATCAAAGGCACCATCATCCTTCAAGTCCCCATCCTAAGGTACTACTATTCCCAGGCAGATGTCATCTTGACTCCTCACTATCTCTCACCTCCCCTCCTCCCCATAGCTAATGTGTTGCCAAGTCGTATGGATTTTACCTTTTCAACACCTCTTGAATATACCCCCTCCTCTCCTCTGACGCTGTTACTACTCTAATGCAGGTTTTCATCACTTCATAGCTGGGCTAATGCAATAACCTGCTGGATGTTCTCCTAGTCACATGTCTCTCCTCACTCCTGTCCATCCTCAGTCGCCAAAATGACTTTCCTATAGCACAGGTCTGATCATCTCACCTTCCCACCCCCCAATCCCCCCCCCAAAAAAACAACTCCAGTGGCTCCCTATCACCTACAAGATCCAATATAAAATTTTTTTAGCATTCAAATTTCTTTATGGAATACATAGCAGGCATGAGGCATACTCCAGGCAAAAGCACAGAGACTGGAAATGAAATGTCCTATGTGAGGGACACCAAGGCCTAGTCAAAGGCCAGTCTGACTGGATTCTACATATATTCTAGAACATAGGAAGGGGAGTCATGCGTAGTAAATATACATAACATATATATTATGTACATATAGATACATGTGTGTATGAGTGCGTATATCCTAGGAGCCAGCATGCATTCCATCCTCACCTCTGTCTTGTAGAATCCCTTGTTTTCTGTAGAGCTCAGATGAAGTGCCACCTAGCTCCTCTCTACACTCTTACATCCCATCTCCCCCCGCCCAATCATCTCTGATCTGGTGACACTGCCCTTCCTGCTGTTCTAAGATTCTCTGTCTTTTGTTCTGGCAGCTGCTCTGGGTGGTTCCCATTTCTGAAATGTTCTTCAAGTCCCAACTAAAATCCTATCTTTTGCAGGAAGTTTTTCCAACCTTCTCTTCATTCTAGAGCCTTCCCACTTGTTAATACTTACCCACATACTGCTGGCTTTGTATGTAATTGTTTGCTTGTCATGTCTCTTATTCTATTGTAAGTTCCTTGAAGCAAGGACTACACTTTGCCTCTTTTTGTATCCCCTGTGCTTAGCACAGTGCCTGGTATAAAGCAGGTGCTTAATAAATGCTTAATGACTGGCAGAACAACTCTGCAATATAGATACAAGTATTATCCTCATGTTATAGATGAGAGGCAGGAGAAGACCTGTGTTCAAGGTCTGTCTCTGAGAAATGGTTGACTGTGGGCAAGTCATTTAAGTTTTTCCGAGAGCTATGACACTAAGTTGTGTACACTGCATCATTAGAGCCCTACCAAAATCTCCCTCTACCTATGAAATCTAGGGTTTGGCCAATTCTTTCTCCCCAACAAATGAGGAAATCAATGTTTAGAGAAATTAAGTGACTCACTTTAGGGTCACACAGTCCTGGGAGCAGGACTGGAATCCAGATCTTCCTGAGACAGCATCTGGTGCTCTAATACACAATGCTAGATGCCTCTCTAAGCCTCAGTTTCTTTATAAGATGAGGATAACAGTATCTACCCACACAGTTATTGTAGGAGCAAAAAAGATAGTTCAGGAAAAGCGTAAGATGACAGATGAGCTGCCAGTTATCTCTGAATCTGTGATCCTATGAGCCCTTCCTTGCTTCTTTTTCTATCTTAATATCCCCTTCCCCCCTCCTGCGAAGAGCAGTTGGGTCCATACACACACACACACACACACACACACACACACACACACACACACACACACACAAGAACACAAGCATACCCACCCACACATGCACATGCAGACTTTTTGGTGTGCAAATGACCTTAAGAATAAAGCTAGGAGATTCTAGCATAAATATTATTTAAATTCATAACTAGCTCGGGTCATGCAGATTTCAATGTCCATATTCAAATGTCCTGCCATGGCTACAATTACTGGTTCAGATTTAAAAGTTACGCCATACCTTTATACCCAGGCATTGTCTATCCTTACTCCTTTTCTCCATTCTTTCTCTCAAGCAGTCCTGGGTAGGGCTGGAGGCAATGAAGTATCCCGGGAAAGTGAAAGGTCTGGATTGTGGTCCCTGCAGAGCCACTAAACAGCTGTGTGACTTTTGGTGTGGTGAGGTGGTACCATAGTGCATAGAGCCTTGGACTGAGAATCAGGAAGACTCACCTTCCTCAGTTCAAATCTGCCCTCAGACACTTACTGGCGGTGTAAGCCTGGGCAAGTCTCACAATCCTTTTGGCCTCAGTTTCCTCATCTGTAAAATGAGCTGGAAAAGGAAATGGCAAACCACTCCAGTATCTTTGCCAAGAAAACCCCACATGGGGTCAGAAAGAGTGGGACATGACTGAATAGACTAGACAAGACTTTAGGCAACCTATGCTCTCTCTCTGTTTTTCAAAGGACCACAACAATAACGATGGCTAGCAATTATATAGTGCTTTAAGCACTTTACAAGTATTATCTCATTTTATCCTCACAACAACCCTCCAAGGTAAGTGGTAATATCACCACTTCCATTTTACAGATGAGGAAACTGAGGCAGGCAGCATTTAAGTGACTTGCTCAGGGTCACAGAGCAAGTGTCTGAGGCTGAATCTGAACTTAGTTCTTCCTGATTCCAAGCCTGGCACTCTGTCTACTGAGCTACCTTTATAAAATCAATCAATGGACACTTATTAAGCATTAAGTGCCAGGCACTGTGTTAATGTTGGGAATACAAAAAGGCAAAATACAGTCCCTGCCCTGGGGAAGCTTACGATCTAACGGGGGAGACAACATGGAGACAACATATATACAAAGTAAGGTTAAACAGGAAATAATTAGAAGAAAAGCACTTGAATTCAGAGCAGTTAGAGAAGGCTTCCTGTGCCAGTAGGATTTTAGTTGGGACTTAAAGGAAGGTCAGTATCAAGGGAGTTAGATTAGGTGACCCCTAAGGTCCCTTCTCTAACACTCTATGTTTTAACGTTCTTTGTTACTTTCTGTATCTTTCTTAATTTTTCAGTCTAGGCCCAAAGTTTCTTTGTCTGTTTGGACCCCAGGTACCTCCTTGACCCCTTGTGATTTCTGGTTGAAACTGTACTGGCTTTGAGACAAGTTCACTTTCCATTAAGTTGGTACTCTTTTGGCCCTGGCTCAAGGAAATCCAGTCTTCCACCCATTTCCTACCCTATAACATGGGCTCTACCTTCTTTTATCTGTCTGTACTTCCACAGTGTGTACTCTCCTTAACTGAGACCTGGGAACCCCACCAAATATCTAGGCTCCTATGTACTCCCTTAGAATGTCAGAGCTAGAACAGGACATTGACCTTATCTAGTCCAATAGAAGAGGAAATGGAAGTCCAGTGATAAACTGCCCAAGGTTGCATGACTAGTTAATGGCAGAGCTGACTAGAACCTAGCTGACTAGAATCTCCTGGGTGATAGGTCAGCCTTCTTTTCACTACATTAAAATGCCTTACTCAGTTACTTGGTAAACTAGTATTTCCATCTCTACATAATATGGACCTATTTTATGTCAGAGCTATTTTTGAAACTCCTGGTTGACTTTAAAAATAACTTTAGAGGAAGCTAGGTGATGCAGCAGAGACAGTACCAGCTCTGGAGTCAGGAGGACCTGAGTTCAAATCTTACCTCAGGCATTTACTAGGTGTGTGTCCCTGGGTAAGTCATTTAACCCTGTTTGCCTCTAAAAAAAATAAAAAATTTTAATTCACTAGATTAACCAAATATTTAAATAGTACCTACTATGTGCAAGGTTAACATACTGGATTCTGGGGTTATGAATACAAAATCCAAGGATTTGACTTCTCCTTACCAAAACTGAGTTAACTTAAGGACACATCTTTTCCAGTGAGGAACAGTAGTCTTCTATTAAAAACAAAAGCAAAAACGTCAGAGCAAGATTTCTGATGTTCCTTCCATCTGCTCTGAAAAATCTTAGACTTCCCAGAAGCAAAGAGGCTGAGAGGACCAGGATAGCTTACTTTACAGTCAGATAATTTCTGCTTTACCAGAAAGATTCCATTTTCCCTTGTGATCTCCACTGAGATGGCTAAAGAGAAGATAATAAGAGCTAACATTTGTGTAGCCTGTTAAGATTTACAAAGTACTTTTATGATACATTATCTCATTTGATCTTTATGACAGTCTTGTAAGGTAGATGTTATTATTAATCTCATTTATAGACATGGGAACTAATGCTGAGAGAGACTGACTTCCAGGGATCCTGGGAGGCAGAATTTGCACTCAGATCTTCCTGATTTCATAGTCCTGGCTCTAACCATTGTGCCACTTTTCCTGACTCCAAAATCTTCGTTCTATACGCTGGTCTTACGTCCATGAGAGCATTCCAAAGGAAAATATACTAGCACTTAACTGAAGTTAATAGGAGATCAATTAATTTACTCCTATTCTTTATTCTCCAAAATGTACCCAGCTATATCCAAGCTTTGCATCCAGCTTTCAGACAATTTAGCCCTGGGGATCAAAGCTTTTCAAGAAAATGTGTAGAGTTCTAGGCATAGAAATTCGTAGGGGATATGCAGAGATAATGCCTCAGGGTTTGAGAGGCAGCTAAGTAGTTCAGTGGATAGAGATCTGGCCAGGGTCAGGAAGACCCGAGGTCAAATCTGGACCTGTGTAACCCTAAACAAGTCATTTTACTTCTGCCTGACTCAGTTTCCTCAAATGAGGATGATAGTTGTATCTATCTCCTCCGGTTGTTGTAAGAATTAAATGAGATAATATTTGTAAAGCACTTATCACAGTGCCTGGTTTATGTAATAGATACTAAAAGAATGTTTTCTTCCTTCCTGACCTAGGGCTGGATTCCACAGCCATGACCTCCCTGGACTCCTTTTGGAACCAACTCCATCATACTATCCTGCTGGGTTAATTCTGAATGGCCAAGTTCCCACCTTCCAGTCCTGTCCTCCATGGCAATACCCTTCTCGGAGCTCATGGTGTTTCATGCCTGGGGACACTTGATAATTTAATTAGAGAACTGAGTAAGTCAGATTGAAAGATCCCCAACGGCCTGTACATTCTTTCTATTGTTACTCCTTTTGCCTTCTTTCCCACAATACACAGCCAGGGGATGGATAAGGTGTTACTAATCACTGTTTAGACCCCAGCAGTGGTGTAGCCCAAAGATAGAACTCTCTCTCAACCCCTCCTTCTCCTCCCCTCCAGCTCTCTATGGCTGATAGCTCTTATTGGATATGTATCCCCTGCATACAGATGCCAGAGAATTGGCTTCCAGGGGTCCTGTCTACTCAGCTATGAATATTAATCCACTGTAATTGTTAAGATAAAACCAATGGAATGGTTTTCTCATGTATTCAGGATAGTGGATGGAGTGGCAGGAGGAGGGAGAAAGAGTGCCTGCGTACATGCCAGGATCATGGGGCAGGATGGTGTTGTGAATTAGAACAACCTGAAAGGGATTTGATAAATGAAGCTGGGATGATGGGAATGAGGATGTAGGGAATGCAGAGATAATGGAATTATGGTGCTTCATATTTATAGAGGATAAACTCCCTATTGTAGGGTAGTATTGCAAGATGGCTTTCTGCATGGTTGTCTCAGCTTTGTAAAGTTAAGACAGTGGTATAGGAGAAAAGAATTAATACTCATGCTAACTGTGCACGAGCAGGCTTGGAAAATGTGGAAAAGGACAATTCTGTAATCAGAAGACCTAGGTTTGAGTCCTGAGTCCACCACTGTGTTCTTGGGCAAGGCAATTAACTTCTATGGGCTTCAGTTTTCTCATCTGTAAAATGGAACTGGCAATCACAGGACCATAGATTTAGAACTTAAGTTCATTTTTATCAACTTTCCATCAACTTTTGAAGAAACTGAGGGTCACAGAGGTAAGAGGACCTGCCTAAAGACACACAGGTAGAACTGAAAATTGAACCAACATCCTTCTACTTAGAATCCAGCATTTTCTTTCGCTACCTGCCTCACAAGGCTCTGGCAAGGATCAAATGAAACAATACTTTTGAAATACACTGTAAGCATACCATGCTATGTGGATGTAAGTTGTCATTACCATAGAAAACATGACTAGATTCAGTTCCATACATTTTGTAAGCATATCATAACTAAGTCTTTCTCCTTAGCTGCAAGTCTGCATTACAAACTGTCTATTGTCTGGCGCTTTATCTTCTGAGACATCTAGGTGCCTCCATATGGCAATAAAAGAGATTTTGCCAAAAGGGCAGGTCTGACCCTATCATTTCTTATTTTTTTCTTTTTAATATTTTCTTTTATTCTAATTATGTGCAAATATAATTTTTAGCATTTGTTTTTTAACATGTTGAGTTCCAAATCATCCCCCACATTGATATTAGTTATACATGCGCAGTTGTGTAAAACATATTTCCATATTAGTCATATTGTGAAAGAAAACCCATCATTCTTTATTTAATAAACTCCACTTTATGTTTTAATTCTTCGGAGACAATTGTTTTCCACCTCTCACTCCCATAGAGCAACACTGGTAAAATGTTGGTATTAAAAACCCAATGTAGACTCAATAAAAGAATGTTACAATTTCCCAAATGTAATTGAGTCTGCTCTATTCCTATCCAATTCTAGGCTCAGTTTATTGTCCATCTCTACTGTTTGTCCCAGATATACATACTGTTGGAAATTTTTATACAGTGCCTATCCAAATGCATTTTGAAATCTGGGCAGTATGATATGCTTCATCTACTTGGTCTGTTGCTGTGTAGATGACCAAGCTTGAATCCTCTGAGTGATTACAGATGTGTTCCAGGAGGCCCTTCGATGTCCCAAGCCTTGATACAGTTGGTACAATATCAGCCACTGATAGGAGGACCTGGAGGGTTTTAATCATCTACAGCGAATCCCTGTGTAACTCAGACTCTGCAATACATCCCCTTCATCACAGAGGCAAATGTCTTTGATGAACTTTAATCTCCCTGTTTAATGCCTCATGTGATAAATATGCTCAGAGAGTTACTGAACAAGGTTATCTCTGTTATATCTTCCAGGGAATCTTGAATGAACTTGATGTATGATGGGAGACAACTTGTAAAATGTACTGTAAAGCATCCTTCCATTCTTCAGAATCAAATGCTTTTTTTTTTTGTCATCATCAAACAATAAGCAAGGGGGGAGCTTATATGCTTTAAGCCTTTCACTTAATTGTGAAATGGTAAAGATGTGGTTCATTGTTGAGTTATCACCTCCAAAAGTCTACCCGTTTTCCACTAATACCTCACTGAGGATGACCTTGATTTATATATGGATGGTTCACAAAGATTTTATATAGATGGGGGAGTAGGCATATGGGGCAGAAGTTATTGATTTTTCTTTTGTTGCCTTTTCCTGGTATTAATATGATCTGAGGTTTTTTTCTCCATGACTTTGACCTCTTACTTTTCCTCAGAAACTTTGTATAATAGGGACCTTGCCTTTGTTTTGTTTCCAGGGTGGATCATCTCTATGTATAATTGGTCCTAACTGGCTGCTTTTCTTGTCTTTCTCTTTAGGGTTATTTTTACCTTCTTTCCAAGTGCCTTGAGGACTCTGATATTTGGATCCAAGAGTCGTAGCTCCACTGTCTTTGATGGAGAAAGTAGTGTGTTATAAAGATTTTTGCAAATCCTTTCAATTTTTCTTCCATTTCTTGTTCTCCTTCCATGTTTATCCCTAAAAGTCCTTGGGATGACTTTGCTTAGTGGATCTCTTACAAAGCTGTCTTTAAGCTGGTTTAACTTCCATTACTTCTCTCTGCTTTCTGAGATGCTACTGCTCATAATCTTCCAATATTTTTGTTTGTAAGATTTTTACAAATAAGTTTATATTCTAACATGATAGGGTATAAGTTGAATATGATGATCTCTAAGGTATCTTCCAACTTAGAGATGCCATAATATAGCTCAGGTTGGGAGGGAAGGTTTCAGGGAGGTTCCTATATTGGTCGATGAAGCAATTCCTTTGCTTACAGCCTTTTCAGAGGTGTTGGGTGTTGTTTCCAATGTTCAGTTACCCAAGAGTCAAACTGCCAAACCAAGCCCAGGGAGAGCACAGAGGGTCCTTGTTTGAGCTGAAAGGGCCTGTGTATTTATTTAGCCTACCAACCAATGCCAGCCCTGGTTCCTCCCTGCCACACCTCTCCTCACACAGCCAAAACATACATGCGCCAACACATACATGAGTGCAAGCCACAAATGCACACATCCAAGCTCGCCTCCCCTTTTCTCCTGCATAGACCCCTTTTCAGGGGTCTAGCTTGTCAGGGCCTCTTCATCCTTCCCCAGAGGAGATGTCTGAGAGACAGAAGTCTTGACTAGCATATCCATAACAACAACTCCAGTCTATGGAGATATTACCTTCATAATACCCCTTGTATCCATCTGTCCCCTTTTCTCTACTCAAACCAGCCACCACCTTAGTTTAGGTCCCTATAACCTCTCATCTGGATTATTGCCAAGAGTCTCCTAATGAGTGCCCTTGCCTCTAGTCTCTTCCCGCTTCAATTCATTTTCCAGCCAGTCACTAAATTGATATTCCTAAAGCACAGACAGGTCTGACATGGCATTTGCCTATTTAAGAAACTCTAGCAGTTTCCTTTTGCCTCTAAGACAACATATAAACTTTTCTCTATGACTTTTAAGGCCCTTTACAATCTGGATCCAGCTATTTTCCAGGTTTATTGTACCCTGCTCTCCTTCATGCACTCTGTGTTCCAGACAAACTGGCCAACTTGCTATCTGTACACAGCATTCAATCTCCTATTTCCATGACTTTGACAGGCTGGCCTCCTCTCCTTCCCACTCCCTCTCCATGCCTGGCAAGCATCCCTCTGCTCATTTCTACCTCATAGAATCCCTAACTTCCCTCAAAGCCAAAGGGCCATTTCCTACAGGAAGCCTACCATAACCCTTTACTTCTTTTCCAGCACAGGCTGTACTTTCACTCACTGTCCCTCCACCCCACCCTGACCTCACTGGTTGAGGCAGGGAAGTTGGAATACTCTTTTTTCTCCATCTCCACTTTCAGGTTCTCTCTCTAGCTCCATCACTCACTAAACTCTCTTCCTTTGAGGTTCATACTATCTACAACCCAATCAAAATCCTGGGGGCAGCTCTAGGATGCTCTACACACCTCTAGGATGCTCGCCTTCTGTCCTCAATGAATTCAAGGACTGGCTGTCAATCTTTCTTTCTTCCCCAACTTTTGCCCTCCTACTACAGGACTCCAACATACACACTGATAGTGTACTCTCTTAAACAACCTAACACCCCAGTTCATCAGCCTATTCATTTCCCATTACTTACTCTTCTATCCTACATCAGCCACACACAAAGGTTGTCATATCTTTGATCTTGTCATCACATACAAATGTACCACCTCCATGTCCTTGAATGTTGAAATTCCCTTATCTAATCACAGTCTATTGACTTTCTATCTCTCCCTTGGCCTTCCCTTACCAAACCTTGGGATTTTCTTGTCTACACCATGACCTCCAATCTCTCCCTCTCTCATTTCTCTCCCAGGCCATTTCCCTTTCATAAGCCAAGCCCTCCTCCGTTCCTTATCTTGTTCCCCTTGGTAAACCAGTTCCATTGTATTTTGTTCTCTTTTCTTGCTCTAGTGTGGATTTTAGCCTGCCAAGTTTCAGCCTAATATCACTCTTACTTGTCTAATGCCTTTCCTGCTATACACATGCTGCTGAATGTAGGTGGAGAAAAACTTGTGCAACAATTCTTACTGAGTCCACTACAGATTTATGTCACACAATCTAATTTTGAAGGAATTATTTTCTTCAGTGAGTTTTTGGACCTCCTTTTCCATTTGGCCAATTCTGCTTTTTAAGGCATTCTTCTCCTCAATGGCCTTTTGGACTTTTTGCCACTTGGGTTAATTTATTTTTTAAGGTGCTATTTTCTTTGGTATTTTTGGGTCTCCTTTAGCAAGCTGTTGACTCGATTTTCAAGATTTTCCTGCATCACTCTCACTTCTCTTCCCAATTTTTCCTCTACTTCTCTCATTTGATTTTCAAAATTCTTTTTGAGCTCTTCCATGGCCTGACACTAATTCATTTTTCTTGGAGGCTTTTGATGGAGGAGCTTTGACATTGTTGTCTTCCTCTGGTTGCATGTCTTGATCTTTTTTTGTCACCAAATATGTTACATAATCTAAACAGGGTCCTGATTGCTGCAAGGCAATCTTTTCACACTTTGCTAATTAACTCTATGATGAATCTTCCAAATCTTTTCACCCCTCTTCAAAGCCTCCCATGACTCACCCACCTGCCACCTTTTCAGCTGAGAATCTTGTTTTATATATTTTTTTCCTTGTCTTATATTTTAAGGGAAAACTCGAGGCCATGTGCTGAGAGCTCACTCTTCTCCCCTCCTTATCTCGTATTCCCCAGATGCCCAGTCTCTTCATTCATCCTTGTCCCACATGATAAGGTGGCTCTATTTCTTGCTAAGACCAACCCTTCTACCTGTACAATCAATCTTATTCCATCACATCTCTTCCAGCACACTAGCCCCTCTATTATCTCAGTTCTCACTTATTTTCAATCTCCCTCTGTCTACTGTCTCCTTCCCTCCTGCCTATAAACATACCCATCTACTCATCTTCAACCAACTCTCACTTGATCCTTTCATCCCTACTAATTATCGTCCTGCATCTTTCTTGCCTTTTGTGGCTAAACACCTTGAGAAGGCGATCTACAATAGGTGCCTCCATTTTTTCCTCTTCTTATTCTCTTCTTCCTTTTAATAACATGATTTCCTACATCATCATTCCATTGAAATTGCTCTCTTCACAGTAATGTCTCAATTGCCTTTAAGAAATCCCCATTCTTCTTAACCTCTCTGCAGTGTCTGACTATCCATAACTTTTTTCTTCTTGATACTTCTCTCTAGGTTTTCATTATACCCCTTTCTCCTGCTTCTCTTTTCACCTGTCTCACTGCTCCTTCCCAGTCTCTTTTGTCAGATCTCAATCTAGGTCATGCTCATTAACTGGTGGTCCTCCTCTCTTCTCCCTCTATACAATTTCATTTGGCAGCAAATTACATGGGATTTAATTATTTAATTAGCAGCTTATTATCAATTATTTACTTAAATTAATTGAATAATAAATAAATAACTTTAATAATAAATTAAATTATTATTTAATTATTTGATTATCATATCTATGGTGATAATTCTTAAATGGACCTATCAAGTTAAAAAAAACTCTGCTGACTTTGAGTCTCACATGTCCAAATGCCTTTTCAGATACCTCAAACTAGATGTCCAGAAGACTTCTAAATGTCTAAAACTGAGCTCATTATGTTTCTTCCTAAACCCACCTCCTTTTCCAAACTTCCCTGTTACTGTTGAGGGCACCACCATCCTCCCAGTCCTTGACACAATCTAGGTGCCATCTTTGACTCCTCAGTCAGTCTTACTTCTACCCCAATCTTTTGCCAAAGACTGTTGATTTTGCCTTTTCAACTTCTCTTGAATACAGTCCCTTCTCTCCTTTGATACTGCCACCACTTTGGTACAGGGTGTTTACATGCTGTCTCTCCCATCTGACTGTAAATTCCTTTAGGGCAAGGACTATCTTTTGCCTTTTTTGGGGGGTTTCTCTAGTGCTTAGCATAGTCCTGGAACATAACAGATGCTCAATAAATGCATATTGATCACTTGAAAGTACCCTCTTCATGAAAATAATTTTGAATTTTATTTCTTACATATGTGTTTAAACTTCTTGTACACTGCTACCCTAACCTCCTGGGGGACTTAGCCCTTTTAGCTCTGGTACTCAGAGCTCCTCCAGACTCATTCCCATTCCATCCAAGTCATCTGCTTCCCATCCTGCAAGATGATGTACCTTTTGTACCACTGAACTTTGTCAATGCACCTTGTTGGGGGATTAAAGTACCCTGAGTCTGGAACCCAGGGACCTGTCAGGTCCCAGAAACAGTTGGTGGCATAGTAGATAAAGTGCTGGGTGTGGAGTGAGAAAGAACTGAGTTCAGATCTGATCTCAGACAATTACTAGATGTGTGACCCCAAGGTCACCTAAAATCACCTGAAAAAGTCACTTAAAAAAACCTCACCCCACTTCTGCCTCAGTTTCCTCAACTGCAAAATGGGGATCACAACTGCACTTACATTGCAGGGTTGCTGTGAGGATCAGATGAGATAATATTTTCAAAAAGCATTTAGCACAGTGCCTGACACATAGTAAGTGCTATATAGATGCTTATTTTCTTCCCCGATTGTTTAGCGTTGTTGCTGGGTAGTTCCAGGCATGAGCCATGCTTCATATTCTAGATCAGTTTCCTTGTGTTTTTCATTTTCAGCATCCATGCAAGCACTACTCACATCCAACCTTTGCAGCTTCAGAAGCCCTAGTCAAATCAATACTGTTATATCTACCAGAAAAGACCTGTCCTTCTTCTCTGGCTCACCAACCCAGTGACTTCCCAAACTGCAACACCACCACTCCATATACGTCCTTTCTCCACCAATTAGAAAACAAGATCCTAGAGGGCAGGGACTGATTTTTGCTTTTGCATTTGTATTCTGAGGGCTTTTCACAGTGCTTGGCTCTAGCCAGTTTGATGGCTGTGCTTCATAAATGCTGCTGAATGAAAGAATGAATGAAAGGCTAGTCTGGGGATAGCTCTGTGTCTCTGCCTCTATGTGACTGTTATCTCCATATTCCTTTCTCTCTCTCTCTCTCCCCTATTTTTGTCTCTCTTTCTTCTCCTCTCCCTTCATCCCCTGAAATTGGGTAAAATTCAATCCCTCCTTTGTAGCCCTCATTCCAGGGCTTCTCATTTCTCTCAATAACGTTTCTCTTTGGCCTTTCCAAGACCCTTTCACCAATAACCCAAGATGTTTTCCCTCTCCTCCTAAAGTCAACAATGACTGAGAAAAAATTTCTTTGAGAGGGCTGCTCTATTGTTTCTTGCAGATGTCTGTCTGTGCCTGATCAGAACTTGTTGTGAATGCTTCTGCCCAACTTGATCTGTCCCATGAAGGACAACTGTACTCACATTCTACTGCTGGGTGGAATCTTCCGGCCATCCCGGAACCAAGTGACCTGTGGTTGGGGGAAGCTGGAGATTCGAGGAGCTTTGATGACAGCTGCCTCTCCGTGGGAGACACTCTGGTGCTTCTCGCCCTCTTCAAAACTCCCCATATCTGTAGGAGGAAAGAAGAGGAGAGGAAAGACTGTGAGAAGGGGGTGGGTATTTGTGGTGAAATGGGCTCCAAGGAGACTTTGGGTCCTGTGATGGATCCAGGGAGAGCAGAAAGGATAATGGACAGATAACATAATACAGAATGAAGGATGATGGACAAATAGAAAATAAAATGATGGAAAGGGGAAGGCAATTAGGAAGTTAGGTAGTACCATCCCTGGTAGTCTGACTTATCCTTTCCTAATATTTTAGTGTCCAGTACTCAGTGCTAACTGGAATCAGGTGCTGCCACGTGGACAGTAGGGAAGCGGGAGGAGGGGAGGGAAAGAGAGGGTCAGATTTAGTGAGGCCCAGCATCAGTGTTAGAGATACACATTCAGGTATTGTTGGAAGAGATTCCATTCCCTTGGCTTGCCTCTAAGGAGAAAGAAATTCCTCTACTACCACGACTTACTATATTTCAGAAAGTAGATAGGAAAATGTTCTCTTTCCTAGACCAAAATAACATTAGTTGACATTTACATAGTTTAAAGGTTTATAAAGCACTGCCCACACATTATCTTTTATGATTTTTTACAACCTTAGGAAATAGATGCTTTTATGATTCTAGTTTTATAAATGAGGAAACTGAGCCTGATATAGATTAGTGACTTGCCCAGGGTCACTCAGTTCAGAAATATATGAGTCAGGTTTTGAACTAAATTCCTTTTGCAACCATATTATCAACTGTCTAGACATGGGCATGGGGGACAAGCATGAACAGCATCCAACTCCTCTTGACAAAGCACCTTTGCTGATTTGGCACACTGTGGGAGGGGTGGGGGTGGGGTGCGGTGAGAAACATTTATCATTGAAGTGATCAGCTGAAAGCCCAGAAGGAAATGGAAGAGCAAATGAGGAAGGTGACTGCTCCAGCTGACTGCCCCATTGGGGATCTTCTGGGGACCTGCCTCTGCACCCCTTCCAGAAGGCAGAAGACAAACAGAGCCTTGCAGCAGTAAGCCTCAGATGAACCAGGGAGGACTTTTTTGAAGGGGGAAGGGGGAGAAATTGGGAAATGAAGTTCTTTCAATGCCTAGAAAAAGTAAGGAGATGGAAGAGGATGGCTAGGTGGTTCATTAGATAGAGAGCTAGGCCTGGAGTCAGAAAGACCTGAGCTTAAACCCAGCCTTAGACACTTACGAGCTGTGTGACCCTGGGCAAATCACTTAACCCTTATTTGCCTCAGTTCCTTATCTCTAAAATGGGGGACATACAGGAGAAAGAAATGGGTAACCAGTCTAGTATTTTTGCCAAGAAAAGCCCACAGAGTCCCAAAGAGTTAGACACAACTGAGCAACAATAAATGAGAGAAGAATCTTAGCACCCAAGAGAAACCTCAGTGCTGAAATAAGGATACCTGGGCAGAATCCCAGCACACCCAATGCCTCTTCCTCTCTCCTCTTGACTTGCAGTCAGTTATTTCCAAGCTAAGTTTTTCTTTATATTATGCCAAATTGAGATAAGTATTTCATAAAGAGCAGGGAAAAAAAAGATGTGCCCCCAGCACCTGCTTCATCTTCCCTCCCTGGTTCCCTGTGATCCATCATATTCCCACCCTCTTTCAGAAGAATGTCAGATCTTGGTTTGACCTTGTCAGTTGCCCTCTGCCCCGCCAAATGTTCCCACTCATCTCAGTGGCAGGGAAAACCGGAAGACCTGATCTTGGATCCTATGTTTAATAAATGAGAACCATCAGAGATTCACTCATTCCCAGTAATGCCCAAATGACTGATAAGCACTTATTGCATCCTAGACTCTAGGATACCCAGAGGACTGAGGATTTAATCAATGGGAACTTAGCTCCGCCAAGAAGATCAGATTGCAACAACTTGTAACAATTTAGGGTATTTTTTAACCTTTGTCTTTTTTTTTAATGTTATGACATCCTCAGGCAGCTTCCCTTCTCGGAAGAATGTTTTTTAAATCCATAAAAGAAAATATAAATCATTTCAAAGGAAATCGATTCTATTGAAAAAGTTATCAAAATATTAAAAGAACAATTTCGTGGACATAAACTCATAGCCCCTGATTCTGGTAAGTAAGTCTTGTGGAGTTGTCTGAGGCATGCAAAGGTTAAGTGACTTGCTGAGGGTCACCCCACTACCAAGTCTGTCAGAGGCAGGATGTCAACCCAGATCCTACTGACTCTGAGTTCAGTAAGCTTACCTACATATTATTGCCTCTGGGAAGTTATGGCTTCCTGCATTTTAAAGAGAGAGAATTCCTTAAATGAAAAATGAAAAAAGTGAACCCTCCTTGACTGTGCCTCCTGCAAGCTGAGGCTTCCTCAATTAACATCTCACCTTCTATAAGAAGCCTTTCCTATTCCCCCCTTCATGGAATAAGTAGGTGATATAGAATATAGAATGTTGGACCTGAGGCAGGAAGACCTGAGTTCAAATCTAACCTCAGACACTTATTAACTATGTGACCCTGGGCAAATCACTTAATCTCTGCCTGCCTCTGTTCCTTCTTTGGTAAAATAAAAGCACCTACCTCTCAGGGTTGTTGTGAAATAGATAAAATGTGAAATAAAATAATATTTGTAAGCACTTTGCAAATCTAAAAAAGTGCTATATAAATTTTCTTTTGCTATTCAGTTGTGTCTAACTTTTCATGACCCTATGGACCATACTGTCCGTGGGGTTTTCTTGGCAAAGATATTGGAGTGGTTTGCCATTTCCTTTTCCAGTAGATTAAGTAAAATAGAGATTAAGTGACTTGCCCAGCATCGCACAGCTAGTAAACTCCTGAAGCCAGATTTGAACTGGTCCTGACTCCAGGATCAGTACTTTATCCACTGAGCTACCTAGCTGTCATATAAATATTAACTATCATTAACAATGTTATTGTTGTCAGTGCCTTTCCTTTATGATTATCTCTAATTTATTCTGAAATCTATCTTGTTTGTGTTTTGTTATTTGTATGTTTTCTTTCCTTTAGACTGAATTCCTTGAGGGTAGGGAACCAGGCAGCCAGGGGACGCTGAGCTTGAAATCAGGACTTATCTTCTGGTTTCAGACGTTTACTAGCTGTATTACCCTGGGCAAGACCCTCAACCCTGTTTGTCTCAGTTTCCTTATCTGGAAAATATGCTGGACAAGAAAACTGGCAAACCAGTCCACTGTCTTTGCCAAGAAAACCCCAAATGGGTAGATCAGTGGAATAGATTAGGTACACAAGACACAGTAGTAATTGACCATAGTAATTTAGTGTTTGATAAACCAAAAGACCTCAGTCTCTGAGATAAGAACTCACTATTTGACAAAAACTGCTGGGAAAACTGGAAAACAATGGGGCACAAACTAGGTATAGACCTATATATATTACACCATATACCAAGATAAGGTAGAAATGGGTACATGATTTAGATATAAAGGGGGATACCATAAACAAATTAGGAGAGCAAGGAATAGTTTAATTGTCAGATCTATGGAGAAGGAAAGAATTTATGACCAGAAAAGAGATAGAGAACATTATGAAATGTAAAACAGATAACTTTGATTATATTGAATGAAAAAGTTTACAAATGCAAATTAAAACAATGCTGAGGTACCATCTCACACATAATACAACAGAAAAGGCAAATGATAAATGTTAGAGAGGATGGAGAAAATTGGGATGCTAATATATTGTTGGTGGAGTTGTGAACTGATCTAACCATTCTGGAAGGCAATTTGGAAACATGCCCAAATTGATGCCTTTTGATCCAGAAATACTACTTACTGGGTCTGTTTCCCAAAGAGATCATAAAACAGGAAAAAAGACCTATATGTACAAAAATATTTATAGTAGCTCTTTTTGTAGTGATAAAGAATTGGAAATTGAGGAGCTGCTCATCAAACTGTGGAATGATTGAACAAGTTATGGTACATGAATATAATGGAATACCATTGTGCTATAAGAAATGATGAGCAGGCATATTTCAGAAAAACCTGGAAAAACTTATATGAACTGAAGCTAAGTGACATGAGCAGAACCAGGAGAACAGTGTACACAGCAATGGTAACAATGTATTATAATCAGCTATGAATGACTTAGCTCTTCTCAGCAATGCAATGACCCTAGACAATTACATAGGATTCATAATGAAACATGCTGTCCACATCCAAAGAAAGAACTGATGGACTCTGAATGCAGATCAAAGTAAACTTTTTTCACTTTATTTTTTTCTGTTTTTTTCCCCCTTGGGTCTGTTTCTTCTTTCACAACTATGACTAATATGGAAATATGTTCTACATGATTACATCTATATTAAATTGCTCACCATTTTAGGAAGAAGGGAAGGGAGCTAGGGAGAAAAATTTAGAACTCAAAATTTTATAAAAATGAATGTTAAAAATTGTCTTTACATGTAATTGGAAAAAATCACATACTAAAGAGAAAAGAAAAAAACAAGAAAACTCCTTATGGGATCACAAAAAGTTGGAAATGACTGAACAAAAGGAACTGTTTTTGCCTTTCTCTGTACCCTCAGAATTTAACAGGTGCCTGGTATATATGAAGTACTTAATAAATATTTGTTGACTCTTTAGGCACTAGTGAACCCTCAAACCTTTTTGTCACTTTTAAGTGTTATAAAAGTATAAGCTATCATCATTGCTGATAACCATAAGCCAAGGCCAGTGTTTGAAACATTTATTTTTTGGCAGAGGGGAAGGGTGTAGGGCATGATTACCTGAGGATAACATCCCAGAGGGCTACCTCTGCTCAGCAGGGATTGGAGGCTATGTCCAGCTCCGAGGCTAGAAAGGTTAACATCTGTACTAAAGACAGTGCATGAGGATGTCTGAGTGGTATGGAGAGTGCCTTGGGACTCATTTAAAGGATGTGAGTGACTTCGGCAGGATCCAGAGTAATCCTGAGCTGATGACAGGGTGACAGTACAACCTTGGCTAGCAGGGTGGGGAAAATGACTGCTGGGTCAGCTCCTAGGCATCTCAACCAGATCTCCTCATTTCCATGTGCTGCAATTTTATAACATCTTTAATGAAAAAAAAAAGGAAAGAGAAGTTGAGTGGGAAAAGGAAAGAGGGGATTGGAGGAGGAGATGTTTTATTGACTTCCCTTTAATTGCTGTAATTAAAAACATGTAAAAGAATCTTTTTTAAATGACTTTGTCATTATCATTAGTTGCTAGCACAGCTGACTTATTAATTTCTCATTAGGACTCTGATTTGCATTCTCTTTTTGGGAAGGGGGAATTTATGCCGGGTAGGAGGCAGCGATGGTACCTGTCTCGCCTATTCTTTCTCCTTGGAAAAATTCTGGAGAGTACTAGTCTGGGAGTTTTGTTCATTTGGAGATTGTGTGGCCACCTAGAGAATTTAGGATCATAGATCTGGAAATGGAATGGATATCTGAGATAATTTTACAGATAGAGAAATTAAGGCCTAGACAGTAGAAGTGAGATATAGAGCTGAAAGGGACCTCAGGAGTCATCTAGTTCAATACTTTAATATGTCAAATCAAGGTCAAAGTGAGATTGGACATGGGATGAAACTCAGGCCCAGGGAGGTTATGGCTTGTTCACAGTGTCACAGGCATTCACCCTATCATGGGGTGTAGCAGAGGCAGAAAGAAGGAGGCCAGATTGGGGAAGGTAATATCTTCTCATTCTCATAGCTATGAGTCTGGTGCAATTGAGTTTTAGAAAGGATGGCTGCTACAGAGACCTGGAGGTCTTGGACTGGGAGAGTGGAGTGGGCAAGAAGCCATTTTGCCTCTTTCCATGGGCTGGAAGAGGAAACTCACATGTTGCAAGTTCAGTGAAGCCTTCTACCATAAAGCCCACCTAGGAGCAATTCCCTAGTCAATTTTTAGAAAATTTAGTTTTTATTATGTAGATTTGTACTTCTGAATATGTTAATCTGGAATCATTCTTAAGTTACCTCTGGGTGTATGTGTGTATGCATGCATGTGTGGGAGAGGTAGAGAGAAAGGAGGACAAGGTGTCCTATTTTTCTTTGTTGTCAGTTCTGTCCAATTCCTCCTGGTCCCATGGACCACAGCATGCCAGGCCCTTCTGTCCTCTGCTATCTCTCAAAGTCTGTCCAAGTTCATGTTCATTGTTTCCATGACACTATCTCTCTCTCTCATCTTCTGGCATCCCCTTTCTCTTTTGCCTTCAATCTTTCCCAAATCAGGGTCTTTTCTAATGAGTCTCTTCTCATTATGTGGCCAACTGTCTCCTCTTTCTACTATATTCACTCTCATTACCCAGTATAAACAGAGAGAATCTGAGCTTCTCTCCTTGGACAGTTTTTGCCTTTCTTGTATTCCTAGGGCTTAGCACAGTGTCTGGCACCTAGCAGAAACTTTATAAAAGCTTGTTGACTTGACTCAGGTATCCTCTAACCCGCCTACTTTATTCTACATATAACTCTCAAGATTCCAGGCCCCTGAGCAGATCAACTGCTCAGGTGTCTTACCTCCAACTCCATAGATATCTGCTTGTAAATCTTCCTTCTACTTTCTTCCTTTCATTCATTTCAAATTCATGAGATCTTAGGATCATAGAACTTAGCATCATAGATCATAAATCTTAGGATCATAGAAAGGTCCTTAGAGGCACGCCATCCCTAGCCAACTCCCTCATTTCACAGATGAGGAAACCAAACCCCAGAGAAGTTAACAAACATTTATCATGAGCCTATTATGTGCAAAGAACTGTGAAAAACACATAGTTGGAAAGAGTGCTAAGTATGGTGCCTATAATGCAAGTCAAGACGTCACCCTCATGATTGGTCATTGGTCCTCTTTGAGAAAAGGCTGAACAATAACAACTGAAATGTTGAATTTTATTCTCTCCCAGGTTCCTGTCTTACCAAAAGCTGGTACAAAATAGATAGATTATACCGGCCCAAGAAGGCAGCAGCTGTTGGTAGGAAGGGCCAAACCTAAGCTTTATGTATCCAAAAGGAAAGTGCTACTGATTTGTATGGCTTACCAGGTTAGGTGGTGTAGAAGATAGAGCACTGGGCCTAGGGTCAGGAAGCCCTGAGTTTAAATCCAGTCTTAGACCATTACTAGCTGTGTGACCCTGGATAAGTTACTTAACCTCTGTCGGAGTTTTCCTTAACTTAAAATGGGGAAAATAACAGCACCTACTTCAAAGGGTTGTTGTGTGGATCTAAGGAAATAATAATTTTAAAATGCTTAGCACAGCACCTGGAACAACATAGACACTTAATATATACTTATTCCCTTCCCCTTACTTGGAGAGAATAGGTACCAGCAAACCTTTGGAACATGTGTGTATAAATTTTTTAAAAATCTCTGGAAGGAGATAGGGAAAATATGAACCCCTAATGGAGACATTTCTACGAGGCATGCACAGGTATAAGCACTCAGAAATCAGAAACTTTCTACAGTTGCTAAAGTGTGATGAGAGTAGTATTTCTCTGTGTATGGCTTGCATGCAAGGATCTATTTTGACTACCATGGAGAACTTAAGAATAAGTCATTCAAGCTTTGACAAAATCAAGACTAGAGCTGTATGTTACTGTTTTCAAGGAGACTTACAATCCCAATTTTTTTTTAAATGGAAGGCTACTAAACATGCTGAGACCTGAGCAGAAGGCATAAAGGAATCAGTATGTACCATTTGGAAGGCACTCACACAATGCTATGAGAATGACCTTACAAGGTTTTCACCGTATCTGATGATATTTAGGTGAGAGCCACATTTATCTATTCATTCATGCTTTGGTAGCTCAGAGAATGGAGAAAACTCTCAACTATCACATCTTCTGACTAAGACCAGCTGAAGCTTTCTGATTTCTACGACCTAGTTATGACTTCAGCTCATAAAAGCTCATAGAGAAGTAAGTAGCAATATGAGGCTTGAGTTCTGTTCTAGGACCCTCCAGTTAGGGGTGAGTGTCTGGTTGTAAAATCTTATTGTCCAAGGAATACATCAGAGAGCAGAAAAGACAACTGATATCAGACATTATCTATGAAAGAGCCTTGGGGAATAAGATGGGATCCTGCAAAGAATATGCAACCATTTGTTGTCCAAGGGGGAATTAATTATTCCTTCAGCATCACGAAGATAAGAGCAATGGAAAGTCAGCCAGGTGGGCCCTGGGAAGGACCCACCAAACAATTACAGACGGAATAAATATTGACCCATTTGAAGAGGAAGGAAACAAGCATTTATTGAGCACCTACTATATTGCAGGCACTGGGCTAAGTATTTTCTAGATATTATTTCATTTGATCCTCATAATAAGTCAGTGAGACAAGGCCTATTATTATTTCTATTGCATAGTTGGGGAAACTGAGGAACTCAGAGATTAAGTGATTTGCTTGGAGTTCCACAACTAGTAAGTATCTGAGGCTGGATATGAACTCAGATCATCCTGATTCCAGACCCAATGCTCTATCCATAGCACTACCTAGATGCCTCTAGGTAGATGAGGATCCTGACAGTGATAGGGATAAAAGAGATATTGCACTTTGGTATCCTCCTGTAGGTCAGGGCATGATGGGAGTTGAAAAAAAGAATGCTTACCCGAAGTCAAATACTAGAGGGAATACAGACAATGGCAGGATGGATGCAAGCAAGGGAGTTCAAAAGGCAGAATTACCTTAACCTAAGGGATTTTGCTGGCTGGCTAGGTACTTCTACTGGTGTCTAATGTATGAAAAAGCTGAACTAGCCCCTGAGGCTATGGGCTTTAAAGAACTGAGAATCCTTCCCAGCAGGGAAGTGGTCTCATATTAGCTGCACTTAAATAAAGAAGACTGTAGTGGAGAAGAAGCAAGAAATTTGGTGTCAAGAAACAACAAGTGGTAGGGCAGGAGAATGAATAGCCCAGCAGAAAACAGTAGCAGCTCACAGCATGATGATGTCACAAGACATTCTATAACATCAGTACCTCCGTAGGGAAGTGCTGAAGGCAGAAAGGGGTTCCAGCAAAGGAGACAAAGACCTAGGAATATGAATTCCTTTGACTGTAGGTGTTTCCTAAGCATGTAGTCAGTATAAGCATGTACTCTCTCACACAGGTGTTCCCTGCACATGTTCTTCTTCCCACAGGTGTTATGGGAATCGATGAGAGTGTAGATTCCAGTATTGATGGGAGAATCTTCTGTCTCATTTCACTCTTTTATTCAACTAGACTCATCATTTTGCTCATTGGGCCCTCAAGTTCCCCATCTACAAAACGAAGGGGTTGGATTGGGCCTTTGAGTTTTCTTCCAGCTTTTGGAGACATGATTCTATTATGTTATGATCCTACAAATGATCTTGTTAGAATGTTAGTTCCTTGAGTGTAGGGACTGTTACATTCCCCATTCCAGCTGTTGTTCATTCTTTGTTTGGAACAGGATCAATGACATTGTGGGGTGATGGCTTGACTCTGCTTGAATTGGATTTAAGTGAGGCAGAGCTGCACAAAGTCATCAGCCCCACTCTTTCTTCCAGTCATTGAAGTCCAGCAGCAGGACAAAAATCAAAACAACTGGTACTAACCCAGGATGCAATGGATGATCTTGGCTTCCTCAATGTCTGAGCAAACTTCAAGCGCACCACAGAGGCTGTTTTTGTCATCTTCATGGTTTCTGGAACAAATTGTTCTTATCCCCCCATTCTATCGGGAAGTCTTCACATGTTTGGGATAGACCTCTCTCTAACTCACCAAAGGGTTTGAGGACTGACAGTTATCCATTGTGTAAGCACAGTGCTTAGCACATAGTAAGTACTTAAATACTTGTTGACTGATCAACTGTGATCCTTTAATCTCAAATGTCTTTTGCCCTGAATTAGCATGCTTCCTAGCTGATCTGCTAAAAGGAACACTGGTGGGGGCTCATAAGTTTTGTTTTGAATAGATATAGATTCAAAGCATGCTTTAAACTTGGGGTAGCTTAAATACAGTCCATGTTTGAAAGAGGAGGTAGTCTAGGCTACATAGAGAAGAATGATATATATTCTCTATTATGCTAGGCCCCTTAAAATGCAAATTAATCTTCCAAGGAAAGGGGTTATACAAAGTAGTATACACAAAAAAGGACCCAGAAAAAAAAGGCCAAAAATACTTTTTAACCCCTTGACTTGCCCCCAGGAGGGAAGGAAAATGGTAAGAAAGGAAAAGATGGAGGCAGTATGGTATATCAGACTTAATTCTAGTCCTAGCTCTAGTCAGATTTGTAACTTTAAGCAAATGAATTCCCTTTTTTGGCTCTCTGTTTCTTGCTTTGTAAAATGAAAGGGTTGGACCAGGTTCCTTCCTGTTTGTTCAGTATGAAAAATTGCTGGTTAGGGGACCAATATGTTGCAGTTCCCCTCTTATTGGTTGGTTGGGGACAAACATCCATTTGTAAGTGAAGATGGACTGTCTCTAAACATGCAGAGGTAGACTACAGGAACAGAATGAAGCATACACTGTCATACTTGGTCAATGTACTGATTTGCTCCTGTAACAAGAGTTGTGTAACAGGAGTGATCTAGTAATCTGATGGACTGGGGCACTTCCAATGGAGCTGGGCTAGTAGAAAGTAAAAATCCTTTATTGGTCTTTGTGATTGTGGGGCTCTATTGAAGATGATTTGCAGATTTCTTCCAAGACTGAGCACCCAGCCCAGAACTGAAGCTGGAAGGAAGGGGACACCCCCTAGGCTATGGGTCACAGTTTTTATAACTGTACTTTGTTGTTATGAGGGAGGATTTGGGGGTAGAAAAGGAGACAGAAGGGGTGTGATAGAGGAAGTAATGGTAACATGTAAATGAAGCATCAATAAACCATTTAAAAATGGATCACTTGACTCCTGTAGCTGTCCCTGGCCCTATCATGGTTATTTATCACCTTCCTTCCTCCTTTCATCCTGCCTCATCTCCCATACACGGGCTCCCATTTTGATCTTGTGTCTCTCAACAATGGATTTTCAAGGTCTTATCTTTCGCCCTTTAATTTATCATACACCTACTATGTGCCAGCAGTAGGTGTATGAAACAATATAAATGAAACAATACCTCCTCACAAGGAGCTTACACAATTTAATGAGGGAGACAAGTGTATATGTATGTAAAGCATAAATACAAATAAATTCTAAGTAGTTAAATACAAGGTACTTTAGGGGGAAGAGCACTAGAAATCTAAGTGACCAGGAAAGGCTTTAAGAAGTTGGTGCTTGAGTTGTACCTTAAAGGGAGAATTTATAGGGAAGAGGGAAGGAGGAGAGCATTCCAGGCAGAAGGAATAGCTAGGGAGTGGACACAGGTGATGGAGAGCTATATGTGAGGGACAGAGAGGAGGCCAGCTGGACTGGATCCTGGAGGACAGAGTAGGAAGTCATGTCCTGTGAGGCTGGAAAGCTATGTTGGAGCAAGGGTGGAAGGGCTTTTAAAGTTAAAGAGAGGAGCTTATTTTTGGTGCTACAGGCAACAGGAAGGAGTAGAGTTTACTGAGTAGGGAATGACATGGTTAGATCTGAAATTATGGTAAATAAATAAAGAGCTTTAAATGCCCTAAATCACTATAAATTAGCCTTACGCAATATCACTGGAAAGTGAGGAGAGGCTGGGATGGATTATCTTCCAGCTATAACTGGGTTAGCCGAGGCCCTGGGCTAATTGAGTGTAACAAATGAGAGCACATAGTGAACTGAGAGATAAGGGAGGAGTACAGAACAGGACCAGGCCTCCTTGCTGCCTCTTAGCCTTGGGAACAGGTTTCCATCCCTTTCTCGATCTTACCACCTCACTTACCATCATCTGGAGAAGAAGCAGGCCACTCGGAAATATTCATTAGCTTGTTAGAGCTTTCTCAGCTCCTGGAAGGAGCTTCCTGGGGACTCCCTAATTCCCCAGGCTTTTCAACTAAAGAGGCTGCAAAGAGCTCTTTCCACTTTAAGATTTCACTGAGAGGGTAGCTGCAAGCTCTTTCATTAAAGAGAATGACAACTTCTGGAGAAAGAGAACTTCTAAAGTGTAAAACAGCCCAAGAACTGGAGGCCCACATGTCAACAATTGAGGCTTGAGGAGCTCTTCTTGGCAGTGGAGGAGAGGTTAATGCTGTGGGTTTCTAGGGTTATATGCCATTAGGCCTTGGGGAGACGCCTACAGTCACCTCTTCTTGGGCTTTTCTTCCCCTCTCCAAAGTCTCCGAGTCAGGGGCCTTGTAACCATATTCCTTGTTAACAGCTGGCCAGTTTAATATGATGGTAGTCCCGTGTGCTTTTCACCCAGCTTGGCAACACATAAGGTGATGATGGAATACAGAAACTTCCTGGAGGCTGGGCTTCCAGCAATGGGCATCTGGTCTTTGGGTTTGAGAAATGGGAAAGAAGAGAGAGGGAAATCCTTAATAACTGTCTCTGGGGGAAGAGTAGGAAGGTTGGAAGTTGGCATTCTAGGCATCTAGGTGGCTTGGTGAAAATGGTGTTAGACTTGGAGTCAGAGACACCTGAGTTCAAATCTTGATTGCCAGATATGTGACCCTGGGCTTGGTATGTGACCTCTCTCAGTCTCAGTTTCCTCATCTGTAAACTGGGAATAACAACAGGGCCTACCTATCAGGGTTGTTGCAAGGGTTAAGGTTGAGATAATATAGGTAAAGGGACTACAAACCTCAAAGTGTTATATAATATAAATATACACATACACACACATATATACACTACCCACACATAAATTAATTGCCACTATGGAGACAAAGGGGAAAGAAATAGCCATGTGTCTACTATGGCCATGGGCCTACTATGTGCCTGGCACCATGCTAAATGTTTACCAATATTATCCAATTTCATCTTCACAACAACCTGTGAAGTATGTGCTGTATATAATCCTGTTGTTTCGGTTCTGTCAGATTCTGTAACAGGCAGCCATGGATAGAACGAGGCAAGTGGCTCACATCATTGTTTGTTTTTCTTTACAAGGAGAATATTTACCTTCCCATGATTTGTCAGTGCTGCAGAAGTCATACTTTTTCCTTTTAGATCACACCTCATACCCAAAGACAGAATGTGGGCTGTCCCCTCAAACTCCTGTCTCCTGGGTTCAGCCCTCTCTGAGCGAAGGTGACAATGGTTTAGATCTAATATGTCATTTATGATGAAGGAGAGGCCCAGAAATACTTTACTCTGCATTGTTAAAAAGAACAAAGGATTTTAGAAGGGGGAGAAGGTAGAGGTCAGGTACTAGGAAAATTATATTATAAGAATTACATATTATGCATATATTATTACAATGACATATTATACATTGTATTCTTGTCCCAGGTTCCTGCTTTTCACTTATTCCGTGTCTCTCAATCCCAAACTGAGAATTTCTTAAGGGCAGAGACCATGTCTGTTTCAATTTTTGTATGCAGCACCTAGCTGATGCCAGGATCCGAATGTGCCTTTTAGCAAAAGTTGTATGATAGGGATTAAAAGGCAATGGTTCTGTTCAAACCACAACATGACCTTGGTCCTGTGACTTGTTGGAATATCAGGAGCAGTGAATCTGAGTCTCCTCTAAAAATGGAGGACAGCATTAGCCTGAGGGATAACATGTACCTTTTGCAGTTTTCCCAGAAAGGTGGGAATGGATGATAGGTAGATAGGAAGTAGCAGAGATTTGAGATAGGTCCCTGGACACCTGCCCAATGGCCTGATATCCTGGTGTGGATGACATCCTACTAGTCAAGCAAGATGAACTAAAGACCCTGAGCCAAAGAGGCAGTTTGTTCTCACAGCATAACTGAATCACTGAGATTGAACGGGATGAGATCCATGACAGTATCTCCAGAGTTTAGACTGTTTCCCCTACCTCTTAGATATTGTCATAGATGCTTGATGGGATGGAAACATGTTTACCTGGCAGAGTTTGCAGGTGCAAGGTACACTGTTCCTTTAAGTTTCTTTTCACATAGTGTAGTTAGTGATGAGAGTCAGCTAGGTGGTGCAGTGGATAGAGCACCAGTGCAGGAGTCAGGAGGACCTGAATTCATATCTCACCTCAGACACTTGACACTAAGTAGCTGTGTGACCTTGGGCAAGTCATTTAATCCCAACTGCCTCATCCTGGATCATCTCCAGTCATCCTGATGAATATCTGGTCATTGGATTCAGATGGCTCTGGAGGAGAAGTGAGGCTGGTGACCTCCCCAGCCCTCCCTCACTCAAAACAAAGTCAAGTGCAAGTCATGTCATCATTTCTCTGATGGCATGGTCTTCAGCAACGAAGGACAAACACATCCAGTTAGTGATGAAAAGAGAAAAATTATTTTTGTAAAGAAAAATATTTATATTTATGTTAACTGTCAGTAGATGTAATATATTGCTGCTGTTATAGATGAACTTTTGATAACTAAAAGGAGTAGGAAAAGGACTTTATTTTAAGATATACTGCTAAAATACAGAGGATCTCAGAAGACAACACAATTTTAAAGTAATCTTAAAACTGTACTATATCCATGTGTATGAAGAAACAACTTTCCAGATAGAATTCAAGCAATTTTGGATGGAAAATGAACAGTGGTATAATTACCCTATCAATTGTGGAATGACACCTTATTTGTGTGGGAACACTTTTTGTTTTAAAGAGACAGACAGAGAATTTTCATTTATTTATAAAAGACTGGATAAATCTGAGTGTAAAGAATCATTGTTTCAAGGACACTAAGGAAGATGTCAGACCATGTTGGAGATTTAGAGCTTCATGGAATTATGGCTGTTTTGCCCTAAGGAGGACAAAAGAAAAAAAAAGAGAAATCATATAAACACTTGAAGACTATAGCACGATCAAGAAAGGATTATTGACTTCATTGGGGAAATGTGGGAAACTGTTACCTTTTAAATGAAACATAAGTCACTGAGAGTCAAGATGCTCTCATTTAAGCCATTGAAGATGAGAAATCAAAAGAAAGAGCCTGATCTAGGAATCTGAGAAGAATCAAAGATACAACAGGGAATGGGAGACTGAAAAACTGTTAGAGCTGTGACAGCTAGATCTAGTCAGATGATAGAAGACACTACACTTAAGTGATTCCAAATTGATAGTAGAGAATTAATTGATTGTATTGTGTTTGTCCTTCATTCTTGAAGAGGATCATGACATCAAGATGATGACATGACTAGCAGTTGACTTTGTTTTGAGTGAGGGAAGGCTGTGCAAGGTCACCAACCTCACTTTCTCCTCCTGAGCCATCTGGGTCCAGTGACCAGATATTCATCAGGATGACTGGAGATGGCCCAGGATGCAATGGGAGACCATCGCCCTTTCAGGCTAAGGTCTTATCAGATTCTCACTTTCAGTGAGACACCCATTCAATGAACAGACTTCTTTAAGTAGTTTCTCAAGGGACGGCCCCTTTAATAAAAAAAAAAAAATCAAACTAGGAATGGATGACTCTCAGAGTTCCTGAGTAAAAGAGAAACAATTACAATTGATTGCATCTAGAGTTCAATGCCATCTAGAGTTGCTACTCATTGCTCCCTGCTGCCACTTCTGGTTTGAAAGGGAAAAGCAAAAGAGAGCAGTGCAGCTGCTTTGAATCCAAGCAATGGGTTGGATTTGTTTGCACTGATTTGTGTTGCTGTGAGCTTTGTTCTGATTGGACAAAGCAGCATTTGGGTGAGTGAAGAACTAACGGGTGGTCTAGATCACCCAGAGAGGGCCAATTTGATGAATGTAGCTGTTCTTTGGCTTAGAGGGAAAAGTCACTTACATCAAGAAGTAACAATTCTTAAACAATCTGAGGTGACTCTTTGGATGGAGTTCTAGACCTGGAATCTGGAAGACTGAGATTCAAATTCAGTTCCCAGACACTCAGTAACTGTGTAACTTGGGTAAGTTCATTTAACTGCTGCCTGCCTCAGTTTCCTTATCTACAAAATGGAGATAATAGAGCACCTATCTCCCAAGGTTTTTATGAGGATATGACATATTTGAAACCTTAAAGGGCTACTATAAATGCTAGCTATATATTATTAAACAACTTTTAACGAATGATTTTAAATTTTAAAAAGCTTGTAAATGCTATGACTGAGTAAATAAGAAATGAGAACTCTTTCTGTTGGATAACTGTGAGGACCAAGAGACAAGGAGTAATCAGAGAAAGAGCTTCACATAGTGTAAATGCTCCTGAATGGATCAATGATAGGAAGAACCTGTAGTCTAGAGTTGTGAGTATTACGAAGCACATAGGGTTTCCTTTTCTCATTTGTCTAACTGCCAGTTTCCTATAAATGTTTTCCTACTCTTTCCCATAGATATTGAGTGCACTGGTGGGAAACTGTGATCTAGGTTTATAAGTGGACGTACATTTAACAATTTGTTTTAGTATAAAAGAATCTATAATATTTTTTTTACCTAATTGTTAAATAAATGGTTATGTTTGTGATTTGAAGGTATCATTATTGTGAGTGACTGGCTGCGTAAATATTAGGCACTGCGTTATATTATAAGTGACTTGTTGTGTGGATAGGAAGCAAATCAATGGTGGCTTAAAAAACTAGATTATTGAGGAGGGAGAGTGTATTTTCTCTCACTAGGGTTATCCCTAGACTTTGAAAGAGTTTGAGTTGTAATCCTATGGTTGAGGTATTTCCCTTTGTGTGAGGGCTGTAGAAAATCATAGATTCAGATTGTAATAATTTGTTACATTCTCCCACTGTATCCATGGCCATCTCCAACTGTCCTGATTTCTATCTTGCCATAGGACTCAGATGGTTCCAGAGAAGAAAGTGAGGCTAGTGACTTTGAACATCCCTCCCTCACTCAAATCAAATTCACTGGCACGCCACGGTATCACGTCTCTGATATCATGGTCCTCTTCAAGAATGAAGGACAAACAGCAACAATAACAATGTTATATTAGTAGGTGGCTAATTCACATCATGACACCAACACTGATGGCCATTCTATTGTCATCACACATGCATTACCCAAAGTTTCTGGGTTTCTGACCTTGAAGGGACTTCCTTCAGGGAGAAGTCACATAGTGATACAGAGGAAAAGAAAGCTGTGTAGCCAGGTTCAGTTCTATGCTTCTGCCAAACCTAGCTAGGAACTTCAGCTCAATACATGGCAATTTTGCTGCTGAAGGCAGAAACAGAAGAAACCATCATACTGGGAATGGAAGTTAGGTACCAATGAGATAGCAGTAAGAACTAAGAGCAGCTACTTGTGGACAAACTGGAAGTAAATGGAGGAGTTGATAGCAGATTGTACCAAAGCACACAGTGAGACACAGTCCATTTCCCCTTTTTCTCCCCATTTTTCCCTGAAGTGCTGCCTGGAGAAATGATTATTTCCTTTTACCTGTCCAATCATTTTTCTTCCCCATTTTCTCTTCTGGTTTTGGGGGAGGAGGGATAGAGAGAGGAGAAAAAAGGAAGAATTTCAACCTCTGTAATTCATATTGTAGCCTGATATTCTTTGTTTTAATATGTATCTTTTTTTAAAAAAATATACTGACATTAAATTATGTGGCCATTCATAATGAGTTTGCAAGATTAAGACAGGAGCAGTACATTAAAAATAAAAACAGATTTTACCCAGTGTAAATTGAGGTGAGGGTGAGCCCATTAGGTAGCTTAGGTGTTTTGGGTAACTTCTGAGCGTAACTATGCCCAGTAGACCGATTCTGAACCTGGAGATAAACTTTACAAGGAAATGAGCCTATAGGCAAAAAGGTTTGTAGGTTACAAAGTATTGTAAGTGGCTTTTTACAATGCTGCTAGCACCTGTCATAGCTGACATGAGATGATTCTCTACATTCACAATGTCCTCACGCCACATGTAGACTCCTCCCCCATGGTAACTATGACATGGCTTTGGATGGGCATACAATACAAAAAAATAAGATGGTGAGCAAAAGGGTACTAGACTAACACTGTATATTAAGGAGATGTGAAGAAATCTCAGAACTATGAAAGAGCATTTGGATGAAGTTCATGAAGGTAAAAATATAAAGGATACTATCACTAAGCTACATTACAGACTATATAGATAGAAAAAATTGCAGAAGAATTCAGGAAATCAACACACATTGATATGAAGGCACAAAATTGAAGTGTTGGAGGCTTCAGTTATCAGTACATTCACTATGCTGTTGGACCCAGATGGCTCCAGAGGAGAAGGTGAGGCTTGTGATTTTGTGTAGCCCTCCCTCACTTTATCCAGTTCACTTGCAAGTCATGGCATCATCTTTCTGACGCCATGGTCCTTTCGAGAATGGACAAACAGCAACAGTAGCAACAACACATTCAATATATTTGCTAGGGCTCTTTTTCTCTTCAAAACAGAGTACTTAATACATTTTTAACTTGCTCTAATCAGAACTTCAACCTTTGAAAGATGAAGTTACACATAAACAAAAGGAACTTTTGTTCTGGACTTGATTCTTACCAACAACAATGATAGTTAGCAGTTATAAATTATTTTTAGGGTTGCAAAGTGCTTTTACAAAAATTATCTCATTTGATCCTCACAAAAATCCTGAGGGGTAGGTGCTATTTTTATTACCAGTTACAGATGAGGTAACTGAGGCAGACAGAGATTATATGACATGTTTAAGGTCACACAGCTAGTAAGTATCTGAGGCTATATTTGAACTCAGGTCTTCCTAACTCCTCCTCTAGAACACTCTCTCCACTCTGCTTTGAGGAAGGATTAACCTCTGGAGTGGAAATGATGGGAGAAGGAAGGGAAGAAATGATTATTCCAACTTAGATTCTGTGAAAAAGGAGAGGAAATCGGGGAGTAATCTGACACACATTACATTTTTTGGTAGAGTGTATTTGGAGAAAGGATAGGTAGGACTCCATGGTCTGAAATTCCAGGAGGGAAGTCATCCCAGGAATAATGCAAATTCTGAAGAAATAAAGAAATAATTCTGATGGGGAAGATTGTTCAAAGATTGTTCAACTGTGGATGCACAAGGAACTCACCAACCAACTTAGATTATTAAAACACATGTTCAGTTAGATCAGATTGTGAAAGATGTGTATAAAACCATAGCATGATCCTATAAGGAATAGTTTCAGTGTGTTCAAGCTTAAAATGAACTGAGGGCAATGAGAAAAGCTAAAAGAGGATTTTTTAAAACTTTTTTTGAACATGAAAAAAGATACAAAAGTTCCATTTGCAAGCAGAGTTCCTCAGTTCTCTCTCTCTAGATGTGGATGACATTTTTCATCATGAGTCCTTTGGAACTGCCTTCGGTCATCCATCACATTGATCAGAGTAGCTAAATCTTTCAGTTGTTCTTGGTTACAAAATTGCGGCTACTGCGTATAATAATCTCCTGGTTCTGCTCACTTCACTTTGCATCAGTTCATGTAGGTTTTCCCAAGAAGATTTGTTTTTAAAGGCTACACAGCCCCCACCACAAACTATAGCGGAGGCAAGAGAAGGACTAAATACTTTTCAGAGTGGACAGGATAATGATAACTGATGCCATTTGACTCTTCTGTAGTTTTGTTTTCTCTGACAAGGAGAATGATCTTTGGGCTGGAAATGACAGAACAAATTAGCTTAACAAGATGATAGCCACTCTCTCTTACTATAGGGATAGAGCAGGAGAGCACTTAGCTGTCACTGATGAGTTAAAGGCCAGATGGGCTGTGTTCTTGAGTCATGAAAGAGCTGGCAGATATGACTGGTGAGCTAGCCACTGTTGATGATCTTTGAAAGATTGTGGAGAATGGGAAAGATGAAGGCAAATAAATGTCTTGGTTTCAAAGAAACAAAGAGACCAGAGTCTTCAAATTAGAAGTCATCAAGTTAGACTCAGATCCCTGGCAACTGTCTAGAATGTCTCATGAAAGGAAGAGGAAATTGTGATCTCAAAGCACAAAGTGAACCATTCAGAAAAGGAAATAGCCACCCACCAATGCAACACAATAGCTTACAAAGTATGTTCACACAAACTACTTCCTGGTTCAGCTCACTCACTCCAACTCACCCTCACATTAGCAGGTCTTAGATTCCCAGTGAAAGATCACCACTATATCTTTACACTCAAACTCTCTTAGAGTACTAGGAAATAATGCTCATAAAAGAAAATACACTCTTTGTACTCATGGCTCTAGCCTTTGAGCTCTCACCAATACATTCTACATTCCTACATTAAGAATAGGTTAATCCCACTTGTACAAAAATATTTGTAACAGATCTCCTTGTGGTGGCCTAGAAATGGAAGTTGAGGGAATGCCCATCAATTGGGGAATGGTTGAACAAGTTGTGGTATATGAATATTATGGAATACTATTGTGCTACAAGAAATTGTGCTATAAGATGGACAGGAAGATTTCAGAGAGGCCTGGAAGAACTTTTCTGAACTGATGCTGAGTGAAATGAGCAGAACCAGGAGAACATTGTGTACACAGTTATCAGCCACAGTGTGTGAGGACTGTTTCTGGTACAGCAATGTAAGGACCTAAAACATTTCCAAAGGATTACTGAGGCAAAATGCCATCCACATCCAGAGAAAAAACTATGGAATCAGAATGTGAAATAAAGTAGAATATTTTCTCTTGAACTGTTTTATTTTGCATTGTTTTTTCTTATGGTTTCTCCCATTCATTTTAATTCTTCTATGCAACATGACTAATGTGAAAATGTGTTTAATAAGAATGTATGTGTAGAACCCATATAAGATTGCATGCTACCTTGGGGAGGGAGAGGAGAAGGAGGGGGAGAAAATTTAAGACTTGTGGAAGTGATTGTAGAAAACTGAAAACAAATTAATTATATAAAAATGAATAGGTTAAGCCAGACTAACTTCATTTCCTTCTCAATGGGGTTACTAGATCAATATATTATGGGGAAATGTTATACACATACTCTGCTTGGATTTTAGAAAAAAACATTTAACAAAGTTTCTCATGCTGTTTTTGTGCAAATCATATAGAAATATGTAGGCTAGACTATCGTACAATTTAGTAAATTCAGAACTAGATAAATGGTCAGTTCAATGTTAACTTGAGAGGAATCTGTACTAGGAAGGAAGGAGGCATCTCCTATGTGCCTGGTACTGTGCTAAATGCTATATGATATTATTTAAGTTGGTTCTCATAACAACTGTGAGAGGTAGGTACTATAATGATGATCTTACAACTGAAGATACTGAGGCAGATAGAGCATAAGTGACTTGTCCCCTAGGGTCACACAGCTACTAAATTCCTGAAGCTGAATTTGAAATCTGGTCTTTTTGACTCCAAGTCCAGCAATTTATCCACTTCACCACCTAGCTCGTTTTATGTTGTTCAATATTTTTTATTAATGACTTGGATAAAGGCATAGGTGGTATGCTTATCAAATTTGCAGATGAAACAAAACAGGGAGGGATAAGTTACACACCGGATGACAGTCAGCATTAAAAAAGATAACAGACTAGAACATTGGGCTGAACTAATAACATGACATTTAACAGAAAGAAATGTTAAATTTGACATGTGGATTCAAATAGTCAACTTCACAAGTACAAGATGGGGAGGTTTAACTAAGCAGCAGGTTGATAAGATCTGGGGCTTTTAGTTGGCTGCAAGCTCACTATTAGTCAAAAGTGTGATATAACAAAGAAGCTAATGTAATCTTAGGCTGCATTAAGAGAGGGCTAACATTGAACTAAAGAGGTGACAGTACCAAGGTACATTGCCCTGGTCAGACTTTATCTGAAACATGATATTCAGTACTGAGTACCATGTTTTAGGCAGCTAGGTAAGAGCTGCAGTGGATAGAGTACCAGGCCTGGAGTCAGGAAGAGTCACCTTCCTGAGTTCAAATCCGGCCTCTGATACCAACGAGTTGTGTGATCCTGGATAAGTCACTTCATCCTGTTTGCCTCAGTTTCCTCATCTGTAAAATGAGCTGGAGAAGAAAATGACAAACCACTTCAGTAACTGGCAAGAAAACCCCAAATAGGGTCACAAAGAGTTGGACACAATTGAAAACAAGTGAATACCGCCACCACTACCATGTTTTAGGAAGCACACTGATGACCTGGAGAGCATCCAGAAGCAAAGGATCAGAGAGGTAACTGGAGATTAGCCCATATATAGAGCAAAACAAATGGAACAGATTTAAGCGGAATGTGAGAGCTTTCTTCAACTATGTTATGGGCTAACATAGAAAATAACCCACCAGTGGAGAGTAACTCCCCAGAGAACTCAAAGGCCTCTGTGGTACTGTTGATAGCTCCTAAACCCTCCCAGATAGGAGGTGTGTGTGTGTGTGTGTGTGTGTGTGTGTGTGTGTGTGTGTGTTCATCCATGCCATCAGAGAAATAATGACATGACTTGCCCTGACTTTGTTTTCAGTGAGGGAGGGCTGTGCAGGTCACCAGCCTCACTTCTCCTCCAGAGCCATCTGATTCCAGTAACCAGATATTCATCAGGATGAGTGGAGATGACCCAGGATGAGGCAATTGGGGTTATGTGACTTGCATAAGGTCACATAGCTAGTAAGTGTCAAGTGTCTGAGGTGAGATTTGAACTCAGGTCCTCCTAACTCCTGCACTGGTACTCTATCCACTGCACCATCTAACTGCCCCACCCACAGGAGGAGGCTAAGTGGGAAGGATGTGGCAGGTGGGAGGATGAGGTAGGCAGGGGAAATTTGAGTATCAGGTTATTGGCCTGGGACTGGTTCAGGGCATGGGGGTTGTCATACTGTGGTAAGGAGCCAGTAGAGGACTGTCATGCTCCCCCTTCCCATGTTAGTACCCTGGTTGTTCTTCTTTCACTTCCCTCTTCTAGTTATGACTCTGCTTGCCAGACTGGCCCCAGAGAAAACCAGGAAAAAAATGAGTAGAAATTGCATATTTAGGCTCAACAGAGTCAACCAACAGAGCCACCCAAAAGCTTAAAAGGCCACAGGATCATCGGGTCATAAATTTCCAAGTAGAAGGGAGCTTAGAGGTCACTGATTCTAATCCCCTTGTTGGGGCCTGAGGTTAGATATAACTTGCTCAGGGTCACTCCGCCAGTAAGTGTCCAAGGGAAATTTCTTCTTTATTTAAAGTCTTCAGTCACAGGCCGGATGACTCTTTGCTGGGTAGAGTATAGAGGAAATTCCTGTTCAGGGGTGAGTTGGATTTTAAGGTCTTTTCCACCTCTTGAGATTCTTCTCTTGGGAGGGACTATCCTGCACACTGGAGGCTTCAGAGATGAGGTTTTTGTCCAAGGTAATGGAAAGAAAGGGACAGAGGTTGGCTCCCTCAGCAATGATCGGGGCAGGGACATGGCTGCTGAATTCCCAATTGTAGCACTAAAGAGGGGGCATTTCAGTTAGAATAGTTGCAATACCAGATCAAAGAATGTTCTTTTTTTTCTTCTCTCCTTGACATGGAGTAGAAAGTGCCTAGCTGAAGGACCGTCGTTCTCTTCCGGAGTATATTCCAGAAATAGCAAGCTCCCTGTTCCTAATTTCCTATGAGCTAAGGCTTGGAACAGATTTCTCTGACAGACTTGGCTCAAAAGGATCTTTCCACACACATGCACACATGTACACAGGTTGACACATTCATATGTATTAACTCACACTTTCTCTCCCTCCTCCCTCTCTTTTTTCTTTTTCTTTCTTTTATTTATATCTATTGATATATCTAGATCTAGTTCTTCCCCCCTCCCTCCCTTCCTTCCTTCCCCCCTCCCTCCCTTTCTTCCTTCCTCCCTCCCTCCCTGCCTTCCTTCCTTCCTTCCTTCTTTCCTCTCTCCCCCCACCCTCTCCTCTCTCTGCCCCTACCACCCCTTCTCTTTCTCTCCCTCCTTTTCTCTCCCCCTTTTCCTCAACACTCCCCTGCCTCCCTGATAGGTGCAAGTCAAGCAGCTCAATGATGCTACACAGAAGGCACTCAGGTGATGCTGACAGCCACCTGAAATCCATCATTTTAATTCTGGGCATTTCCACCTTTTGTAATAAGTTGAGGTGCCTTAGTGCTGATTTATGGTCCATTTTTTATTACAGTTGTTGCCCACAATTATTCTAAACTCTCTTGGCTTGACTTGGAGTTTTCTTTTGCATCAGTTCCCCTTCCTTCAGAGTAGTCTACTTTTGCCTATGTTATGTTAGAGGTAGATTTCTGCTATAGAATAGCGACTCAATTTTTCCATTTCATGGCCCACCCAGGCGCCTGTATTAGGATTCTTAGGCTTCTTAAAAAGCCCTTTCATGAAGAACTCTAATCCTCCCTCCACCCCAGACTTAGCTTACAGGTGAGGTTCTGTCTTGGTACAGAAAGTGATCCCTACACAGTGAAAATGACAGAGGTTGGGGATAAAAGGCTAGAAAAGCAAAAGGAAGGTTATCTCATCCTAGCTGTATCAGCAAATTTTGTTTGTTTTGAGTACCATCAAATGACTTAGAAGTCATGAAACTCTAGCCTTTGGGTTTCTTTTGGAGCTCTCCCACAACACCCCCAGTAGCTCAGAAAACTGCCAGTGGAAAGGAAGCTCATAGGATCTAGACACAGATCAAAGATCTACTAGTCTAACCCAGTCCCTCTTATAGAAAAGGAAACCGAGGCCCAGGGAAGTCAAATGACTTGCCTAAGGGCAACCAAGTGATAAGTGAGATGATTGAGTTACTTGATAAAGGTTTAACCAATGTTAGCATTCTGCTAAGGAGAACCTACTTCAAAAGATTAATGGCATTCATTAGCAAGCTCCACCCTTTGGATCCCACTCCTCCCCCATCTCCGAGTATTCATTTAAGGTCATAGCAAAAACTATGGTATTGGCTGGGCTCGGAGATATAAAAGACAGAGATGAATCCATCTGCAGATGACAAAAACGAACTTATATTGCAGTAAGTGAGATTTAGGTTAGACATCAGGAAATTTTCTAACTTGAAGAAACATAAAAAGGAGGCCAAGTGAAGGATGTGTCTTTCCTCTTTAACCAAAGTTGAGGAGAGCCACCTTTCTGTGATGATCTGGGTTTGTAGAGAGGCAGATGACTTTGAGGTATCCTTCCATACCCTTGCCAAAGAGTCTCCAATTCTACTTACATGCCACCTGTACTTCCGTTTGCCGTTGCAGCAGGGCACCCATCCGGTTGCGTACAATGCAGCGGTAGAACCCAGCATGGGTACGGTCCAGGCTGGTGATCATGTACCTTTAGGAGAAAAGACAAGGATAGAGTCAGATAGCTTTAGTGATACTGTCAGATAAACTGGGGTCCATCAACAAGGACCCCTGATAGTGGGACATTAACTCAGTAAATACAACCTCTGCTAAGTGCCTACTGTATACAAGGCACTTAAACTGCATTAGAAGGGCATTTTGCTCTTCTTTGCCCATTGTACAGGGTCTAGTTCATACTGGTTTTGGGCCTTGGTCTGAAAGAGAGGAGACTCACCTATTATTGAAGTGGGATGCTGCCAAAGAGGTGGCTGGGTGGCATACTGAGCTTTGAGTCAGAAAGACCTGAGTTCAAATCCATACTCTGACACTTACTAGCTGTGTTACCTGGGCAAGTCATGTAAATTCTCTGCCCCAGTTTTCTCATAATAATATTTTGTTCAGTCATTTTTCAGTTATGTCTGCCTCTCTGTGACTCCACTTGGGGTTTTCTTGGCAAAGAAACTGGAGTGGTTTGCCTTTTCCTTCTCTAGCTCATTTTATAGAGGAGGAAACTGAAGCAAACAGAGTTAAGCGATTTGCCCAGAGTCACACAGCTAGGAAGTGTCTGAGGCTAGATTTGAACTCAGGAAGATGAGTCTTCCTGACTCCAGGTCTAGTGGTAACTATGAAATAGAATACTGTGTTGAATTAACAATTTGGGTCTGATTCAGTAAGACAACTCTCAAGTTCTAATAACCATATTTTCAAGACAACTGAGAAGAGTGAATTCTCTAATATTCCAAAACAACAGAGTGATCATATGTATGTCTTCTTCAAGACCAAACTGCCATAATATAACCTATACTACATAGCTCCAGCCTCACCATCCCATAGTGCTCGGTCCACTGTACCACCTAGCTACTCCCATAGTAATATATCATAATATATATTATATGTGCATATATACACATATCATATTATGCTAAATAAATATGTATATCTATATTATAATCTCTATGTAGATCATAATGATATCTACTTCATAGGATTGTAGTGAGAGTCAAATGAGATAAGATCTGCTTAAAATAATGCCTAGCACACAGTAGGTGCTTATTAAATGTTCATCCTCCCCTTCGTCCTTTCCCCAAAGGACAATTAAGAATTTGTCCAGTAGCCTATGGAAAGATCTATACTATATACAAGAGGAGTAGTAACACTTTGGTCTCAGGCCCTGGAAGCTTTGCCCAGTGGTCTGACATCCCAGGTATTTGTTTGGTGTATCAAATGGATGTTGTCTCACTTTGCCTATCATTTATCCAGCAAAGAAATGAGTTCATCCGCCAGACAGAGGAGCGCTCAGTAAATATTAATTGATGATATGAAGTGACAAGAGAAAAAGCATTTGAATATTTCTCCAAATGCTTTGCATCCTTAGAACTTGGAAAAATCTGTGGTGGATTTGTACGAAAGCAGAGAGAATCTTTTTAGTACTATTTGCTGACTTTCTCCCTTGTAACTAGCTTCAGATCAAGAAAGATCCCTTAGGACACAACCCCTGAGAAAGCTTATGTCACCAAAGGTGTTACAGAGATTCCCTTGACTAGCACTGAAAGAATGAACACATAATAGGTTCTCTCTGCTAAGAAGGGCTGTTAACTATCACCCCAAGTAGGGTAGGATAAAGTCTAACAGAGACCAAATCCATCATTTTACAGATGATGAAACTGAGGCTTAGAGAGAGAGAGAGGGGGACTTGGTCAAGGTGACACAGTGTACTATAATTTGGACTTCCATCAAGTCTCTTGACTCTTAGCCCTTTTCACTCCTCTCTAAGAGGAGATCTGCAACCACACCTGTTTCTTAGACTCTGCATGTGAATACTAAGGGTGCTCTTGTCCAGGCAGGAAAGTACAGAACCATTTGGCAGACTGCATCTTATCGCTGCCTTCGTATTCCAGTCCTTATCTCTCCTCAGCGCCTATGCACAGAAGTCATGATCAAAAGATAGGCAGTTTGCCTGAACTTATTCAAAATTTTCTCTTTTCTTCTTTGACCAGGCAGCTCTATCCCTGAGGCCTTTCATGCGGGCTCAATGCTGTCCCTTCTTCAGCAGCTTTCCCCAGGAATCACTGTGCCAAGAGATGTATAGTTTCTTGGAGATGAGGTACCTTGGTGACTGTTTTTGGGAAACGGTTTGGTGCCGCTAACAGGATGTGGAGAGAGGGTGTGGGTGGAAGTACTCTAATACTTGAAACCAAATCAAGTCCGAAAAAGTGCCAGGAACTTAGAGGATCTGAGTTGATGCTGTTGATATATGGATGGCTCTAATGAAATTTTAATAGAAGCATATTTACTAGGAAGAATCAGCCTCTACATTGCTGATAAGATGAAAAACTCTAAGGCCCTTACCAGGAGACAGAAACAATGGTGGCACCTGTTTTCATGACCTTGCTTCCTGAACTCTCTTTCACTCATCCCTGACTGGAAACTGGAGAAGTGGGGAAATGACACTGACCTCCCCAGCTCCAGCAAGGGGAAGTTAAGAGCATAATTGGCCTTGTTTGGCCTGGAAGAGCCATTCTCTCTCTCTCTCTCTCTCTCTCTCTCTCTCTCTCTCTCTCTCTCTCTCTCTCTCTCTCTCATTTCCACTTAGCATCATACATTTAGAGCCAGAAGCTACCCCCAAGACGATCTAGTCCAAAGCCTTCATTTTGTAGATTTGCCTAAGGTCACCCAGGTATTACAAAGCAGAGCTAGGGTATGAATCTCTGACTCCAAATCTTAGCCGTTTTTCTACTAGCAAATCCAGCCCTCTTGCCCATGACTCACACATTCTCCCAACCATCCTCCTCTCAGGCTTGCTCCTTCACTCTGAACCCATTTCTCTTTCCTACATGTTTCCTTTGCCTCCGAGGTCTATTTCTGCCCTGGTAGACAAGACTATTTAAAGTAACAGCTTCCACCCACTACCTTCCTCACTAAAGCAAATTTTCTGGATTCAACCCAAAGTACAATCCTCCCCTCCCCCAGCTTCCAGAGGGCGGGGAAGAAACATTTGGCCAACATGGCAGTTTGCAAATATGAATTATCATATGCATGCCGAGTAACAAAAATAATAATCCTGACTGTACTCAGAATGCTCCCTGCTAGGTCAAAGGGAACACTTTTAGTACAGAACCTTGCTACACCTGACTCAGGAACAGAATTTCACTTCTGGTAACGAGTCCCAGAGCTATGAGAAGAAGCCTTTCTTGCTAGATGGCACAGCAGATGGAGTACCAGACCTGAAATCAAGAAAACTCGAGTTCAAGTATGATCTTAGACATTTAGGTAGAACCTGTTTGCCTCAGTTTCTTCTTTTGCAAAATAGTAGCATTTACTTCTCAGGGTGTTTGTGAGGAAAAAATGAGATAATTGTAAAAAGCTTAACACAATGTCTGGCACACCCAGTCAGTTGTGCCCACGTGTGCTTGACCCCATTTGGGGTTTACTTGGCAAAGATACTGGAGTGGGTTCTCATTTCCTTCTCCAGGTCATTTTACAGATGAGGAAACTGAGGCAAACAGGGTAAAGTGATTTGCCCAGGGTCACACAACTAGTGTCCTTTTTTTTTTTTTTTTTTTTACACATCTGGAGCTTAGTTCTTGCCTTATCATGGCAGATACACAGACATCTCTGCTTACCAGGTCTTTTGGTCCGTTCCTTTACCTCCAAGAAGTTGCTTCTCTCTGGCCTTCAGTGGAGATGCTATAACACATTTTGGTTATGGAATAGCTTCTATGTTGATCTTCTCATTGATAGGGAATTCTTATGACTAACCTGAATCTCTCATACATCAATTTGAGTCCATTTCCTCTTGCCCTGCCCTATATGAGAAGGGAATAATGGGATCTCTTAGTGACCATATTCAACAACCTTTTTTGCCCTTATCCGCCTGGAGCCTCCATTCATTGCCATCTCATATTTGAAACTCTCTCTTCTCCTCTCTTGGCTTTTTTCAGACTGAGCTCTCCTGGCTCATCTCCTACTTCTGTGTACTCCTTCTATTTCCTATGTACCTTTTTCTTTCTCCTCCTGCCTTTAATGTCCCCTCCATCCCTATGTGGAGGTATCTTGAAGCTTTCTAATCTTAGCCCTCTTATCCACTCTCTTTGAGTAATGACTTCCAAGTCTAGTTTCAACTTTTCTCCTAAGCTCCAATTCCACATCTCAAAATATATCCCAGATTCTCCTACCTGGTTATCCCAAACCATTATTTTTCCAGTTACTCAGGCTCAAAATCTTGTTTTTCCCAAACACCACAGTTGATACTCCCTATCAGCAGTGTTCTTGTGTACTCTTTTGTGTACTCATACAGCATTGTACAAGCTCTTGATGGCAGGGATGATTTTCATTTTTGTCTTTGAATCCCCAGACACCTCAAACATAACAAGATTAAATAAAAATACTTAGTGAATTGGAATTGTCTTCAATTTCTCCCTCTCTTTCACTGTACATATTAATTCAGCAGCCACTGATTCTACTTCTGTGAAGTCACTCTTCTATTTCCATGATCCCATCCCATCTGGTCCCTATTTCTTCCTTCTTGGATTCTCATAATAGACTCTTAACTGGTTCCTTTGACTCCAGTCTTTGCCTCTTCCAGTCTGTTATACATATTTCTATCAGAAACAGCTTAAAACACTGACTTTATCATATTGTTCCTTTGCTGCAAAACCTCTAGTAGCTCCCTAGTGCCAAATGGACAAAATCCAAACCAAGTCTAGAATTCTAAACTTCTACAAGATGGTTCCCAACATATGTGCCAAGCCATATTTCTCACTGTTTTTTCCATGGACACTCCAATCATGACTTTTATTCATTCATAAAATGTTATAAAGTTATGTTAGCAGTTATACAGTTAACATATAGAAGCTATATCATCTCATTTTACAGAGGAAGACAGCAAAGTCAAATTAGATTATTCACTGTAGTTTGAACATGGGTCTCACTTTGCCAGATCATCTCCTCTGTTTCTTCTGTTCCCTTTGTCTAGGATGCTATTCCCCTGCATTTTGCCTGCCTAAATCCTAAGTCAGAGAGGCAATGTGGCATACAGGATAGAGAACCAGACTTGAAACCAAGAAGACCCCCTAGCATGAATATCTCTGTTATGACACAGCCATTTCTGTCTCTTTGTGACCTCATTTGGGGCTTTCTTGGCAAAGATCCTGCAATGTTTTGACATTTTCTTTTCTAGCTCATTTTCCAGTTAAGGAAACTGAGGTAAACTGAGGAAACAGGGTTGAGTGACTTTTCTTGGGTCACACAGCTAGTAAGTGTCCAAGGCCAGATTGGAACTCAAGTATTCCTGACTCCAGGCTCAACACTCTATCCATTGTGCTGCCTAACTACCCTCCTTCAATCAACAAACATTACTAAGTGCTTACTATGGACCAGACATTGTGCTGGGTGATGGAGATACAAATATTGAGTTAAAATTATTGAGTGAATTTGTTGGTGGGAAAGTTGGATGAAAAAGTAGGATGTTGGTATAAGGTGGAGGGGATGAAGGGTGTGCTTGTAGGGTTGTTGAGGAAAGGAAGTTCAGAGGGTTATGATGTTATTAAGAGGTGGTCATTGTAAAAAATTTAATCAGGTACTTAGGGTGAGGTTGAAAACACCCCAAAGTAGTTTTTGTATATTTGTATAGTTCTACTATTCTTTCTATTTTTTCCTAAGCTCTTTGAGGGTAGAGACAGTGTCCTACCCATTTTTGCATCCTCCTCACCTGTTCCTCATGTGTCACACATGCTCAGTAATTATTTATTGAATAGAATTGAATCTGAAATCAGAACGTAGCTTTAGTTGTTATCCAGGCTAATGTCTGACCTATATGGATATGCTTCACGTTATATTATCATAGAATGTTGGATCTGGTAAGGATTTCGACATGATCTTGACCAAAGTTCTGAGGTGCTATACAAATGCCAGTCATCACCATCACTATCACCATCACCATCATCATCACCACCATCATCATCACCCTCACCATCATCACCACTATCACCATCATCATCACCACCATCATCATCACCATCATCACCATCTCTATCACCATCATCATCATCACCATCATCATCATCATCACCATCATCACCACCATCACCATCATCATCACCATCACCATCACCATCATCATCATCACCATCACCATCACTATCACCATCATCACCATCACCATCATCACCATCACTATCACCATCATCATCATCACCATCACCATCATCACCATCACCATCATTATCACCATCATCATCACCATCACTATCACCATCACCATCACCATCATCACCATCACCATCACTATCACCATCACCATCATCACCATCACTATCACCATCATCACCATCACCATCACTATCACCATCATCACCATCATCATCATCACCATCACTATCACCATCATCACCATCACCATCACCATCACCATCATCATCACCATCACTATCACCATCACCATCATCACCATTACTATCACCATTACCATCATCACCATCACTATCACTATCACCATTATCACCATCATCATCATCACCATCACTATCACCATCATCACCATCACCATCACCATCACCATCATCATCACTATCCTCCTCATCATCATCACTACTACTATTATTCCCTTCTACTGCACTCCTGCTGAGCTCAAGCAATATTTATAGAGCAATTTAAGAGTATGCTGGTAAATATTTAATAATCAGGCTCTCTGAGAAAAAAAATGTACACACAGATACTTCTAAGTTTAATTAACATTAGTAACCTTTCTTAAGTCTAGACAACCAACAAAACAATCAAGCCTTGATTTATAGACTGCCAATTTCCGAGGTATAAATGCCTACACTAAAATCTTAACAATCAGTTCTCAGTAAGCCAGTGAGAGCTGGCTCCAGCACATCCCTGAGAGGTCCCCAAAGTCCCAGTCTAATGTTCTTTTTCATTGTATTTCTGGAACTTAATAAGGTGTGACATTTACATAGGGCTTTAATATTTACAAAATGCCTTACATCTATCATCTTCTTTTATACTCCTAACCACCTTATGGAAAAGATATTCTATGTATTGTCTTACAGATGAGGATACCGAGAGTCAAAAGGTTAAGTTTCTGAGAGCTACTATGTTTTGGAAGCAGGATTCTACTTCTGGCTTCCATAGGAGGAAATCATGGAGATTATTTTAAGGGTTTGGCCTAGTAAAGAAGACCAGGGATTGAATTTGGATGGATGAAAATGTATGGAGAAGATTAGGAAATTTGAGGGAAAAGTGAGGAATATTGAAGAACAATCTCCAGGTCATGATACTGGTCCAGTTTTTACTCTAATGTTAAGTGAAAGAAGGTTGAAGGAATTGGAGAATTATCAAGGAGGATAAAAGAGGTGATAGAAGGATTTAGGAGAAAGGACCTGGGAAGAAAATCCAAGAAGAGAAAGGAGAAGGTAGTTGGCAAGACAAAGACAAGGTAAGTAAGAGAAGTTAAGTGGGTCATTTGTTGGGTTAAATACAAAAAGACAGTGGATTGATTGTTAGGGACATTTGTAGGATGTTGATACAAGGCAGAAGGACATAAGGGATGTGCTTGTAGGGTTGTTGAGAGAAAGGAGAGGTTATGAAGTTACTAAGAGGTGACCATTGACTACAAACATTTTAACCCAGTGCTTAGAGTTCAAGTGAAAATATCCAAAGTATTCTGAAATAAAAATAAGACTGATAATTTCAACTAGGATAGCGAATAGGGGAATTACAAAGTGACCTCAGGGTGCTATGTATTTCTGCCACAGTACAGTGCCTCTTATCTATGTTGCAAGTGCAGGGTTATTTCCTTTCTAAAGAAGGCAAAGGGACTCTAGGAATGCCTTTACTCTCCAGATTTTAAGGGATACTAAAGTATTCCCAAAGGAGCTAGAAGCAAGGCTTCAAAGAGGGAAGAAGTAACTGAGGGAGAGAAGGGCAGATCTTTGTTATGGTTTTGGAGAATGGAAGAGTATTACACAAAGGAGAAGGGTGCATCTAGGACTCAAAAAGAGATTTGAGACTTCCTAAAAATGAGAGCTGGATATTCTTAGGAGGAAGCAGCTGCTTGCCCTCCAAAGAATGATATAAGCTATCAGGTGATCAGTCATTCAACCAAAGTCAAAGGAAGAATCAGAGAATAGCTGCATAATCTATGATTCCCTGCTCAGAGGTACTGGGGTTGATATTTGTCTACATAACAACCAAAAGACAGAACACTATTATCTTCCTAGGCATTCATTCACACCAGAACAGAGACCCCACCCATACCTATCAAAATGGATGACAACTACCCACTTTTGGTGATACACATAGCTTTATGCCAGATAATGCCAGGAGGAACTTAACAAGCATTGCCAGAGATTATAGGGTACAGGTTGGGTTTTCCTACCTAATGCCCATTGAAGTCAAGGGATAAAGAAGAGGAAATTTTTGTGGGGAAGTTAACAGTTGGCTAAAGTCTTATCTGAGAATGGAATTTGGACTTCTGGACCATGTTTTAAAAGACAGGAAGAGGGACAGCTAGGTGGTGCATTTGAAGCTTAAATACTTAGGCCATGTAATGAGAAGACGAGACTCATTGGAAAAGACTGATGCTGGGAAAGACTGAAGGCCAAAGGAAAAGGGGACATCAGAGAAGGATATGGATAGATGGTATCATGGAAATAATGAACATAAACTTGGACAGAATTCAAGAGATCAAGGAAGATAGAAGGGAGTGCTATGGTCCATGGGGTTGTGAAGAGTTGGACCCAATTAATGACTGAATAACAAAATCCTCTCTTTCCTGTGACAGCCCTTCAAATACTTGAAGGCAGCTATAGCATCCTCAAGTTTTCTCTTCCCTATTTTTCTCTCTCACTAATAGTTGGTCCAAAGGTCAGGGTCAAGTAGTACATAGTAGTCTCAGTTCTATAGTCTGATATTTTTGCTGTCCCTGCTCATTCCTTGGAATGTAGGGGTTGAATAATATAAGAGAAAAAGTGGAGAGGAGCTAAAAACATTCCTTGTCTTTCCCCAAAATAACTGATGTTTTTCTTTCTTTAACCCTACAGGACCCTGCTGGCTCAGACAAACCTACCTGCCCCCAAAATGAGGAGTGAAATTTGGGGTAGAGGGCAGGAGAAGATAAGAGGCTGAATAGGCAGTACTGATAATTGGATTCCAGGAGACAAGAGAGGCATAGGGGAGAAAATAACCACCTAACAAATGTGGCATCTTCACACCCACATGAGGGAAACACACAATGCCCTTTTTGGTTCTAGTTCTTGAATGTCACAGCTGATATTTAAAATGATTCTTACTCACATTAAATAAGATATTTCAATTCCACAAAGCTGTCAGGAGCTGATGCGGACACCAGAAATAATAGGCAGACTCTCCTTGTATTGTCCTCATTAATAAATCATATATCCAGAGATGCAGGCTGTGATGCACTCACACAGTGGAGTGCATGCACCCACATGGACACACAAAACCACATATAAATGAGCACATACAGGTCCATACATACAACATACATATACACTCACAAAATCACACAATCTTTTACTCCATCACTCTCTCTCTCATCTACTCTTACAGACAAGCTCACTCAGATGCAAATGGAAAAAATGTACACAAGCATGAACTATGTGCTATGAATGAAAAAAGTTATTAAGCGCTTATTATATACAGAACACTGAGAATACCAATAGAAAGTCAAGATAGTCCCTTCTCTCAAGGAGTTCGCCTCCTACTGGAATACCACTCATAGAGGAACAAATCAGATAGAAAGGTCCACAGAGATTCTAGGTTCTGGTAGCAGGTAATGGTAAGGCCTATCCTTTAATATATTTCCACTGGTAAAACCACATCTATTACTGATTTTGAAAATTTGACAGTGCCAAAGACTTTGCTGGCAAAACTTGCTTTTCTGTATCTTCCAGTGGATTGCAGCATCTATAGCAGCATTTGCCAGGACACATGAAGGTTTCTCCCCTGGATGATGACTGCAGGTGATAGTCTGGAAGCAAGTTTAGTGTTCTGGGGTGGGGGGAGAAATTGGGGGGGACGTTTCTGTTCTTCCGAGAGCCCTTTCGTTTACATGCCCATTGGTGGCCCATTGGTAGGTGGTTAGCCTTGGTAGTAGTGGGGATGATGGGCACCTCCTAAGTAGGACTGTTTCGACAGGGCTGGGGTGGGGTGGGGTAGGGTTAGGTTGTAAGGAAGGCTGGTGGTCTGGAGAGGAAGCAATGGTGTTACTATTCTCAGGCCTCTTGAGCTGAGAGACATAGTAATCTGCAGGGAGATGGAAGTTGAGGTGCTGGCAGCAATCTGACCTGCCTGGCATATGCTATCACCCACCTGTCTCTGTGAGCGATCTACTGCTCCAGGTAGGCTAGCTTACTTGCCCTGATGCATATTCTTCTTCTTTTTTTTTTTTTTTAAAATATTTATTGTTTTTAACATTCTTTTCTTCTAAATTTTGAGTTCCAAACTCTCTCCTTCCCTATAATTCATCTCCCACTCATTGAGAAGGCAGGCAAATGATATCAATTATACATGTGAAATCATCTAAACATATTTCTATATTAGCCATATTGCAGAAAAAAGGTTAAAAGAAAGAAAATGAGAAAATTATGCTTCAATGTGCACTTAGAGTTTATCGTTTCTCTCTCTGAAAATGGATTGCATTTTTTTCATTGTGAGTCTTCTGGAATTGTCTTGGATCATTCTATTGATCAGAGTGGCCAAGTTCATTCATAGTTGATCATCATTACATCATCGCTGTTACTGTGCACAATGATCTCCCAGTTCACTTTGCATCAGTTCATATAGGTCTTGCCATTTTTTTTTTAACCACCTCCTTCATCATTTTTTTTAGACAGCACAACAGTATTCCACCAAAATCATATGCCACAACTTGTTCAGTCATTGTCTAATTGATGAACATCCTTTCCTTTTCAATTATTTGCAACCACAGAAAAAGCTGCTACAAATATTTTTGTACATATAGATCCTTTTCCTTTGATCTCTTTGAGGTAAGACCTATTTGTGGCATTGCTGGATCATAGAGTATGTACAGTTTTGTGGGCATAGTTCTAAATTATTCTCCAGAATGTTTAAAGTTGGTCAAAATTCCACCAACAGTTTATTAGAGTACCTATTTTCCCTCATTCCCTCCAACATTTGTAGTTTCTGAAAGGTGTGAAGTGATACCTCAGAGTTGTTTTAATTTGGATTTCTCTAATCAATAGTGATTTAGAGAATGTACCATCTCCCCATATAAGAATGTAAACAGTTGGAGAGGACTCTGGGAAGATAGTGGCATAGGTCAGAAAATTTCAAGCTCTCAAGATTTTCCTCCACAAAAGAGATAAAACAGCACCTATGGGTGAATATAGAGCAGTGAAACAAATATGAATAAGGGGAGAAGAGGGGTCCTCTGGGGAAAATTGGAGAAGATCTGGAGAAAAATCCCAGGACTAGAATTCCTCCCTGTGAGGAATATACAACTCCAGGCTGGGGTCAGGTTTAACAACAGGTGGCAAGCCTTGGGGTGAGGTGGTTTGGCCTGCCACAGGAGTTTTTAGCCTTGGGATAGTAAGGGGAGTTGGGCATTTGACCTGAGGAAGATCTATGAAACCTCTACTGACAAGGAACACCAGACCCAGTTGTGCTGCAGAGAGTAGCTGATGGAGCAAGAAGCAACCAGCACACACATGGTGAGCGCAGAAACAATGGGTCAGGGACAACACTGACTGTGAGCACTAACAGGAGGCTGGAGGTCTTGGTTTGAATTCAGAGGGGAGAACTGATCAGAGGCCAGGGGCACCATCCTCCATGCCGCAGGACTAGAGGTGATTACAAAAACAAAATTATCTCTTCCCCCAAAAATGCATAGGCAAAGTAGAAAGAATCCAATTATAGAAGAAAGGGGTTTGTCTTCAGAGGAGGATACTGAAGTAAAGAAATTATCTTTTACCCCAAAGAGTAATGTCAAACGGTCACCTGTCCAAAAAGAATTCATTGAAGAACTTTAAAAAGACTTTAAATACCAAATGACAGAGATGGAAAAAAAAATAAAAATAAGAATAATACAAGAAAAACAAGATTATGACAAGAAAGTCAATCAATTAGAAAAGGAGATCCAGACTCTTAAGGAAAAAAAATGATTCCTTTAAAATCAGAATTGGGCAAGGGGAAGCCAGTGAAGTTAAAAGAGATGAAGAAATTAAAAATACAGAAGAGAATGTGAAACATCTCATAAGAAAAACAACGGATCTAGAGAACAGATCAAGATGAGAAAATACAAGAATAATTGGAGTGCCTGAAAGTTCTGACCAAAATCAAAAAAATTGTTATAAAAAAGTTATGAGATGAAGAAATTTTAAAAAAATGAAAATACAGAAGAGAATGTGAAACATCTCATAAGAAAAACAACACATCTAGAGAACAGATCAAGATGAGAAAACACAAGAATAATTGGAGTGCCTGAAAGTTCTGATCAAAATCAAAAAAAATTGTTATAAAAAAATTATGAGATGAAGAAATTTTAAAAAAATGAAAATACAGAAGAGAATGTGAAACATCTCATAAGAAAAACAACGGATCTAGAGAACAGATCAAGACGAGAAAACACAAGAATAATTAGAGTGCCTGAAAGTTCTGATCAAAAAAAGAATCTTGATAATTACAGAAAATTGTCCTGAAGCATTATAACAAGAGGGGAAAGCAAAAATAGAAATAAATCCACCAATCACCATCTGAAAGAGATCCTACAAGGAAAACTCACAGGAATATTATAGTTAAATTCTGAACCCCCCAAATCAAGGACAAAATATTACAAGCAACAAGAAAAAATTAATTTATATATGATGGTGCCACAATTAAAATCATGCAAGGCTTAGTGTTGGCAATACTAAAAACACAGGTCTTGGAACACTATATATTGAAGAGTAAAAGAACTAGGCCTCTGGCTGAAAATATATCTAGCAAAGTTAGGCATAATCATGAACGAAAAGAAAATGGACATTTGATCAACTGTCAGACCTTCAGAATTCTTTTGAAAAAACAAAACCCTGAATTCAAAGGAAGATTTGACATACAAGAGCCAGGAGAAATAAAAGGTACATGCTAATGACTAATTACAAGGGACTAAATAAAGACAGAAAGTTTACCTTTTATGTATGGAAAATGTAAAACCTATGTCTAGGATTGTTACTAGTAATTAGACAGCTTATAAAAAAGATTGGGGTTAGACCTGAGAATGATATGACTTTAAAAAGTAAAACTGTTCAAGAACTGCTAAAAGAGTAAGTATCTTATACAAATGAGGTGTAAGGGGAAGAACCAATACAGAGGAATTAGATGGTAGGGGAATTGTTAGTTCTAGAAACCTACTTTCATTTGGAATGTGTTTAAGGGGATAAATACTCATATATCTAGAAGAGTATAAAAGTCTTTGAAATTTTTAAAAGCAATTAAACTCTAAGGGAATAGGAAGAGGTGAGAGGATAAAGGAAGAAACTTTAGAGGGGAAGGGGACAGAATAGGTCAAAGGGGTATACAAAAGGGTGTTTAGATTTAGGGCAATGAGAGGGCAAGGGAGGGATTGCTGGAGTCCAATAATAGGAGGGTAAGGTAGCAGGTAGAAGTAAAGTAGAGGAGTTAGGAGAGATAGGAAAAAAGAGATATGGACAAACATAAAAGCAAGATTAGGAGTAGAATCTCTTAAGGAAAGTATATGTTTATATATGTACGTAAGTGTGTATATATGTATGTAGGTTAAATATGTATACATGCACATATATATCAATACCTATATATAAATATATTCATGCTCAATTGTAGCTTCGAGATGGCAGGTATGGGGAGGAAGGGGGACAAAGAACAAAGTATAATTTCTTGAAATATGATGTCTAGACTCTTTTGTTGATCATGGCTTTCAGGTAGTTCTGATCATTCTTAAATTATTTCTTTTCAATTTTATTTTGTAGGTTAGTTGTTTTACTGATGAGATATTTCACATTTTCTTCTTTTTTTAAAAATTATTTTGACTTTGTTTTATTGTTTTTTGATATCTCATAGAATCATTAGCTTTAACTTTTCCAATTCTAACTGTTAAGGAATTACTTTCCTCAGTGAGGTTTTGTACCCCTTTTTCTTATTTGGCCAATTCTGCTTTTTAGGAAGTTGTTTTCTTCAGTGTATTTTTGTGCCTCTTTTACCATTAGGTCAATTCTGTTTTTTAAAGTGTTATTTGTGTGGCCTAACTGCTGTGGGCTGCTGGGTCCTCTTAACCTATTTCAGGTCTTTGGTGATCAGCCGGATAAACATGTGAGAGAAGAGACCATTAGAGTGAAGCAAATGTGTGCATGATACAAGCTACATGTCAGCATGCAGAGCAAGTTCTCCCCATGGGAACCCCCTTCTCCTTCCTGAGGAGAAAGGAAACCCCCCTTCTCAGGCTTTCCTGTCCCCAGTTAAACTCTCCCAGCTATGTAGTTCGTTCGTGGACAGCATGCTCTCAGCCCCTTAGCCAATTAACAAAAGGTGTGCTCAGACCACTGACCAATCTCAAGGGTGGGATGCTCTCCCCAGCAAGTTCCCACTGAGAAGAGGTGGAAAACAAGATAACTCGTATCTCACTCCCTCAATTCCCAGCTGTTCTCTGGGGGGCCTCGTGAGAGTTTGGCAGGTTTCAAGAAGCCCTCACCTTTACCTGACCCGAGGCTGTTCAGTGAGAACTGAGCTTGTTCCTTAACATCTCTCCTTTTTTGTTTTGCGTGGAGTGCACGTGACCTTAGAGCGAATAGTGGTTGGTGGTTAAGTGGGTTAGGGAGGCCTTTAACATATGGATAGACATTTTAAGCGTAAAAGGATTACAACAGGAAGTGTAATCACTAATCTTAAAGCATATTTTACGAGAGGTGGTGCAGTGCAGGAGGGGGCCCCAAGTATAATTCAGGTATGAGCATAGTGGAGCACAACACAGGTGTCCATAGTCACTTTACCACCCCCCTTAGTTATGCAAATGGGCCGCACGGCCAAGCCTGTGAAGTTCAGGCAAAACTTTGTCACCCCCCCATGCATCCTGGACCCATGATGTCAAAGTCCTCCTTCAACTGTTATTTTCTTCAGTATTTTTTATGTGTGTCTTTTACCAAGTCATTAATTCTCTTTTCACAAATTTCTTGCATTATTCTAATTTCTTTTTCCAAATTTTCCTCGATCACTCTCATCACTGTTTTCAATCGTCCCTGGAAATCTTATTGGGCTTGTGTCCAATTAGCATTCTTCTTTGAGGCTTTTTTTGTAGCTGTTTTCACATTGTTGTCTGTCTTCTTCTGAGTTTGTTTTGGTCTTTCCTGCCACCATAGTAGCTTTTTATGGTCCAGTTCTTTTGGTTATTGTTGTCTACTCATTTTTCCATTATTTCTTGACTTGGAACTTTATGTTAAAGTGGGGCTCTGCTCACTTCAGGATGAGGAGGTATTGTACCAAACTCTGGACTTTTTGGTGCTCCTATTTTTAGAGTCAGTTCTAGGGTTTTTGTTTTTTGTTATTGTTGTTTTGTTTTTGGTGCTTCCATGGTGTTGTCATTCTAGGAGAGATGTGGTCACTGTCTCTGTCTCTCCTGGTCTGCACTCTGGTCTTTCCCCAGGAAGGGTCCCTACTCCCCTGTAGCTACACATGCTAGTGCTTCTCTTGTTCCAGGAATTGTGTGGCCAGGTTCCCTGCTCTCCTGCAAACCATAAGTGCAAGTGCTCTCTTTGATCTTGGAACTGCGACCAGCACCCCTGCTCCCTTGTGACCAATGATATGTTCTCCTCTCTGCCCTGCAACTGTGGCCCAGAACTATTTATGAGCAGTAGAATTGCCAATCAGCATCAGCTGCACCCAGTGCCAGCAAAAAAGTCCCCTGTAATTCCTTTCTGAGCAGTTGTCTGACGTTCCCTTTACCCTCTCTGGGCTGGGAACTCCCAAAACTGCTGCTGCTGTGTAGCTACCTCCAAGGCCTACATCTGGTGCTGCCAAACTGTTCTTTGGGCTGGCATCCATCCCACTGTCACTGACCTCTCCTGCTGACCTCCTAAGTAGTCATATGCTGGGAAAAAAAATATGTAATTCTAACCTCTTTTTGACTTTGCCACTCCAAAATTTTATTTGAGGAGTTATTTTAAAGTCATTTGGAGGCAATTTTGGGATAGGTCAGCTGGGTTGCTGCCTATACTCCACCATCTTGGTTCCTCCCAATGGATAATTAAAAAAAAAATTAATTGATTTTTAGTTTTCAACACTCACTTTTATAAGATTTAGAGTTCTAAATTATTCCCTCCTCAATCCATTTCCTCCTCTCCAAGGTAACATGCAATCTGATATAGGCTATACATGTTAAGTTGTAAAAGAAGAATCAGAACAAAAGGGGAAAACCATGAGAAAGAAAACACAAAAAACAACAAAAAATGGAGAAACTAGTATGCTTTGATCTGCATTCAGACTCCGTAATTTTTCTCTGGTTGTGGATAGCATTTTCCATCATAAGTCTTTTGAATTTGTCTCAGATCACTGTATTGCTGAGAAGAGCTAAGTCTAACAAAGTCAGTCTTTGTACAATGTTGCTGTTACTGTGTACAGTGTTCTCCTGGTACTGCTCACTTCACTTAGTATCAGTTTGTATAATTCTTTCCAGGTTTTTCTAGTCTACTTGCTCACCATTTCTTATGGAACAATAGTATTCCATTACATTCATATACCAAAACTTGTTCAGCCACTCCCCAATTGTTGGGCATCCTCTCAATTTCCAATCCTTGGCCACTACAGAAAGAGCTGCTATATATATTTTTATGCGTCCTCTTCCCTTTTTTATGATTCTTTCAGATACAGCCTTAGAAGCTGTATTGCTGGATCAAAGGAGTATGCAGTTTTATAGCCCTTTGGGTACAGTTCCTAGACTGGTTGGATCAGTTCACAACTCTACCAACTCTGCATTAGTGTTCCAATTTTCCCACATCTCCAACATTTATCATTTTCCTGTTTTGCCATGTTAGCCAATCTAATACATGTGAGTTGGCACCTCAGAGTTGTCTTAATTTGCATTTCTCTAATCAACAGTGATTTAGAGCATTTTTTTATATGACTAGAGATAGCCTTAATTTCTTCACCTGAAAATTGTCCATTTGTGTCCTTTGACCACTTATCAACCCAGTGGATATTCTTAAAAAATTCCTTCACAGGAATAGATTTAGATCTAGAAGGGATTTCAGAGGCCACATAGTCCAACTTCCTCATTTTGTATTTGAGGAAATAGGCTCAGGATAAAATGGGAAGGGAGCAAGGAGGAATAGTGGGAGAAATTTAGATGATATAAACACAAAAGATATCAATAAAATTTTTAAAAAAGAATGCAAGCTCTTTTAAGGAACTGTTTTATTTTTGTCAGTGCTTATCACAGTAGATGCTTAAGAGTTACTAATTAATGGATGCAAAATGCATCATAAACTAAAAAGCATATATAAATGTTCGTTACTGTGATTATTGCCAAGAAATCCCCAATGACAGTTGGAAATGTAAAATGTAAAATGACTTTGTAGCAATATCCTCTGTTTTTCTAGCATGGGAGTGACAGCTCTGTCTAGGATGATGTAAGAGTAGATCTGCCCAGAATCACGGGGATGGACCAGATCACAATTTCTAAAGCACTGAGTTGTGACATTTGAGTACATTGAAAAAAAACCACCTTGTTATTTTGAGACATCCTCAGTTTCCTCATTTCCCTTTGCCAGTTTTTGACAGGAAGGGTGGTGGGTGGTGGTAACCATGGTAGAGACAAAGGAGGGTGGCTAGGGCATGCACATCCTTACATACTTCCTGGCTATCTCCAAGCAATGCTGCCTACACTCTGGCCTTCTCCTACCAGGACTTAGATTCCTGCTTCTTAGGCCCTTTGCTCTAAATGGTGAATTTTCACCTTCAGCCTCTGATACTACTGGTCATCTCCAAACACAAATACCCTCTGCCCCTGTCTCCCTCCTCCTACCTCCACCTTCTACTTCATGACTCCTATTCTCATATGTGCTATTTTCCTTATTAGAACCTAAACTCCTTGAAGGCAGTCTTGCTTACTAGTATTTGTAACTCCAGATCTTAGCACAATACCTGGCACATAGCAAGCAAATAATAAATGATCTTCCTTCCTTTTTCTTTCCTTCTTCCTTTTTATTTCTCTCTCCTTTTTTTCTTCCTTTCCTTTCTTCCTCCTCTTCCTTCCTGTCTCTATCTATATATCCTTCTTTCCTTCCTTCCTTCCATGCTATCTCTATCTATATAATGCACTACGGGACACACAGATGTCTAGCTTCATTTATCCCTTTATCTACAGAATCATAGAACAACTGAAGGTGGGAGCTGGGTCATCTAGTCAGCATTCTCATTTCATAGTTAAGGAAATTTAGACTTAGAAAGGGGAATGTGACTTGCTAAGGGTCAACAAGTACTTACTGAGAATCTTTACTGGATGCATTCTCTACTAAATGGACTCTTCTAATGCCTCAATGGGGGAGTCCTTGAAGGTTATGCAAATGGTGTACAAGCTTTTAAGGTAAAAGGGTTTCCAATATGGTTCTGGCATTGAACTCTGGGTCTATGGCTCGTTAGATTTTGTGAGCTACCTGAGATAACCTGGGTCTTCAGAGAGGTAACTAGATACAGCTAGTAAACCAAAATACCTAAAAGATTACCAGCATAATTTGTAGGGACTACATATTTATTAACTGAGGGGAGAATTTATGTTCAGGTCTGCTACAAAGGCCACTCCTCATTTTACGATTTCTTGAACAAGGTGTGAAATTCTCTGGAAAGGTGTTATTTTATTTGCTCCACCCCCTTACTTAAATTCTGAAATTTAAGTCCCCTATAAGGGGTGGGTGGGTGGGTGGGTTGTGGGTTCTTAAAGAGTAGAATCCTACCACTTTCCTTGGACCTGGTATAGCACCAGTGAAGGACAAGGTGTAGATTTGCTCCTCATTTCTGCTCTCTGCTCCTGAAGTTTGAACCAGATTACTGTCTCGGTCTACGACATCTTCATTTACCCTATCACTGCCTCTCCACTGGCTTGGATTCAGGAAGATTCCAAGCATCCAGCTCTCCCAGGAGCCCCTCAACATCTTGATGCAGCGTGCATCTGCTTCCATCCCTGGGGCCACATAGTTTGCTGAGAGTTCTTGAAGAGGCTTCCGTCCAGGGCACTGTGCAGGTTCTCTATATATAGCCCTTCTCCTCTTCACATTTCTTTTTAGATCTCCAGACTCTGGAATATAGTTTCCTTATAAAGGCCATGCCTAGGGATATAGCTGAAGTGTAGGAACTGCCCATGAGTTTCATCAACTGTGTTAATGTCATTCTATCAATAAGGATCTAGGGCAAGGCAAGGTAATACCTTATCAAAGGATTGAACTTATTTGGAGAATTTTCATGCCTTGTTCAAGAGATCTGACTACTAACTACTTCACTTTTTTAGATTTCAGTTTTCTCATCTGTTAAAGAGGGATAATGATTCCCATTCCATCTAGAGAAAAGAGAGGCACCTCCTGAAGTATATCTGGGTATACCCACAATGTTAAATCCGGAGAAGCTTTATCCTCAGAAGGGCCATGCTGTTCTTGTTAAGTCATTTCAGTCGTGTGTAACATTTGGGGTTTTTGTGGCAAAGACACTGGAGAGCTTTGCCATTTCCTTCTCCAGCTCATTTTACAGATGAGGAAACTGAGGCAAACAGGGTTAAGTGACTTGCACAGGGTCACACAGCTAGAAGAGCCACAATAATTCAAAAAGCACCATCTACTAGAATGCAGTGGGGGGCCAGTGCCGGGGCATGCGGTAATCCCTGATAGTGGATAAGTCTGAGACAAGTGGATTACTTGAGTTTCAGAAGATATAAAAGCTGATCGGATATCCCCATTAAATGAGCCCTAAGAACAAGGGAAGGGCAGGTACCAGGCTGCCTAGGGAGGGGTAAGCTGGTTCAAGTCAGAAAATGAAGAGGTAACCCTTCCATGCTGATCAGCTGTACTTTCTGCCAAGCAAGGTAAGAGGACCTGGTCTGAATAGTGAATCAACCAACCAGACAAGCAAGGATACCCTCGGGTTGTGATCCATTAGTAGAAATACCCACAGTGAAGGACGTATTTAAGAACTATGTGCAAAAACACCACAGAAGATGCTGGAGGAGACACAGAATCTAATAAAACGCATGTTCCTGCTCTCAAGAAGTTTATCCAAGGACATGTCATTTTGTAATGTTAGTTAGCTTTGCGTGTCTGTGAGTGTGTGTGTGTATCTATGTAGGAAATATCTCCTAACTGTTAGCCCTTCTCCCCCTAAGGCCTCTACATGAATGCAGGCTTTCATTGTCATCTTTGTGAACTACTGCCATAGCCTCCTACCAGAAGGCCTTCCTTCCCACCAACCCTGCTTTGCCTTTCCTTATTACCACTGCTAGAATCTGTCCTTCATACCACTGCCAGGATAATCTTTCTTATGCATCCCTCTGGTGACTCTACTATCATCCATAGCTCTCAACAGCCCCCGGAATAAATCTCCTCTTTCAAGGCCCTCCACAATCTGATTCCGTCCTACTTTCATCATAATAGTTTTCGTGTATGTTTTCTATGGGAGACTAGGTGGTGCAGCACATAGAGTGCCAGACCTGCAGTTGGGAAGACTCATTTCTCTGCAGTCAAATCCAGACTCAGACACTTAACTAGCTGTGTGATTGTGGGCAAGTCAGTTAACCCTGTTTGCCTCAGTTTTCTTATCTGTAAAATGAGTTGGAGAAGGAAATAGCAAGCCACTTGGTATCTTTTGCCAAGAAAATCTCAAATGGGTTCACGAACAGTCTGACACAACTGATAAGTGATTGAAACCAAATAAAGATAAGAGAGGCAACCTGGGGTAGTGGAAAGACTCCTGGATCTGAGTTTGAATCCTGTCTCAGACCTTTCCTTTGCTATGTGACCTAGGACAAGCCTCTTCAAGCTCTCTGGCCCCAAATTTCTCATTTGTAATATGAAGGGGTCATAGGTAATAACCTTTGAGGTCCCTTCTGGCTCTACAGCTATGATCTTTTGAAATATAAGATTTGAGAATTTGGGAAGCTAGAGAACACTTGCAACCAAGGGAATCAAGGAAGATTTTATGTTAGAGGAGCTTTAAATGAAGGTAAAGATTTTAACAGGAAGGCATGAAGAAGGAATGTTTGAAAAACATTTGTTGAATGAAAGCTACAAGAAATATCATTGGGTGGTATAGTGAACATCTGCCCTGGAGTCGGGAAGATCTGAGTCCAAATTTGACCGCAGGCACTTACTAGTTTTGTGACCCTGGGCAAATCACTTAATCCTGACTGTGAAAGGAAGAAAGGGAGAAAGAGAGAAAGAGAGAAGAGACAGAAAGAAAGAAAGGAACAAAGAGAGAAAGGGGAGAGAGAAAGAAGGAAAGACAGAGAAAGAAAGAAAGAGAGAAAGGAGAGAGAGAAAGAAGGAAAGAAAGAGAGAAAAAAGGAGAAAGAAGGAAAGAAAGAGAGAAAAAGAGAAAGAAAAGAAAAAATAACTATCACCAGGCTGTGCCTAAGTGCCTAATGATGTTGAGGATAACTTATGATTATACAGCACTTGCAGAAGTTTGACAAGCTCTTTACACTCATTTGGTCTTTGATCCTCACACAAACCCCATGGCACAAGGTACTACTATTCTCACTTTATGCTAAGGAAAGTGAGCCTCAGAGAGGTTAAGTAATTTTCCCATGGTCACACGGTGGGGTTGTGTTAAAAGCTAGATTTAAATGCAGGTCTTCCACTGCCCGGGGCTGTCTCCCGGGATCTAGAGAGTCACAAGGGCTAGGATTTCCTAGGTGAGAGAAATCACCATGGGTTAGGCTACTGGAGGTAAGGTCTCCTTTCATCCTGTCAAAACTGCAGCTGTATGTATGCCAGACTGAAATAAAAGGACTAGATGACCCTTCAGTTCTTCCCTGAATCACTCCATGTATTTCTGCCAGCCCCCACTGGGTACTTTGGGTACTGCATACCCCTCCCCCAGTTGGAAGCTCTCCCTGGACTCTTGACTCTTAGCAAGCATAGCCCAGTCACTTCAGCTCCCATCCTTTAGTGACACTGTGCCCACTCTGGCAGCTCTGGCCAGTCCCAAGATCAGGTGGGTTCCTCTGGGACCCCCACCCCTGATCTAGGGCTCTCTTTTTCCTCTACCTGCTTTGGGGGAAAAGGAAAGAGCTTTCATTGTCCCTGCAACTCTTTCTCCTTTGCTGGTCCAAGATCTTCAGCTCCCGGGATAGGAGACACCTCTAAAGGCCTAATTAGGATGCTGTTCCGCCCGGCCCTTGGGGGTATGAGGCCATTAAAGTCTGCTTTTCCCTTAGGTAAATAGAATGGATGAAAATAGCCTTAAGAAAATAAATCGGTTTTCCTGCTCGGCCTTGCCCACTGGTGATTAACCAAATCAGACGGGGAGGCTTTGCTCCTGGAGGGTTGATTCCACAGAGGCTTTTTATCAGTTTGTTTTAATGTGGCTTCTTTTTTGTCCTCCCTCAGCATGAAGAGGGTCAGGGCTGATTTTAGACCTGTGCCAGCAGCCTGGCACAAAGGAACCCTGAAGGGCTCCAGTACCCATACAGTTGAATGGGATTAAAAAAAAACTGCCAGGGTACAGAAAGGAGGGAGAAAGAGTGAGAGAGGTTGAGAGGGAAAAATGGAAAAAATTCTGAGGGGGAGACTGGTGTGATTGAAAAGTGGCCTCTTTTGTTCTCTTTTCTTTGTACTTAAAAAAAAAAAGCAACAACCACAACTTAATACTCCCACTGCATTCTAGACCAATCCTCAATAGTCCTTCATCTAAATCATTAAAAAACAAACAGAATAAGAATTTTTAAAAAATGAAGGCAAATGCAGTGAGCCCCAGGGTCTAAATCCATGCATCCAAGGGCTCACTGAGCTTTTCTGATTCTCCTTTTCCATCAGATGCTAATAAACGGTCCTGGAGCACGTGAGCATGGGAAGGGGTGGCCATCAAACTACCACCACCACCACCTACACTAGCGGAGATGACCCAGTACCAAGAGCCTTGGGAAAAGCCGTGCCCCACACATCATCATTAGCCCTGCTTCCGGTCCACTACCCAGCACTAGGATTGTGGTCCAAAGAGGACTGTTGACCAACTTACACCAACTGACAGGTGAGTCCAAGAGCAAAGGCAAACTGCACCCCCCTCCACAATGATAAGGGATGATCACTATTATACAGCTAGCATTTATATAACACTTCTAGGTGAGCAAAGCACCTTCATATGTTGTTCTCTTCTGCTTCTTACAGTATATCTGTGGATTAGTTGCTATTATTAACTCCATAGTATAGATGAAGAAATGGAGGCTGAAAGTCCTACAGCTAGTCAGTTATGATAGTCAGGATTTGAACTCAGGTCTTTCTGACCCAAAGTCCAACACGATCTACTTTGGCAGCTAGCGGCTCCCTTCCATCAAAGCTCCCTTGGCCATCATCCTAGGAAGCAACTTCTATGGAGGTGAGGCCCAGCAATTGCTTCTATAGATGCTGCAGTCACAGCTGCTAAAGATCCCCAAAAAGAAAGCTCCAGGCATTGTCAAGTGCTTCATCATCAGAAACATACAAGATTTTATCAATGGAAATGGCTTTGAAAAAGAGTTTTGCCACTGCACCCTTAGGACCCTGGGACCTTTCTCCTTCTCACTTGCAGCTGAAATTCTGAGCTCCTGGAGAATGGACCTTGTTTTATTTTTCTATTTGCATCACTGTGCTTAGCACAGTGCTTTGCATATAGTAAACGATAAACGTTCATTTGTATTTCTATAGCACTTAAAGTTTATCAAGCATCTCCTTATAAGCCTACAAGGTAGTTTTATCTTCATTTTACAGACAGGGGAAGATGAGGCTGGTGTAAAATGACTTGCTTATGGTCACAGCCTAGTAAGGGAAGCTGATATGAAGTTAATATGTGTTGGTGGTTGACTGCTGGGGCATCAGCATGGGGGGACGTATTGATTAAGAGTGATTTGGAGTTCCTGGGGTAGGTGAAAGACACTTAGGTTGGGCCCATCTTAGGCTGAAGGCATGATTATTCCCCATGGGATGCGGTTTGTGGATCTGCTATGGTCCAGAGGAGAATGAGTCAACAAGTGGATAGAAATCACCCCAGCAATGGTCCCGCAGAAGCTGGTATGGGTGAGGCCTAAGTGGTACTTGGAGGATGTTTCAGAAAGGCTAAGGATGGCAAGGTGAAGGACGGCTCTTGCTTCCCCCTTCTCTAATCTCCTTGAATACAGACCAGTGCAGGCTAGGCTTCATGGCCATCTTAGACTCCAGGACTCCTTCTTACCCATTTGATGCTTTGTAGAAAGCTAGGTCTTTCTGCAAGCCTCTCTTTGCCAGACTGTCTTTGGTTCCATGAAGTCTCTGTAAGAATTGCCAAATGGATGGATAATAGCTTAATGAAGTCTCCATCCCTCTTCATTGAGGGTAGCTAATTGACCCAGAAAGTCACAGGACTGGCAGTATCCCCTAGGCTCTTCCCTGAACCAAGGACTTTGGGTTGTCACTGTGTTAACTGCCCCAGAGTTCAATAAGGCTGCCATCGATCTCATTGACCACAGGCCTAATCCAGATCAATAGGAACAGGCGAAGCTCTTCATGGCAGGGCAGGCTAGGCTTGGCTCCTGGCCATGCTCACAGGAAACAGGGGCAGGTCCGGAGAGTCAGGGATGTTAATGAGAGGGCACTGAGTTGGGGGACCCACTTCTCCTTCAAGCCTGTCAAGGGAGTCATGTGTCAGTAACAAACAGCACTCCTAAACTGAAACACTAGGCTGGGGGGGGGTCATCTTTAAGGCTGGATTGTCGCTAACTCAGCTTATATCTTCGACAACCTTACTCTAAAACACACCAACTACCACCTCCACCGCCACCAACAGTGTTTAAAAAACAACACAAATGTTGTTGATATTTTTATACCACTGTGTTTGTTATGATTAAAAAGGTTTGAGAGACATAGCTTCTGGGTAATTCAATCGTTTTATTAATAAGGTCAGAAGGTTATTAATAAAAGGATGCTCATTTGGTCATCTCTCTTAGACCAAAGACAATTACTGCAGGGGGTTCAGGGTTTATATGCCCTTTGAAGCAATGAGGGGCTGCTAGGGACATCATACCACCCTTGGACAGAGAAATTAACTCTAGTCAGACCCCCTGTAGCCTTTGGCTATCCAAACAGAAGGATTTGTCTCCACCCAAACTGGAGCACAACACAATGGGCTTCCCCATTCTAGATTAAAATCTTTGTAAGGTTGGGTAGGATCTTACCAAGATCAAGGAGAGTTAATGCAACTTCAGTATAAGTAATGTCCTGAACTTTTTAAATGAGGCATTTAGAATCTCTCTAACATATTAGCAATTAATAATTTCTCTCATTTTTTTCTAAAAATAATACCTCTCCTCTACCCACCCCCAAAATGAACTCTCCTTTGCAATGAAGAAAAATTAATTTAAACAACTTAAGATGTATACTACATTCAGGTCTACTAAATCTACTATTTTTCTGTTGAAGAAGGCTTCATAGTATAGAATAAACTACTGGCTCTTAAAACCACAAGGCCCCAGTTAAAAATCCCACCTCTGACATATATTGTCTATGTGACCTCAGACAATTCGCTTCACGTATCTGGGACTCAGATTCCTCATTTGTAAAATGAGGAGGTTGGTCTAGATAGTCTGGGAAGTTCCTCCTGCTGTAGATCTATGACATCTATTTTGGATCATTTTTGCTATTTCAATGACACAAAGTTCAGTTTCCTTTTGGTGATCTTTTTATTTATAACGTTGTTATTATTAGGTATATTGATGTTTGGGTTCTGCTCAATTTCACTCTGCATCAGTTCACAGAAATCTTCCCATCTTTCTCTAATTTCCCCTAGGTGTCATTTCTTAGAGCACAATGATATTCTAGAAAATTAACATGCTGTTGTTTATTCGTCCATCTTTGATTGGTGAGCACCCAACTTTGTTTCCCAATCAACAACCATCTATTATGTCCCAGGTACCAGGCAAGGAATCATGATGAGTATTTTCTTGTGTGCGCGCACACACACACACACATACGCACACACACCCATATACACATGTGAGTGTAAATGAGCACATAAAAGCATGAGGATATGCTTTGTTGCTGATTTTGACTTTCTGGGCTTATACACCCAGAAATGAGTTTGGTGAGTCAAAGAGCATGAACAATTTTAGTCATTTAAAAAAAAAACAACTTGAATTCCAAATTGAAATCTACAATGGTTGGACAATTCACAGCACTACCAACAGGATATTACTAGTCCCATCAATAGACCGTTTCCATTTAAAATATAGATATGTGTAAGTCTGTATGTATATGCAAGTATACATATATGTGTACATTGGCTGCTTTACTCTTAAAGAACTCCACTGAAGAATATCCATTCTTCAGCTACCTAGTCCATACTTTCATAGCCTTCACTAGTAAGTCCTTCCTAACATCTAGCCTACAAGTCTCTTGTTGTTGTGGTCATATCTGACTCTTTGTGACCCTATTTGGGGTTTTCTTGGCAAAGATGCTGGAGTGGTTTGCCATTTCCTTCTCCACCTCATTTTACACATGAGGAAACTGAGGTCAACGGGGTTAAATGACTCGCCCAGGGTCCTACAGCTAGTAAGTGTCTGAGTCGATTTGAACTCAGGAAGATGAATCTTCCAGATTCCAAGCCCAATGCTCTACCCACTGTGCCACCTAGCTGCCCAAATCTCTTACTATAACCCAAACTGATTTTTTCCCCTTGTTTCATGGACTATCAATTCTTTCTCTGAATTGAGAATCCTCCTAAAAACTCACCCTGAGCTTTTTTGCTGAATTATTTCTGCACCCAGAGAATCCTCATTGACATTTCTGTAGAAACAGGTCATAGTTGAAAGGGTTAAACATTCAGTGGCACAGCACTCTCAATCAGGCTCATATTTGGGTTGGAATAGCTTTGCCTCCAGCCTCTTTAATTACCATAAAGCATAATGACTAATTCTTACTAAGGAGGAGAGCAGGCAAATAGGGTTTTGAGACAATGTTTTATGATCAGTGAGTACCAGGCAGGCATTGAATGGACGGGTACTCAGTGAGCATAGGCAATGCCAGGGCCCTGCCCATACCCAGTCTGAGTTCAGTGCCAGGCATGATTTGATTGAGTCCCATTCTATTGATCTTTACTTATGTCCTCATAGGCTGGCATCAGATGTTCAGGGGATTAATGAGGGTTGGTGAGGCCCAAGCAGGGGCTACAGCTACATATCCCTGTTTGGCCAGGAAGCTGCCATAAAGGGGCTTTCAGCTTAGTGGGGCAGTCAGTCAGTAAAGAAACCTCCATTTCAGTACTCCCAGGTCTTTTGGCTCTTTAGAAGTATCAATAACACATGTTTTGCAATATTTTAAGGTTTGCATACAATAACTCTGGGAGGCAGGTAGCCAGTCTGTCAGAAAACATTATGTGCCTCCATTTTATTTGGAGGCAATAAGCAGAATGTCAACTTTGGATGAAGAGGGCCCTAGGTTCAGGTACTAGCTGTGTGATTATGGACAAATCACTTAACCTTTCAACTACCTCTAAGACTATGACTTGTAGATGAGTAGCTTATCTGCTTTGGTGGAGAGAGTTTCCATATTGGGAGTCCCCTCCATGGATGAAATCACAGGTACAAAAAAAAAAAGACCAAAAAATAAGAATGCTTATATCTTGCCTCTGTTTTTACTATATGAGAACACAGATTGCGCAATATTATTTTATCTTCTCCCACAGTGCCTAGGACAGTGCCTTACATGTTTCAGGTACCCAATAACTCTGTTGATTATTTGAATGTGACTTCCCATTCCTACTTCTAAGATTTGTTGTTATTCAGTTGTTTCAGTCATATCTGATTCTTTATTGCCCCATTTGAGGTTTATATACCAAGACACTAGAGTGGTTTGGCATTTCCTTCTCCAGCTTGTTTTACAGAAGAGGAAACTGAGGCCAATAGGGTGAAGTGACTTATCCAGGGTCACACAGCTAGTCAGTGTTTGAGAGCAGATCTGAACTCAGGAACATAATTCTTCCTGACTCAATCCACTGTGCTGCCCAGTTGACTTTGTAGAATTAGGGGCACTCAAAAGCAATGAAGTTAATCTGTTTGATTCCTTCTAAGTAGCTTTGGCATAAAGTTTTGTAGAGGTGAAGTAGAAGAGATTTTGGAGCCTCAATAGATTTTACTATCTACATTCTATCCTTTTCCCTAAAACTCTCCCATGGAAACCGGAAAGCCGCTCTCACCACTGAATATCTAATAACAAATCCTATATAGCTCATTCTTATGAGCAGCCATATAAAAGGGAAACCAGCCTGTGGGTCTTGCCTAAATAGCTGTCAGGATCTGTGATACCTGCCTATCCACCCTTGCTTCTCCACCCTGCAGTCATCCTCTGGGCCTGCAGACCAGAAACTTTGCCCTGGAGGTCTTTTCATTTTTCATGTTTGTCTTTGTGGCCCTTTGCGCATAGGTCTAGTCCCACGAATGTTTTTCACTTCACTCCCTGGTCATCTTCCCAACAATCATCTTGCCATAACCTTATATCCCATTTTCCTTTCAGTTCTGCAATGACAATGAAGGCAATTTTTTCATTGGTCTTAGGAAGGGCTTGTCCATCTCTATGGTTCTACTCAACATCCCTGTAATTTTTCAAACCAAAACACAACTCCTTGGCCATTACTTTCCAAATGTGTTATCTTTCCCTATCTGAAGGTAAGGTCCTTGAAAGCATGGATTATCTTTTGATTTGTGTGTCTAGCACTTAATATAGAGCTTGGCACATCACAGATACTTATTAAATCCTTCCTCTCTTCCTTCCTTCTTTCCCATATTCTCCCCTGCCTCTTTCCCTCCTTTCCCCCTCCCCTGTCCCCTCCCTCCTTCCCTTCTTTTCTCATCACTTCCTTCCTCCCTCCCTTTTTTTTTCTCATCTGTCTGGATTCTCTGCTGAAAGAAATAATTGCTACTCCAGGAAACTTCAACTTCACCCCACCCCCTCACCTCCAATTTATGTATTACTTAGCTTTGGTCTCTGATCCACACACCCTTGTTTTCTGAAGACCCTCCTTCCTATGCAGGCAGATGAATAACAAAGTAGAAAAATTATGAGATGAGAGCCATGCTGCACATTGCCTATAGCTGGATAAGTTAGCATATGCAGGTATTTGGAGCAGGAGCAGGAGTTTGGGTGTGAGAGACCTTGGGTGTAGGTCTATAAATAAACCTAGCATTGGACACATCTAGGAACAATAAAACAAGTCACCCACTCAAGGCCCTGTGAAAATCTTTGGACATGCCTGTATTATTCTAGAGTCATGTGGGGTAGCTATGGATCTTCCCCCCCACCCCTCAACCTTTTCTCAGTTGCCTGGCATCCTTACCGTGCATCTAGCCTGCTTTGGGACAATCAAACCCATCTTGGCCACTGCCTGTAAGCGTCCTAAATCCAACTGGGGAAAATGGCTTCTTAATACCCTTCTACACCTCTCCTAGCAGAAGCAAGCTGACTTTGTAACTTGTTTTTGGTCTGGATCTTCATGTGGCATGCTGGAAAAAGTGCAGAGTCAAAGAACCTGGGTTCAAGTGCTATATTTCTTAGTGCTAATGAGACCTAGGGCAAGTTATTTAACTTCTCTATGGCTCTTCTTCCTCAGTTGTAAAATAAGGGTACTAACCTCCTGCTAGAGAGAGGTGACATCAGTCTTCTAGATAATGGTCAATGCAGGAATTTGCTTTGCTTTACTATTATTAATCTGTCACAAAGGTTCTGGTTTTCTTTTTTCTCAACAAGGGGAGAGATAAAATAGAATTTTGTTAATAGAAAAAAATAATTTTATTTTTTTTTAAAAAGGGCTAGATGACCTCTTCTAGGTCTAAAGCCTGATACTACAATTTCATTGGTATAGGGATGTCACATCTCCATTTTAGATGGGTGATGCATGTGTAATTTATGGGTTCAGAGAGTTGTCTGGCGTCCCCGAGAGATTTATTTATTTGACTATGTTCACATAACTAACTTATCAGGGGCAGAATTTCACACCAGATATTCTTGACTCCAAGACCAGTTCTCAAACCACTATGTCGTGTTGCTCCTTTGCTTTGTGCATAGAATAAGCTTAATAGATATTTGATGAACAAATGAATGAATGAATCCTATCACGGTCTAAACACTGCAGATTGGAAAGTAGAACTCTACTTCCAATCAATCCCAGTGATCTAGGGATTGGTCCTTTCCCACATTTTGCTGGGGAGCACCACCCAGGGTCTTGACATCTCTGGAAATTAGTTGTTCTGCTGTAAGAAGACTACTGCACAGGGTAGGGGAGATTAGTTCACAATGACAGTGACAACCAGTTCATTCCTCAGTGGAGTAAGGGGAAATGGATAGCCCAAGACTCATCTTAGTTTCATAAAAGGAATGGGGAGAGATGCCATTCCTTACCACATGCAGTGGAGAAGTGACTAATGAATGAATTTAGGGGAGCAGAAGCAGAGGGCATAAAGAAACCAAAGGCTGTTACTAACTCTCCCAGTAGCTCTCTGAGCTATATGCTTGATGGAGCTTATATCTGAATCAAAGATCTAATTAGTTTCCTGGCCTCTGGCTGGGATCCAAGAGGCTTGCAGAGAGGCAGGGGCAAATCCTCAAGGTGGCCAGGAATTTCCAGTCCAGCTGTGTGGGGAAAAAGAAATGGAGGCTATATTTACATATATTTACATATTCTAGATATAATACATATGGGCATACACTAAGAAGCCCTCCCTCCCCCATATACCGACCCCAGAGGATAGAGATATATCCATTTTATATGCATGCTTTTAGATGCATTAGTTAGAGATTCCATAGGACCCCAGGATTTAGGACACATTCAAATAGGTCCATTACAGGTGATAAATTATTAGTCTTTCTTAATTTGCATGTTAAATTTTCTTGCGGTGGAAATAAATAGTCTCTGTTCATCAGAGAAGTATTTTCCTTGGGAGACTTTCATTATAGACATCAAGCATTTTCATTTGCATGTTCTGGCCTGGTCTACAGAGCTCTTATGCTCTAAGGAGTCTGGGAAACAGTGACTCCCTGTGCAGCTAAGATTAAATGTGGAAAACATAATATTCCTTGAAAAGGAGGATAAGGAAGTGGAGCCATTCTGTGTGTTAAGGGATGCTGACCTGATTTGGGACATGTATACCCCACTTAATGGGCTATGGGAAAGTCACTCAACCCTCTGAACCACAGTTTTCTCAGATATAAAATGGGGAGAAGGGAGACAAGATAGTCTAATGGAAGCAGAGTCAGATCTTTGAGTCAGGAAGACTCAAGAGTTCTGCTTCTGACATATACTGTTGCACGACCATGGACAAGTCATTTAATCTCTCAGTGTTCCAGGCAGCTCTTTAAAATGATAAATTACATTAGACAAATGTCTAACCTGCATGAATGCAGGGAATTAGTCAACAAGTATTTATTAAGTGTTTATGGCACAGTGGATGGAGTGTTGCACCTGCAGTCAGGAAGACATCTTCCAGAGTTCAAATCTAGCCTCAGACATTTAAGCTATGTAACTGTGGGCAAGTAATTTCACCCCGTTTACCTCTGTTTCCTCTTCTGTAAAATGAGCTGAAGAAGGAAATGGTAAACCACTCCAGTATCTCTGCCAAGAAAATCCCTAATGGGGTTACAATAAGAGTCAACAACAACCCAATATATCAGGCACTGATTTGAGCAAAAAGAGGCATAAAAAGAAAAGGTCCTTGTGCTCCTCGAAACATACTCTAATGAAGGACACAACATATAAATAAGGATATACACAAGTACATACAGAAAAGATAGAAAGCAATCTAAAAGCAGAAGGCATTTGCAATTGGGATGAATGGGAAAGTCCTCCTGCAGAAGGAAGGATCTGCACTGACTGTTCAAGGAAGCCAGGTGTAATAAGACAGTTGTGTTCAGACCCCTAGCTCCCTATACTGATAAAAATCACAGGCCTGGCAAAAAAAAAAGTTGGGATGAGGAGGATAATACCTGTACTATTTACCTCACAGAGCAAAGGAAACCATTTTCTAATCACTGGAAAAATCATAGAAATTTGTTATTTTTTATTTTATTAAATTTAATTACTTATTAAATATTGAATATTGATTATTTTATTTATTATTATAACTGGTACTACCTATGGGGGGCATTCATCTGGACCAGATGTGAATCTACTTGTAGTTATATGGGTCACATGCATAATGCATGAACGAACATTTAACTTTTGAAAAAAATTTCATGAAGATTCACCTTCTCTCTTTCTCTCCCCCTGTTCCAATCCATTGAGAAGGCAAGAAAAATAAAACCCTTTATGCAAACTTGTACAGTGAAGCAAAACAAATTTCTCCATTAGCCTTGTTCCCTCTCCAAAAAAATTTTCAATCTGCACTGAGTTCAAACATTTATTGTGGGTCATCTCCGTGGGTTCTGGTACTGGTGAAATAAAGAGACAGATATACCCTCTGCCTTCAAGGACCTTACAGTCTAGCAAGAGCAGTTATATGATGTTTCTAGATAAAGACGACAGAGATTAGAGGATGTTCACTTTGTAATCTATAATGCTCTCACTTCAGTTGAGGGAGGAATTCTTTCCAGCTGTGTGGATGGAGGGAGGTGACACTTGAGATGGATCTTACAGCCAACTTGTAATAGCTCAACTTTCCCACTGTAAGCATTAAAGGGAACTCATGAGTTTTGGGAAATTCTCCATAGATCATTTACCTTCGGAAGCCTGTGGTAGAGGCTGGAATAGTCTCTGGTAGGGGCTTTTGGGGCAAAAAGTTGAAGAGCAGGAATCTACTAGAATCTCCATAAATTGGGATGAGAACAGGAGAGCTGGCATCCTCAGAGGATGAGCAGTCCTGGCAGAGCCTTGGACCTTCCTCCCCTATCCTCCAATCCTCTCTCCCTCCTTTTTCTCCTGATCCCTCCTCCAAATGTTGCTTCTTAGAAATTGTTTTACATTCCTTTGATAAAAGGCATTCGGGATACGGCTGCTTCAGACTGTGTGCCCAGCTCCAGTTGCTTTCCTGAGGCCTCCTGCCTCCTACCTAAGCCAGGGGTCTCAGAAGAGCAGCTGAGATTTCTGGCTTTGCCACAGTTGGCAAAGGGGTTGCTATGGAAACTGAATAGACGCAGGTTTAGGGACTTTTTCTTTTCCTTTTCCCCTCTCGCCTTATATTTTGAACTTACTATTCTTAATAGCATAATTACTGCACAGTTATGGGAAGGAGAAAATGAATGCCAGCTAGCTGCGTGGATGGTCTCCATAGCTCTCCAGCCCCCTAATCATGGAGACCCCTATACTCACCTTGATTTTTTTTCTCCTGTTTCTTCAATACCCCTTTTCCCCAGGCCTCCCAAGAAAATAATAACTCAATCACATCAATTAAGCTTTACAAAGCACTGTACATACACGAACACATTGGTTCCTCAAAATATCTGTTAGGTAGGTACACTGGGCCTAATAGTGGTCATTCTGTGAAGTATACAGGGGGATGCATCTGCACCACAGCAACTTCCAATGATGGGTGTCTTCCATGTATTGAGATACATACTTTGGTTTCTTGATAAAGAGCATGCTTAAATACCATTTTTCTCTCCACCCTTTGAGGGTTGGGACGATGGGCTATATATCAAAGAGCCTGCAACTGGGTAACTTTAATGAGAGTAAAAACTTCTACCCACTCTCTCTTCTGAACATATGGCTTGGGACTCTGACAGCTCTTGCTTGGAATTTCCATGATGAAGGGGGAGATTTCTTTTTCCCTTCTTCCTCAACAGTTCTGGTAACCACTTGCATATGGCAGAGAGAGCATGTCCTTGTACACATAAGCCCAAGACTGGCTCTCAAGGCCTAGCAACTTCTTCTGCTTTATATTGCTTTCCCTGAGCATAGGTGACTGAACAGTAATTCTGAGAGATAGGTTCTTCAAGTCTGATGGCTACTTTTGGAATTCAGGAGTTCCTGGGTCAGTGCTAGATGCTCTGCAGCTGGTACAAATGCTTCTCAAATGAGAGAAATGATTATTTCTCTCTTATATTAATAACCACTTATTAAATTAGGTCTATTGCTTTTCCTCTTTTCTACTTACTCATTCAGAAATTAGCCCCTGTAGATTATTCAGGCAGCCTTTGAGGTGGAGGGCTGATAATGAGAAGGAAAACTCAGATCTGTTCAAAAGGTAAAGAAATTTTAGTTTAGGTGAATTGATATATTGTTTTACTTATTATTTTACTTTATTGTGTTTTACTTAGGTTTGGGTAAAAATAGATTCCCCTTTTGTTTAGATTACCCTAGATGAGAGGATATGGGTATAGACTAAGTTTCTTTGACCAAGACTTAGTGATCAGAGTCACATTTCTCCCCTGCCCCCCATTAGAATAAGCCTACTTCTTATTACAATATTCATTCTTTCATTACTTGCTAACTAATCATAGTTGATCGCCACCTTTAGGAAGAGTCACGCTTCCAAGGGAAAATGTGTTGAGTGGGTTCCATGAGGGGTCTTTGGCATTTGAGAATGCCAGAGCCCTTTGATTAATTATTGCTAGCATGATTAATAAAATGATTAATTACCTAGAAACTATGTCTCTTGAATCTTTTATATGTTACATGGAGGAAAAGAAAACTACAAACAGGAAGATGAGCCCAGGTCTAACCCTGGTTGTTAGAAGATATGAAACTTGGGTGAACTATTCACCAGTGAATTATTCAAACGTGCAGAAGCAAAGGTGAAGGAGAATGAAATAGCTGTTCAGGCCTCAAACTGTTTCATTGATGTTTTTAAGTATAAACATCCCATAAGAGTACAGTAGAACTAAGGATTTATTGTTGTATATTTTAAGTATTGGTCAATGCGCATTTATGACTATTTTGTGTTTTAAGCATTTCTTCTGTGGTAGAGGAAATAAAAATCTGTCTAACCTTCTTTGTCTACTGAGTACCTTACTTAAAAGGAACAGTGACTCTTTTTTCAAGAAGGCCCTAGACATGATCCAAGCCTAAGCTTTGCTTAAAAGATTGTCTCCAGAGTGGGAGGTGGAAGCATGATAAGCAGGGATGATAAGGAAAAGCTTGCCCTCTCTTTAAAAACCAGTGTTCACAAGACTGAACCTGGCCCAGAAATCAGGATGCCTGGGGAAAGTGTACCTCATTCTCCTAGGGCAGAGGTATTTTTCATCATTTTATGAGTGAGATAACTGAGATCCAAAGAAGTCTCAAAAACTTGCTTGTGGTCATCAAGATGGTGCCAGAAGTAGGATCTGAATCTAGGTAGCTTTTAATTTTGGCCATCATTCTTTCCACTAGACCATACTGGTTCTTCCAAAACAGAGAGAGAGAGCCTTCAACCTTAGGGACTCATAACTCATAATCCTATCTGTGGGTCCTAATAATAGGCCTCAGTGAAACAGGCAATTCGCAGGTCTCTGGGGATGGGGAACAGGGGAAAACAATCTATGGATTAAACCCCAAATTAACTTTCCTGTAGGTGATATCCCCAAAAGCCTTTAGCCTATGCTTTCAAAGGTAGGCGGACTTAGGTTTTACCTCTTCTCCTTTCCCTTAAAATGAAGACAGGGGGAAGAGGGGAAGAGAATGAGGACTGGGGGAAGGAGAGATTATATCTCATTCTCAGGCCTTTGTCCACCCCATGCCAGGAAGGAAATGGAATACTGCATGCTAGTTTAGAGGCTCTCCCTTAGTGGCTTCTCTTCCTGGGTTATACAAACAGACCCACTAAAAGAAGGTAGTATTCTTCCACCTCCAGTTAGGAGAGACCATATTAGATCCAGAGTCAGGAGACCCAGATTCTATTCCTATCAAGGATAAACTGAGAATGTTACCTGAGGATAAAATCAGATAACATCTGCAATGTGCTTTGCAAACCTTAAACTAGTATGTAAACGCTATTTTTATTCTCTCTGCCACTAGGCTTGCTTCATACATGTCTATTAAAATTAGATTTCTGCCCATCTGTGCTTAGCATAGTGTCCGGCACATAGTAGGCCCTTAATAACTATTTATCGATTGACTGGCATCATAACTAATTCTAGCTAAAGAACTGTCAGCTCCAGCTGCCTTCAGTTTCCAGCCAAGATGTCCAAACTCTTAGCTGGATCGTATTACATCTCCAAGGAGACTTGGTAATAGTCAGATGTGAATGGAGCACATTAAGGACAATATACTGGAAGCCGGTAAGAGCATGGGTAAGTTCTTTTCAGAGCTTCAGTTTCCTTATCTGAAAAATGAGGCAGACAGATGAGATGAAGGGCTCTTAACCCCTTGGTCAGAATGACGAAAAGCATGGGCAATTATTACAGTATGTGCTGTAGATGAAAAGCTAGCTCTCATGGATTCTTACGCCACCTCCTCGAAGAAGCATGAGGAATAGTTCCACTTTACAGAGAGGAGAATGGAGGCTGAGAGGTGAAGGCCAAGGGAACTGACAACAACATGGGCTAGAAAACTCACAGATTCATAGCCTGCTAGGGTAGGAAAGGATAATCGGAGCAGATAGAAAGCTATCCTTGGAGTTGGGAAGCCTTTTGCCCAAGGCCTAACTCTGACACTGACTGGCTGTTTGACCAATGAAGCTCTATCTAAGTTGCAGTGAAGTCATGGATCTGTGTCAGAGGGAGTCATTTTCCCTCCATACTTCTGAACATCAGAGTCCCAGAAATTTAGTGCTTCAAAGTTCACAAAATGTGTTACATCCCTGGAACCTCACAACATCCCTGTGAAGTGGACACTTCAGAAATTAGTAGCATCATTTTACAGATGAAGAATCCAAGGCTCGACAATTAAGTGGTCCACAAATGGTCACAAGGACAGTCAGCGCCAGGGGCAAGAATCTTGACTCCTGGTCCAACTTTATCTGTCTGTACACTGCCACTAAGGGACCTTAGAAATCATTTCATTAACCCCCTTCATTTTATTTGTCTGTCTGTCTATTTATCTATCTATCTATCTATCCATTCATCTATCCCTCCTTCCCTCTCTCTATCCATCTATCCATCCATCCATCCATCCATCCATCCACCAGCCAGGTAGCACAGTGCAAAGAGCACTGAGCGCGGAGTCAGGCGACCTGAGTACAAATCATGCCTCAGATATTTACTAGCTGTGTGACCCTGGGCAAGTCACTTTACCCTGCTTGCCTCAGTTTCAACATATATAAAATAAACTGGAGAAGGAAATGGCAAAGCATTCTAAAATCTTTGCCAAAAAAGAAAAAACAAATGGGATTATAGAGAGTCAGACATGACTGAAATGACTGAACAACAAATTCACACACATGTATACATATATACTCACACATGTGTATACACACATATATGTGGGGCAGCTAGGTGGTACTGTGGATAGAGCACCAGTGCAGGAGTTAGGACAACCTGAGTTCAAATCTCATCTCAGACACCTGACATTCACTAGCTGTGTGACCTTGGGCAAGTCACTTAACCCCAATTGCCTCATCCTGGGTCATCTCCAGTCATCCTGATGAATATCTGGTCACTGAATTCAGATGGTTCTGGAGGAGAAGTGAGGCTGGTGACCTGCACAGCCCTCCCTCAATCAAAACAAAGTCAAGTGCAAGGCATGTCATTTCTCTGATGGCATGTCTTCTTCAGCAGTGAAGAATGAACACACACACATGTATATACATGAACTGTATACACATATATGCACACATTCATATATGTAGTGTGTATTATGTATATTTTACTTAACTTGAGAAACATCAACAAAAACTAACATTTCCATATACAAAGAAAAGAGAGGACTGTATATGAAATCATGAATCTCCAGGTATAACTTGTTTTTAAAGTATGTATTATATTTAACACTCCAGTTTCAAATCTGTCCTGTTGGTCTATTTTCCTTCTCGAGGTCCTTCTGTTTTCTACTGTGCATTTTAAAAAGGTTTCGTTGATTTTGGCATCATTATCACTAATCTCTGATGAGACAGCCACATCCCCTTCCTTTAAAGATGAAGAAACTCAGATCCAAAGAGTACTAGTGATTTGTTTGAGTTTTCAGAAAGGTCATATCGGACCAAGAACGAGGAACACAGGTCTTCTGAAATGAAAATGAGGTCAGCAGACTAGATCAGGAGGTCCTAATCTGTTTTGTTCCATTAGACCCTTTTGGAAGTCAGGATCCCATCAAAACTAGCCTTTCCGAGTCAAGCACCTTGATTCGTCTCTAATTCTCCAAAGCAGGTAGTACAGCGAGGGGGCGGGGGGAGGTGCGGTTTCGATGGAATGGGTGTATTTTACCTCAAAAGTAGCTCAGTCAATCTCAGTATGAAGAAAATTTTCCAATCCTGAAAGTGAGAATGGGAACTTCTGCCTTGAACTGAAAAGGGTATCTTCTCAAGGTTATGATTAAAGCTCCCAGAAGATATTACTAGAGTTGGTATTAAGGTCCAGGGAATTTCTTCTTGGTATCCACATCTGCTTGAATATTTTTAAGCTTTTGGACCAAGTTTGGTATCTTCTACTTTTGAGGCAGATTCCTCCCTAACGCTCTTGTATTTTTACTCATCTCCGGACTCCTCTAGAGTGGTCTCAACATGTGGTCTCACCACTAGGCTACTTTGCAGAGCAAGTTTGTATAGGGAGCCTTCCTGGGGAACTACTTGGTTCCCTTTGTACCTATCACCTTTCCCATCTTGCTTGGCAGTGGGAGGAAGATCAGTCCTTGGTCACCAGAAGGACAGCACGTTTGATGGGAAGGAGGGAGTAACCTTTCTCTTCCCTCCAGTCCTCCCTACCTCACCATTCCTCCCTAAGGTTTAGTACATTTCTAAACTTTTAATTACAACTTTTCCTCTGCCTGAGTACACTGGCTCTGTGCCATGTACATCTCTATTAAAATTTGATTTATGCCCATCATAACTAGTGCTAGCTCCTCAGCTTTCCCACCAGCAGCCTTCAATTTCCAGACAAGATGTCCAAATTCTTAGCCGTATCATAGTAAATCTCAAAAGAGACTTGATAAGAGTCAGATGTGAACGGGTTGTATTAAGCATGCTGGAGGTGAGACTTCTCAGCAATGATGGAAAGGAGGTATTTGGGAAGAGTCTGTCCTTGTTTCTAAGCCCAGTCCACTGAGGTAGGGTTGGATGGTTCCAGAGGGCATCTGTGCATCTATGCAGTGGACCTGAGGATACCTAATACTGGGCACAAATTGGTTGTCCAGGCCTAGATCTCTTTGAGTTCCACATCAGAAGCTATGCTCAGGAGGGTCATCTCATACATCTCAGTATATTGAGGTGACTAATCTCTGACTGACAGGCATCACTCTCTTCTGTACCTCAGCCCCATTCCTATTTTGTGATGACAACATGGACTTGGGTAAGGCAGACAATGATGGGACAGAGAGGAAAGATCAACTCCACATATCTTATCTCTTGCACAATCTGCCAGTGTGTCTTTTCATTACATCCAAAGTTGCTGCTTTTTTCACTGTGGTACTCCTCAGTAGTGTTTCTCTTATTAGGGCATTCCTTTTGTTGGCAAAGATATTGAAGTGGTGTGCCATTTCCTTCTCCAGCTCATTTTACAGATGAAGAAACAGAGGCAAACAGGGTTAAGTGACATGCCCAGGGTCCCACAGCTAGTAAGTGTGTGAATTTGAACTCAGGAAGATGAGCCTTCCTGACTCCAGGCCAAACAGTCGGAATGACTCTTGTCTATATACATGTTACATATTCCTCACTCAAGACCTAGCACTTTATCTACTGTGCCAGTAGATAAATAAATACAGGGAGCCACTGAAGGTTTTTGAGCAAGGGAAGTGATATGATGAAAGTGGTGTTTAGGGATTTGAAATTGTCCATGATGTGTGGGGGGCAAAAACCAGTTATAAGACTGCTGTAATCATCTAAGTCTGAAGTAATAAGACTGGTGATGTAAAACTCAAAATAAAAACAGAACTACTAATGCATAAGGATCACTATAAGCCACGTAGTGACCAATAACCTACACACTAACACTATCTGTGTTGTGCTGTATTTTTATTTATTTTGTTAAACATTTTCCAATTACATTTTAATCTCATTTTGGCCTTACTCAGAAGTGTTGTGGGCAGGGAACATATGTTTGACACATCTGTTCAGGACCTAGGATGATGGCAATTGGAATGGAAGAGTTTGTACAGAGGGGATTCTTGGTTTCACTGTGAAAGATCCTAGATCAGGAATTTTTAACTCTTTTTTGTGTCATAGAACCCTTTGGCAATTTGGCAAACCCTATGGAACCCTTCTTAGAAGAATATTTTTAAATACGTAAAATAAAATTACAAAAGATTACAAAGGAAAACAATTATATTGAAAATGGTTATACATTTTTTTAAGTTCACAGAACCCAGGTTAAGAACTCATCCTAGAGGATCCCAACTTAATTGACAAACACTCCAGCAAAGATAAAAAAATGAAATGATAATCAAGAAAGCCAAACAAAAACACCAGTAAGCTCTTCTAAGCAGCCCAAAGCTTCACAAGAAGCCAGCAGACACTGCGTGGGAACCTTCCAGGGAAGACAGAAATCAGTCTGAGCTCTAGCAGATGGTAGCATTTCTCCCAGAGTCACAGCAAGAAATAGAATTAGTCAAGGGTCTCTGGTTAGGGGTGGCCCAGGGACCCTGGCCCTGTCATTATGCTGAAATAGGAAAGGACCCTTCCTTCCTCCAGCTTCAACTAGAGTCACATTGTTTTCTCAATGGTTGCCCCATGTGGCACTCAACATCATCAGTTTTTCTAGTTCAAAAACCAAATAGAAGGACTGATCCAATGAGCCATACAGAGCTGGAATCAGGTAGGGGATATGTATTCGTGCTCAAATTTCCATGAAGCCCCCAGAGTGCACATGGTTATTTGCAGGTTGTCCCTCCCCTATTAAAATATGAGAGTAGGTACCATATTTTTCCCTTTCTTTATATCCCCAATGCTAAGCACACAGGAAGTGCTTAATAAAGGTTCATTGCTGTTGTTTTGCATACTTCCTTCCCTCTACAAAATGTTTATTAAATTGAATTGTAAGTTGACTGTTTTATATACCCATGTTTTATGGCCCTGGGGAGATTATAAAGTCTTAGAAGGAAGAGTACCCTGCCCCGCTTTTAAAAAATCATTTATTTATTTATTTATGCAGCCGCATCAGTGCCTAGCAATGCACTATGAAGACAGCGGATGATCAAGAAAGACCTCAGTGAATAAATAAATGTCATCCTTACCCTCTGCCTGGCCAGGCCGTTGCTGTCCCTGTTCTTTATTTCTTCCTTCACTGTTCTCCTCTTTTCCTTATTTTCTCTTCTGCTTCCAAAATGAGGCACAGATAGAATGCATGGATGATGAGGAAGGTTTATTCTGGGAAGTTCCAAAGAAGCCTGCCTCTCTTGCCTCTTTGACCCCATTTTGGCCTTTTGGAGTCAGAGAGACCTCAGGAGTTTTTCTACCTCTGCTGATTTTTCTCCTCCCTTAGTAGTGATATCACAGACAATGGTAAATGGTAGCTCCACTAGGAAAGGGTATGGACTTGACAATGCAGCTGAAGATAAAACCACAGATAACCAGGAAGATATCAAATTCAGGCGTCATTTAGCCCTTCCCTTTGCCCCTATTACGCACCTCTTTCCCTTCACAGTACTCATATTCTGGGGGTGGGGGTGTCTTCCATTCAGAGGTGAGCACTGGGTAATTTGGGGGCTATATAGGAATTAAGGACTGTAGATTAAAATCTGGTCCCAGGTACCCCTAGAAAGGAAGGTAGGTATTGGAAGCTATAGAGATAAGGCAGCAATGCAAACAACCAGAGAGACCTACACACAAAATATCAACTAATGCCATGAGGTGAAAAATGCATTGGGAAAATGAAAAGGGTCTATGAACAACTGCTAACCATCAGAAGTACAGGACAGATGCAGTTGCTCATTATAGACACTTCTCATTTTTCCGACACATGCTGGATCACATGATCACCAACACACACATATACACACACACACAACACATACACACACACACACCCAAGCTAAGTCAAAAGTGGACATTTTTCAATGATCTTTCCTTTCTGCACAAGACCTTAGGGAGTGACTTCATGCATTCAACATATTTTTTTTTAATCAATAATCATAAAGAGAGATGGGTACTGCATTCCTAATGAAGCCAATTGGACAAATGAGACGGGCTCTGGATCTTTGTTTTTAAAATTGATAATGTATTTTGTCTATTTTTCTTAGCTTTCAATTTGAACTTAAGTGAAAAGAATATGTGCCCATTGGGCAAGATTATGTTCTCCCCTTTTCTGTGTAGTGCTAAATGTAATTCTAATGGTGCAAATTAGGGGGAAAAAGGAAGGTACAAAATGCCTTCTGTCTTTTCTTAGTCTTTACCTTCCCTGCCCTGCCCCGACCCTATCCTGCCCCCAATTACCCCACCCCAAAGAAGAGCCTTGTGACATTTTGTCTTCTGAAGCAGAGGATGAGGAAAAGGCTAGGTTGCAAAGCAACACAATGAACATAGTGTGTGTGTGTGTGTGTGTGTGTGGGTTTGCTATCTGTGCAGGGTGATATATGTGGATATAATGTAGTGTGTATAATGAAATGTGTTTACTTTTAGCACAGTGCCTGCCACATAGTAGGCACTTAATAAATTCTTGATAATAAATTGATCCATTGGAGAGTGATTGGAAGACTACGTGTGAACCTCCCTCACTATATTTACTGCAGATCTTGGGCCTTGTATGACCATTAGTTGTGATAATAGTCTAACTCCATCTCATTTTAAAAATAGGAAAACTAAGGCCCAAGGAAGTTAAGTGACTTGTCCAAAATCAGAGGTGAGATTTGAACTCAGGTTCCCTCTTTCCAATGTACCACAATATTGCCACTATTAGTAACATGCTGAGAAAAGGCTTCAGGACAGTGCTTGCAACATTGTTGTTACTCAGTCATGTCCCACTCTTCATGACTCCCTTTGGGGTTTTTCTTAGCAAAGGTACTGTAATGGTCTGCCATTTGCTTCTACAGATCATTCTACAGATGAGGAAACTGAGGCAAACAGGGTTAAGTGATTTGCCTAAGGTCACAGAGTTAATAAGTGTTTGAAGTCACATTTGAACTCAGGTCTTCCTGAGTTTGGGCCAGGATTCTATCCACTGTGCTACACAGCTACCCATATTTGGCACATAGTAGGAACTTAATAAATGTTTGCTCCTCCTTCCCAGAAAGCCTTTATGGTTACACTTCATTTTTGACCAATAATGCTATTACCCAGCTCTGCCAGCTTAGTTCAGCATACTTGACTGCACGACTTTTGCTCACTAGGGGAATTAGGGAAGTTCATTGTTGAAGACATGCCAAAAAAAAACTCTCTGAAAGCTGGGAAATAAATGAACCTTCAGCGATTAAGAAGTGGATGTTTAAATTCTGTTATGTTTGTTAAAAATCAATCACAATACTTTATTGTGACCCCATATAGTAAAAATATCACATAAATGATTTCATCACGGAAGGGAACACCCAATGTGAGAATTCCCTTCATCGATGCAGGTCACACTCCATCTAAGAATTAATCAATTAATGGGCAAGCATTTATTAAACTTCTACAAGGTACCGGGCCCTATGCTAATTACTGAGGATGTAAGTACAAAAAAATGAAATAACTTCTACTTGCAAGAAGCTAAGAATCACTGAATTTCAAAGTTGGAAAGGATGTCATTTGCCATACCTAAAACCCATACCTTCTCTGCAAAGGACCAAACAAGTAGTCTTTGGGGAAGTCCGTTTCCTTTCTAGGCAGTTCCTAAGACTTAGGAAATTGCCTAAGGCACAGGGAGCTTACCTAAATTTCTTGTGATCATAACTCCTAAGTGTCAGAGGTGGAATTTGAACCCAGGTTTTCCTGACGCCAGGTCAATCACTCTACCCACTATGCCTTGCTGCCTCTGACCACATGCATCCACACATTAACACACAATCACAAAGATATGAGCACATACTCTCATAAGTCATATATAGTTATAGTTATCCCTTCCATATAGTGACTTTCTCCATCACAATTTTGAAATGTTGGGGGTTGGCATAAGAAATAAAATGGCATTTTCTGGGGAATTTTGTGGAAGTCACAGATGACACAGAAAAAGTTTAGAAACTAAGACATTCATAAAATATGTATATAGTATTGTACAGTATCAATATATTTTATCTTGTAATACCATAATAATTCATACATCTTCTCTGGTACAAAGGGAGGACCAAAAGATCTTACAAGTATTTTCTAGATCCTATCCTCCATTCCACTTTCTGGTTATTTGTAAACCATTCCCTTCCCCCACAAAGGCTCCTTTTTTTTTAGTCTTCTGAAAAAGATATATAACATTTCATTAAGTTACAACAAAACAAAACAAGGAGATCTATGTATCCATAATGGCATACAAGTCTTCAATGAATTCTTCACTTTCCTTAAACTTTACATATTCATCAAGCCAGCCTTAGATTTGTAAAGGAAAAGCTAAAAGAAACATGACCGTAGCCCTGGCATAATGGGCTCTGCTTCATGATGTAAAAACAATTTAACATTCATTTTATAAAATGTTGAGTTCCAAATTTTCTGCTTCCTTCCCTTCCCTCACCCCCTCATTGAGAAAGTAAGCAATTTGATATAGGTTATACATTTGCAGTCATACAAAATATATTTCCACATTACTCACGTTGTGAAGGAAAACGCAGACAAAAAAACAAGAAAAAAAGTTTAAAAAAGAGTATGTTTCAATCTACATTCAGATTCTATCAGTTCTTAACCTGGAGATGGATAGCATTTTTCGTCATATGGCTTTTGGAATTGTCTTGGATCACTGGATTGCTAAACAGTTGATCATCATATAACATTGCTGCTACAATGCACAATGATCTCCTGGTTCTGCTCATTTCACTTTGTATCAGTTCATATAAATCTTTACAGGTTTTTCTGACAGCATCATGTTTGTCATTTCTTATATAATAGTATACATCGTAATATAATGTTACAGTATAATACAATAGAATTCCATCGTAATCATATACTACAACTTGTTTCGACATTCCTCAGTTTATGGGCATCCCCTCAATTTCCAATTCTTTGTAACCACGAAAAGAGTTGCTATAAATGTTTGCATACATATAGGTCTTTTTCCTTTTTTTTTTTTTAAATCTCTTTAGGATAGAGTCTAGTAATAGTATTGTGGGGACAAAGGGTTTTGTAGCTTTATAGGGTTTTATAACTCATTGGGTTCCAAGGTCCTTTATCCTCCCCCATTCAAATGTAAGCTTGTTGAGGGCAGGGACTATCTGTCTTGCATTTATATTCTCAGCACTTACCCTCATAAGTAGTAAGTGCTTAATAAAAGTTTTACCTTTTTATCTGTCTACCTGTCTATCTTATCTCATCTCATCTTATCTTTCTCTGTTCACTTATATGTATAGTTCCTTTGCTTGGACATACTTGTATACAATTATACACATATTACCACTACAACCCCATCATATACATAGAATTTTATCTTTAGTAGATTCTACCCCACCCCCTAACCCAGCCTCCCCATTCTCCACTCCAAGAATTATAAACCCATATATATGAAAGTTGATGGCAAAGTTCTTTCCTCAGAGGGTGGCAGTGGGAAATGCAACTGAATGTAATGCAGTTTAGCCAAGAGGAGGATGTAATTGTCTGGGTGTTAGGACTTCTGATTTCTAATCCTGCTCCTCCTATTTCTTCTCCAGCTAAGAGAGAATCTGATCAATTTTCCCTTCTGCAAATTGGGGACTACCATCCCTGCCCATCTCCTTCTTCACTAGGGAGCTGGGAAGTGCTGCCAATGAGCATAGAAACAATGAATGTCAGAACTAAAAAGGACCCTAAGATACCCATCTCCTTGTTTTATAAAAGAGAAAACAGAATCCCAGAGAGGGTAGTGACTTGCCTACGGTCATATAGCTTGATGGAGGCAAAGCTTTTGCTAGCACCTTTTTCTTCTGCATGCCCAGGAAGGTTCTTTTCCATCTACTTTGTTATAAGCTACTCAGTTGGTAGAGGAAAAAGGAGCCCACTGTCCCACAGAGATGTGACAGACTCACATCTCATACACAGATCATCCTCCATTTTCTCCTTTTCTCCCAGACAGACAATTCAAATTTACAGAAGGAGACCCTGAAGATCAGATATTTGCCAAGTGTTGTAGAGCCTTGGGCCAGTACTTGACTTAGCTCTCCTGCCTCCTGGTTAGGGCTGCCCACTGGCAGGCAATTGGCTATCTTGGTGTATGTGTTATCCCATAAGAAAAATGACAGTTCACATTTACATGATCAGAGGCAGCATGCTATAGTGCACAGAAAATCAGCTTCAGAGCCAGGAAAATCTGGGTTCAACACCTACCTGCGACATAGACAGGCAATATGACCTTGGAAAAGTCACTTAACCCCTTAATGTCCTAGGTCTAAGACCAAAAGTGGTGGAGCAGATGATGACCTGCATTGGTAGAGGGATTTTCCTCATTTGGGAATTCCCAATACCTATGAAATCACAAGTCCTGCCCCATGCCCTATTTATTTGGCCCCTGCAGGATTGTAAAACCACTTGATGCACATTATCTCATCGGATCTGCACAATTGCCCTGTGAGCTAGAAGCTATAATTCTTCTTTTACAGGTGGGAAAAATGAGGCTTAGTGTGGTTAAGTAACTTGCCTAGGAATCATTCACATGTATCTGAGGTTGACTTTGAACCTGGATCTTTCTGACTCCAAATACAAAATTTCTTCCACTAGTTGATGGTAATGTTTTTACAGTTTTGATTTTTGTATCCCTAGTCCCGGCCCAGTTCCCTCCCCCACAGAGCAGGCTAGAAGGCAGCCTGCTTGCCAACAGCCTCTCTCATCACTCCCTTCCCTTTCCTATCCCCTTAGAGATGTTTCCAATTTTACCCTTCTTCTTTTCTTGGGAAGAACTGCATTCATTCAAGCAATTAAATCCCCACACCTCTCATTTGCATTCCCCAAGCCCTGGAAACCAACTTGTACCAACCTCTTCAGAGCAGGGTAATCACTACTCTGAATGATACTGACAGTACCGATTAGCACACATCGAACCTGGGAAATTAATTGCCTGCCACAGGTTGCCTGTGTCCAGGCAACCCTCTCATGGCAGAGATGAGAAGATAAGGGTGGGAGGAAGCTTAGAAAGTCTTTAAAGGAAGTGCCGGAGGGCCCTGGCTCAGATTTAGGTCCTGAACCAGGATGGGTAAACTTGCCTTGGTCTTCCCTCTCCCCACTCCGGCTTCCCTCCAGGTTTTCCTCTTCTGCCCCGAGAGGGAGGATGGAAGATGCCTATATTTGCAATTGTCGTGTCTCCCCAAATAAGCCTACAGTGCCTATCTTAGTGAACTGATGCCATCTAGTAGTACCTTCATATACAGAGAGGCAGCCTCTTTGGGTATATACGTCTTCTGCCACTCATATCAACCTCATTTCCTGGACTGATCTTCCCTTGTCTGAGATTTGGTGTGAACAGGCTCCTGGGTTGCAGTGAAATCCGGGTCTCCAAGTTTGGTACATGTCATCGAACCTTTCAATTAAGGGAAGTGGCTAAGAATCCATGGGCTCTTTTTGGATGAGCGGATGTTAAGTGGAGGAGGAAAAAGAATTTACAGATGGAAAGATAATACCAAATACAAAAATCATTCCAGTCTCCAGAATACCTTCAATGCATATATTCCTAATACTGGAGCCCAAGAGGAAGTTAGGGGGTTGGAGCGGGCTGTGACCTCAAGAAATAAGGTTCCCTTGATGGATAGAGCAGGTAAGGATTGGCTGACTGGGACTAGGAAAACGAGAAAATGGTGAGACTCAGTGGGGAATGAGATCGTAGCTGAGCCATTGGAAGATGGGGCTTACCCCACATAGGATCAAGGGATTTAGAGATGGAAGGGACCTTAGAAAGATCCTCATTTTACAGAAGATGTACCTGAATCCCAAAGAGGGGGAATCCCTTGATCAATGTTATATAGTCAGATGGTAGCCCAGGTCCTCCATCTCTAAATTCCAGGTTACCCTGAATTTATCCCTTAGACATCATGATGCTTTTAGCCAAAGAGCAAGGTAGCCAATGATTGGCTGGAAGGAGAAGGATATGAAGGAGGGCACAGGGATAGGGCTTACCTGTACTCCAGAGAGAATTTAGTTAGTTCTCGGTTGTTGTGTAGCCACTTAAATTCCAGGGGCCAGCTACCCTCTGCCATGCATGTAAGCACCAGGCGGTTCCCTTCCAAATGCACTTGAGTCCGGACAGGCTCTGTCTTGAAATATGGGGAGACATCATCTGCAAAGCACAGAGAGAAATAAGTTGGATTAAAGGGTCTCCTTTCTTTTTTTATTTTTAAAATTTAAAAAAATTATTTCTTTTCAGTTTTCAACAATCACTTCCATAAGTTTTAAATTTTCTCTCCCTCACTCCCCGCTTCCTCCCCAAGATGGCATGCAATCTTATATGGGTTCTACACATATATTCTTTTTAAACATATTTTTGCATTAGTCATATTACATAGGAGGATTAAAATAAATGGGAAAAATCATAAAAAAACTCAAAACAAAGCAAAACATATGAGAGAATAGTCTAATTCATTCTGCATTCTGATTCCATAGTTCTTTTTCTTCATGTGGATAGCACTTTGCATCACGAGTCCTTCGGGAATATTTTAGGTCCTTGCATTGGTGTGAAGGGCTAAGTCCATCAGAAACAGTCCTCGAACACTGTGACTGTTACAGTGTATAATATTCTCCTGGTTCTGCTCATTTCAATCAGCATCAGTTCACATAAATCTTCCCAGGTATTTCTGAGGTTGACCTGTTCATCATTTCTTATAGCACAATAGTATTTCATTACATTCATATACCACAATTTGTTCAGCCATTCCCCAGTTGATGGGTAGAGCCAAAGGGTCTCCTTTCTACCAGAGAATAGCACAATTCCCTCCTTCTAATCCAGTCTATTAAGTTCTTTCTGCAACCTCCTGAAAGCTATACTCCCTTTCCCAACACATTTCAACAGAACAGTAAGAATCACAGGCTCAGAGACCATCAAATTCAACTCACTCACTTTACAGATGAGGGAATGGAGGCTCGGAATTATTAAGGCACTTGTCCAAGGGTCACGGGATTCTAGGGCTAAAGACCTAGAGCTGAGAGGGACCTCTCAGGCCATATAATCTAAATCATCATTTACATTTTTAATTTTATTTTTATTTCGAACTTAATAAACACCAAAATAAATGGCCATTCCTACCTACATAGTAGAACAGAAAAACATGATTGTACAGGAAACTATATTATATATAGTTTGCTTTTCATTTTAAGTATATGGTAAGTTCAGTTTGTAGTTTTCAAAGCTGTTTCACTTGTCTGTGCTCCTTTTTGACTCTCCTTCAATTCTCTTTTCTTCATTAAACAAAAAAAGATGCTTCATTGACATGACTCCCTTTACTTTCCTTTCTTTTTTTATTTATTTCATTTTCTTTTTATTGCTAAGATTCCTCATCTTTACTCTCAGAGGTAATGGCATTTCCCTTGAATTCTTCAGTCATCTGGAGAGGTAGGGCACCATAAGAGGACCAGGGGAAATCCAGAGATGATAACATCAGAGACAGAGAAGGAATGGGACTTAGTGACTGACTACCCCAACTCCCTTATTTACAGCAGAGAAAACAAGTCTACAGTGGTTAAGGGACTTTCCCAGAGTCTTTCCTTTCCTTTCTTTTCTTTAGTTGTTGTTCAGTTGTTTTAGTCATATCTGACTCTTCATGACCCCTTTTGGGATCTTTCTGGCAAAGATACTGGAGTAGTTTGCCATTTTTTTTCTCCAGCTCAACAGGATTAAGTGACTTGCCCATGGGCTGTGTCTGAAGGCAGGTCTCCCTGACTCTGGGCATGGTGATCTATCCACTGTGCCACTTAGCTGCCTTTCTTTTCCTTATCCCTATTATCCTTTGCCCTCTCACTGCCCCACCTCACCACTCAGAAAAAAAAGTGAAACAAATATACCCAGCGAAATAAAACACATTCCTTCATTTTAACTCATTCATTTTACAGATGAGGAAACTGAGGCCCACAAAGGTTAAGTGATTTATCTAAGGTAACAGAGGTGGAAAGAACCAGAATTCAAACCCAACTCCTCTGACTCCAATTCCAATATTTTTGTTCACTGCACCGTGTTTTCCTCTTAGCTCACTGGCTAAAATCCTGTGGGAATTCAGTTTTTCAAAACACAGAAAATTAAGGACCCTGAATGAAGAGGGGGCAGAGGACTTTATGAGACATCTAACTCACTATTCCCAACTCAAGAGAGCTTATTACATTTAGACCTCCTCAGCCGTCTTTTCTGGGGATCAAAGAACTTTGATCCATTGAACTGTATGAAAACAACACACTTAATTGATCCCTTCCCAGGAAAGATGATATCTTTGGTCTTCTCTACCCTGACTCCTTTTTGGGAGATGCAGACTGGCCATCTCAATCTTAGTCTTTATCTTTCCCTGTTCCCTGCCCTGCCCCATCCCATTTTTGGAAGGCCTGAGACCACCCACCAAGTGGCAGTCAGATCTTCTGTTGTATCAGGGAGATGACTCTGTTGGCCATCGCTTCTGCGGATCTGAGCTCTTGCTGTAGCTAAAAGCAAAGTCACTGCAACCCCCTCTGACATGATTGAGTTAGCCCCCATCAAGCACATGCTCCTTGCCACTGGAGATAATATAATTCTGGCCCTGAATCTGTCTCCCTCTCTGCTGACATCCTTCAAGGGATGGCAGACAGTGAGACTTGTTAGGATAACAACATTAGTTTGCAAATGAAGCTGTGGGGCCCCAAGCTCTCTAGTTCTCTCTCCTCTCCCTCTTTTTCTTGGTCAGAGAGAGGAAGGAAAAGTTATCAAGTCTTAACAAAAGAATGAGAAAGAGAGAATGTGAAGCAAAGAGAGGAATGGGAGAGGTGGACCTGGGCAGATCACTTCACTGCCTGTCCCCAATAGTGATGATGAAGACAGTACTTCCCACCATTTCCCATGTGGCAGTGGGGGTGAGTGGGGGGTGGAAAAGTTACATGAAAGTAACTCCCAGTGGTGAGGAGTCAAGGAGGAGAAGGATCTGTCCTTCACTTTTTTTTTTTTGGCTCAGTACAGGTAATTCAAGAAACATTAATAAGCAAAAGTCAAGTCAACAAACATTTATTAAGTATGTGCTAGGTGCCGAAGATACAAAAAATGAAATAAGATAGTCCTGGTTCTCAAGGATCTTATAATCTATTAGAAGACTAGATAAAGTTGAAAGATCCTATGAATGTCTTAGAAAGGATCTAGTCAGGGGCAGCTAGGTGGTAGAGTAGATAGAACACTGGCCCTGAAGTCAGGAGGACCTGAGTTCAAATGTGACCTCAGAAACAAGCTTTAAGACTCTGGGCGAGTCACTTAACCCTGACTGCCCTTAAAAGGAAAATAAAAGGATCCAGTCAAATTGCTATCCAAATTCTGAATCCTGTATCCACAAGAAGCAGGACAAACAACCTCTGCTTGAATACCTTCAGTTACAGGGAACTCACTCTCCCTACCTGGAGGTAACCATTTAGGGGCAACAGTGACTACTCGGAAGATGTTCCCTTATCTGTAAAGTCCATCCACTAGCTCTAGTTCTGTGCTCTTGCAGTTATTAAAGAAGGTTCCACACCTACCCATGCTAGGGCCACCCTCAGTTGGTCAGGGAGCTCTCTCGAATTCTGCAACTCTCCACTGAACAGAGCAAAAGGAGTCTGCCTTCTTGAAATGGGGAAAAGAGCATCTGGGTGACTCTCAAGATTGGGAAGGAATAGATATGGAATCTATGTCAGACTGGTCTGCCAGCTGTGGCTGGCTAGATGTTCAAGGGAGCAGAAAAGAACATGGCAGACACTTTGGGAGAGGTTGATTGGGGTTTTTGTGGGCTCTGAGGAATTCATCACCTCCACCTTCTCAGTTAACTGTCTATTTATTCCAGGGGTGGGGAACTTCCAGGCCACATGTGGTCTTCTAGGTCCTTGAGTGAGGCCTTTTGAGTGAGTCCAAGTTTTACAGAATAAATCCTTTTATTAAGGGGATTTGTTCTGTGAAGTTTGGATTCAGTCAAAGGACCATCCTTGAGGACCTAGAGGGCCACATGTGGCCTCAAGCCTGCAGGTTCCCCACCCCTGGGCTGTCTTCCATAACCCCAGAAGCTCTCCAGTTTGTTTCATTAGGAACTGCTCTGAAGGTGGGACCTCTCAGCTCCTCTCCTGGTCGGTTCTAGGGTCTGAGAGGAGAGGGTAGTATGGAGAGGGAGGAGGAGGTGATGGGCATCCATTTACTAAGGAAAATGATGTATTGAGGCAAACTCCACTTTCAACAGAACAAATGGGAGCTTTTCCTACTTCAAAGGCACATTCATATTCCCTGGCAGCTTTCAAGAACCCTTTGAATCCCTTTTTAAAAACCCTGCTTTCATTCCTGTCATCACTTGTTTGTTTTAAAACAATAATATTCTCAACCCCCAAAGTGATTAAATCCCTTCGATATGGGGAATGACTTCATGCCAGGAACAGTCAGAGATAGGCATGCAGACACAGACACATACAGACAGGTTCCCCTCCTCCTCTTCTAATGCATACACGTGCACAGTTGCACGCGTGCATGTGTGCGTGCACACACACATGCACACACACATGCACAAGAAGCCCACAAACACTATTAGCCTTTGCAAACTTGCCTGCTGGGCAATTTGCTCCCAGGTAAACACTGATATTTTATTTATCTGGCACGAGGAGAGTAGGCAGAAAGCTGAAATTGTCCATATCTGTATCTCAGACTCACTGCGTCCAAGCAAACAAAGAGGAGGAAGTAGTTTGTTCTCAGAAAATCCAAGGTTATACTAGCAAGCGTCTACACTTCCCTATTAGTGCCCCCCTCCCATCCTCTCAATGAAGTTGGTTTATACCAGAATCTACAAAAGTAATCTCTCTTCTGGGGGCCAAGGAGAGAAGGTGTACCTTAGCGCTGAGTAAAACCATGAATTTTTCCAGGATGAGCTGGTTCAGCTCAGAAATACATGGGATACAGATGCTAAAAATGAAGAAGGCAAGTATTTACCAAGCACCCTAATATGTACAGGCATTATGCTAAGCTCTCTGCAAATCTCATTTGAGCTTTAGTATAAACTTGGATGGTAGGTGTTATTGTGAGCCCCACTTTACAGATGAGGAAACTGAGGCAGATGTTAAATAACTTGTCCAGAGTTACATAGGTCACATATGAACTCAGATTCTTCTGACTCCAGACTTAGGGCTCTATCTGAGGTACCAGCTTGTGCCTCTATATCACTTAGCTGAGGATGGAGTGGGAGTTGTTCAATCATATCCAACTCTTTGAGACCCAATGGACCATACTGTCCATGAGATTTTGTAGGCAAAGGTACTGGAGTTGTTTGCTATTTTCTTCTCCAGTGGATTAAGATAGTTAAGTGATTTGCCCAAGGTCACACAACTTTTAAGGCCATATTTGAGCTCAGGTCCAAACACAAACCCAACACTCAATCCACTGAGCCATCTAGCAGCCCTCCAGGGTGGGAGTACAGAACACCAAAGCTGGGTAGGGGTAGAACCATTGCTGGTAGTAAGGGAACAGGATTAAATTTCTGGTTCCTGCCAAGCTGTAAGGGACTTGAATGCAGCTAGGTGATGGACTGGGTACTCACTTGGAAGCCTATCACTTGTTGTCTGCAGGGTACTGAATTTTTTAGGTATAGCAAAATCTTGAAAATCATATATTAAATTATAGAGGGGTCATAATGTGTATATGTAATATTCATGTCATTGTAATCAGAGATTTGGTTAAATTCTGAAGATTTGTTAAATTGGTACTATGTGCTGGGGCAATTAGGTGGCACAGTAGATAGAATACTGAGTCTAGATTCAGGAAGACTCATCTTCTGAGTTCGAATCTAGCCTCAGACACTTACTAGCTGTGTGACCCTGGGCAAGTCACTTCACCCTGTTTGCCTCAGTTTCCTCATATGTAAAATGAGCTGGAGAAGGAAATGGCAACCACTTTGCCAAGAAAACCCCAAATGGAGTCATGAAGAGTCGGACACAACTAAATAACAAACAGCAACAACTACATGCTGGACATTAGGACTACAAAGATAAATGAAATAGTCCTTACCCTCAAGTATATTATATTTTACTGGGGATATATAACATATGCATAGATTAGAACATGTGGAGTAATTTAAGGTGCAGGACATGTAAGTGTGCCTTTATCTGGGCTTTTATCTCCTAAAGTGTGGCTTAGTTCTTTGGGCATTATTCTTATTTATAAAATCAAGAGTCAGACTCAATGACCTCAAATGTCACTTAACTCTAAGTCTATGATACTCATACTGTATGTACAGTTGGACACAAGGCGTGTAATATTCAAATGAGACCTCAAGTGTGCAAAACTGTCCTTGATTTTACAGTTAATAGTTCAGACTCTGTGAAGTATGATGTGGATAAAGCCACTTTCAAAGAGAGAGAGATTGTCATACTACTTTTCTGCTAAGTAACCTCCCTTGGTCTGGGAGGTTGTGAGATCATTGTTCACAAGGGATGATTTTTGGCAGGTCTTTCCCCTCTTGAGCTCTTGTGATCTTTCTTCCCTCTGTACTCTGTTAATACGAATGCTTCAAGGCTGAGGGTAGTTTAGGGAATCCTGATAGAAAGCCCTTTGAATGATGCCCCCACAAAAGTCCCTAACTTCCCAATTCCTGTCTTCTCAACTCCCATGCCCTACTCCTGTACTTCCTCTTATTTACACACAGGGGATGATCATACCCTTGATCTTTCCATCACCCACAAGGGCTCCACTGCTATATTCAAAAGTTCTGATAGCCTTTTATCAGTTCATAATCTATCATTCCATATCTCTCCATTTTCTCCCCTAAATCTATCCACTGTCCTCACCATGATGTCCACTTCCTTCATGCTTTGATACTCTCTCAGGCCATCACCCACATACTAACCTCACTTTTCATTCCTTCTAACCTTGACCTTATAGTTATCTAATTAATTTCTACACTGTCTTCTGCTCCTGCATCTTCTGTCCCGAGGTGCCACTGATGCTCATACCTTGTCAGTTCCTAACTCTGGATTATTCCTACCATCTGCCTCCTCTATTTGTAACCACAAATTGCTAAACAGAGTTGGAGGAGATCATATGAGCAAGTTACTGAGTCTGAGACAAATTTTTGTTAAATAATCTCATCAAGATAAGATAATCCTTTTATATCTCCCTAATTGATTCCCTACTCCACTAGTCACAAGGATGTTCCAAATCTTTCCTTCTCTCCTCAAGTCCTCCATATCATTTCTCCCTCTAGGCTGAGGACCTCTCCCCATATTTTCCATCCAAATATTTTTCTTTTCTTAAAAATTGTTTTTTTTTACATTCATCTAATTTTTTTGAGTTCCAAATTCTTTCCCTCCCTCCAAACTCTCCCCCATTCATTGAAAAGGCAAGCAACCTATCAATTATACATGTGGAATCATGCAAAACATATTTCCATATTAGCTATGTAGCAAAAAGAAAAAAAATCAAGAAAAATAAAGTGAAAAAATTATTTGCACTCAGAGTTCATCAGTTTCCTCTCTCTGGAAGTAGACAGCATTTTTCATTGAGTCCTTTGGAATTGTCTTGGATCACCATTGGATCACTTGGATACAGATTGATCAGAGTAGCCAAATCTTTCAGAGTTAGTCATTACAATGTTGCTGTTACTGTGTACAATGTTCTCCTGGTTCCACTCACTTTGCTTTCATCAATTCATGTCTTCCCAAGTTTTCCTGAAACCCTCCCTTTGGCATTTCGTATAGCACAAGAATATTCAATCATAATCATATACCACAACTTGTTCAGCCATTTTCAGAAATTGCCGGACAGTCCCTCAATGTCCAATTCTTTGCCTCCACAAAAAGAACTACTATAAATATTTTTGTACATATAGGTCCTTTTCCTTTTGCTTTGATCTTTCTTTGATCTACATAGTATTGATAGCGATGGGTCAAAGGAGATATATATATATATACACATATATAGGCAAAATGGTTGAATTACTTCACAGCTTCATCAACAGTGCATTTGTGTCTCTATTTTTTCCACATCCCTTCCAGCATTTATCATTTTCCTTTTCTTTCATGTTAGTCAATCTGATTAAGTGTGAGATGGTACCTCAAAGGTGTCTGAATTTGCATTTTTCTAATCAATAGTGATTTAGAGCATTTTTTCACATGACTATAGATAGCTTTGATTTCTTTACCTGAAAATTTCATATTCATTTCCTTTGACCATTTATCAATTACTTTCTCTATACTTTGTTGAGGACATTAAGTCTATTTGCCATGGGATCCCTCTTTTCCCTTTCTCCTTATCTCATACTCTCTTGACATCATCTTTTGATCTCTCCTCCTTTACTCCAACCTTTGATGAAGAAACGAGCCTTCTCTCCATGGCCAGACCTCTCCTCTCTTTTCCAAAACATTACTCCCTCCTTTTCTCTAATCTTCAATCTCTCCCTATCTCTTTGTTCCTTCCCTGATACTAACAAACACACTTAGATATCCCTCATCCTTAAAAAACCAAACAAAAACCCCTTCATTAGATCCCCACCACCTCCTTAAGCTATTTCTTTTTTCTTTACCAACCAATTTTGTAGAAAAACTACACCCATTCCCCCTAATTCCTCTCCTTTCACTGACCTCTCATCCCTCTGCAATTTGGTTTTCCAACCCATCACTCAGTTGAAACTGCATTCTCCAAAGTTACTAACGAATGATCTCTTAATTGCAAAATCTGGTGGTCTTTTCTTCTCCTCCTTGCCTCTCTGCAGTAAGGGATATTATCGACCACCTTTTCCTCCTAGATATGCTTTCTTTTGGGTTTTGGTAACGCTGCTCCCTTTTGGTTCTCCCCTTACATGTCTGACTGTTTCTTGTCAATTTCCTTTACTGAATTACCATTCATACTGAACTTGTTAACTGTGAGTGTATCCCAAGGCTCTGTCCTGGGTACTCTTTTTTCTGCACACTTTCTTACTTGGTGAACTTATCAGCTTCCATGGGCTTAATTATCACCTCTCTCTAGATGATTTCCAGAGTTATAGCTCTCCAGCCCCGGGCTCTCTCCTGAGCTCTAGTCGCACATCCACTATTAGATATTTCAAACTGGATATTCCATAAAACTGAACTCATCATGTTTCCACCCAAACTTGCCTCCCTTTTAAGCCCTATTTCTGTCAAGGACCATCTTTTTAGTCATCCACACATTATCTCTGAGTCCTCACTCTTCCTCGGTTCATATCTCATCAGATGCCAAATCTTGTCATTTTTCTTTCCATGATATCCTTCCTCCTCTTCTTTCTGTTCCCAAAGCTACCCGCTTTATGCCCTCTCCTGTCTACTGCAATAGCTTCCTAATTAGTTTTCCTGCCTCAAGTATCTTCCCCTTCAATCTATCTGCCCAACAGTTGCCCAAGTGATTTTCCTAAAGTGAAGGTCTGATGGTGTTGAGACACTACAATGTTGATAAACTACAATGGTGCCCTATTGCATTTAGGATCAAATATAATCTCTTCTGTTTAACCTTTAAAATCCTTTGTATCTAGCCAAACAGCCCACTCTTAATGAAAATTTGTAGTGTGCTGCCTAATGCAATCCTAAGCACAAACATTCTGTAACTGGCTCCTACCTACTAACCATGAGGTGAAGCGAAACCTTTCTGATTAGCTGAGGAGTCAAAACTGAGCTCATTCAAAAGGCTCCCACTTCCCAAATCAAGGATTTGGCATCGTTCATGCCTGGTTATTTTCAAATGAACACCAGGGAGATCTCTATCTCATACGGCTCATAAGTGCAGGGTCTTATTGTTGCTTCTATCTCTGTTATGTCCATTCTTTCTTTCTCTTAGGTAAAGAAGACTGGGGAAGGCCACAGTCTTTTGAGCTTTGAAAAGTCAGAATGTCAAGCAGAGGTCTGAGAGACAGAGCCCATGTTGATTTTTATGGCCAATGAGCCCAGCATCAAGACCCTAAGGAACAATCTGAAAGACCCAGTCCAGTGGTAGTTGAGATTAAGAATCACCCAGAACCTGTGCTGCATTTGGAGTAACCCTGGCAGGCAAATGCTATGTAGAAACTGCCATTAAGTTTGAGCCCACTCTCCCCAGGAACAAAAGTCATATAGGTAGAGTATACTCCCATTGAGGGGAAATATTTATTACTTCTGTCCTTGTTATGTCCTCAAAATAAATATCCCTTTGTAAAAGCCAATTAGAACTAGAGTGCTAATCATTAGCACTAAACATGGGATGAAAATAATGAAATGGGACTTTAATTCCTTCCTTCCTTCCTTCCTTCCTTCCTTCCTTCCTTCCTTCCTTCCTTCCTCCCTCCCTCCCTCCTTCCTTCCTATTCCAAGATATCTTAGGATATATTCCAAGATATCTTGGGATTTTCTGGCTAGGTTTCTTTGTTAAGTATCATGCCTTAAATCAAAATCTCTCTGACTCTAATTGATTAGCCAATAATAGGTCCCAGGCCAAGACTCATTTGGTTATTGTTTGGGCTCTGATGGCTCAAAGTAATTATAAATAGCATAAATAAAAACCCTGAGGGTCTTCTTCTGCCAGAATGTTATTTTTTTTCATTAGGGAAAAGAGGTCATCCTTTGCCTTATTTCTTCTTACCTAGCCTTAATCACTGAATGGGAGTTGCCCCAGACAAACTGAGACCTGGGAAAGACCTTAACTTAAAAAGGCCAAGTTCTCCCACTAAATCTAGGGCCATCTCCAGTCATCCTGATCTATTTCTTGCTATGGGACCCAGATGGCTCTGGAGGAGACAGTGAGGTTGGTTGACTTTGCACAGCTCTGCCTCACTTAAATTCAGTTCACTTTAAGTCATGACAGTATGGTCCTCTTTGAGAACAAAAGCCAAGCAACAAGAGTATTGCCTTCAACTCCAGAGCAATCCCAAAAGCCTAAGGGAAAACGTAATCAGCCTTGCTCTGTGAGAGCATCATTAAACATATTGTCTTCATGAATCCTGCACTTCAGAAGAACTGGCCTTTTTCTTCCTCCTTCCTCCTTCCATCTCCTGACTCCAGGTCTTTGCATTGGCTGGGTGTCATGCTTGGAATGAACTCCCATCTCACTGATGTCTCTAATCCTAGTTCCTTCAAAATTGTGCTAAATCAACACATTTTACATAAAAATTTTCACGATCTTCTCAGCAGCTGCAATTTACATTGATATTTTGTTTATCTTTATTTATATACATATTATCTCCATGGACAGGACATAAGCTACTTAAGCTCAATTACTTCATTTTGCTTCTGTATCCCCAATGCCTAGTATAGTGACTGACACAATAAATACTTGTTGACTGATTGGTGAAAAGGCTTTCAGAGGCAAGGAATGAAGGATCTTCCCTTAGGTCTAGATTTCTTTTTAATTTTCTATAACAAGCCTGGGGCTTGTGGGCTGTCTTTTTTTTCTTTGATTTTCTACTAACTACTCCCATTCTCATCTTCAGATACCAGGCTCTTGGGGCTAAATGGCCCCATAAGGAAGCTAATGTCAATTTTTTTCCTTTTAAGAAAAATAATCTAATTTTTTATTTTTTTTGAGGGAAAGCCCAACAGGTTCTTTCTATACCATCCTACAGTTCTTTCTTGGCACAAACCAATTTCCTAGAAAAGTTCTTTCCTTGGATCTTGTAGCCTTTCCTTAGGGAAAATTGAGGAAGGAGTGCCAGGGGACAGGAAGAGGAGGAGAGTGATAATGAATGTACATATACTCTGTGTTGTTAAAGGATGGGCTTATGTGTGTGAGAATGCACGAGGGTGTTGGGGATAAGAGAGGAGAACAGAGTAGATGCTTCTGCTCATTGTCATTTTGGCAAGGGGAGAATCAGAGCCATCCTAATTCTCTAAGACATGCTCCAAGGGGCACAAGATACAGAAGACTTATTTTCCAAATTATGAAAAATGCTCCCTCCTCCCCAGTCCAATTTTCATTCATTTCTTAGAATTCTTGACAGTTGGACAGGAGGCTGAGATGTCCAAACTTTCAAATAAGAGGGAAACATTTCTGTTGGATACCATTACCCTCCTGCTATGAGAGAATTGGTGTAGATTGGAAAAAGAAAAGCACTCTAGCCTCTGACATTTGATTTTCATATCATTTACAAATTATTTACAAAAATTTCCTTAAATGTCAACAATCACTGGAGCTACCCAATAGGGTGGATCAGTAGTGGGACAGGACATAGAATTCTATATTCAGAAACTACATGAAGTAGGTAGGAGAGGAGAATGTGGAAGACAGTGACCTCCAGAGTGAAATGGGTGAGGCCAATCTTAGACCAGAAGTCATGCCTGTCTGGATGCTGCTATTCTTGTACAATGCCATGATCACCCTCCTCCAGTTAATGGTCTGCCTTCCAAGTTCCATAATATTCCCTCCAAATTTTCTGTGCCTAAAGGGTCCTATTGGGTTGGTCCAACCTAAGAAAACAACTGAGTATATAACCAGTTAAACACTACCACTGAAATACAAAATATTGGAACTAGAAGGGACTTTGAAGATCACTGAATTCAACTTCCTCTTTTTGGAGGTGTGTACCTATTTGTACAGAGTTTCCCAGTGAAAAAGATGTCTCTACCAATGTAAATCTGCAAATGCTCTGCAATCTGTGATCTTAGAGAATTGCTTGAGTTATTGAGAGGTCACATAGCATCCTTAGGCACAGAGCCAGTATATGTTCCACTCCCTCATTTTTTAAGATGAGAAAACATACCCAGAAAGGGGAAGTGACTTTCCTAAGGTCACTTCGATAGTGGCATAACCAGTACTTAACCTTAGGTCTTCTAACTACGAAGTGGCAATCCCCTCACCCACCCACCCATTACTCAGATGTGTGTCTTCTAGCCAGGGTATCATATCAGTATCACAAAAGGGGAATGGGAAAAGATGGTAGGGATCTCCTTCATCTTTGATCTAGCTGGAAGACACTCAATGTACAGGATTGTGCATTAAATGTCTGAGCAATAGGCTGCTAACCCAGGGGATGTTGTTACTAATATGTCTCAGACACTTGTAGCCACCACCTTGAGAACTTAAACGTTTTATTTTTGTTAGCCTGAAGGCCCTGGTACCCAAAAGGTTTTTGATGGGAACAGAAATCTGGTTTGGGTGCAGATAAAAAAGCCTCTGCCTTTGCTTCCCCAAGGACAACTCAAGGCTTTCGACTCCAAGCAGCTTACTAGGTGTGGTTTCTAGAACTGTTTTGTACTCTTCTGGTAAATTAGTATAGTCGGCAGTGAGCACTTACGAATCAGAAAGATGTGGGTTCAAACTCCTCTGCTGGAAAAAGTCTAATTTCTCCTCTAGAACCACAGACATGCCCACAGGAAAAGTCGGACCATAAAGGTGTGAGTCATATATAAACTTTTCAGAGGCTCTCCATCTGACTTAACAGTCAAGATGCTCCAACCTGGCCCTCTTAGCTACCTTACCTATCTAGTCTTATCACCTGCTATTCCCCTTCCTGTACTCTACACTTCAGTCAAACTCGACTAACTTGTAATTTTCAGATCTCAATATCTCCTTTCCCATTTCTGTATCTTTGCAAAAACCACCCCAAGGTCCGTGTTTCCACCTGTTAAAATCTTCCTATTTCTTTCAGACATTAGCTCAGGTACTATTTTCTCCATGAATCCATTTCTAATCTCTCACTGTTCCCAATCAGGAGATCTTGTCTTCCTTAAATCTCATTTAACACTGTTTGGACTTCTATCATGCTTTAATTTGTATAGGTGACTTATCTTTCCCAGGGGACCTAAACATGTGTATTGATGTTTGCTCAAGCACCCTAACTTGGCAGTTTCTAAATCTACTCAGTTCTCATGAGGGGCAGCTAGGTGGTGCAATGAATAGAGCACCAGTGCAGGAGTCAGGAGGCCTGAATTCAAATCTCAGACACTTGACACTCACTAGCTATGTGACCTTGGGCAAGTCACTTAACCCCAATTGCCTCATCCTGGGTCATCTCCAGTCATCCTGATGAACATCTGGTCACTGCATTCAGATGGCTCTGGAGGAAAAGTGAGGCTGGTGACCTGCACAGCCCTCCCTCACTCCAAACAAAGTCAAGTGAAAGTCATGTCATCATTTCTCTGATGGCATGGTCTTCTTTGGCAATGAAGGACGAGCACACACACAGTTCTCATGACCTATTTCTTCATTCCACCTAGGCTACACACAGAGGGAGTCATACCCTTGATCTTGCCAATACCCACAAGTGTTCCACACTCATATTCTTGATCTCTAACATTCCTTTATCTGATCATAATATTTTATTATGCCAACTTTCCCTCTGCCTCATGAACCCTGTTCTTCATTCTCACTGTGACCTCTCATCCCATTGCCCCATACCATAAGTTACACTTTCTTAACCTTCCCAATCATGATGCCTCAGTGAATCAATTAGCTTTATAGAGTCCTTTACACTAAAATTTCTGGTTGTCTTGTCTTATTGCAGATCAAATCTTGCCAGACCTTGGATTACTCCTACTATTTTTTCTATTTCTATTCCTTCACTTCTGAATATAGCTGTAGAAAATTAAAAAAAAAAATCTGCTGATTAGATCCACTACAAATTTATATTACATTATCTCAATGGACCTTCATAGTAGCAATGCAATCCTATTATACCTCCCTATACTATCCTGCCCACCACAGTGGCTTTTCCAAACCTTCTCATTTCTTCTCAACCCTCCGTAATACTCTTGCCCTGACCTCACATTTCATCGAAAAATTGAAGCCATTAGCTGAGAGGCCCCTCTTCTCCCCTCCTCCTCATCTCACATCATTCAGACATGTTTCGTTTCATATTTCCTCTTTTACCTTTGTCTTGAATGAAGGGCTGGTCTTTTTCCTTACCGAGACAAATAACTATGTGAACCTTTGGTATTATTCCCTCCTATTTCCTCCAGTAGCTTGCTTCTACGATCATCTCTACTCTCTATAATCTTTAATCTTTTCCTATCTACTTCCTATCTACTATCTACTTCCTATTTCCTTTCTTGCAGCCTACAAGCACACCAATGTCTCCCCCATTCTTAATGAACTATCACTCGATTGTACTATCCTTGAATTCCTTCAATATTTTTCCTCCTCCTTTTGGCTAACCTCTTTGAGAGAATAGGTGCCTCACCCTTCTTTCTTCTCATTCTCTTCTAAACAACTGGCAATATAGCATCTGATCTCATCATTCAACTGAAACTATAGTCTCCAAAATTATCAGTGATATCTTAATTCACAAAATTAATGGCTCATCCTTCCTGACCTCTACAGTCTTTGATGATGTAGATGATCAACATATCTCCTTGAATACTCTCTCTTCTCTAGGTTCTTGGTTTCTCTTGGTTCTCCTCTTACTTTTCTGATCATTCCTCAGTACCTTCTGCTGCATCTTCATTCAGATCACGCCCATTACCTTGGGTTCCCCCAGTGTTCTGTCCCAGGCCCTCTTCTTTTTTTTGCTTTATACTATCTTGCTTCATTAGGTCCCATGGGTTCAATATTCTCTGTATAAATAGGATTTTTCAGATTTACATTTCCAACCCTAATCTCTCTCCTGGGTCCACATTATCAATTGCTTTTTGGACATCTCAGCTGAATATTCTATAGAACTCTCATACTCAACAACTCCTCCCCCCACAAACCTCTCCAACAATACTTCCTTATCTTTTCCCCTATATGTTCTTCTGAATTTCCATACTCCTCTTGAAACCACCACCATTCTCCAGTCCCTCAGACTCACAATTGTGGTGTCATCCTTGACCCTTCTTTTGTAATCACTCTACATGTGCAATTTATTGCCAAGTTTTATCATTTCTGTCTTCATAGATGTTAATTTTCCTAGATTCACACATCTGTCACCCAAGTGTAGACCCTTATCATCTCACTCCTGGACTACTCCAATAGCCTTCCAATTGGACTCCCTCTCTCATGTCTCCCATGTCTCACTCAGCTACCAAAGAACAAATTTTCCTAAAGTGCACGTCTATGTCACCCCTCCCCTCTCCCCCACTTATATTCCCACTCCCACTCTCAATAGATTCCATTGGCTCCATATTACCTCAAGGATCAAATATAAAATTTTGTTTGGCATTTAAAATCCTTTACAACCTGGTTCCACATCCTACTTTTCTGGTTTTATACTTAATCCTCTTTCATTCATTCTATGTTCTAGCTACATTAGCTTATTTAACTATTGCTCCATTCTGTGTCTTTTCACTGGTTGTCCCCCATGTCTGGAATAATCTCCCTCCTCATCCTCATCTCATAGCTAAAGACGCAGGTCAAATCCCACTTTCTGCCTTTTTTTTGGTCTCCTCTGTTCCTTTTCTCCACCCACTGCCTTCTCTGTGAGATTACTTTTCAGTTAAACTATAAATATATTGTATGTATATAATCATTTGCTTGTCTTCCCCCATTAAATTATGAGTTCTTTGAGGAGAGTATGTTTTTGCCTTTCTTTGTATTCTCAATGCTTAGCACAGTTCCTGGCATACAGAAAGCACTAATTAAATGCTTGTCGACTGACTAAACTCCTGGAAGCCACAGATCCTGTTAAATTTCATCTTTACATCCCCAGAACCAAGCATGGAGCTTCACATAGAGTAGTCTTTTGTTAAACGAGCATTTAATTGGACTGAGTTAAGCCAGAATAGAGGCAGTATGGTGCCCTGGAGTAGAAGGATATAAAATAAACCCACAATAATCACCAGCCTTTATGCACATTACTAACAAAATCCATCAAGAGGAAATAGAAAAGGAAGCACCATTCAAAATAACTACAAAATGTATAAAATATCTGGAAGTCAATCTACCAAGACACATTCAGGATATACACAAGTACAACTGCAAACTACTCTTTTCAACGATAAAAGATGAGATATAATTGAAAAGACAGAAATTTTTCATTATTGGGCTGTTTCAATAAAACACAAATGATGATATTATTTAAATTAATTTACAGGTTTAGTGCCATAGTAATCAATCTATCAAGGGATTACTTTATGGAATTAGACCCCATAAAAATAAAATTCATTTGCAATAACAAGATGACAAAGAATCTCAAAGGAAATAATAGAAACAATAGAAAGGAGTGGGACCTGGTATAAGTTTCAAACTACGCTGTATGCAGTAATCATTAAAACTATTTGGCCTCATAATAGAAAAGGCCAGCTAGACGGCGCCATAGTGCACAGAGCACCAGGCCTGGAGCCATGAAGCCTTATTTTGCTGAGTTCAAATCTGCCCTCAGGTGCTTATTAGCTGTAACTTAATTGTATTTACCTTGATTTCCTTATCTGTAAAATGACATAGAGAAGGAAATGGAAAACTACTCCAGTACCTTTGGCAAGAAAACCCCCAATGGGGCCATGAAGAATCAGACATCAAGGAAAAATGACTCAACAACAACAACATAGAAAAGTTAATCAATGAAACGGATTAACCAAAAAAAGACAAACACACCCAAACAGTGACATAGTGTTCAATAAACACAAAGACATCAACTACTAGGGTAAAGATTCCCTATTTGATAAAACTACTATGAAAACTTGAAAACGGCCTGGGAGAAAACTTATTACTAACATTTTATACTATATGCCACAATAATCTCCAAATGAATACATAATCTAAATGTACAATGTACTGACGACATACAGATCTCTCTCTCTTTGTATATATTATATATATATATCATATACCTATATGCACACATACTAACATATATAAATACATGTATCATACATATATAATGTAAAGAAATTTAGAAGAGAAGCTAGGAAGATACCTTTCAAAGCTATGACTAGAGGGAGTATTCTTAACAAATAAAGGATGGAGGTAATTATAGAAAATGAAATCAGTAATTTCAATTAAATAAAATCGAAAAACTATTGCACAAGAAAAATATGTATAGTTAAAAAGTTAATGGGAAAAATATCTTTGAAGAAAATTTCTCTGCCAAAGATTTGATAGCTCTGATATTTAGGGACTGAATACAAACATATGTAATAGAGAGAATAATCAGTGAATTCCCAGTTCTTAAAGCTTTACTTAGGCAAACGTATTCTGAGAGGTGGTATCCAAGTAACCAGTGCATCTGAGGAATCCATTAGAGCCACCAGAGTGGTCTCACGATAACTGAAGCTGGTAGTACCATAACAATTTACCTGTGGATTTCATGAGGATGGGGATTGGAGTCCTGATTTCATTAGTATAGGGAACTTCCTCTACCAATACAAGCTGGCACCTTGTCTGTCTTAGACAATGGTCTAGAGTTTGGTGAGGAGTCATCATAACTGCTATGTGATCTGCTAGATCTAGGCTAGAAGCGCACTGAGCTCTCACTATCTTTGTGCTTTAAGTAGGAGAACACTTTCCTGAGGACCATCTCCAGTCATCCTGATGAACATCTGGCCACTGCACCCAGATGGCTCTGGAGGAGAAAGGGAGGCTGGTGACCTCATATAGCCCTCCCTCATTTAAATTCAATCCACTTGCATGTCACAGCATCATCTCCCTAATGTCATGGGCAAAAGACAAACAACAAGTTAAGGGATCATGTGTGCAAAGAGGAGTGAATATGCTTCTTGGTTTCATGACATTGTTTGTAATAGACCTTCCTGTTTTCTCATAAATACTTTTTTGTAAAAGTTAATTGAGGTTAACCAATTGACTGATGTCATGGAGTATTAGGAGCCACAAGCCATCAAGGTTACCCTTAGAATTCAGAGGTTCTCAATGTGAGTGATACCACCCCCATGGGGCAGCACTGGAATGATCTGAGGGGTGGTAGTAAACTCAAGTACAACTGGGGGACATTGAATAAAAATAAACGAGTGATGGAAATGTAAGGAAAGAAGAGAAAAAATTTTCAAAAACCATTTGCATATGCTTCATCTTTGTGTAACAGATAAATATGTAGTGATTACATTATTTTCCAAATAAACACACAAAATTCAAGTTATAACTGATCAGCGGTCAAGTGTGCCAACAGGTCTTAATAAGCAAATGTTGCCAGGCAAGCATGTCATGCATTGCCAAGAAGTCCAACATGCATCATCAGGAATATGTATGCCTAATGACTTGTTTACAATACAATACTATACATTTACATGATACAATATTGCATCATCAAAATTTCAAGGCAGGAAAAAATTCACACATTTATAGTAAATTATTAAATTTAAGATACATCATTTTAAAAAAAATTGTATTTTTTGAAATGACACAAATTTTTAAAAAATCATTAAAGAACCCTTTACCTTTTTACAGAAAGTAGATTCCCAGAGCCATGCTAAATAATTTTTTTTTTTTGGAAAAGGGGGTGATTGGCCAAATGAGTTTGAGAACCTTTACCTTAGATGCTTAAGAGGAAGAGTGGCCAGCTGCCCTCTGAGGGTCCAACTTGCTGGTATAACTGAGGGTTGCTTGGGTGAGTGAGCATAAGGGAGATGTTGCATGTTTGTCTCTTGTCAGTGAAATGATTAAATTTCACCAATACATGTTATAAGGTTTGAAGCATTTTTCTTCCCACTATGGTGCGATCTGTGGTTTCTCTTGTTTGATGCTTTGTCTATATTTGGGAGACCTAAAAAGTTGTCACATTATTTCTTGCTCAGGTTTTTTTTTGATATCATATTCTTCTAGAAAACCTATGTTCCTTAAGTTATCTCTGCACATTCTGCTTTCAAAGCCAGTCACTGCAGCTAGTATAGAATTTATATATTATTTTAACATTATCATCTTCTCTTCGGCCAGATTTTCCCACTTCAGTATTCTTGTGTTCCAAATATGTTAATCTCTGTACTATTTCTTTAAATAAGAATATAGTATGGATTCAATTTTTCCTAATCTGCTAATTGAATTTTGAAATTCTGTGTTGAGAGCTATAAGTTTTGACCTATACTCATTTTGAATGTCTTCATTTTATGGATTTCATTTTTCTTCTAAATGATTCTGCAGTTTCTTGTTGTTGCTTCATTTTCTTTTGGGAATCCAAAGAATTCTATATTTCATTAGGCATCGGTTCATTTTCCATTGTGTTAAAATATTTGTTAAGAGAGCTTTATATTTTCTCTCTACTTACTTCTGTGCTGTTCTAGTCTTAGGATCCTCTCTGCTGATTTATGTCTTTGTGCAATAGCATTTTATCAAAGCTTTTTTCCCTCTTAAACCTTTGTTCTTTAAGCCTTGCTTTATATTTCTTTAAAATTATTTTCTGGTCCTTATATGTTAGTAGGGAGACTCAATGCTTCAAAGCAAGGAAGCTTTAGCCTCCTTAAGTTGGGGGACGCAGGATTTGCTGGTCTGGGTCCTGTGCTTTGAGTACCCTCTAGAAAGATAGGACAAGTCCATTTAGTTTCTTTGAACTTCCATTTCATCAAGCTCAGTGCATAGCCATATAGGCGTGGCACTCTGCCTTGATCAATCCACCTGCTCTTCTGATGGTTGGGAAGAACCATATTCTGAAATTTTTTTTCTGGATATAGGCAGATGATGGTTCTAGGCAGAGTCTCTGCTGCTTTGAAGGAGCCCTCACATGAGGTCTCGATCAAAAAGCAGCAGTCTCAGTTTACCTGCTTCCTTCTCCATATCAACTTGACACAGCTGGGCCTCAACAACAGGTTCTTAGGAGATGGGAGAAGGGGTGAGATCCAGAAGAGTTTCTGTAGTGGATTTCAAGGTGAAGCACTTTCCCAAACCTGTGAAATAATTTGTGCTCCAGCTATGACAGTTAGGAGGCTAGTGGGGGAAGGCTGTTAGCAGCTTTCTAAGGATTAGTGTGGTGTGAATTCAAGATGTTACCTTGTTGGAATTCTTTTGCCCCCTATGGATTTAACTGTAATTTCATGAGGCTAAGGATTGGATCACTGATTTCCTTAGTATACGGAACTTCCTCTACCAATATAAGTTGGCACCTTCTTCGTCTTAGACAATGCCCTAGAGATCTGAGAAGTCAAGTGATTTGCTTAGGGTTCCATGGCTGGTATGTATCAAGGCAGGACTTGATCCCAGCTCTTCTTGTCCAAGAGACTGATTCTCTCTATTATGACACCATACTGCATTTCTATATCTGGTATATAATTCCATCCTCCTCCTCTCCTTCATTTGAGGGCCAGGGAGCTGAAGTGATTTGGAAAAAAGGGCTAATATTCTAAATTGCTCATCACTGCAATTTTCAAAAGAAGAAATTCAAGGAATCAACAACCACAAACATGCTCAAAATTATTATTAATAAGAAAATACAAATTAAAATAACACTACAGTTTTAGTTTATAGCCATCAGTTTGGCAATGATAAAAAAAAAGGCAGAAAATGACATTTTTGGAGGGGAAAAGGAAAGGCAGATACACTAATGCATTATTAATAGAACTGTGAATTGGTCCAAAAATTTTGGAAAATGACAGCAATAACACTACCAGTGTCCTTCTAATGAGATCAAAGAAAGAGAAAAAGTTCCTTCACGTACAAAAATATTTTTAGCGAGTTTTTTTTTTTGGTAATGATTAGAAGAACTAAAAACTGAAAATGAAGGAAGTGTTCATTTGGGAATGGCTGAACAAATTGTGGTATATGACTAAAATGGAACACTATTGTGTTGTAAGAAATGACGAAAAAGATGGTTTCAGAAAAATCTGGGAAAACTAGGCTGAACTAATGAAAAGTGAAATGAGTAACACCAGAACGATTTATACCATTAAGAGCACTGTAAAAAAGGAAGAATTTTGAAAGACTTGAGAAATCAGATCAATGCAATACTCCACCATGATTCTAAAGAAGTAATGATGAAGAATGCTACTCACATCCTGTTCCAGAAGTGACAGACTAAATGAGACACATATTTCTGTCCATAGACAATGGGGAATTGTTTTGTTTGACAATGCTTTTTTTCATTCCCAGTGGAAAGGAGAAAAAATGCTTAATAATAGACAAATTAATTTTTTTTTAAAAGAGGTATTGAAATCATGCTCAAGAGTTACTTGATCCAGGGTGATAAGACATGAACCATTGATTGAATTTCCTGATATCCTCAGTACAAAAGCAGAGTATGAGGAGTCAGGAATTTCTTGACAGGTTATCAGCCTAGCCAACACAGAATCAGGGAAGCTGCGTTCAATTGAATCAATCCCATGCCCCTACTGAATATCCTTTTCATGTTATGGTTAAGTAAGTCTCCTTTGGTCAGTTTTAAAAGAAAGAGAGAAAGAAACAAAGAGAAAAAAATGGAGAGAGGGAAGAAAGGAAAGAAAGAAGGAAGAGAAGAAGAAAGAGGGAAGAAAAAAGAAAGGAAGAAAGATGTAATGGAGAGAGATAGGAAAGAAAAGAAATGAAGTAAATAAAGAAAAAAAAGGAAAGTTATAAGTAGACCTATTCCCCCCCAAAGTCACTAACCTCTACATATCCTTTGACCTAGTGCTACAATTACTACACTCCAAGAGGTCAAAAACAGAGGGAAAGGGTCCATATATACAAAAATATTTATAGCAGGACTTTTTGATGTCCTATAAGAAGTGACATTCTGAGAAATAAGTACATAAACTAACACAGAATAAAACAAGGGAAGAATTTATACAACGACCACAATAATATAAAGAAAATCAACTATAAAAATTTCAGAACTCTGATCAATGTAGTAACCAATGATAGTAAAACATGCTTCTTGCCCCTTGGCAGAGATATGATGAGTTGGAAGTTCAGAATGGGACATTCATTTTCAGATATGGGCAATGTATTGATTTTTTTTTTTACTCTACTTATTTATTATAATGGCAAATTTCCATTGATGTTGGGGGTGATTTAGTAGATAGTAATATAGATGTAGGCAACAAAGCAGTGCAGTGGTAGGGTCTGTTGCTGGGCCTGGAGTCAGACTGTGTTCCTGAGTTCAAATCTGGCCTCATACACTTCCCAGCTGCGCGACACTGGGCAAATCACTTAACCATATTTCCCTCAGTTTCCTCATCTAAAAATAGAATGGAGAAGTAAATGGCAAACCATTCTAGTATCACTGCCAAGAAAAACCCAAATGGAGTCACAAAAAGCAGAAATGACTGAAAAATAACTAACTGATGAAGATGTAAAAAGAAAGACTAGAGAACCAATCAATATTAATTTAATGCACAGAAGAAAACGAAAAGTTCAAAAGGGAACACGACAATTTTTGTTACTATCTTGTTAAACTGCATGTAACAAGTTGAAAGGAACAGATACAATCTTTTCCCCCCTTTATACATTGCAATGTTTGTATCTGTCGATGTTCCACTGAAGGGTCAATTTATAACAAAATAAAAAAAATGAAGGAAATTTAAAAGCTCTGGATTTGGAAGTACAAGATCTAAGTTTGAAATTCAGCTCTGCTGTCAACTATGCCTCTGACATTGGATAAGTGCCTTTTCCTCAGTTAGCTCTCCTGTAAAATGAAGGGGCTGGTCTAGATTGATTTCTGAGTATATACCATGGATGTCTAACCCTTTTCTCCATCAAAACACATTTCTTCAATCTAAGCCTCTCATTTTCATGGTCCCACTTCTGACACTTCTGGTCCTAGATACTAAGGCTGGGGAGCAAGGGGTAGACACAGAACCCTCTCACCACAAACAGATGGAACTAGGTGCGTTCAGATTGGTCCTGCCATGTTTCTATGCCTCCTTCCTCAATCATGTTCTGGCTTGTCAATTCTCTAGCAGAATTAGTTCAGTTTCAGGGCTGGAGGATAGTAACAGGTCACCGAAACCAGCATGTAGACAGCTCATGTGAATAATTTAAAGTCTGTGCACGAGACTGGAAGGGAAAATTGGAAAGTCTTTGTAGACCGGGCAGCACATTTGGCATGTTGTGGTAGCAGGGGGATCAGAGGAAAAGAATTATGTGTGGTGCAGGTGGAGAAACAGACAATGAGGTAAGCCAAATGCTTTAGTTACAAATGAATAACAAACTAGAGGAGATCAAATGCTAAGGTAAGGAATGGAAATTCCAGGGGCCAGGTATATTGGCTTGAAACCAGGAAAAAGGGAACAGAATAAAGGCAGAGGCCACAGCTGCCTTGATCTACTCATCTCTGATCTAGTAGAGAGAGACATGAAGAAACATGGAATAGCAGAGCATCAGATAGAAGCAAAGAGCATTTCCAGTCCTGCCCTTTTCTTTTCTGCACCCCTACCCTTATCACCTCATGTCCTGTGAGAAGGCTTCTCTGTCCTCTAAAATATAACAATCAAATCTTTACTGACACCCCCTTTCCAAAAACCTGTGACATCTCTACCTCCATGCTTGCCCCAACCCACAGTACCTGTCCCATTCCACCTTCTTTCCCTGTCTCATTACCAGACTCATTCTCCCACAAATGAAATGTTAATTTATGCCTAGACTCATTGAGCTCATGATTCTTAATGTCTCCCTTCTTCCCCCCACCCCTTTTTGGCAGATGCCTCACCCAGTTCCATAGCCAGGTGCTGCCTGTATATATCAAATGATTCATTAGGCAGGGAAGAAATCACTCACCCTCCTTAATCTAATCTTCTATTGTGACCTTCAGGATTTAGGCCCCTTATGATGTTGGGGACCTGAAAGGATAGTGTAATCAATTATGCTACTGCAGCAACATGGATTTCCCATTCAGAGAATCGTGTTTGAAAAGAATATAATGAAAAGAATCATCAATTTCTCTGAATGAAGATTTAATCTAATTAGGGGAGCTGACCACCTGCTGGACTGATAAGCTCAAAAGCAGGCAGATCTCTAGGGGAAGAGGAGGGGGGGGCAAGGTTTGAAAGTCTGAGGGGTGGGAGCTGAGTCTATTGACCCATTCAGGGGGCAGCATCTACTTTGTGCCACTAGTGTTTCCTACCCCAGTTAAATCATCATGGCACCCCCTTCTTTCTTTCTAAGAGATCATGTCTTTTATGTGGCATCTTCCCATAGTGCCTAGAACAAAATACCTTGAACTGAAAGCAAGGGATGAAGAAATCTACTGAATGAATGAACAACTGAATGAGTTCTAAATGGATGAATGAATGAATTAGGGCTGAACTGGAAACAAAAACCTGAAGCAAATGAAGATAAAGAAAAGTCTGGCATTCCATCAACTAGGTTAGCTGATATCTTAAGGAACTGGGGATTTTTCATTGATTGGAAGGTAGGATGGGAAGATATTGTGTGTGTGTGTGTATGTGTGTGTGTGTGTGTGTGTGTGTGTGAATGAGATGTTCTAGAAGGTTCCTCCCAGCTCTAAGTCCTATGGTTCTATGGCTATAGGATCTTAAGGATATCCTTTCCAGCTCTAACATCTATGACTAATTCCATCATATGATTTTAAGACTATTGTGACTACAAAGCAGATGCCCACTGATTGATCTAAGCTCTGACAGTAACTTTCCCTTTCTGACAACACATCAGTAGGGGCTGCCATCTTTGAAGTCAATGGAACTAGTAGGTAATAACCATCACCAATGGGTATTAATTAAATTAATGGGTAATAATACCATTGGGTATTAATTAAGCATCCAGTTTTTGTAATGACTAGAATAACTATAAAAATCGTGGTACATGAATTTGATAGAGTATTACAGTACCACAAGAAACATGAATTTGATGAATACGGAGAAGCATGAATGATACATCAACTGATACACCTTGAAGTAAGAAGAACCAGAAACATATACAATCAGAAAAACAATATACACAATGATTATCAAAATATAAATGTACAGAACAAAAACAATGAAGCAATCTAAACTGAATGCTGTGAAATTACTGTCAGTCATCAAATATTTACTAAGCACCTACTGTATGCTGGACATTGTACAGGACCCTGGGGATACAAATAGAATGAAAGCATTGATTCATATTCCCAAAGAGCTTAGGTTCTAATGAGGGGGACAACAGACACATTTCAATACATCCGGAATATAAACACAGTAAGTACAATGAAACACTAAGTGGTTAAATATCAAATAATTTTGGGGAAAGGACACTGGCCCTTAGAGGAACTTGGAAAGGTTTCATATAGAAGGTGACATGAGCTACATTTCAGAGGAAGAGAGGGATTTTATGAAGTGGAAGAAAGAGAGGCATGTATTCCAGGCATAAAAGATGACAAATACACAGAGATGAGAGGTGGAGTGTCTCTATTGAGGAACAGGGAGAAGGCTGATTTGGCTTTACCAGAGCTGTGAGAGGGCAGGTAATATCCAATGAGGCTGGAAATGGGGCAAGGTTGTGAAGAGCTTTAAAAGTGGGAACCACTGCAGTCAATAGAGTAGGGGAATGGTCCGATCTGCACTTACAGGACAGTATTTTGGTGATCCTGTGTAAGAACCTGAGTGGGCAGGAAGATCAATTGCCCCCTGAGAGCAGGGATTGTTGCAACAGTCCAGGTAAAAGGTAATGAAGGCCTGAACTGAAGAGATAGCTGTGTGAGTAGAGAAAAAGGGTCAGCTGGAGGAGACATGTTGTAGCATCATAAATGATAAGATTTGGCATCTGACTGGATACGTGGGGTGAGGAAGAGGGAGGCATCAGAGTAATGTTGAGGTTATGAATGTGGGAAATTGTAAGATTGGTGGTGCCTTTGAAAGAAAAATGGAAGTCTGGAAGAGGGGAGGATTTAAGGAGAAAGATAATGAGTGTTTTGGATATATTTAATTAAATGTTTTCCTCCCTTCCTGGTCTCAAAGGGCAGAGATAAGAATGAACCTCCTTGTCTTATTTAGAGAGGTGGGGGACAAGGGGTATGAAACATTGTATATGACTATCAGTCAGTAAGTCAATAAGTCTTTATTAAACACTTGCTATGTGCCAGGCATTGTGCCAAGTGTGCAGATACAAAGAAAATCAAAAGGCAGTTCCTCACCTCAAGGAGCTTATAGGCCAATAGAGGAGACAACACATAAATGACATAGGAAATAATTAACAGAAAGAAGGAGATTGGAAAAGACTTCCTGTAGAAGGTCGAATTTTAGCTGAGACTTGAAGGAAGCCAGGAAAGTCAGAAGTTGATGAGTTGGTTAATTTTGCTAAACTGTTGTTTTTTTCCCCCTCTTTTACTTTCTGTTATAAGTACAGTCCTCTGGAAGGGGGATAGAGTGATATAAGTTGGAATGTAGGTTAAATAAAAATAAAAGATATCAAGAAAAATTTAAAAATAGTATTAATAAGCACACACATGAGTAGTATGATTTCTGGATACCTAATGTATCACCAGATAGTTTTAAAAATAGCTGTTAATACCACCAAAGCAGTCTCTGCACTGCTGGAAAACTCATGGGGATAAAAGGCCACCTACAGGAAAGATACCCTTTCATGGTATCTGTGAGGTCAAAACTAGTTTCATAATAATACAACGTCATTTTAATTTCTAACATGGCAAACATTGATGGATGTAACCCACATAAACAAAAAGCTCTTGGTGGGAGAGCCTCAATTTTTAAGAGTATCCTCTTTTGGTCCTGAGACCAAAAAGTTTGAGAGCCACTTAACCAAGTGATCTTTTCCCTCCAAATCTAACAAAACGTGAGTCATTCATTTCTTCAACAGGCTTTAAGTATCTACTCTGTATAGTATCCTATGGATCAGAAGGTATATGTAACACCTATGTAGCATTCCAGGAGCTTATAACCCGGTTTGGAGTGGGGAGTGGGGGTAGAAATTATACAAAGGCAAGTGAATTAAGAGTGAAAGAAAGGGTACTTTCTTTTGTGCCTACAGGCAGATAGGTGACTCAGTCACTATAGTCTTGGACTTGGAGTCAGGAAGATCTGAGTGAGTTCAAATCTTGCCTCAGACAATTCCTAGCTCTGTGATCCTAGGTAAGCCACTTAAACTTTGTTTGCCTTAGTTTCCTCCACTGTAAAATGGTTGTGGTGAGGATCAAGGGAGATAATATTTGTTTTTTTTTTTTAAATAAATTTATTTAACTTTTTACATTCATTTTCACAAGATTTTGGGTTCCAAAATTTTCTCCCCATTTG
>CM053770.1:512939779-513098042 GCA_028658325.1 Potorous gilbertii
CTTCTCTTTTGTCCTGTAGAGCCAGATAACTTTCTATTCCCCATTACCTGTATTTCTTATTTCCTAGTAGCAAGAACAATACTCAACAGTTGATCCTAAAACTTTAAGTTCCAGTTTCTCCCCATCCCTCCCTCCCCACCCGGGAGATAATATTTGTAATGGCACATAGTAGGTACAATATAAATGCTTTTTCCCTTTCTGTCCCATTTTCAGCTGGGAAAAAGGGAAGGAAGGACAAGGAGAGCTAAAGCAGTAACATGTTCCATGCTTTGCAAACTTTAAGGCTCTGTATAAATGTAAGCTATAGTTTTTATTATTATTAAAGAAAAAGAAGTTTTTCAGTAGCCAGATATGGGGAACAGAAGGACACATTCCCTGCACGAGCTTGATGTGAGCAAAGGCACTGAGATGAGAGAGGACAAGATACAAAAGTGCCCAAACTTGCAAGGGTGATAAAGTATTATGAATATGAGATTTCCCCCACCCCAAGACCTCCCTGGTCTCTGCTCATAATGTTGTTGTTAAACCAAGTAAAATTAGCTCATCCAACTTCTCATAGCAAAAAAATTGGATGATTTTAATTAATACCCACTTGTATACCCACCAATTTAATTAATACTCCCTGGTGATGGCTATTACTCACCAGTTCCATTGACTTCAAAGATGGTGACCCCTACTGGTATAGACTGTCAGAAAGGAAAGTTTACTACTATCAATCAGGGCTTAGATATGGGAACTCGTAGGCATTTGGAGAATCAGGATCCCTGGGTTTCATTGCTCATAGGGGATGAACTTTAGGATGGGCACTTGAAGAGGTATGTGTTGCATCAACAAGCTGATATAAACTGATATACAGTAAGCAAACCAGCCTGCTTTTTTGTAAGGTTCATGTTGCTGTGTATGAGAATGAATGATAAAGTTCTAGGAATGTTGTCTAGGCTTGAGTATGGTAGCCCGAAGTTCCTTCCCCTTTCCCTCTGTTTTTTGTTCGGTGTGGTCCTCATTGCTCACCCTCTAGAAAGTAGCCCTGAAATTACACAGCATTTCTTCATTCCCTCTGGAATGGGTGTTCCCAGAGAGCCAGAACACAGAGTAACGTGAAAGGAACAGCAGAGTGAAGCCATAGGGGTTAGGTTCCAGTGGGGAAGGTGAAAATCATGTATCATCACAATTACCTTTGGAAATTGCTAAAATTGTCTGGCTTTGAATTCTTCCTCACCAGATGGTTTTTCCTCCTCAAAACAGTAGGTTTGAGCAACACATACAGGTTAAAAAGTCTGTCCTGACAGTGTGTCATCATCAGTAGGCACACATTTATATTCTAGGGCTTCCAGTTCCACTTTAGCCTTCACTACTGCCTTTACCACTTTTTATTAAGCTAGTAAGAGCATTGCTTCCTTGTTTGGATGGAACATCATTTAAGGAACAAATTCATTCATTCATTCAATAGACATTTGATTCAATAGATTCCTGCTATCTTTTGCAAGGTTATATTGCAGGGAATGCCTAAATGAATTCTTCATTTATCACAGAATAAGAAAGCTTAGGAAGAACAGCTTACAGGAGAGCTTCAAAGGGAACTCAAGCAGCATAGTATTGTTCAGTATTTCAGCGGGGTCTGACTCCTTATGACCTCATTTGGGGTTTTCTTGCCATTTCTTTCTCCAGTTCATTTTACAGATAAGAAAAGTAAAACAAACAAGATTAAGTGACTTGCCCAGGGTCACACAGCTTGTAAGTGGCTGAGACTGCATTTGAACTCCTTCGTGACTCTGGACCCAGCACTCTATCCACTGTACCACCAGTGTGGTAAAAAGTTAGAAAACCTGGGTTCAGATCCTGGTTGTAGGACCTTGGACAAGTCATTTACTTTCCTTAGGCCACAACTTCTTCATCTGTAAAATGATGAAGGAATTCAACTAGTTGGTTCCTAAGATCCATTCTGACTCTAAATTTATGACCCTCAAATCCCTCAGTCTAAAGACCTGGAGACTAATTTTTTAGCTGACTTCAAGTCACTCACCTCCCCTTTCTAGGTCCACCATCTTGGTAGCTAGGTGGCCCAGTGGTTTGAGTGCTGGGCCTGGAGACAAGAAGAGTTGAGTTGAAATTTGGCCTCATACACTCTATGACCCTGACATATCATTTAACTTGTCTGTTTCCTCATCTGTAAAATGGAGAAAATAGCAGTAGTTGTGCAGATCAAATGAGACAGTGTGCATAAAGTCCTTAAAAGAGCCTGGAACATAGTAGGTATTTAATAAATGCTTGTTTCCCTCCTTCCTATAAAATGGGAAACTAGGCCCAGAGTTGTTGCTGCACTTCAAGTCACTGATGATAAATGAGGTATTATCAGTGAGATACATTGGAGCTCTTTGTGAGAAAATATAGGGTTTGGCATAAGTGTTATTCTTTTAGAGCTCATGTTGGCTCTAGTCATAATATACTACAACACTAAGGGTCCTGTTAACCAAAAACACTTTAGTTGATGACATTAATTTAAACCCTGTGAGCCCCTAAGCAAAAATGTCAGAAAGGTATTCTTCCTTTTTATTAATTACAAATAAACACATCTGTGTCTACCTTACAGATACCATGAAAGGGCTTGGGGACCCAAAAGGGTACCCAGAGCATACTTTGATCAGAGCCTCTGATCTAGTCTAGCCTCTACATTTGATCAATAAGGAAAATGAAGATTTAGACTTGGAAGAAAGTGAATTCCTAAGGACATAGAGCTCTTCAATGGCAAAGGAAGGCTAGAATGCGCTTCTCTTGATTTCTCAGTTTAGCTTTCTTTCCATTAGCTTTTTCCCTAAACCTCCATGACTCCTAGATGACTCCACCTCATTCCTTCCCCTGGTTCTGGGCCTGTTCACCTCTGCCCTTCAAGAGTGAGAGAAGCAGCCCCTGAATGTTGAGAGAAAGGCTCAGAGAAGAAGTGAAAAACAAGGATCTGTTTAGAAACTGAAGGATGGATGAAACCCCTTGATGGAAAAGGCATATTCATTAAGCTGGGTGACCCTGGGGCATACAAGGGGTTTATGGCATATAACAAAGACTTCAGAGCAGAAAATTGGAGCTCAATTTGCCATTCATCCCAAGCTCAGTCCTCAGCCCATTCCAGAAACTGGCTGGCACCTATGTGCTTTATCATAAATAATAATATCTCACAATTTATAGAGTGGGTTGCTCTCTCTCTCTCTCTCTCTCACATTATAATTGTATAATGAGGAATCCAGGCATGTCTTTATAGAGAAGGGTTGGGAATTTGGGGCCCTCTTTCTGGTTGCCCTGCTTCTTTTCTATCCTGTGGTACACAAGTATGCTTTCTTAAGTCCTGGGTATCTCACTATCCATATCCCCCTCCCTACCTCCCTTCTCCCCTCTCATCCCAAGCAAACATGGTTATAGTTGCTATTTCCCAAATATCCAAGCTCCTGTGACATGGGTGTATCACTGACAGAGGAGATGAGCCATTCTCCCACGTCACTACTGTTGCCCCCACCTCCTCTGGAATAAAGTGACCAGTGTAGGCTCTCTTCCAAGTCCCCAGACACATGCCCTATAGTCCTCTTTATACTGCCACCCTTCCCATGGCAGCAAGATTTGGGTAAGTTTGATGCCCTCTGGTTTTCCCCCAGGAATTAACCCTATCTCCTCCTACCTCTAGCAAGAGGCAACAAATGCTGAACTTGGAATTGGGAGAGACCCAGCTTGACCCTTGCTTCTGACACTAGTTGTGTGACTTTGGGGCAATCATTTCACCTTTTATCGTTGCCAAGAAAACCCCACATGGGATCACAAAGAGTTGGATACACAACAAGCAACAACAAAGCTTTTTCCCTTTGTAAAATGAGATTGTCACAACTGTATTATCAATTTCACAGGGTCATTTTCAATATAATAAGGCATGCCAAGTACAACAGTATTAAGCTCAAAACCACATAAGACTTTCGGGACACCACACTGAAGTATTGGCAACTAGTTTTTTTTCTTCAGGAAGCTGAAGATGGGGCAGGTTGCTAGGTGATCTTGGGGAAAAAAGCAGAGTATATACTAATCTCCAGAGATAGTCATCAGTCTACACTTGCCCAAATCTATAGATATGAACCACTTGAACCCTTCCCCAATTCTCATGTGCTCCAAGAACCTATACAGTGTCTAGTGTATGCAAGGGTAGGTGAGTAAGATACTATAAAAAGACAAGAGAAATCTCTGACCTTAGTGAGCAGAACTTGGTAGACCAGGTAGACCAGGTCCAAAGAAGGGATAAGGTTAAGCTGAAAACTGCCTAGAAATTCTATCTTATGTGATACACTATGTGGCTGCACTCCTCACATCCACCTAGTTACACTCTTACTAGCATAATCTAGATGATACAATAAGTCTGCCCTTGGTGACAAGTGACTCTTTGAGACGGCTCTCTCCAGGACCTGTCACCCCCTACCTTTCCACCCTGCACCCTGAGGAAGCTATCATTCTGTGTGGAAGGGGTCCTTTTGTCTGGGACTAAGGGGGCAGAGAACAGGTTGCAGAGTCCCTATTTTTCTTGGGAACCCAAATCTATTAACACTGGGCTTATTCCAGCCAGCCAGCAACCCCAGCTTTGCTCTTTCTTGTCCTTTAGAAAATCCCCAGCCCATCTGTTCTGAATTAAAAGTTGGCGAATGGCATAGAGGAGAAGGCGATGCTTATCTCTATTCCACTATTGATCCCCGGATGCTTATCCACCAGGGAAGGTCAGATGGGCCTTTTCTATAGTTAGCTGCTTCCCTCCGTCAATGCCATGTCCCCAGATCTAATCAGGACATCCTAGGCCTAACCAGAGAGAGGGAGAGAGAGAGAGAGAGAGACAGAGACAGAGACAGAGAAAGAGCCTAAATCCAACAGCTGACAAGAAAGAAAGTCATACATACAAATGAGGAAATAATTCTGGTTTAGTAAGAAAACATTTCATTGGGACTAGCAAATGTAATCTTTCTGCCTGGGCAGAATTAAAGGGAAAGTGGGAGCTGGAATTGCTAAAATACCTTCTCCAGGGGGTCACAGATCTTTTCCTGTTCCTTTCCTCTCTTACTAAACACAGATCATGATTATAGATCTTAGGACTTTATGGGACCTTAGAGATAGTCAACTTCTTTCATTATATAAATAAGGAAACTGAGGCTAAAAGAACCACACCGATTTGCCACAGGCCACAGAGCTGGTTACGGAGTTGATCATACAAATAATTCTAATGATGAAGATGGCGTTTATGTAGTGTTTCCAAGTTTTGAAAATGTTTTGCATACAGCATCTCATTTTGTCCTTCCAAGAATTCTGTGGGATTAGCAGTTATTCTCAATATCATTTTACATATGAGGAAACTAAGGTTCTGAGATAATGAATGTCTAAGACAGAATTCCAACCCAGGCTTCCTGACTCTCAGCTTAGTGCTTTTCTAATACACGATGATAAATTTAAACTCTTTACCAGGAAGAGAGGGGCTACTGAAGTGGGCAGACTTGTCCCCTGGAAGACGTAACCCTAACTTATTTAAACATTTCTTCTCTTTTTTAGAAAAAAAAAGTTCGGTGTGGTATTTGACCTTTATAATTTCCTTTTATCTTTCCCATTAATTTCAACAGGAAATGCCTAGCTATGACTAAACTACCAATCAAATGGAAAGAGAATTTGGCTAAAGAAGGAACTTTAGTGAACTTAAGAGTCCAGTCCCCTCATTTGAGAGATTGGCCCAAGGTCCAGAGAGGTTAGGTGATCTGCCTAGTGTCATAGAGGCAATAAGTGATGTAGCAAGGAATCTAACCTAGGGTCTTTGACCTTAAATCCAGTATTCTTTCCCTCTCATTCTGAAAATTATTTCTGCCCTCCACCCCATCTCTCTCATGTAGACATGGCTTCCCTCCACTTGGTGGGTTTATTTGTACATTTCTCCAAGGGTTAAGAAGCCCTTCCTTTAGACTTCTATGAACTGATGCAAAGTGAAGTGAACAGAACCGGAAGAACTTTATACACAGTAACTGCAACATTGTAAGGGTGATCAACTGTGAAAAGTCTACTCTCTTCAAGACAACAATCCAAGATAATTCCAGAGGATCCATGATGAAAAATGCTATTTACCTCCAAAGAGAGAGCTGACAAACTCGGAGTGCAGACTGAAGCATACCTTTTTCTTAACTTTCTTTAGGTTTTGTGTGCGTTTTCTTTTGCAACATGGCTAAAATGGAATGTTTTGCATGGCTTCACATGTATAATAGATATCATATTGCCTGCCTTCTCAAGGGCTGGGGGAGGGGCAAGAGAGAGGGAGAGAATTTGGAACTCAGCATTTTCAAATATGAATTAAAATTTTTTTACATGTAATTGAGAAACATTTAATGATTTTTTTTTTAAAAGAAGCCCTTCCCCTGAACAGACTATACCAACATGATCTAGTGATGGAATATAATCTTTGCCACTCCTTTCCACATACAATTAGCTCTCTCTGATTCTATAGAAACCAAGGTCAAACAAGAGTCCCCAAGCCTGACCTCCATCACAACTACGGCTCTGGCAGCCTATTCTGCCAGCCCCATTGCCAGCTTGACTCTCACCCTGCTAATAGTGACTGACGACATCATTCTATAGCAGGAGTAGTGGGCAGCAGTGGGATTGGCATCTCGGCAGGAGAAGTCGGCATGATTGATGGGGCAGTGCAGCAACAGGCCTTTTCAATTCGTTCCCAGGAAGCAGCTGTTTTCTGGGAAGGAGACTGACACAACCCTTTCTTCCCTCCCCCCATTCCCTAAAACTGACATCTCCTCCTTTTATTCCTCTTCTGAGTGGGAGTTTAAAGTGCATCTCCATCTACCACCCTCTCCTCCCCACTCCAGTTCTGATGTCTTCTCTGCCACTGTACTAAAACTATCATAGAGACTTTGCCTTCTATTACCTGAAAATGGGACAAGAGTGACCTTCATTAACTCATTAAAGGGACTGAGCTGTTCTTGGCTGTTCTCTGCCATGGACCTCTTATAGCTGGGAAGTGAGGCCAGGACAAGGATTTAAGGGCAGCATACTCCTATGTTTTGTGGCCTCTGGGCCAGTGAGTCAGTCTCTGGGCACTGTTCTCTAACCTACTGGTGCCTTTCTTTTTAGTGCCTGGTCCTTATCTAGAAAAGAAGTACCAAGTTGGGAATTTGGATGTAGAGGGGCATTATTTGGCTTGACTAAACTCATACTTTCAAAGTCCTACCCCTACCAAATACAGCTCCTCACATAAGGGTTTTCATTTGAAACAGGAATAGAATTTATACTACAGACCCTCTGTGTTCTCCAGAATCATAAAATTTAGAATTGGAAGGGACCTTAAAAGTTACCTGGTTCTAGCCATAACTGAAAGGAATCCCTACCATACCATACATCTGGCCAGAACAACCTCCACACCATCTCTAACAAATGACCTTTCAGCTTTTCCTTTAAGATCTCAAGTGATGAGGAGCTCACTACTCTCTGGGGCAGCCCATTACACTTTTGGATAGTTCTAACCCACATAGGCATCTTAGGTGAATATAGTAAATGGAGCACCAGGTCTGGAGTCAGGAAGATCCAAGTTTGGATCTGGCCTCAGACTTATTAGCTGTGTTATCCTGGAAAAGTCACTTCATCCTGTTTACTTCAGTTTCCTCATCTGTAAAATGAGCTGGAGAAGGAAATGGAAAACTACTTTGTCAACAAAACCCTAAAAGGGTCAGACCCAATTGAAATGACTGATCAAAAACAACCATAACAATTATTATGTAGTTTTTCATACTGGTAAGCCAAAATCTGCAACATCTCCCCATTGAATCCACTTTTGCCTTTGAGGCCAAGCAAAAGAATTTGAATTCATCTGCAAGATTCCTCTTTTGAATACTTGATGACAGCAGTCTTGTCTCCCGTTGTTTCTTCTGCTTCCTCCTGCTTCTCCTCCTCTTTCTTCTTCCCAAGTAGCCTTAGTTCTTTCAACCTATCTTCATATGAGATGGTCTAAAGTACCCTCACCATCACACACTCATGCACTCTAGTGTATTTATTGTCTTTCTAAAATATGGCACCTTGGATTGAACCTAATTCTCCAGAAGTGGTCTGATCAGGAAGACTTATCACTATGCCTTCCAATGCAAGGAGTAGCATTAGTTTTTCTGACTGTCACACTATACTGTTGACTCATTTTGAGCTTGAAATGCCCTATAATCCCCAGATATTTTTGCCCATGAACTATCATCAAATTCATGTTTATTTCTCCTCAACTCCCTCTTCTCTCTTATGAAATTGGTTATTTGAAACCGCAGTACTTGATATTTATCTGTAGTACTTGATATTTATCTCTATGAAACTATACCTACTTTATTTTGATCCATCATTCTAGTCATCTAACATGAAATCATTTCATGTCTTTAGATCTCAGCTTCTGCATCTGTATGAGTAGAATTTTCTCTCATACTCAGAGGGAATGAGGGGATAAATTAATGGAAGCAATTGACCAGGAGGAACTACAGGAATTTAAGGTGTTCTTATCATGGTAGGGCAGAGAGAATGGGAGAAAATGAATGCAGCTGGAGTACGGACAATAGGAGACGATAGAAAAATTTAAAGTCGGAATGAAATCTAAGAGATCTCTAATGGCCATACTATTCTCTGAGATGTCAGAAGGAAGTGTGATAGCTCAGAAAAATTTGGTTTGGAAACCAAATTATCTCAGGATTAATATGTGCAAATGGGAATTTTATAGGAAACCTACAAGTTACCAGAAAGGATGATATATTAAAATTAACCAAAATATCTGTGTGGTAATAGAAGAAACATAAGGCAGCTAGGTGACACAATGGATAGAATGTGAACTTAGACTCAGGAAGACCTTAGCTCTGTAACCTGGGAAAGTCACTTCCCTTCTCTTTATCTTGGCTTCCCCATCTGTAAAATGGGGGTAATGATACTGGCATCTACCTCACAGGGTTATTGTGAGGACCCAATGAGATAACCTATGTAAAGTGCTTTACAAATTTTAAAGCGCTATATAAAAACTAGCCATTATTCATTTGAAAAACAGTCCCATGCAAGACCACCAGATGAATGAAAGATAAACATTTGGGGGAATAAAAAAAAAAAGAGGTGTGAATAGAGTTATCAGAAAGAAACTTTGCTCGATGTCGTCAGAGGTACTTTGCATAATAATTGCTTGCATTTGCATAACACTAACACTTTCTAGTTTAAAGAGCACTTTTCTCACAATCACTCTAGGAGGTAAGAAGTATAAATATTTTTATCATTCCTATTAAACAGAAGAGGAAACTGAAGCCTCCCACTGTGAAGTGACTTGCTCAGACCCGCATGGACAAGCTGAGACTTAAACCAACGCTTTACAGCTCCAAGTCTCATGCTACTACCCCTAAGCCAGGCTGCCTTCTTCCTTCTTTCCTGCTATCCAGATTCATTTATTCAGCCTCCTCCCCTCTCCACTAATCTTTTCAATCCTCTTCTACCTAAACCCCAGATTGTAGAGAAAGGGGTATGAAGCAACAGATTACGGAGTGTGGGCAATTTTGCAAACCTGACTTTAATTCCTGACAAAATTATAAATTAAGGAAAAAAAGCTTTATTTAAAAAACTTATTAATGTCTCTTGTTTTTATAACACCTTTATTTCCCCAATATACCAAGACTCCCTTTTTAATCAAGAGCAAAAAAGAAAAAGAATATATCAAAAAGTAGTTGGGCAAAGCTAACCAACACATAAACTGTCTGACCTTACGTTCAACATTCACACCCATAGTTCTCTACTTCTTTAACAAAGGGAAGCAGGTACATTCTTATGTCTCTTCTTTAGAGTCATTTTAATGACACAGCATTGTTTTTTTCCCCTTTATAGTTTTTCTAGTTACTGTGTATATTAGTTACCTGTATCTACTTATTTTGCACCAGTTCATATAAGTCTTCTCATATTTCTCTGTAGTCATCACATTCATTTTTTTTACAGTACTTTCATATTCCATTAGATTCATGTACCACAATTTGTTTAATCACTTCTTATTAGTTAGACCTCTACTTTGTATCTAGTTCTTTGCTATTAAAAATGGCTGCTATATTGTGTTATCTATAATATCTTTCCTTTTAACTTTGACCTCCCTGGAGATATGGCCAGAAGTGTAATCTATGGATCAAGGGGTACGGATATCAGAGTAACTTTCTTAGCATAATTCCATATTACTTAGAATACATCATTAAGGAGATGATTTGAGATACTTGGAAAGGGAAACATGAACATCATAACCTAACATGGGTTCAACATGGATACAGCATTGAGCCTGGAGTCTGGAAAAAAATGGCCTCAGGCACTTATGCGACCCTGGGTAAATAGCTTAACCTCTGTCTGACAGTTTCCTCAACTGTAAAATGGTGATCCTAATTGTACCTATGGGGATTTATACCAGGAATGCAGAGCTGGTTCAATATTAGGAAAACCATCTGCACGATTGACCACATCAATAGCAAAACCAACAGAAATCATATAATTATCTCAATAGATGCAGAAAAAGCTTTTGATAAAATATAGCACCCATTCCTATTAAAAACATGAGAGTATGAGTAGGAGAATAAAAGGAACTTTCCCTAAAATGATAAGTAGTATCTATCTAAAACAATCAGCAAGTATTATGTGTAATAGTATCAAGCTGGAAGCCTTTCCAGTAAGATCAGGGATAAAACAAGGCTGCCCATTATTACCACTGTTATTCAATATCATACCAGAAATGTTAGATTTATTAATAAGAGAAGAAAAAGAAATTGAATTAGACTAGGCAAGGAAGAAACAAAACTATCTCTCTTTGCACATGTATAGTTAGAGATATAGTTAAAGAATCAGCTAAAAATTTACTTGAAATAATTAACAACTTTAGCAAACCTGCATGATAGAAAATAAACCCATATAAATCATCAGCATTTCTATATATTACTAACAAAGCCCAGCAGCAAAAGATAGAAAGAGAAATTCCATTTAAAATAACTGTAGACCATATAAAATACTTGGGAGTCTACTTGCCAAGACAAACCCAGGAACTATATGAACACAATTATAAAATACCTTTCACACAAATAAAGTCATATCTAAACAATTGGAAAAATATCAATTGCTCATGGGTCAACCAAGCTGATATAATAAAAATGAAAATTCTACCTAAATTAATTTACTTATTCAGTGCCATATCAATCAAACTAAATGATTATAGAAATAATTATTTTATAGAGCTAGAAAAAATAGTAACATAATTGTGCCTACATCACAGTATTGTTATGAGAATCAAATTAAAGTATTTGTAAAGTACTTAGCACAGTTCCTGGTACATGGCAGATGTTTGCTCCTTCCCCCCTCCATACAGAAAAAAGTTACGATAGATTGATTTCATACCCTTTTTTGACAACAGAGTAGTGTATGAGGGAAATGTCCAGAGACAGAGGCTCTCTGAGGGCAGAGGTTGTTTCATTTTGTCTCTGTATCTCACAGGAGCCTCCTAACAGTGAATGCAAGCAGGTTTGGAGCCAAGAAGATCTAAGTTTGAGTTCTGCCCCTGATATGACCCTTTAACTTCTCAGGGTTCTCAGCAACTCTCTAAGCCTATCAAATGTAGAGAAGGTGCTAACCTGGATTAGTAGAAAAGATCTTCTCATCTTGCTCCTTATATCAACAAAATCATATGTCCAGTCTCTATCCCTTTCCTTGGTATGCAGCATAGTTCTCAGCACACAGTAAGGCTAAATAAATGCTTCTTAATTGATTGATATAGTATACTTGGATATCAGCATGGCATGAGACAAAATCTTGTACAATATCTTGGGTCCAAGATAGGCAGAAAGGATGTGGGCCATAGGATGGTATATTTATTGGATTTGTAGCTCACTCACTGACTACACCTGAAAAAAAAAGGATGTGGTCCATAAGATGGTACACTTATTGAATCTGTAGCTTATTGACTGACTAGCTCTTGATTAATGAATTGATATAAACCTAGAAGAAGGTCTCTTCTCCTGGAGAAGAGCCCAGGGATCTGTTCTTGGTCTATTGTGTTCAACATTTTTAGCAAAGATTTGGATGATGGCACAGATGGCATGATTATGAAATTTGACATGAAGCTGGGAGGGATGGCTAATATGTTGGATGACAGCATCAGGATTTCAAAAGATCTTGACGGGCTGGAGTGCTAGGCTGAATCCAATAAGATGAAATTTAATATGAATAAGTATTTAGTCCTAGACTTCAACTAAATCAATTGCACAAAGAATGGGAAAGATGTCACTAGACAACATTAGGGAGGAAAGACCTAGGGGTTTTAGTGGATTGCAAACTTGATATAGTTAAACAGTGTGACAGGGCTGTCAAAAAGGCTAATACTGTTCTAAGCTGCATTAATAAAAATATAGAGGCAGCTAGGTGGCTCAGTGGATAAAGGGCTGGGTTTGGAGTCAAGAAAACCTAAGTTCAAATCTGGCCTCAGACATTTACTAACTGTATGACTCTAGGCAAATCACTTAACTTCTGTTTGCCTCAGTTTCTTCATATGTAAAATTTCCTCCCAGAGCTGTCACATGGATCAAATGAGAGAATATTTATCAAGTGGTTAGCATAGTGCCTGGCACATAGCAGGCACTTAACGTGTACTTAACCAAGGAGTTTATAACCCCATTGGATTCTACCCTAGTCAGACCACCTTGGGATCACTGTGATCAATTCTGGGCACCATCTTTTAGAAAGAGCACTAAAAAGCTGATGCACATCTAGAGAAAGGTGAAATTGAATCTATGCTACAAAGGGTTGGTTAAGGGAATTGGGGGTGCTTAGCTTGAAAAGAGGCAGCTAGATGACTCAGTGGATAGAACACTGGCCTTGGAGTCAGAAAGATTTGAGTTCAAATCTGGCCTCGGATACTTATTAGCTGTGTGACCCTGGTCAGGTCAACCTCTGTTTGTGTTAATCCACTGGAGAAGGCAATGTAAAACCACTCCATCATCTTTACCAAGAAAATCCCATGGATGGTAGAGTCCACAGGGTCATAAAGACTTGGACATGAATGAACAATAACAGCTAGGAGGAAACTTAAGGATACTTGGTTGGGTCCTTTAAAGGGTTAAAGATTTATTTAGCTTGGTTCTGGAGGACAGCACTGAGACTGATGGCTGAAAGTTACAGAGAAGTGTGTTTTTGTCTTGGGAGCAGGAAAAACTTGCAGAAAATCAGAACTATTCTACAGTGGGACTGGCTGCCTTGGGAAGAAGGGAGTTCCTCATCACTACAGGTTGTGAAATAAGTGCTCTATGATCATTTATCAGGGATGTGATAGGAATTAAAAGTTCAGGTAGGTACTAGACTAGATGACCTCTAAGGTGACCTTCCAATCCTGATGTTCTATGAATGATCCTTACAGGTTGTGTCTCATGCCCTAATACCTTTTTTTCCATCTTGGATGACCACGTGTTTCTTTCCTCCATTTTAATAAAGGATCACATTTCATCAGTTCCCAGACTATTTAAGTAAAAGATGATTACTTTGGCTAAGATCTCTCTGTTTTGATAGCCAGTTTCCTTAATTCTCCCACACCACTGCTCGTACTGGGGAACACTGTATATCTTAGCTCTCTGTCCTCCTGAGTCATCTCCAGTCATCAGATGGCTCTGAAGAAGTGAGGCTGGTGACCTGCACAGCCCTCCCTCACTCTAAACAAAGTCATGTTCAAGTCATGTCATCACTTCTCTGATGGCATGGTCCTCTTTGGCAACAATAATAACAAACCCCAAAGTAGACTGTGAGTTCCATGAGGGTAAGGAAAGTGTTACATGAAAATTTTGTATCTCTGTCAGTACCTAGCACAGAGCTCTTTGCACTGTCAGTTTTTAATTAATGTTTGCTGAATGAATGAAAGGGAAAGAAAAGGCAATTAATCCTCAGACTGTGTGTGATGTATTTCATATACACCTCATTATTTGTTAATTGCTTCTAAATTGGTATTTTTGCTATGTTCACTTCTAAACTGGCAATTTTCCTCTATTCATTCACCAAATGATTATTAAGAACCTGCTTGGGATATGGTCAAGACGCTCTGTTTGTATGGTTCCTTCTACATTTATCTACATTTATTGAGCACCTGCTACATAGGAGTCCCCGTGCTAGGCACTATGGGGGCTAAAAAGATCAAGCAATCAACAAGCATTTATTAAGTGCCTGTTAAAAAAGATACTAGGTTAGGTGCTAGGGATACAAACAGAACAAAATAACTCCTATTTTCAAGGCTCTTATGCTTTGACAGGGGAGATAATCAGTACATTTATAAGTATACACATAATAAATATAAGGTGAATGAATACCAATATGTACAAAGTAGTTGAATAAAAGGCCATTTGGAAACAGGGCATTTGCATTTGTGGGGGTGGGGTAGGGGACCAGGAAAGATTTCATGTAGAAGGTAGAGAACCAATTCAGATACATGGGGTGAGGAAGAGTAGCTAATACAAACAAAGGATAATGCCAAGGCTGTGAACACAGGAGACTGGAAGGATGGTTACACTCTTGGAAGAAATAAGAATGTTCAGAAGAGGGGTAGGTTTGGAGGCAAAGACAATGAATTCTGTGTCTAGGACATCCTGTTTGAAATGTCCAGTGGGCAACTGGTCTTGGAGGACTGAAACTCAGAAGACACACACACACAGACACACACACACACATTTCCAAGCCTGGTGTTAAATACATGCACGCACATGTGCACACACACATACTATATAAATAATATAAATATATAATACACATATACATATACTATACATATATTAACTCTATATGCTGTGTGTACATATATATATATATATATATATATATATATATATATATATATATATGTGTGTGTGTGTACATCATTATCATAGAAATACTAATTAAACTCTTGGAAACTGATGAGGTCATGAAGAGAGAAGAGAAGGGGGTCCAAGACAAAGCCTTCAGGAATCCCCAGATAGGGGACATGAAGTAGATGATGGACCAGCAAAGGAGACTGAGGAGGGGTTAAGCAGGTAAGATGTAGATTGAGAGACTGTAGTATCATAAAAACCCAGAGAGGAGCAGGTATCCAGAAGGAGGACCCTTGACAGTGTCAAATGCACAGATAGACCAAGAGAGAACTGAGAAAAGGTTATTAGATACAGTAATGAAGAAATTATTAGTGACTTTGAAGAAAGCAGTTTTAGTTGAATGATGAAAGTCAGAAGATATTGCTTCTAAGTTGAAAGTAAGTGAGGGGAGAGAAAGCAGAGGCATTAACTGTACATGACTTTATTTTCTAGGAGTGTAGCTGAGAAAGGGAGAAGAGATATGAGATGGGTAGACCAGGGCATGTCTGAAGGAAGTAGAGAAGGAACTAATGGATATGGAATCTAAAGAAGAGAAAAGAAGAGGGAAAATTTAGGGTTTTAATTCTGGGGGGAAGACAGGAGGAGAAATAATAAAGAGTATTGGTAGAGAGGTTGGGTCCAAGGAGAAGGGCCACTTCCTCATCAGAGACTGGGGAAAAGGCAAAGGGAATGGATGATGATGTCACAGCATTATGAGATAAAGAGAAGGGAGGAAGCTTACATCAAATGGGCTTTCTCAGCAAAGTAGAAAGTGAAGCTTTTGTGGAAAAGGGGGGAAAAGATGTGGAAGGCTTGAGGAAAGAAGAGAAGGTCTGGGAGAGGGTGAAATGGGACATTAATTAAAGGGGAATAAAAGAGCTACCTTGCTGCAGTGAGGGCTCAGTTAAAGATGGATAACTTGGATTGATAATGTATGGCTATGTAATTTCCTCCAACTCTTTTGGATAATCAAGTAGGGGCTGAGGAGGCAGATGGTATGGGTAGGGTATGACAAGGGATGGCTGGAGATTGGACAAGGAAGGAAGAGATCTAAGAGTAGAGGGTAACACAAAATTGAATTGGGAATTGGTTAATTAAAGGGTAGAATATGGAAAGGTAAGAAAGTAAAGTTAGACCAGGAATAAGGCCTGAGAAAGTACTTAATTGCAGTATTAAGGACTGAAAGGGCTGGTGGAGAAATTAGAGGTCAGGATGAGGATGAAGAAAACATTTGGGAATGGTGAGGTACAAGGAGAGATGAAATGATGGGAGGTTATTTTTAGAAAGAAGAATGTACGAATTTTTATTAAGGAAATTGAAAGTTTGTGTGGAATAGTGAAATCCAGGGTATAACCATCCCTATTTGTGACTGAGGAGATGAGGGAATTGGGTGCTTAAGGAGTGTGAGGATGCATCGTAGGGATACTGAAGTCTTTTAGTATAAGTTGGGGAGGAGAGGAAGAAGGTGGGTTGGGTGCTGGACTCCTTGAGAAGTGAAGAATGACTTAGTGGCTGGCCCACAACAGTTACCTATATATGTACTGGGTGGAACATTGAAATTGAGTGAACTTCAAAGGAGGAGGGGATGCTGTGTGATGGTGGTAAAGGGAAAGTCTCAGAGTGACAGTGGGGAGCAAGGAGGATCCCATGTTCCTTCCTAGGACCAGTGTGTCAAATGGTGGGAGTGATGGAAACCAGGGATGCAATGTCATTGGGGGAAGCCAGGTGTTGGTGAGGGCTCGTAGAGAGGAATATGAAAGAAAGAAGTCCAGAATGAAGGGCGCTATGGAGTGAAAATTCCTGGGGATCACAGTAGAAGGGGTAGACAGGGGTAGAATGGGATATGGGTTAATACAGTTAAGAAGGATGAGGATGGGAAAGCAGGGATAGAGGAAAGTTTGCTTCTCTGTAGCTGGGGATTGATTAATACAAGCAGAGAGAGAGAAACAGGTGGCTGGTATCCATTGGTATAGAAATGGTAGCAGATGAGTGATAACGGGCATATTAAGGACTAAGATGTAGTCCGTGACCTCAGGGAGTTTCCTCTTCATGCTAGTGTATTAGGACAACGGCACTGGATTCTGCACAAGGCTTAACAGAGTGCCATTCACAATAGATTTCTGTAGACAGATTAACAGAAAAGTGTTAAAATAGAATTCATTCATTCCAGTACTAAAATAAAATAAAAATACTTATAGAATAATTACCCCATCATTCCTATAAAAAATATTAACTGAACTCCGACTCTCTGCATAGCTCACTGGTAGGTTTTGAGGGAACATAAAGGGAAACAGAAGACTATCTCTGACCTCTTTCCAGGAGTGGGGAAAGAAAAAGGAATAAGGATTAATATAGCACTTACGATATGCTGGGCACCGTGTAAGCACTTTCTAGAGCTGACCTCATTTGATCCTCACAGTAAACTGGGGAGGTAGATGCTGTTATTATTCATATTTTAAGTTAAGGAAACTGAGGCAAACAGAGGTTAACTAGCTTTCCCAGGGTCCTTCAGTTAATAAGTGCTGAGGTTGAATTTGAACTCAGGTTTCCCTGATTAAAGGCCCAACACTCTATCCACTTGGTAAGCTAGGAAGACAGGAGTCAGAGGACAAGACAAACCAGTAGGTTGTTGTTGTTGAGTAGTTTCAGTCATGTCCAACCCTTTGTGACAATATTTGGGGTTTTCCCGACAAAGATATTGCACTGGTTTGCCATTTTCTTCTCCAACTCAATTCATAAATGAGGAAACTGAGGGAAATAGGGTGAAGTGACTTGCCCAGGGTCACACAGCTAGTAAGTGCCTGAGATCACATCTGACCGCAGGAAGATTTTAATTTTATTTTAATTATATTTCTTAAATTTAAATTTTTTTAATTTTAATAATTTAATATATAATTTAATAATTATGTAAAATAACCATTTAATTTTAATTTAATCCCCCTGCCAACCAAGATTGCTGCCTGTGTGCCTTAGTGAAGTTAAGATATATAGGACCCATGGAGGTGGAGGGATAGACTAAAACAGTTCCCTCTGTACATTCTCTGCCTCTGCCCTGATCCCAACCACTAAATTCTAGCAAAGTACGATACCTTAAATTCCTTGGAAGATGGATTCTTGATGGCTTGCACTGACTTATTAGAACAGGTTGGTGCTATTTATCTTTCCTTCTCAAAGAGGAACACGACATCAAGGAGGATGATGCCATGACTTGCAAATGAAATGAATTTAAGTGAGGAAGGGCTGTGCAAGGTCACCAGTCTCACTTTCTCCTCCAGAGTCATATGGGTCCAGTGGCAGGGCATAGATCAGGACTGGAGAGGGGCCCCTCTTAGAGCAGAGGGGGAATACTGACTACCATCCCTGCCTCCAGACACAGCCAATGAAAATTTTCCCCTATCTACTAGGGTTCAGTCTTGTAGTTCATTCAAACCTTAGCCCTATAGCTGCAGCCTAGCCTGTGAGCCAGCAGGATAAAAGGCAAGTAGCTAGGAGAGATGACTGAGGGTAGCAGTTTCTCAGTTTCATACTCCATCCCTTCCTCAGAGAGGATTTCTTCAGGAACCAGGGCAGATGCAACCAATTTAGCTGGTGAAGTTGCCAGGACTGTGATAACGATGCCAGACAATGAAACTGCCTGTCTTTAAAAAAACACAAAACACTTACTACTGGGCTGCTGAGACAAATAAGCCTGTTAATTAGGGCTTGGATTGGCCCAAGAAGAGGAGCATAAGAAGGAGCTTATCCTTCTCTCCCCACTCCTTCATGGGGGGTGGGAAGATTCTACCCCAGTTTCCTTCCCTTGGGACTACCTCCTAGTGGGATAAAGGGAGTGCCCATATTTCAGAGAGAAACTCAGCACTCCTCAGTTGTTTTTACTGTGCTCTCTGGGAAGGAAAAGCTGTGACCTGACACCTGGACATTCTGCCAGAGATATGGATTAGATCACAGCCTCTCATTACCCTATGTCACCACCATCCTCCCACCTGGAGCTGAAATCCAGTGACCTTCAATGAAGTTACTGGGGACTGAGACTGAACAGACTCAACTTTGGTACCTTCTGTTTTCCATGGTATTTCAAATATCACTCACGGTGGCATAGCTTTCACAGCTGTCAGTTTTGTTAATATCCAAGGACAGGTGATATGAAGTCATCAAGGACAATTAAGTGCTCTCTTACTGTCCCCTTAATTATTTGGAGGTTTTAACTCCTCCTTAGCTATTTTTGTTCCATTATTTCTCAGAGCAAAGGGCATCCTCTTTGGCAGAGAAAACAGAAACTAAATAGGAATTAAATGGCTTCATCCTCTTTCTTCTTGGTTACCAATATTATACTGTCCTCTTTCCTCAAATCCCTTGTTCCTTTTTCCACCTGCTACTTGTGCCTAGTCAAACTCCAATATTATTCTCACAAACTTATTCTCTTCCTATGTCCTTACTCACGTGGTGCTGAATGACGCTTGAGGAGTCACACAACAATGCTGACTACATTCACAATGAAGTTATGCTACTTGACCTCAAGGCAGCCCTCGCTAGGAAATCGAGGTGGATAGAGTGCAGGGAGTCAGGAAGACTCCTGAGTTCAAATCTGGCCTCAGATACTTCCTAGCTGGGTGACCCTAGACAAGTCACTTAACCTGTTTACCTCAGTTTCCTCACCAGTAAAATGAACTGGATAAGAAAATGGCAAAATCACAAAATTATTTTTGCCAAGGAGACCCCAAATGGGGTCATAAAGAGTTGGATGTGACTGAACAACAACAGAGCCCTCACAACAAGGCAATCCATTTACTCCTCCATAATTGACTGCCTAGACTCCTCACTACCACAGCAAATGTTCCAAACCCCCTCTTCTCTTCTCAAACTTTCCCAATGACTCTCTACTCTCCCTTCACGGCTGATGATCTCACTTCATAATTTATTGAGAAAGTAAAGGGCATTCATTATGAATTCCCTCTTTTTTCTTTCTCTGTAATCCCTTATTCTCTCCTTCTTTAACTCCAGTCTATCACAAAGAGATAATGCTTCTTCTCTGATTCTGTTCCCACCTGTCTCTTTGAGCAGATTGCCCTCGAGATCATCCCTTCTCTCTCTTAGTCTTCAGCTCTGTCCTTTCTACTAGTCCCTTCCCTGCTGCCAACCACCATGCATGTATCTTCCTCATTTTACCATACCATGCTCTCAAGTTATCATCCCATATTTCTCCTCCCTTTCCTAGAGAGACTCTTTAAAAAAAGATGTCTATACCCAGTGTCTTCACTTCTTATCCTCCCACTTCTCAAGTCCTGATCTATATCTGGCTACTGGACCCAGATGGCTCTGGAGGCGACAGTGAGGCTGGTGAGTTCTGCCTCACTTAAATCAAAATCAATCACAAGTCACAGCATCACCCTCCATGTCTTCCTGGGCCAAAGGCATGATGAAGGTTTGCATGCATGACCTTGTCCCACCGCCCCCTGCATTTCATTCTCAGTCAACTAGTATTTAATGAAACATCTACTATACGTCAAGCTCTGTGCTAGGCACTGAGGACACAAGTACAAAGAAAGAAACAATTCCCTGCTTGGAATGAGATTACATTCTAATGGCTCTAGAGAGGGAGGACAAAACTAGGTCCTGAGTTAGGACAGGCTCAAGTTGTTCATTCTCATTATGGCTTCCTTGGCAGGCTAGAAAAGTGTGAATTCAGATTAAAGGCAGCTTACCAGGGGTAGGGGCCCTCCCCAGGGCAAGCCAGATTTATTCTCAGTATGTCAGGTCACCGGGCACTATTCTGTGTGTGTAGGGGGAGGGGGGACTCAGACTTATGCCCCATTGTCTCTTGGGGGAAAACTCACCTTATTTCCAGTGTTTCCCCAGTTGTTAAGGGTCTGCTAACAAACATAAGGATTGCAAACAATATGGGGAAGGGAACAATTACACCTCACCTTTCTCCCCAGCTCTTTTCCTGTGAAGTATGCATGACACAGACCCACTGTACATGTAGCACTATGTAGATCTTAGCCACTTTAAAGTCTGCCCGTCCCTTCTGGGGCACTTGCCAACACTGAATGGCCATCACAGCTTTGCCTACCTCCTCTGTCCTATCTTCCAGTTTTATCCAGGGACATTTCTCTCTTGGAGATTTTGCCCTGGAAGAAGGGTCATTACTGCAAATTCCTTTTTCTCCCCCATCTGTTGTGATTGTTTATACTGCACTTACTAATTAGAGACTAATTAGCTGGTGCTGAAATTCATCACTTTTCCAACACAACACCACTGCCAGAAGAGCTTAGTGCCTTAGACAACATCTGTACATCTGCTTGGAGCCAAGACATCACTCTCTTCCTCAGCTGTAGTGGAAGCAGCTCCAGGAAGGGGTTATACCTTTGCTCCCCTCCTTTCTTCTCTCCCTCTCATCTCCTATTTCCTCATCCCATGCAGGAGAAGCAGGACTTCCTTCTGTTAGAGATCTGAAAAAAAAATGTGGAGTGTCCCCAAAGAGCACTGACATCCTTAGTGTTGGGATAGGTAGAGGAGGACAGCAGGTAAAAGGCTTAAGAAGTAAAGCCTGGAGAGTAGCCAAGTCCAAAGCTGTCTCTGCACTAAATCAAAAGGTCAAAAGGCTGGGACAGTGGTGGTAGGGGTGGTGAAGGGTGTTGAAAGGCAGGTGTAGGTGATAGGCAGGTATAGGTGACAGTAGGTAGTTGGGGCGGAAATTAGTTCCGGAAAAGAATCAAGGAGAGACCATTAAGGAAAGGTGAGAAAATTAGAAATGTAGATGAGAAAGGGAGTTTTGTTACAGTGGAGTAGAGGGCTGATAGGAGAGGATCACTGGACTATACAGAGATTACATGGGTCATTAGCCTACCATGAATGCAATAGCAATCGATCTTTTTCCCCAAAGTTAAGATCCTGGGTTTTTTCATTTGAGTAAAATTTTCAGTTTTATTAAATTTGTAATGGCTTGAAAAAGAAAAAAAAAAGAGCATTGCTTTTAGAGTCATAAGGCTGAGGTTCAAGTTCCAGCTCTGTCACATATTACTACCAATATTACTTAACTTCTGTGGCCTCAGATTTCTCTGTGAAGCAAGGGGGAAGTGAACCAAAGATTGAACCTCTCAGTTACCTTCTTACTCAGATTCTATAAACTATGACTTGGGGGAGAAATAAAGAACCCAGAACTAGAGGGAAAAGGTAAAGGGGGTAGAAGAGATAGTAGGAGATTTAGTGATATTCTTAAAAGAGAAAAGGTGAAGCTCAAAAACAGATGTAGGCAGGGAGGAGAAAACTTTAAAAGGATTTTAAGGTAATGAGAAAAAGAGGGATCAGATAGAGGACAAAGGGACAGATGATAACCAGTGGCACCCAGAGGAGTAGGTTTGATTGCATCTTGTAGAAATCTCTTTGGCCGGTGGGGATCCTTGTGCTGGCAACTGGCATGGCAACCAAGAGTGGAAATGGCTGAGTCCCTAACTGTTTCCTTTTTCAGTAGAACATAAAAATGAGGAGGGACTAACCCTTGAACATTTCCTTCAGTTTCCATCGACTTTCCATGGCCTCAAACACTATGTAAAATAGATGCCCCAACCCCAGAGAAGACAGGAGAATGTAGAAACAAGGATACATGTGGAAGGGTTGGAGAGGTGAAAGTCCATCTCCATGTCAGAGACTGGAGTAAAGGAGAAGACTGGAGGTGATATGGATAGGATGCGAGAGGGAGAGGAGAGGGATCACAGTGAACCATCTCAATTTTCTCAGTTAAATAAAAGGTGAGAAGTACTTGGGTTGCCAGGATGGGAGGAGGGGGTGGTATAGGAGGTTTAAGCAGGAGAGAATGAAATAGGTATTTACATAGCACCTACTATGTGCCAGGCACTGTGCTGAGTACTTTACAAATACTATTTATTTGATAGTAGTTAAAAAAAGGGAAGGTTTGGAACAGCTGCTGCAATGACTGGAATAGGGAATCAACTAGGGAAACGTAAAAGGGCCTCCTTGCAGTGGGGCTCCATTGAGATTAGATAACATAACTTTGTAGTGGGCCTAGTTGACAATTGTAGTGAATTCAGTGATTTCTCCCAGCTTTGTTCAGCAAGGCATGAGTAGAAGGAGAGGAGGCAGATGGGAAGAAGCCACGGTTGGGGTTTGCCAAGGAAAGAGCAGGGACAGGAGGGGGCAGGGGATTCAAGGGTAGACAACAGTATGAAGTTGAAGTGGTTCATTAAGGGGTAGGGAATGGAAAGGGAAGAGAGTGTAGCTTAGAGCAGGGATGATGGCCTAGGAAAGTACTGAGGGGGGAAAAGATCAGAGAACATGGTGAGAACAACAAACGGGGTTAGGAGCTAGGTGTAAGAAAAAAGGAAGTAGGAAAGATCCCTGACATAGTGTGTGGTTTTGGCATGGTAGCATCTCCCTTTCTTGCCTGCAGATGTCTACACCTCTCAAGAGTACGAGTCCTTCTACTTTTCAGTGCAGCCAAGGCCAGATGTCATCTCAAGGCTGAGATGACACAGAGACATGAATATCATTCTGCGTGACTTCATGTTATTGGCAAAGTTGGGGAAAGGAACTGGACACCCAGGATATCCACATGACCAGCCAAGTTGTTCCCTTTTCATGCTGTTGAAGCTAGGAAAAAGCAACTATTCTTACTCTTCTCATCCTATAGATAGGAAATAAAAGCATATGGGGGGAAATTGTGACCTAGTTTCCCTCCATCTATATAGGGAGTGACTAGCCCAAGACTGTACAACTTGTGAATGGGCTGGAACTGAATTCCAAGCCCAGCTTTCTCTCTATAACACCAGTGTACTTCTCTAGGCCTAGCCAAGGAACATTAAAGACCCTTTTCCCCTTGGGGATGGAATACAGGGTGGGTTGTCAAATGGATGCTAAGTTCTCACTGAGCAAACACATTTTCCCTCCAAACTGAAATCTAGCTATCTGTCCTGGGGTTGGGGGTGGGGGGGTGGGTATAGAGAGATTATAGGATCATGGGAAACATCAATTTAGAGCTGGAAGGATATTAGAAGGCATTGGGTCCAAACTTCACAGATTAGGAACGGAGAAGTAGATAACACAATGCCAAGTAAGAGAAGTCCCTCTAAAGTTAAGAAGGTACAAAGGGAGTGATGGTTGGAGAAATGGGGAAGCAAACTGGAGCCCTCCCCAGTTCCCCCACTGCCCCCTCCCCATTCCATTTCTGCTGACATTTTAATCTACCAACCACCAAAGTAACTAATCCCTCCTAATGGGATAAAAATCTTTGCCAATGTGCTTTATTTACATAACTGGCAGCGGGAGCCCTTCTCTCAAACAGCTTCCTGTGCATCCAAAGGGAGGGGAAGGAGTGCTATTTAGGCCAGAGGGGTATTTGACCACTCTAAAGGTTTGGGGACTACTTAGATGGTGTGTAATGGAACTTAATACTCTGCCCTCCCAGGGCAGTTGCCCAGCCAAATAAAGTGTATATGCGTAGCATGTTGTGTCTAGATAATATATGTTCATCTATATTAATCTCTTTTTTATGCAAAGTGATGGCAGATTTTAAGTCCTGAGAAATCACACTTGAAATGCTGCCAGCCACTGGGCCCTAGCTCCCATCACTGCTGCCAAATGGACGAGCCTGTTAACAAGGGAGATAAATGAAGAGACCATCAAAGTAGATTTTAAATCCATTGATTTTACTTTCTGCCCTTTGGAGTTCGATTGTCCACCTCCCCCATCCACCTTCTACCCCATTTCATCTCTGCCATTTTTCTACTCTCTCTCCATGTTCTACCTCAGTCTCTATTCTCTTCCCCATCCCCCCATACATTTCTATTTCTCAAAGTTGGTGCTATTGATCTGAAAGGCAAAGGTTCATTTTATCATCCCCCGATAGTTGATGATGGAGAGACTGACAGCCTTAGAGAGGGAGAATGGGGGAAGAGGGAGAGGAGGATACTGGGAACCTGACACAGGCATGGGCGCTGTTGGAGCTACATCTGAAGGTAAATTAACTAGCACTTTGAACACTGTTTGGCTTCATCTCTTGGAAGGCTTCATGTCCTCTCCAACCTGCCTCTCCTACCTGCTGGCAGAGAGATGTGACCTGATTTGGTGTACTATGTCAGTGCAGAGGAGTTTCCCAAGCTGGAATGATGTCTAAATGATGTCTAAAGAGTCATCAGAGGGGCAAAAAGGAAATTCCCCTTGGCTTTGTGGGTGTGGGGTCTCTTGACACTGGGTTATACATTTTATCTTTTTCCATATGAGGGCCCCTTAAAGAAAAAGTACCATCTAACACTCATAAAATGTTTATTATACGCAGAACCTTATTGGAATATGGGTGCCTCGAGAACAGGGACCATCTTTTGCATTTCTTTATATTTCTGAAACTTACATCAGTGCCTGAAATGCAGAAATTGCTGAACAAATGCTTGTTGATTGACTGGTGTATAGTATATATAGATAATACACAGTCTCCACCCTTACTGAGTTTATCACTGAGTAGTGTCATAGTATGCACACAGATAATATGCAGTATTTACAGGATGAATATACTCAAGAGGTATAAAACAAAAGGCTAAGGTCTGAGAGAGAAGGTCATTACTGACCTTGGGATTAGGGAAGACCTCTTGGAGGTGGTGCTTTTTCAGGCTACTTCTGACAGAGAGGTAGTAGACTATGGATACAGAATAAAACATAGAAATTTGGGGACACAGTGAATGTGGGAATTTGTTTTATTTGACTATGCATATCTGTTCACTGTTTTTAATTTAATTTTTCCCAACATGGGGGAGGGAGGAAGGGAGGGAAAAAAAGATTTTTAATAGAAAAAAATAAATTTTAAAGGAGTAAACATTCAACAGCTGTTAAAGAGAAAGGAGGACATTCCAAACATAGGAAACACTACGAGCAGAAGTATGGAGACAGGAAAGTAAAGGTGGGCAGAGGAGTCACATGGTTGACTTCTAATTTTAGCCAAGACAGTGCAGAGAGGAGTAATATTTGATAAATTTGGAAAGATTGGATGACTTCAAACTAGAAGGAAGCTTAAAAGCCAATCTGCAGTACATTTGGTAAGACATAGGAAGATACTGAAGGTTTTTGAGCATTAACACTTGAATGTCTTCTTTGAGCTTGACCCAGGAAAGGGATGGCCCCATGGACTGCGACAGAGTGGAGATAATAGGACTAGTGGATGTCTTCTCCATAAGGGGACAGTCATGGAGGTGAGCAGTAAGAACAAAGGTTAGGCAACAGGAAACCAGGGCTGCAACACTGGTAGAATGGGACTAGTGAGGTATAATATAATAATGAAGATAAACATTTATACAGTCCTTTAAAGTTTGCAAAGCACCTTATATATTATCTCATTTGGGTCTTACAATACCCCTGTGAAGTGACTGCTATCATTATTTCCATTTTACAGGTGCTAAATAGAGATTCCCACTCATATCTCCAAGTATATCCTCTCTCCTTTTCTTGGGAAGGTCTATGTTTGATGCATCCGTCCATAGAGATAGGTCACTGTCCATCTCCCTTCTGCTAATTTATTGGCCAAAATGGGGGGGGGGGTTCCAATTTCAGCTAGGGGACTGGAGTCAGGAAGACCTGAATTCAAGTCTGACCTTAGACATTTACTAGCTGTATGACATTGAGTAAGTTACTTAATTTCTGCCTGAATCTGAAATAGGCATGATAAAAACACCAACCTTGCAGGGTTGTTGTGAGGAACAAAGGAGATATTTGTAAAATGCTTAGTACAGTGCCTGACGTAGAAGGTGCTTAATGAAAACTTGTTTCCTCCCTCCCTTCCTTCCTTCTTTTCCTCACTCCCTCCTTTCCTTCTTTCCCTTTCTTCCCCCCTCATCTGTCACCCCCAGCAGAGAAGCCTTGAAGGCAGCAGCTCTCTGCCCCAGATTCACTTACTATGTGACTGATTTCTCCCTTCTCCCCACTACCACCACATCCTTTAGAACAAAGAGGTCTCAGGGCCAAGAATTCATAACATCAAGGTTATTCATCACAGATCAAATGGGTGGTCTAATAGACAGAGCACTAAACTAAACTTCAGAAAGACTGGGCCCAGTTTGAATCCTGTCTGAGATATTTACTAGCTATGTGACCTCAGGGAAGTCACAACCTCTTAGCACTGTCAGACAACTCTCTAAATCGTAATTAAAGTATTAATCTGTATTGGCAGAGGAAGTATCTCATAGGAAACTCATGAAATCACAGGTCTGTTTTTTTTTAAAGAACAATCTAAATATTATTAATCTTATTATAAAAGTGAGTTCCTAGAAGAGAGAAGAAAAACATCAGAGCATCCTATGATCTCAGAGTTGGAAAGGACAGAAGTGAACATCTAATCTGGCCCACACTAGACTAAGAATACTCCATATACCATCCTCAGCAAGTGGTCACCAAGACCTTGACGAGCTCAAGTAATAAGGAATTCAATCCTTCCCAAGGCAGCCCATTCTAATTTTGGATGGCTCTGATCACAAGATTTGCTTTACACCTATGATGCCTAAATCTGCCTCTCTGCCACTTCTAACTCTTATTTTTAATTCTTCCCTCTGAGGTCAAGTGGAAACCTTTTGGGAGAGGACAACTAGAGTCCAGCACCCCCCTCTCTTGTGAGCTTGTCTCTGCCTCTCTATCCAAGCTCTGACTCTTCTCTACTACCTCTGGCCTTTGTCCACTCCCACAGAAGGAAGAAGAGAAACTCTTCATTCCCCTCACCATGGAAAGCTCAGTCCCCTGAGGAACTCTCTCACTATCCCAAAGTCATTTTCTCATTACTTCAAATTTATTTGGATATGTCTCACTAGGGCAGGCTGAGAAAGCCCTTTAAAGGGAAAAAGACAACAAATGGAGAGTGAGAAATCATTCTTTTGCTATATGAGAAAGAAAAGAGAAACAGCAAGACAGAGACAGATGGAATTCCAAGCGTGAGAGAAAATTCTACCTTGCCTCAGTTTTCATGCTTTTTTCTATTTTATTATGACCATGACAATCATCTACAAACTCAAATATTTCAATAAAGAGGAACAAAGAGGATTGTAAATGAACCCGTGAACTTCTGTTACATAGTTAGATTTTAATAACATATATTAAATTTAACAAGGTAGCAGCAATATTTCTTGGTTTGTGTTCCCTTCTGAATTTCTTTTTGTTTCCTTCTGTGTATGTTAATGTTTTATTGACGCTCTTTTTTTTCACATCTCTATCACTACCCACTAACTTATCCCACCCCCAATTCCTCATAGCTAATTTAAATCAAGAAACACTAATTAACATGTTGACTGTGTCTAAGAATATATCTCATTATGTATCTCTAATGTATCACCACTCTGCTTCATCATTATGTTGTTTAGATTTCTGAAGCCTTATAAAATTGATTATCGTGATATTCATGTGATTTCTTCTCCTCTGTGGTTCTGTTTATTTCATTCTGCATCAGTTTATATCCAGGTTTCTCGAATTCTTTATATGTTTATTACGATACAATAATATTCTTTTAAAAAAGATGTTACAATTTGACCTGCCATTCCCCAACAGATGAGTATCTACTTTGTTTCCAATTCTTTGGACTACAAAAAGTAATGCTGTAAATATTTCCTTTCTTCCTGGCTTTGATCTCATTATAATATATTTCTAGTAGTGGTCTGCTGCAGAACTTTTAGGAGTCAAATGGGAGTATCAAAGTCCACCATGGTTTCTTGAGGGTAGTACATGTGTCTTCTGTACATGGTGTATAGTTGGTCCTTAATAAATGCTGTTGAAAGAATCAATAGAAGGTCCTTGGATAGGGTGTCAGGAGACTTGTTTTTAGTCTCGGTTATGACGCTACCTAACCTTGGACAAGTCACTTCTCCCTGATGGGTTTCAGTTTTCTCTATAAGATGAAAGAGTTGAACCAGGTCTTCTTCAAGGAAACTCCAAGGCCTGTGATTATGTATGTGGTGGCAAAAGAGTCAGATTTAGAATCAGAGTACCTGAGTTCAAACTCTGGTACTGCTACTTATTAATTTATATGACAGGATTCAGTTTAGTATGCTAAATTATATGACAGGATTCAGATAGAAATTCTTAGCTGCAAAATGAGAGGAATTCTTAACCTGGGGTCCATGAACCACTTAGGAGTCTGTAGATATATTTCTGAGGAAAAAAGACAATGTTGTTTTCACTAACTTTTGGTTCTCTATTTTTTATACATCCAAAAATATTTTTCTGAGAAAAGATCCTCTGGTTTCACCAGACTGCCCAAAAAAGGTTCAAGACCCAAAAAATGGTTTAGAATCCTGTGTCTAAATGATATCTGAATTCCTTTTCATCCCTCAATCCTATGATCCAATCTAAGATAATTTCTGCAATGCCAAATGGATAGATTCAATTTTCTCCAAACATTTATTAGGCACTCGTTGTGTACAAGGCATTGAACCAGACACTAGGGTTAATAAGACAAAAATGAAACACTCACTAGTCTCAAGAAGTTTATTTATATTCTCCAGGGGTAAGGGACTGTGATCAAGTAATTAAATCCAAGATAATTCAGCATGTAAAATAAATGTATATATATATATATATATGTATACACACATATGTATATATATATGTGTATGTATATATATATGTATTGATATATAGATATATAAAATTACTTGGGCACATATTTTACAGATGAGGAATTTGAAGTTGAGAGACGCTACTAGGAACTCACCCACAGTCCCACAGTCTGGATTTGAATTCAGAATTTCCTGTTTCCAAATCTAACATTCTGGTTCCAAGGTTGTGAACCTGGATTAATGGATCTATTGTAGTTGCTAATGGAGATATGGTGGAACTCTCAAAAGAAATAGAGATGTCTGGAGAAGTGGAAAATCTAAGGAGAAAGATAATGAGTTCATTTTAGACATGTTGAGCTTCAGATGTCTCTGTCACATCAAGGAAAGAGGTAGTCTGCAGGGAGTTCATGATGCATGACTAAATTTCAACGGAAAGATCAGGGCTGGATATATAGATTTATGAGTTATCTTTGGAGAGATCCTATTTGAATCCATCAGAGTTCCAAGAGAGCTTATCTCTACAAAATAACAAATAATTCCAAGGTTGCTTAAATATATCATATGACTTGTGGGTGTTATGTGTGGGACATTAACCTTCCTGATTTGTTTGTTTATTTTTGTTTTATCAAGTCCCTGCTCTGATATATGTTGGTTATGTGACCATGGACATGTCTAAGTGCTCCAGGGCAACTGAAGATCACAGAAGGAAGTATGTAGAGATGCAGGGGAAGACTACAAATTGGAAAAAAAAACTGCCATGAATTCAATTCTTTGAAACAAACATTTCTCAAGTGCCTAATATGTGCTAGGCACTGAAGAGACAAAAAATGAAACTAAAAACAGTCCTTGCCCTCAAGAAAATATGATTTCCTCTTGTAGGGCATCTAAAGACCTTTTCAATCTGGCTCCAAGCTAATTTTCCTAGCATACTGTATGCTAATTTCTTTCATACCTTCTGTTCTCAAACATCATTCTAAGACTGGATTCATCATCTTTTCCCCTAAACTGACCCTTCTTCCAACCTTCCCAAGATCTGTTGAAAGTATAACTATGCTTCCAGGGCAAAGAAAGCTGGACTTGAAATTAAGAAGACCAATTTCAAATCCATTCTCAGGCATTTTCTAGCTGTGTGACCCTGGACAAGTCACTTAACCTCTGTCTGTCTTAGTTTCCTCATCTATAAAACAGGTATAATAATAGCACCCATCTCTCAGGGATGTTTTGAAGATCCAAAGATAAAATACATATAAAATGCTTTGAAAACTTTTGAGCACTATAAAAATGATAATATTATTTTAATTATTCCAGCGACAAAAGTTTGCAGTCTTGGCATTATCGTTTACTTCTTCCTCTCCCTGACTCTACACATCTAATCTGTTGTTTCTACCTGCACAATCTTATAGCCATCTCCTTCTCTCTGCTCATATAGCCGCCATCCTACTTTATCCCTTCATCACCTCCTACCTGGACTACTTACTGGTTAGATTCCTAACTGGTCTCCCTGCTTCCCCTCCCCTCTCCAATTCATTTTTATAAAGTGTCCATCTGACCCCACTCAATAAACTGCAATGGCTCCTCGAGAAAGACCTTGTATGGAGTGTTTAAAGTCTCTCAGAACATAGCCTTCAAATACTTTTCCAATATTTTTATACGTAACATCTCCCTTTGCTACAAAATCCTGACTTCTTCCTCACTCATGAAACTCCATTTCCCACCTCTATTCCTTTGCACTGGCTGTGCCCCATGCCTAGAATGCACTCCCATCTCAACTCTGCCTCTCAGAATCCCTTATTTCTTCAAAACTCTGCTCAAAGAACATCTTCTACATGAAAGCTTTCCTCATTCCTCAAAAAAGACACCCTCCTGACTTCAGAAATTTTCACTGGCTATCCCCCATACATAGAATTCTCTCCCTCTCTATCCCATCTTGTGACTTCCTTCAAGTTCCAGCTAAAATCCTGCTTACTACAAGAGACCTCTCCTGATACCCCTTAAAGCCTTGCCTTTCCTTTGTGACTTACTTCCTGTAATTTATCTTGTATCTAGCTTGTTTGCAGGTAGTTATTTTTATATTGTCTCCCCCATTCAATTGTAAGCTTCTTGAATTCAAGTTCTTTTGCTTTTCTTTATATCTCTGACACCTAGCATGGTGCCTAACACAAATCAGGCACTTACCCTCATTGATTCTCTCAGCTGCTCATGCCCTCACCTCTCAAATTCACTCTGTTATTTATTTTTATATACTTATTTATTTATTATTTATATACTTACTTATTTTTATATACTTTGTTATGTATGGTTTTCCCCACAGAAGATAACCTCCTTGAGGCAGGAATGATTGCATTTTTGTCTTTGTAATCTCAGTAACCTGCATAGTGCCCAGCACGCAGGAGGTCCTTAGTTATTGACTTGATTGCTTCACTCTGCTCTGCTGTTACTTTTTCCAGTGGATGGGGTGAGTAGAAATACTAACACTGACTGCAGGATGGTGTCTATTGGCCTAGATTCCAGGGTCAGAGGAGGTATAGCAGTTGGCCAACTCTGGTGAAGAGAGACAGAGCTGCCTGGGGCAAGCACCCCAAACTGCAGCTAGAGCACACAGATCTTCAGTTGAGTAGAGGGCCAAAGCAATACTGAGGAGTGTGAGCTGGGACAGAGCCAAACATCAAAGGAGACTTGCTTGGGCCACTGTTGGGGAAGTCTAACAGGCCATCTGATGATTTTCTCTTTTAACTAATTATTCTTGCGAACTGTTAAGACACTCAGTTCTATTGTTTCTATACTTTTGAAGGGCTTCTGGGCTTTGAAGTACTTCTGGCAGCAACATGTACTCTTGGGCAAAGCCCTGGTCACCCCATCCTACTTAATGATCTAGAGAGAGATACTAATACATCTCATCTGATATTAGACAAAGTCCTCAAGCATGAAAGCCCCAGTGGGCAGAATCCAAAGAAATATTCTTGGGATGATTAGGAACTACTTAGCCAGTCAGAGGTCCTGACTCATGCTGCTGAGCAAATACCCAAATGGCTGAGCTCAAGCACCAGCTGTTCTGTGGTTTTGTTCTGATATCAGAAAGATAGTTCCCCAGGTGTGATCAGAGGCCCAGACAGTCTTATGATCAGAAGCTAACTTGCGTCTAGCTATGGCTTCCTGAGGTCTCACGGATACTAAATCTCCCATCTCTGGGATATAGCTCTTTGTCCCAGAGGATGTTTGAAAGGATTTTCAAACCTACTGAATGTACTGAAAGGTTTAGAAGACATCTGAAAACAGATTTACTAGTATTCATACTAGAAAAAGTACTAGATCTGGGGACAAAGGACTTGGGTACAAATCTTGGCTTTGTTACTTACTATACCTGAGGTTGAAAAAGTCACTTCTCTTTCCTCCTCAGTAAAACAAAAGGGTTCAGGGTTCAGCTAATCCAGCGGTGGCGAACCTGCAGCCCTCTGGCTCTTCAAGTGCAGCCCTTTGGTTTCCCACACCTGGGTTGGATGATCTCTAAGGTTCCTTTCAGCTCTAAATCTATGATCCTGTTCTCCTGAACCTATGACATGAGTCAAGACCACCCTGGAATAACTCTAGAAAGCATCCTCAGATATTAGAAAGAACACTAGATGGACAGTAAGGAGATGTGAATTTGAATTTCATTACTGCCACCAACTTGGACGTTGGGAAAGTCATTTCCCTATTTTGAGTCTCAGTTTCTCCATTTGTAAAAGTAGGGTAAGGTCAAATAATCTCTTAGTTCTAATATTGTACAAATAGGGAAAACTGGGGATACTCCTGTTGTAGCAGGATAAACTTGAAGGATCATTTTGTATTGCCCTATTTTCTCTTCCTAGCCTTATTTTGCTTTTTCCTAAGAATGGGTCCCAAATCCAAAAGGCTTGAGACACAGACTACATTTCCCTGGCTGAAAGTGCTTGAGTTTGGCCGGATAGCTCAAGGACCAGCTATGAGCAAGCTGGACTTAATAGTTTGTCCTTATCCTCTGAGGACAAAACTCCAATATCTTCATATTCTTCTTACTAGATCACAAACACTGATCATGGGGCTCTCCAGGTCTGAGGCTGTGAAGACAAGTTAGAAGCCAAGGTGAGTCTGTCTGGCCCAAGAATGTGTGAACAGTGCCAGTACAGACTCCCTGCTGCCCAGGCCTCCTGTCATTGGGATGCCTGTGGAAACCTCACCCTGGCTCAGGGCCCAGTGTCCCCAGGGCACTCATACAGGAGTGGAAGAAGGCCTGCTGGTCTCCTTTGAGTCCAGGCAACAAACCCCAACCTCTCAGGGTCAGAAACTCCCAATGTTTCATACCCCAGCTTCTAATTCCTTCTTGTGTAATGTCAATCTTTAAAAATAGTCAGTTAGCAAAGCTATGGCTTTCTTTACTGCAAACTCACTCTGCAAAAGGAACAAAACACATCCCTAAACCTTTCCACCAATCAGTGTTGGAGTTATAATTACAAGGAGAAATTGTGGGCTTAGGGAAGAATCTGGTACACCTTGGCTGAGAGACAGCTGTGTGTCTGAGACACGGAAGAAAAAGAGAGATCCATTGATCTCTGGGAACAGCAAAGGGAGGGGGAGAGAAGCCACAGTGCTCAGAACTATAGCCTCACTACCTTCCCAGCTCTCCTAAGGGCACATCCTTTGCATAGAACAAATACTGAGGTCAAGGAACAGCTTCCCATCCTCCATTTCTCCCTTTCTAGGACCCAGCATGATCTGTCTGCATCGAGCTGGAAGATTCAGCTTAATAAACAGCACCATTAAGGACCTTCTGCAATGCTGAAAGACTGGAAGAGAACTCAAAGGAAAGAGGAGACAGTCCTGCTTTGGAGACTGCTGAGTCCGTCTCTGCCTTCAGGAAGGTGCTCCCAGGATAGTGGTGGAGAGAAGGTTCTTGCATTTGCTCATCTCACCATCCACCTGATCCAACAGCATTATTGGCTTGGAAGCAAACAGGTCACACACAGATATACACATGCAATACATGCATGCACATACACATGTGTGTGTGGTTTATATATAATTGATGTTTGGTCCTCTTTAAGAATGAAGAATGAACAACTGTATATATATAATCTCAATATATATATATATGTGTGTGTATCTTTCTATCTATTTATCCATATCTATACATGTAGATATAGATAACGACAAGACATTTGATGTATCTTTATTTCTCTCTATCCAAATCTGCCCAACAGATGGGTCTAGTTCCTCAGCAGAAAGAGAAGTTGTGACCAGGCAAGGAAACCATACTTACAGAATGGGAGTCACTTACCACAGAGTTGAACTCCCATTGTCACATCCTGCCCAGTGGGAGCCTTCCATTTATTGGCATTAATCAGGCTGGGGAAACAGCTGGAAATAGTGACTCTGTCCCCTAATAACAGCATGATATTCAGTAATCAGCCTAGGGGTGGGGGTGGGCTGGGAGTAGGAGTGGGGGTGAAGATGATGATTTCTCTCCATTTCTGGTTTTTCTGCCTGATTGACAAAGAAAGGCCTGCTCACTTTCTCTTGTTCTTTTCCTTCTCAGGTTTTCTCCTGCTCTCCATCCTCCCATCAAACAAAGATGATGATGCATAAATTAATTAAGAGGGAAAAGTCTCAGAGGGTGGTGCTGTGTTCAGTTTCCTGCAATCCACTGCCTTCTTTCTTCTTCCCTCCAACCCACCCAGGCCCCAGCACACACACACACATGTATATACAGCTATGAGGAAGGCAGAGGTAGCAGCTGGGGGAGACAGGAGTGCAGAGGGGACAGAAGCAGCTAAGAAAGAATAGACCTGGTTTTCTCCTGATGTTCTCTGAAAAGGGGATGGAAGAAAAGCAGGGAACTTCAAAAAGACCCAAAAACTTAGGCCACAGGAGACAAGGTGAAAAGGGTAAAGAACAGGATTGAGCTACTTGGGAGAAAAGATGGCATGGGGAAGAGGGAGGAGCATGATATATGATTCATAATGGGCTTCTAATATATAAATGACCAACTAGTCATTCTCTGTCTCCTTGGAAGATAAAATCTGAACTCATACTGTAGTAAAAGACACTGAAGTTAAAACCCAGGATTTGGAATAACTTGCACAAAGAAAGAGGTTGGCAAAATACTTTAGCAGGAGAATATAGGACATCTCACTTCTTACAGTCAGCCTTGCCATCTAAATGTCACTAAGCACTTCATATGATTATAGGACAGGAACTAAAAGGGACCAGAGAGATCTTCTAGTGCCATCCTTTCACGTTCTGAGGTCTGGAGATGTTAACTGACTTACCAAAGGTGAACATCGTCAATGAATGAACATGTATTTACTAAGCATTTATTCTGAGTTAGATGCTGTGAGGGATATAAAATAAATGTAAGACATGGATTCTACCATCAAACAGCTTTATAACCTAGCTGGAATTATGCATGGTTGGGTCATGCCAATATAACAAAAATATTACCTAAGTTAATGTATAGATTTTATGTCATACCAATAAAATTACCATAGGAATGCTTTGAAACATAACACAAAACAATAAGATAATTTTTCTTAAAGAGAAAAAAGCAAGAATCTCAAAGAAATAATGAAAAAAATTGGAAAAGGGGATACCTAGCATTACCAATTCTCAGACAATGCTATAAAACAGTAATCATAAATACTATTTGGTGTTGGTTAAAAACAGAAAAGTTGTCGAATGGAACAGATTAGATAAATGAGATCCAGATCAAATAAAGTAGCCTAGTTTTTGATAAACTCAGATACCAACTACTAGGGTACACACCTTGTTTAAAAAAAACTATTGGGAAAAAGCAGCTTAGTAAAAATTGAATTTAGACCAATATGTTACACCACATAAAACAAATAAGCTCTAAAAGAATATATGAGCTAATATAAAAAAAAGTACTCAGAGAACCTTGGGAATACTTGTTTGAACTGATACAAAGTAACTGAGCTCAAATTACATGATAACCACAATAATAGAAAAGAAAACAACTTTGAAAAATTTCAGAATTCTGATAAACACAGTGATCAACTTCATAAAACTGTTGAGGCTTTGAAAGAAATCTAAATTCAGTTTCTCGATATGTTGAATTGAAATGCCTATGAGACATCCAAGTAAAGTTGTACAGCAGGCCGTTGATAATACTGGAATGGAATTTCATAGGGAAATTAAGATTAGAAATAGATGACAGAAAGATAGATAGATACAGACAGTCACACAGATACACAAACCGATAGATAGATGGAACATTTATTAAGTGCTTGACCATGTGCCAGGCACATGCTAAGTGATAAGGATTGTTGGTCTTCTGATCTTGACATGACATCAGGGAGGTGATGCCATGACATGCAAGTGACTTGGATTTAAGTGAAGGAGGGCTATGCCAAAGTCACTAGCCTCCATTTCTCCTCCAGAGCCAGTAGCCAGATATAGAACAGGACAATTGGAAATGGCTCAGGTTGCAGTGGAAGACCTTGACCTTCTCGATGTAAGGTCTTTAACAGGTCTCAGTTTGACTGAGGCAATGCCCATTCAGTGATTAAGGCTTACAAGGAAGCCAGAACAATTGCCTCTTCTTAAACAAGAAAAAACAGGGAGAAAACCACATGGAAAGTGGATCTGGAAAGAGGACAGTTGTCACACATGGAATTTCAAGGCTGGGGATAACCAGAAAGTTCTGTGGGGTCCTAGAGCTGATCATGACAAAGCCGAAGTTAATCTTAAGGTTAAGCCCAGAGGGGTTCTAGGAGCAGAGTCCATTTTCTGACGAATGAGGAAGAGAGGTGAAAGCCTGGATAGAGACAGCATGGCTAGAAAGTATGAGAACTGGATAGATTTTGGAGTGACCTTGATGTTAGGATTTTTCTTAGCATGCTGAAGTCTGTGTGTGGGGTGATGCTTCCTCTCTCTGGCAATCTGAAAACTCCCATCCATAGATCTTGTAGTCATCTCTGCCACACAGCTCAGTCTTAAAACCCTCTTCATTTCTTCCCTGCTGGAATGCAATCCATCTTGTTTCCAGGAACCTCAACATGAAAAAAGTCATCATCCTGCAAGACTGCATTACCCTTGGTTCTCACACCTTATCACATCTTCAGCACCCTCTGTCACTTTTGACTGGAGGGCAGAGCAAAACACTCCTCCCAGAGCTATCATTTCAAGAAGGTTTGCCAGGTCAGTCATTTCTTCATTTTCTGCCCACTACACTCCTTTGGACAGGACTCCATCATACTCTTGGGCCAGGTACCAATCTTCCTTCCCTCCATCCCACCCCTTTCCAATTTCCTTTTGTGAATTGTCTTCTCCTGCTATATATAAGCTCCTTAGAGGACAGGAACTGTCTTTCTTTTTTATATTTGTATCCCCATAGTGCCGCATATAGTAGGTATTCCATAAACGTTGATTGATTGAAGTTCATCTGACTCTAAGCCTGAGGTTCCCAAACTTATTTGGCCTACTACCCCCGTTAAAAAATATTACTCAGTGCCACCATGGAAATCTACATTTTTTTGAAATTTGCATCATTTCAAAAAATATAAAACATTTCTTTTAAAAAATGATGCTTCTTAAATTGAATAATTTATTGTAAATTTGTGGGTTTTTTCCTGCATTAAAATTCTGATGTTGCAATGCCTTGTCATATAACCATATGGTAACCGTATTGTAAACAAGTCATTGCACATACATATTTTTGCCGAGGCATACTGGACTTCTGGACAATATGCAACATATTTGCCTGCCAACGTTGCCTTGTTAAGACCTGTCAACGCACCTTGACCACTGATTGGTTATAATTTGAATTTTGTCTATTTATTTGAAAAAAATAAGGTAATCACTATGACTTTAACTGTTATACAACAGATGAAACACATACAGCTTTTCAAAATTCTCTTCTATTCTTTCCTTATGCTTTCACCACTCTCTTATTTTTTACAATGCTCCCCAACTGCATCCAAGGCTACTACTGCCCCTCTGCATCATTCCAGTGCCCACAGGGGGTGGTATCACCCACTATGGGAACCTGTGCTGCCACCTCCATTACTACAGTATTTTTATCTTAAGATCTGCCTATTCTCCTACAATTCCTTCAGGTCATGGGCTCTATGTGAGGTTAGGCTGCCCCTTTTTCTGATATGACTGTGCCCACAGCCCTCTGGACCACTGCTGCCTCTCTTCCTCTTCCCCTTTCCTGGGTTTCTTGAGCTATTTTATTCACCCAGTGAAAGTAGTTAATGTAACATTTTCTTTACAACAGTCCTTTGAGGCCAATAGTGCAAGTATTATTTTCTTCATCTTAACAGAACAGGAAACTGGGGTCTAGAGAGGTGATACGAATTTGCCCAAATTCAGTTTAATTATCATAGCTGGGACTAGAACCCAAACCTTCAGGAAGCAAGGACAGAACTCCTGTTTTGTTCCATTGCCTTTCAAAGGGGAGGGAGTAGGTTAATTATAATGATAGACCAATGGCTAGATAGAGTATTTATTAATAAAAATGATAGAGAAAACATTTAAGTACTTACTACATGTAAACACACAGTAAGCATCGAGGGGTACAAAGACAAGCAGGCAAAGAATCCCTGCCCTCATGGAACACAACACATAATGGAGAGCTGGAAGAAGGGCAAGGGGAGGGAGCATGAGGTGGAGATAGCCAAGAAGTGGCATGAAGATCTGCTTCTGGGAAATAAAGACAGTTCAACTGTCAGAGTCCGGGGTCCCAGGGTCAGAGTTCAACACAAAGGAGAGCTCTAAGACAAAAGTAGGGATATTAGTTTGCCGGTATAGTGGGGCCTGGTTTCTGAATGGTACAGATTCCTGTATCAGTGTTAGGTAACCCAGATTCAGAGCTCAGAGTTTCAGCTTGGGGCGGGGTGTTATGGGAACGAGGGTCACAATGCGGGGGGCAGGATGCTTTCAGGGATGGCTTAGGGGAAAAATTATAATGACAATATTTTTTAGTTATTTGTGATTTACAAAGCTCTTCCCTCTTCTTTTGCTTTTGGGATATTTACAATCCCGAGACTATTGCCCTTAAACTAAAAATTGAGTTATTAGTAGAAGGCTATTGGGCTATCTTCTTCTGTGCATGGTGAGTTTGGGAAGGAGAAGGGATGGTGATGAGGGAGGGACCCTTAGAGCTCCAAATCCAGCCAAACCCATCTGCCTCTCTCCACTCCCCAGAACCCTTCTGCTCTGATTCTGGCCAAATGGCAGGACAAGGGTGACGGCCAGACATGAAGTGGCAACCCTTCCCTCCAATGGTCAGTAAGGGAAAAATAATAAATTAATTCATTAAGTAGCTCCCTTGGCAAACACAGCTTCTGGGATAATTAAAAATCCTTGGCAGCAAATGGCAGTTTAATGGGGATGTTTGTTCTGAAATGACACCTGCACCATCTGCTCCTGCTGTGGCCTGGGAGGCAAAAGAATGAGGGGAGGGGAGATGCCCATGGGGAAACTTACTTGGAGAAAATCCAAAGTGGAAGGAGGAAGATGAGAGGCTTTCACCTGTAGGGAGGCAGAAGGGGGCCAAAGCTGGTGAAAGCGACAGAGTCTTTGGGATGAGGGAAAGGCAAAAAGGATGGTGAAGAGTTTCTAGTTTCTAGTTCATGCCTGGAGTAGGGGTGGAGGTGGGGTGAGGGAGATGAATGAATTAAGGAAAACACATTCATTAAGCTTCCATTAGGTGCAAAGCACTGTGCTGAGTTGGATGATCAGCATTCTTTCTGACCCTGACTCAGAGTCCATGATCCTCCAAGGATTAGGATAGGAAGCTGTAAGGGAGGCAAGCCTTAGGACAGGACACCATAGCAAAATAAGACCCTAGAGATGGTAGCCTTAGGCCAAGTGATGTTCAAAGCTAAACCATGGAGTCTGGAGGCTAGAGAGTTGGACTTAGGGTCAAGAAGGCCTAAGTTTAAATCCTTTCTCAGATACTTACTGGCTGTGTGACTGGGAGCAAGTCATTTAATCTCTCATAGCCTCAGTTTCTTCTTCTGTAAAATGGGGATAATGATAGCATCACCTCACATGACTGTGAGGATAAAATATAACATCTGAACCATTCTTCAAATATTAAAGCACTATGTATTATTTTTTATCTGCCTGGTGATATCATCATGCTGCCTCCTCTGTGGTCATCATCTCGATGTTCCCTCTCCACAATCTTGGCCCTTGAGCCAAGGACTCTGGGCTCTGATAAATGGGCTCTTGCTCAGAAGCAAGTCTCTATGCCAGCTCTATGCATGCCATCTGAAACAGGTTGATGGAAATGGGGGTGCTTATCCTGGAGAACAGATGGCTTGAGGGGGGTAGGAGGGGGAAATATGCTAGTTACTTTCTAATCTATGAAGGGCTATCACATGGAAATCTTGTTCATTTGGCCCCCAGGTGGTTGTTCTGTTTGTCCTTCATTCTCAAAGAGGACCATGACATCAGAGAGATGAGGACATGATTTGCAGTTGACTTTGATTTGTTTGAGGGAAGGCTGTGCAAGGTCACTAGGCTCATTTTCTCCTCCTGAGCCATCTGGGTTCAGTGGCCAGATATTCATCAGGATGACTAGAGATGGCTCAGGATCAACTGGCCCCAGAAGACAGAACTAAGAGCTATGGGTAGAAGGTTCAGAGAGGCAGGTTTTGTCTCTATGTCCTGAGAAACCTCCTTATAATGAGGGCTCTCCAAAGGTCCACCTTAGGAGGTAATGAACTCAGCGGAATGCTGGTAAATACTTAACAACCAACCTATCAGAGCCCATAGGAGTCAACTCCAGAATACCACTGAGTAGATACTTTCTCACTAGGAGATTTCTAGTAAATGAGTCTTAAATTTAATAATAATTTAAATTTAATTAAATAAATTAATAATAAGTCAAGTGTGTGGTAGAGGGAATCCTTGGACTACCTTGACCTTTGAGGTCCCTTCCAACTCTGAGACTGGGATTCTATTCTCTTGCCTACATTCAGTGTCATGCTCTTCCAACCCCAGACAAACAAGGCAGTTATCCAGACTGTCAGAGAATGAACTTCCCCACCTTCCCTTGGACTTCAGCAAGGAACTACCTTAGTTCTACCAAAACTTCCCTTCATAAATTGGCTGGATGTGAGAGAAAACAAATGTTTATTAAGCACCTATTGTGTACCAGGCACTATGCTAAATATTAAAATAAGTAAAAAGAAACAAGATCTGCTTCCAAGGACTTTACATTTGAATGGGGGGCATTATGAACTTGAAAATTAGTATGGTATAGGCACTGGGCTAGAAACTAAAAGCCCTAGGTTCTGGTCTCATTTTGGTCACTGAATTTTCTGTGGATTTGGGCAAGTCATTTAATTTCCATGGGTCTTAGTTTTCCCAGCTATAAAATGAGGGAATTGACTAGATGATTCTCCCTGGTTCTGACATCCTATTATCTAGAATCTCTGATCCTGAAAGGGATTTTAACTTTGCTACCTGAGGGCTTTTAAAATGCCAGATAAATCAGAGCCTAAAAGAACCAGAGAAATCACTTATCTTTCCTGAGGATGCAGGTCTACCATGGTACATTACCTTCAAGGCTCCAGCAATGTAGTATAGGTAGAAAATGCATGAAACCTGGAGTCTGGTCAAATTTTGGCTTTAATACATCCCACCTGGGTGACCTTGGGCAAGTTATTTAAGTTCTCTAGGACTCAGTTTCCCCCTCTGAAAGATAAAGGGATCAGATTTTTTATGGATCTGTGAAGGAGCCAACCATTCTGGAAACTACTTTGGAATTATTATAAAAGAAGTCTCACATTTCCATATCCTTTGATCCAGAGATCCCACAGATAGGGGTATATCTCAAGAAGGTAATGACAGAAAGAAAAGTTGTATGTACACCAATATATTGACAGAAACACTTTTTTGTAGTAGCAAAAAACTGGAAACCCAATTGATTCCTATCAATGAGTAAACAAATTGTGATACAAGAATATAAAGTAATATTACTGCACACAAGAAAAAAAGAATTCAGAGATGCATGAGAAGACTTATATGAATGAATACAAAGTGATGCAAGCAGAACCAGGGAAAATTATATACACCTTGACTACTACACTGGAAATGGAAATTAAAAAATAATCCCCTTGTATTCTCTGTAATTTTAAGGATCTCATCAACTCAACTGAAACTTCTCTCTCCAAAGTTATCAATAATCTCTTAAATGCTGAATCTGATGATCTTCTTTCAGTCTTAATCTTTCTCAACCTATTGCTCCACTTGACACCTCCAAAACCATGACCATGAGCTCCTCCTGGAGACTTTCTCTTCTCTGGCTTTCCATGACATAGTTCTCTCCTAACTTTGTCTCCTACCTGTTTAATTAAGTTTCCTTTGCTGGATATTCATAGAAATCATATTCCTTAATTGGTGCTACTCCTTAAAGGTTCTGTCCCAGGCCCTCCTACCTTTTTCCTCCAAGTTCCCTCTTTGTAACCTCATCAAAACCTATATAACCAGCCCCAATCTCCCCTCTGAACTTCAGTATCATATTACCAATTGTCTATCAACCATTTCAAAACAGATATAGCTGGGTCACATCTTAAATTCAACATGCCTAAACTGAGCTCCATTATCTACTCTCTACTCCCAAATAAATCTTCCCTTCTTCCAAACTTCCCCATTTCTATTGAAGGTTTCACTATCCTTCTAGGCTCTCAAAATCATAATCTCACCATGATCCTGTGGCTCCTCCCCACATATCGAATCAGTTGTCAGTTTGCTGTTTCTACCTTTCAGAATACCTCTTAAATCTAATTCCTTTCACTCACATTGCATGTATGAATGGATATCAGACCTTCTTTGCCTCTTGTCTAGATTATTACTCCTAATTGTCATCCCTGTTTCAAGTCTTTCCCTACTCCAGTCCATCCTACACAATGAAGTCAAAGCAATTTTCCTTAAACAGAGCACTGAACTCTCTCAATAAACTTCAGTGACTTCTATTCCTTCTGGGATCAATAATAAATTCCTTTTGATGAGCAGGGCCAAGATGGCAGAGTAGAAAATGCACATACTCTAGCTCTTCCCCCACAGCCCATAAAATACCTGTAAAGAATGACTCTCAACAAATTCTAGGGTATCAGAAGACACAGAACGACAGAGTAGAGGAGACTTCCAGCCCAGAGTGACTTGCAAGGCTGATGGGAAAGATTCGTTGCACTAGACATGGAATGGAGCCCGGCCCAGCCTTGACTGTGTGGCGCAGGGAGGAGGACTGGAGCAGGCCTTGGGGGTGGAATGCCCAGTGGCAGCAACAGCAGAGATTCACAGATCCCTCAACCCACAGGCACCAAAGGTCAGTGAGAGGGCTTTTTCAGGGGGCCAAGAAGGGAGCAGGGTGCCCCCCCCCCCAGCTCCAGTCAAGGCCACAGCAGAGGCCTCAGAGGGCAATGGCTCCCAAGGCAGGCAGCAGCCAACATCCATTGTTGAAGGTCTCATCATAAAGCCCCTGGGAAAATTGAGCAGCTGATCTGAACCTCAACCCTGAGTGGTGGCCCTACTTCCACCTAAAGTCCCTGGGGGAATTGAGCAGCTGATCTGAAACTCAGCCCTGAGTGCTGGTGTGATGGAACTGGAGATGAGGCTGTTGTGGAGAGGAAATTCTACTACTCGCTGACTCTGGTCACAAAAGTTTCTAGTTGCTCCCAGATCAGTGTGCAGGCTTGACTGTGCCACCTTGGAGGAACTGAGATCTTACAGGTCCCCAGAGTATACCCTACTCCTGACAAAGAACACAAAAGTCAAATAACTGGTTGGGAAAATGACCACAAAAGGGAAAAACAATAAGACTATAGAAGGTTACTTTCTTGGTGAACAGATATCTTCTCCCATCCTTTCAGATGAGGAAGAACAATGCTTACTATCAGGGAAAGACACAGAATTCAAGGCTTCTGTATCCCAAACATCCAAAATAAATATTCAATAGTCTCAGACCATAGAAGAGCTCAGAAAGGATTTTGAAAATCAAGTAAGAGAGGTGGAGGAAAAATTTGAAAGAGAAGTGAGAGAGATGCAAGAAAATCATGAAAAGCAACTAAATACCTTGCTAAAGGAGACCCCAAAAACTACTGAAGAAAAAAGTAAACTCCTTTTGAGTTTTTACAGACCTTCACAACTTGGTCCCAACCTATCTTTCCACATTTATCAGACATTACTTCCTTTTCTGTACTCTCCAATCCAGTCAACCTGATCTCCTTTTTGTTCTTCATATAAGATATTCCATCCTCTACCTCTAGCCTTTATGTTAGCCATCCCAGAAGCTTGAAATGAACTTCCTTGCCTCCATTTTCCTCTCTTCATTTAAGGATTGGCTCAAGTTCCATCTTCCACAAGAAATATTCCCTGATCTCTCGATGTGATAGTGCCTTCCCTCCCAACCTACTCTGTTTGCATTTAACCACTTTGTATGTGTTTCCATTTATAAACTTTCTATTGATGCTGCATATACTTTTTCTGTAGGCAACTGAGTGGTACAGTGGATAGAACATTGGACATGGAGTCAGAAAGACATGAGTTCAAATCCAGTCTCAGACACTTCCTAGCTGTGTGAGGCTGGGCAAGTAATTTCACACTGTTTGCCTCAGTTTCCTCATCTGTAAAATGAGCTGGAAAAGAGCAAATTACTCCAGTATCTTTGTCAAGAACCCCAAATAGGGTTTTTGTATATACTTGGCCTTCTTACTGGAATGTAAGTTCCCTTAAAGTACGGATTGTTTATATTTTGTACTAGCTCAGTGCCTGGCACATCGTTACCACTTCATAAATACTTGTTGGTTGATTGTTACTGGGGAAAAGATGAGAAAATGCACCTCCCTTCTTTGTTTAAATCAATGGAGAACTACAGTGTAGAATACTGCATATTCCTTTAGGTTCAGTTGATGTGTTCAAATTCTTTTTTCCCCTTCTTTTTTTTAATGTTACAAGATATAGTTTGCTGAGCAGGGTAGCAGGGTAGAAATAAAGGTGAAATAAAAATAAAGATAAGAAAGTTGTACTAAATAGTTTCCAAAGGATCTTTTTTAAATCTCTAATTTAGCTGGTATTATTCTGAGGACAGACTTATACCATGTTCCCTTCAGTACTTCTGGTGCAGAAGACCTCAACTGGAAGAAACAAGTACATTATCTTATCTTTCTAAACTTTTTCCCTATTGGGAGACCAGTCAGTGCTCTCATTCCAACATCTCCTCCACTGCCAATTATGTAAAGTAACTGGGCTCTAGGATCTTGCCGCTCCCTTTACTCCTCTCAGTATTTCAGTGAAATATGGCTAAAACTAAGGCTAGAGCACCTTTTTGTAGGATGGCCCTGCTTGGTTTTGGAAGATGATTTCTTCCTTCCTTCCTTCCATTTTCTTTCTTTCTCTTTCTCTCTGTTCTTTTCTCCTCTCTGGTTCTTTCTCTGTCTGTTCTCTTTTTTCTTTCTTCTTCCTCCTCTCCTCCTTCCTTCTTTCCTTCCTTCCTTTTTTCTGTCTTTTCTTATCTCTGTCTCTCTCTTTCTCCCCCCTATCTCTGTGTTTCTCTCCTCTTCCTTCCTTATCTGCCAAATAGGAATAAACCCTCCTGCTTCTCTTTTCCTGTGCCACTATCCTCACCTGCCCCACTCTGAGTAGTTCAGAATAGGAAACTGGAAGTTGAAATTCAGAGGATATATTTTGTATAACCTGCTCATGATATCTGCCCTGCGTGAGGCACTGGCTTGCAGAAGAAATTCTAAATTTGAAGGAGTGGGACATAAAGATTATTTGGTTAGGATGTGGGACAGGGGTTGGGGATAATGCAGTGTGCAGGAAGGGAGGTAAACTGGGAAGAAGTAATTAGAGTCCTGGGGTTAGAAGTAACCTTGGGAAGTCATGGTGTGTATCTTACATCATTTATTTTGGCCTGCCAAAACCATCCCAGATATTAGTAGTGTGGTATAAGAGAAAGATCAACTGAATTTGGAGTCAATAGATCTGAATTCCAATCTTGACTCTACTACTTGCTTCCTGTGCCACCCTAGGCAAATCCCTTTCCTTATCTAGATTTCAATTTTCTCATCTATAAAATGATGAGGTTGGATAAAATCATCTTTAGGGTCCCTTTCAAGCTCTAAATTCTGCAAGAAAAATCTCACTGGACTTCCAGAGAAGCAAATTTCCCCACTACCTTCAGCTCCTTGGTCAATGGAAATGATAATATTAGAGAAGACAGGTTGACCCTCTTGCCAGAAAGCAGAAAGTCTCTTGACCCTTCAGTGAAGGTTGCTGCTGACTCTAAACCCCATATCCTGGTCAGCAGTGGAACGCATAGGAAGGAAGAAGTGAATTAAATGGAGGGAGACATTCTTCTCCTTTAAAAAAAAAGTAGGGAAATGGAAGCCAAAGAGGACCAGGAGACTGCTCAAGTTCACCCACTATGATCATACTACTTTTCCATACATAGCTTTCCCTAGCTATTAGAGACAGCTGGGACCTCAGAAGCATATGTTCAGACTTATGTCCAGCCAGGCTAGTCTGGTGCCAGTGCTGATCAGCTGCCATGGCCCTGGTAATATGAACAGCTCAGATCAGTCTTCTTAACTCCCTCCTGCCACCCATGGATCTACCCAGACAAATTTCGCATGCTTCCTGGGACATGAAAAATGTCAATTCCCCTGATTTAATGTTTGTGAAAGTGCAATGGACAGACAGCTAGATCTGGAGTCTGGAAGACCTGAGTTCATACAATGCTGCAGACATTTACTATCCTGAGCAGGTCACTTGACCTCTCTCAGTCTCAGTTTCCATATATGTAAAATAGGAAAAATGATAGCACCAGAGTTATTGTAAGAATTAAATGGGAGGCTACAGATATGAGTAAAACACTTTGTAAACCTTAAAGTGCAAAGATAAATGCTAGTTATTATTTGTTATTATTAGTCCAGAAGGAACACACATATTCAAAAGTAGGGCTGATTATCAGTCACTGAACGGATAAAGTTCTTTAGGTACCAAATCTATTAGTCTATCTTGTTGTCTGCCATCTGTCTATCTTTCTAGTCATCTATATATCTATGTCTAACAATTAACCTTTCTGTGTATTTACCTATCTTTTGGCCTTTCTTTTTTCTACCTTTCTGTTTGTCTAACTTTCTATTTGTCTATTTTTCTATCCATTTTTGTCTATCACTCTATCTATTAATCAATCTTTCTATCACTCTATTTTTCTAGTTATCTATTTTCTGTCTGTATTACTTTTTATCTGGCTTTCTAGCTTTCTCTCCATCTTTCTGTCTACCTTTCTGTTTATCTATCTGCCTATTTTTTATCTATTTTTCTGTTTATCTATCTTTCTATCTGTCCACAGGCACCATTTTGTACTTACTCCCCAGAAATAGAGACACTGTCAAGAATCGACCTTTCACAGAACAAGGGATGGGAAAAGGTTATAAAACAGTCACAGGGAAAATCACAGTCCATATATAATCAAGTTATCAAATAAAGCTGTCACATCAAGGAAGAAGGCTGCCTACCAAGTGTACCAGTTCCCTGTTTCTGGTGACACTTTAAAAACAAAAAGCAAACCCTTTTCTTCAGAGCAACTCATTGCTGATCAGGGCATAAAGACAGTAGTGAATGTAAATTTGGCTTTGGTAATCTGTTGTTGATTAAGGTCCCTTCTTATTGATGCCAGGGTATAGTACAGGATAATCACTGTGAGTCTGGAAGGTTTAATGACATTTGCTCTGAGTCAGGAACTGAAGGATTTCTACTCATAGCTTGTCCAGTGACTGACTGCCTTCCTACTTATCGGTTTATCAGTTATGTGTCTCTTTGGGTACTGGCATCATTTAACTAATTTCCAGGACAGACTATTCATATGATCTCATGAAAGTCAAGTTCTCTGGTAAAGGCCCCAACTATCTGTGTTTATTTACAGGGAAAGATTTGATCATTTTTTCTTTGAATGTGAGGCTATAATGAAACTTGGCCACAGGCTTTTCAAGCGAAAAATGTGTCTGACAGGTTTCTTAGGCACCTCCCCTTCTTCTGCAATTTGGAGAATCTATACATGGGAAGGTGAGTGGCTTTCTTTATATCAGGGCTTGGTCAGAATCACCAGAACTCACTATTTCCTACTGCTAGTTTATGGGTCCTCAATCTTACTGGGTTCTGGTGAAGGCTAAAGTTCATTCATGGGCATGGCCATCACACAAAGCAAGGGAGTCCACACCCCTAGGGCCTTCTGCCTGAACTGCAGGACAGAACAGGAGCTATATCCAGTGAGTAGTTGTGAAGTCTATAACAACCAACACCACACCAATAATAACTAACATTTTATATGGTGCTTGCCATGTGCCAGGCACTGTGGCAAATATTTTACAATTCATATCTTATTTGATTCTCACAACATCTCTGGGAGGTAAGTGTTGCTATTTTCCCCATTTTACTGATGAGGAAACTGAAGCAAATAGAACTTAAGTGACTTGCCCTGGGTCACACAGCCTATAAGTGTCAGAGGTGAGATCTGAACTCAGGTTTTTCTGACTCCAGGCTCAGGGTTCTATCTATTGAGCCACCTAATTGCATCCAAGACCATTGACTTTTGTCCTGTCACTGGACTTCTATGACTCTCAAGGAAGAAAGTGAGGCTGATGACTTTGCACTGTTCTGCCTCACTTAAATCCAATTCACACACAAGTGTGATGTCATTAGTGCTCTTAGAAAACAAAGGACCACCACTACCACCTGTTCAACAACAACAACACATGATGAGAACAAAGAAGCACCTCCACCACCACCAACACATGATGTTTACACAAGAGTCAGGCACCAAGCCCAGGAGCTCTGATTCTCAATCTAGTACCCTTTTCTTTTGGTCTCCAAAACAAAACCCTCCTGAGTCCTGCTTACCTGTCATATTTTCTCCTCCCACTGTCAGAATAGGTCTCTCTAAGAACCACAGACTTTCAGAGTTGGAAGAGACCTCAGAGACCATCTAGTCTGCTTTATAACACACTCAATAAAGGGCCATCCAACCTTTGCCCGACCATCTCCCTTAGACAACCCACTCTGCTGCTGGACAGCTCTCATGGTAAAGAGTGTTTCTGTAACTTCTACCCATTCATTCTAGATCTGTTTACTTTCCATTAACACTCCCAGATAGAATGCTGTCTAGCCCTCATCTCTACCTGTTAAGGTATTTTTTTTTAATCCAAGTGAAAATTTCACATTTATTCCTAGCGAGTTTCATCTTGTTAGATGTAACTCATGATTTTAGGCTTTATGAACCCTGATTTTGTCATATGATTTGCTAGCTGTCCCTCTAGTTTTGTGTCATAAAGGTGCCATCCATGTGAAATGAAATGACACAGGGCCAAACATAGATTCCCTAGGGTCTTCCACTACAGACCACATTCCAAAGTCTCATTATACCAAGAAGCACTGACTGCTTTACCAATGGGACACAAGCCAGTGTAGGAACTTACATTGGTGGAAATTTTTTCTAATGGAAACTGAACCTCAGAACAATCTTCCTAGTGGCCTGATCTTCTTGACCTAACTCCTGACTCCTTTGATTTAACATGCTTTAGGGAAATTATCTTACATGTCGAGGCAGTATGGTATCATGGCAAGATCCTTGGACTTGGAGTCCAAGAAGTGTGGGTTTTAGTCCAGGCTCTGATGTTAAGTAGTTATTGGCATTTCAATTTTCCTCTCTGGGTCTCAGTTTCCTTATCCTTTATATTGGACCACAAGGCCTCTAAGGTGCCTTCTACCTTTGACACTCTATGATTCTCACTTCCTCAAATAGGGTCCAGGCAGTCTGCAGAGGGGAAGGAATCATCCCTTCTTACCAGTCCTAAAATATGAAGGCCCAGGGTCCCTAACCTTCATCTCTCTAGGCCTCTCCCCTTTCAAGGCATAGGCCCACCATCTGCTTCTTAAGTCTTTATGTTGCCTCCTCTTGGCCTCAATTATAGGCTTAAGCAGTCAGTGAGCTATTATCGGCAGCAACACACAGCTCTCTCTTGCTCATCACCTGTAGGTTTCAATAATGACCCTAAAGAGACACATCAAGGACTCCAGCCACTGGTGATGGAATCAGCCTTCTCTTTGTTAGTAGAGGCAAACGGTCACCAGGAACACAGTCCCTAGTGCTACCACTGTCTGATAAAGGAATAAGTTCCTGAAGGAGAAAAATAAAACCCAGCAAGGTGTCTTCATTCTCTAGGAATCTCTAAGCTGACAGTATCAGGAGGGAGAGAGTTCATGGTACACAGCTGTCAATGATGGTAAGGGGATAGGGAGAGAGAGAGTTGGCAGTTCCTGAAATCCCATTTCCCCTAGGCAGGCTTCCCTGACTAAGAAGAAAACAGGTGGTGATCTCCCCAGGATCCCATTCTGGCTAAATGTGTAAGAGAGTTGGTTTTTGAATAATGAGGATCTAATCACCAAAAAGCGACTGATAAGGAAGTGTTAAACTAACCATAAAAATTTCACTGTGGTAGCTGATCCCTTTTATGAGCTAAGAACAACCCCCCTGAGTGAATGACAACAGAGGACGTGTCTTTGGATCAACAATGATTAGCCACTTCCCAGAGTAACCTTTAAAAGACAATAGGACAATTTGAGTCATTCCAGAAAGAAGTCATACCCTACAAGGAATTTAGATCCCAATGAGGTCCTTTAGAAAATACCCAGATAGAGAGAACTCTGAAATGATGAGAGACTCTGGAAGCTGCATGGAAAAGAAAAAGAGGCAGCCACCACATGAGGTGAGGCCAGGACTCTAAGAAATTGGATGTGGGAGCCAATCAGGAACAAGAGTGTTAGTATAGATGCTACACTGCTGAAACTCAACCCTCTTCCCCATGATGTACAGATCCCAAGGTTGTAATTCTCTATCTGTTTCTCCCCTTTGAGATCCCTCATGGGAGCCTGAAACCTTTTCCTCTGGGCACAGGAAAAGTCTATTTGCCTTTCTTTGTTTTAAACATTTACTTTGTCTTTAAAAACAGTATTAAACCACAGGTATTTGGTAGTCTGGGTGTACTTATTAGGATTTCGGTTGAGAAGAGGCAGCTGAGGGGGAGCACCCATGGAGAGAAGGAAATAGATTTAGGAGAGAAATAAATTTGACACTGAAGTGTTTTGCCAGAGCTCTTTCTCTGGCTGGGGGTTCACAGCTAAAAATAGAGAGTTATAGACTGTTCTGCTATAATTTCCCAGAGTTGCTAGAGATTATTTAAACCAGGAAACCCATCTAGACAATGAGTCATTAATAGAATGTAAGACTGAATAACTCTCTGCTCACCTGCTATATAGGGAACCCCTGGAATCCCTGTTAGCCCCACCTCTCTGAGGGCTCAGTGGGAAGAAGTTTGGCTCCTAGTCAAGGGAGCTGGTTTCAAATCCTTCTTCTTATTTCCCATGTGACTCTGGGCAAATCATAATCACAATGGTCCTCAGTTTCCTCATCTTTAAAATCAATTTAGTTACACTTGAACTGCCTAGCTTATAGGGTTAGGGTTGGGGACCTCGGGGTGGGGAGGTTTAAATGACTTGCCTGTGGTCACAGAGTTAGTACCTAACAGAGTCAATTTTCTTGACAATAAGGTTACCTATCTGTCTACCATATAATTTAACTTCTCAATATGTAAATGAGAATATTAGTAGTATTATCAGTATTACTTGTTCTATTCTTGTACTATAAGGGTTGTCTTGGATCACAAGCCCCTGGAAGACAGCAGCTGGACTGGTTTACCTTGATTGATGTAATTGATTTTTATGCTGATCCTTAAAACAACCCTGTGAGGTAGGTGCTACTTTTAACCCTATTTTACAGATGAGGAAACTGAGGCAGATGGAAGTTAAATGGCTTGCCCAGGGTCACACAGCTATTACACATCAGAGACCACAATGGAATTCAGTCTTCCTGACTCCAGGCTCAGAACTCATATCCATCCAGCTAGCCCAGCACAGGAACTTAGTAAGTGTTCTGAAAGGAGTTAGAAACTTCATTCCTTTATTTGATGAATAAATATTTATTGTTACTCTTATTATTTGCCAAGCACTGAATTAATTATTGTGGGGTACACAACAGTGAATAAGAAATGGCCTCTAGCTTCAGAGGTCTTATAATCTGTTCTAGTACAATAGTTTTTCTTCTCTCCTGGGAAGCATTTCATTCCAAGGTTGTTATTGTTTAGTCGTTTAAGTTAACTTGAGGTTTTTTTGGCAAAGATGCTGGAGTGGTTTGCCATTTTCCTTCTCCAGCTCATTTTACAGATGAGGAAACTGAGGAAAACAGGGTTAAATGACTTGCCCAGCATCACATAGCTAGTAAGTGTCTGAGGTCAGATGTGAACTCAGGAAGATGTCTTCCTGACTCATCCTGGTATTCTATCTACTGCACTACCTAGCCGCCCAATGGAGGGAGCTCCCCCCACCCTTCAAGGGTGGTGGCTGCTAAAAGTCTTCCATTAGAGTCTCTCTTTTCCAGTCTGCTACTAACGAATCCCCCCCTATTCAGTCAACCAACAAGCAAGTGAGAACCTGAAAAGATCTTATCCTAAAAGGGCCAGGGTCTCCCATTCCATCCCAGGTCATCTTCAGTCATCCTGATTAATATCTGGCCACTGGACCCAGATGGCTCTGGAGGAGATAGTGAGGCTGATGACCTTCCACAGCCCTCTCTCACTCAAATCAAAGCCAACTACAACTCCTGTAATCATGTCCCTGATGTCATGGTTCTCTATGAGAACAAAAGACAAACACGGCCACCAACAAGTATGTATTAAGTGCTTACTACATTTTAGGCCCAATGTTTGGTCTTGAAGATACAATAACAAAAATGTTACAGTCTCAGATCTCATAGAGCTTACATTTGATCAAGGAAGAGAATATGTACATATGTAAGAATAGCAGGAATATATAAAAAATAAACAAAGAATTTGAGAGAGCGAAGGCATCAGCAGTTTGGGGGAAGGCGAGGCTGACACTTGTGGTCAGCAAGAGGTTTTACTAGGGGAATTTGCGTGCAGAATGCATTCCAGCCAGGGGGAAGCCAATGCAAAGGCTAGAAATGGAGTGACATAATTAAGGAAGAATGCCAGTTTGTCTAGACGGGCCCCGAAGGGGTGTAATCTATAATGAGACTACAAAGGTAGGCTGGGGCCAGGTGGTGAAGATCTTTAAAGCCAACAGAGGAGTCTCTAATTTGATCCTTGAGAGCAATAGGGAGCCACTGGAGTTTACTGAGTAGGGGAGTGATATAATCAGGGCTTCATTTAAGGAAAATCAATCTCAATCAAGTGATAGCCCTACCAATAACAAAATAATAATTTTTCAATAATTGATTTATACAGCACTTAATGGTTACAGAGCATAGTATATAGATTTTGAAATTCAATTTTCATGACAGCCCTCGGAAATAGATACAGTAAGTGGAATTATTCTTATTTTATGGGTGAAGAAACAAAGCCCAATGAGCTTATACAAGGTCAAGGTAATGGTGGTGGAACCTTCAGAACTCAAATCTGGTCTCCTAACTGAAAATCAAAGACTCCTGTTTTCTGTTACTGATCAAAATAACGCTGAAACCTCTGATGCTGGCTTGGAGATTAATTGACTATCTAACACAATCATTTTATAAATGAGTAAGTGAGGTCCAGAGGGATTAAATAATTTCCCAAAGTTCCACAGATGGGAAATACCAGAGCTAGGGTTTGAACCCAAATCCTCTGATCTCTTCTGACTCTAAATCCTATAACTATATTTCCAGTGGAATACATATGCTGCACCCTGTATTTCCCTCCCTCCCTCCATCTATCCATGATAAACAGACTCTGGCTTCTCTTTTCTAGCACCAATGGCCCTTGCTGGATCACAGGATAATTTGCCCCAGTCTGGAAATAGTACTGGCAGGGCTCTGGCTCATTCTACATAGCCCTGTCTATGGTCCTGGAAAAAGGAACTGGGGAGATAAAGGGACAGGGAGCCATTGACTTGTCCCTAGTGAACTATGAGCCCACACAACCTCAGGGTTAATGGTGGTTAATTTTCTCTGCTAGGTGTCAGTTCTCCTGGGAGAGAAAAGGATTCCCCCTCCCCCTTCCTTTAACCTCTTGCCCTGGTGAGGAAATAGCTCAATTATGGCAGAATGAAGAACCAACCCTATCTGGATGGCTCATCATAAAAAAGATAATTAGAATGAGCTGGACATGACCAAGCTACTTGTTTAAAAGGGCAAGGAGGCATGGAGCTGAGCTAGTTCTGTAACAGGCAGCCCTAGCTGAACAAAAGCAGTGTCCAGCAGGGAGGTGGGGGAATCAGGAAGCTGGACAGAGAAATGTTTGCAAAGAAGGGAAGATAGGAAGAGAACTCCAGCACTTTGGCTCCTGGGAGAGACCCTCAGAATTAAGTTAGCCAAAGGGAAAAATGTCTTGCAGATAACCGAGGAAGCAATGGCTCACTGGGCAGGGGCCAGAAGACTTTGGCTTTAGATCTGATTCTGACGCTACTCACAATGTGACTCTGGGCACTTTATTTTGCTGGGCCTCAATTTTTTCACCTGTGAAAAAAGGGGATTGGATGAGATGACCTCTAAGGTGTCTGCTTCCTTTCCTGGAAGGTTAATGAAGTAGGACTATACCTGCAACACCACTGCAAAAACCACCCAAGCTCATGACTAAGAATCACTCCATGTTTCATACCTTCCCAACTGCTGGGCATCACTGAACACCTAATGGGTGGCACTGTATATATTACTTGTAATATAATATAATATATATTACTTGTAATTGATATATGGCTCCCTTGTTGGCAGCTATGGAATACGATGGATAAGACTCTGGCTTTGGATTCAGGAAGACCTGAGTTTGAATGCTGACTCAAATGCTTTAAGATTTCATGACCCCAGGCAAGTCACGTAATCTCTCTGTCTCAGTGTTTTCATCCATAAAAATTGGGCCAGTAATGATACCTACCTCACAGAGCTGTCGTGAGATAACGTTATATAGGAGATAGCCTAGAAAAGGCATTTTGTAAACCATTTGAAAATGCTAGGTATTATTGCCAATTAACAACATTCAGAGACGTCTTTAACCTGGAAGAGGTATTTAGAGTTCACATTATCTGGTCTGCAGCATAGACTCCAGGTTGTAGAGAGGAAAGGGGAAGAAAATCAGCATTTATCAAGTACCTGCTGTTTCAGGAACTGTGCTAAGTGCTTTACAAGTAACATCTCATTTGAATGTAGTTGTGGTTGACCTGATCTAATCTAGACCAAGGAGGTATCTCTTATGACTCCTTTCACTCTATAAAAATCATTCGTGTCTCTCCCCTCAAAAGTCAGTAGATCCTTCAGAATCTCTGATCATGCTCCTTTGAGGTCAAGGGTTGGCCTGTTTTCCTTCTGGCTTCATCTTTCATAGTTGACTCTTACTGTGGTTCCTCCTACCAGGTAGTAAGGTTCATGAAGGCAGAAACTGTATTGGGTTGTTTTATTCCCCAAAACAGAGTTTTTAAGAGTTGGATGATGCCAAGATACCCTTTCCTCATCATCAAAGCTATAATGGAGACAGAAATCTAGGCTCTCTTCTCTCACCACTTTCAAATGGAGGATGGGTCAGAAACAAGGGGATGAGGGTGGGAAGGGCCCAGGATTCTTAGCCCTTTGATTGGCTGCTACCAGCCTGACTGATGAGTCAAGGAACCAAACTCTGTCGGCCAGCAGGGTGACAGTCAACCAAATGTCAGAGGCAGATGTTGATGCAGTTCCCCCCCATTTCCTCCTTTCCCCTGCTCCTTACCCCCCGCCAGCTTTCCCCTCCCACGTCTAGAGCAGTTTTAAATCTCTCTGATATAAAATATCGTTGGTGAGCTGTGGCACAGAGAGATTAAAAAACAATAAAGAGAAAGCGAAACTCTCGACTATAATTACCAGTCTCTAGCCAGCAGCAGCAAAAACGCACTAAAATTTTAATAGGAACCACAGCATTTAATTTAATGACACATTTTTTCAATTACCAGAATAATTGTTTTATTCATAAAATGAGTTTCAATAAAGAGAGTAATTTTCCTTTGTTTTTATTATTCATTTGTGCAACATATTTGAGATATAATTGCCTGGTGTTAAGGCAGCTTGGAGGAGACCTGGCACATATCTGCAATCAGAGCAGGTAGGGGGATTGGGAAGAGGCACACATATCAGAACATACATGTATTAGGAGACACATGGTAGATTCACAGGCCTTAAGTGTTGAGGTAAGTCAGCCACCTGACTCCAGGAAAATACCCACTAACATGCCCGAATCAAGTCTTGGTCAGGGGCAGGGGATCATCCATCCTCCCACACAGACCAATTCTCTCCATGGCCATATGGGCAATCAGTCCTGGGGATGCGATATTGTCAATAATGAAGGGGTATTTAAGCACAGATAATTCACAGCAGCAGGTAATCCCCAAACCCAAAGCTCTTTCGATTTGGAACAAAGTCAAAAAACACACCCCCTCAGAGACCCCATCCCCAGCCGCCCCAGTTCTGACTTCTATCTGCTTGATGGAACCTAGCTGGAACAACACATAAAATAGGACATAGATAATCCTCAAAGTGGGTAATGATAAGCTAACTGTGTCTCAGTATCACTGAATCTCTCTAGTCTACCCTTCAATCTCATAATCATTCAGGAATTCTCACCACCAACTTGCTTCCTAAATTCCATCCTCTTGCTTTATTTACCCTGAACTATAAAAGTGAACTCTCCCCCCATTCCCAGCCCCCAGGAGATCTCTAAATTCCAGAGCCCTCACTCTCAGCCTTGCAAAGACAAGACAGAAGACAACCACCTATGTCACTACAATGGGGGTGTGATAAGTGACACTTTTTGATATTGCCTCAACTACCTGTGATTTCAAAGCTATAATAAATCCTTCCACAAAGCTGATCTCAATTTGTCTGTAATTTAGAAGAGAGAACTTCAGATTGTTTCCTGGGTTTCAGAAGAATCAAGTGACCTGGTCACATTGCTAAGGAGTCAGTAAGAATTTGAAACCAGGACTTACTGAATCCAGCCAAAAATCTAGCCTAAATCCAGTACTTTATTCACTATGATACACACATATGTATGTATGTATTTAACTGACATTTTGTGTAAGAGTACATGTTTTTAATGGTAGCAAATCCTACTCCATAGTACTTTTAGTCACCTCCTCCCGGAGGTCTTCCTTGATGCTCCTAAGTTGCTAGTGCCAACAGCCTCACTAAGGTTATCTTTTTTCTTCTCTGTGTTTACTTCTGTATGTTCTGATTTATATGCTATCTCCCCATTAGAACATGAACTCCTTAGGGGCACAGACTGCTTTTTGTTTTTTCTTTGTATCTTCAGAGTGTATGTGCATGAATACACATGTACATACACATATATGTACATATACACACATATATAATGCTTATGTGGTCCAGCAAATAGTGATTAAGGAGCTTATATCCCTTCAGTGTTAAGTAGAGGAAGTTTTTCATAAGAAGTAGAAGTTCAAAATCCCATTCAACACAATCTGGTTGAGAATACCTGATACTGCATCTCATGCTATAAATATATATACAGATATAGATGACAGAGTGGAAAGTGCTGAATGTGGAACCAGAAGACCTAAGGGTTGAGCTTAGGCAAATTACTTAACATCTCTGGATCTCAGCTTCTTCAAATGTAAAATGAGGAGGGTGGATTCTCAGACTAAACAGCTTTAAATCTATTAACCTATGAACTTATTACTAATTTTCAGTACCAAATTTTATGCAAGTCTACAGGGCTCATATATACTTCTTTTGTGGTGTGTCAACTCCACCTGGAGGCTTTGCCTGAACCCTCAGCTGCTAAAACCATCCCATCTAAGGTTATCTTCCCTCTACCGTATTTATCTTTCATGTTTTAATTTATCCATATTGTCTTTTCCATTAGAATAATAGTGATCTACATCATTATTGATTAGAGAAATATAAATTAAAACAATCTTGAGATATCATTTTACATCTATCATATTGGCTAAAATAACTGAATGGGAAAAGAAAAATGTTGGAGGGGATGTAGAAAAGTTGGGACACTTATTCATTGCTGGTGGAATTGTGAACTGATCCAACTATTTTGGAGAACAATATTGAATTATGCCCCAAAAGTCATTAAACTGCCTGTTTTTTTTTTCTTTGAGAGACAGGAAAGATCATTAGGGACTAAGATTAGTCAGGAAAGGCTTCATGAAGGAAATGAGTCTTGAATTTGACTTTGAAGGATGATAGGTTTTAGACTGGCAGAATAGAGAGAGAACATTTCAGGTAGAGAAGCCAAGGCAGAAATGAGTACGGCATGTGCAGGGGGTAACAAGATTGGCTTGGTGGGTCCACATTAAGATAGCACTGAGAAGGATTTTGGAGATTATCCAGTTGTTCATAACCCTTCCGTGAATTGCCCAAGGTCACACTTAAAAGTGCTGGCTTTTCTACAAAAGTTCTAGTTGTGTGACCATGGGCCCCAATGCCTCATTGAAAATGAGAGGGTTGGCCTACATGGTCTCTAATGTACCTTAAATTGTTTTTAGGATTCTAGAATGAGACTGGCTAGCTGATGAGAATTTGCATAAATGAGCCTCCTTTCTTGTATTCCTGAGTCCCAGAGGAACAGGGGTGGGCTGTGGGGGGTGTGGGGGTGGGGGACAGGTTGAAGCAGAGCTGCCAGTCACCAAGATGGAATAAGCAGCAGCTGTCGCTGGATTAACAGCACTACTTCCCAAAGCTGCCTGGGCCACTTAATATTCTGCAGAGGAGATCCCGTCTCTTTAATAAAAAGCAAACATGACACTGAAATGCTGCAGACTCCAAACATCTGAGGAGATATGGAATATTAAAGCATCAGATCACATAAAGAGGGCCCCTACAAGGAGACCAGAGAAAGGCAAGGGATGAGTTCACCCTCCCATTATGGGGGAAGCAAGGGAGACAGCCCTCCTGGGGAGATGGCCCCAGGGAGTCTCAGGAAAATCCCAGAGCTTTTGAAAGAGATTGGATTACTTCCTGTTTGACTCTGGTTCTGGCTGTAAAATAAAGTCATACTTGGAAAATGATAAGTTAGGAGACACCTGACACAGGCATCTCTTGATTTTTGCTCATAGACAACCAGGTTCTTAGTAGAAGTTCTTAACTATGGATTCATGTATAGATATTTAAGGGTCTGTGAACTTGAATAGGAAAAAATACATCTTTATTATTTTCATTAACTTTTGATTTCCTCTGCAGTTCTCTGGCTATATTTTATGTATTTACAAACATTATTCTGAGAAGGGGTCCATAGGCTTCACCAGACTTATCCAAAGGGTCAATAACTGAGCAAACACTTTCTAAGGTATTCATATTCCAAATTTAATCAACTTGATCAAATATGGAAATACTTCAGAGATAAGCAAGACTTTTCCTATTAAAACTGTTTAATTTTTTTGTTTTTAAGACAGGGGTAAGAATAGAGAGTGTGACTTCAATGGTATATAGAAGTCCTCAGTGAGGAAACCACCAATGCAGATCACTGGCTATTTCTCTGCAATGTATAGTCCTAAAGAGTCTCTTGGGGAACAGAGAAGTGTCCAGGGTTACACAATAGGATGGTCAAAGGTGAGCCTTGAACAAGGCAGGTTTGCCGATCCATGGCTGACTCTGGTTGTGGTCACTGTGTAGCTTTCTCCCTGGTTCTGCTCACTGCACTATGTATCTGTTCCTACAAGTCTTCCCAGGGTTGTTATAAGATAGAGAGCAGCTCATGTACCCTCTATGCTGACTGCATTTAAGTAATCAGGCAACTCCACAGGATGATTTCCTTCTCCTGTGGATCAGAGAGGATCAAAGGTTTTTCAGTTCAATTTTTTCAGTTTTGTCTAACTGTGACCCCATTTGGGGTTTTCTTGGCAAAGATAGTGAAGTGGTTTGCTATAGCAAATGACAAACCACTTGCTTCTCTAGATTATTTTACAGATGAGGAAACTGAGGCAAAGTGAAGTGACTTGTCCAGGGTCATGCAGCTAATAAGTTCCTGAGGCCAGATTTGAATTCAGGAAGATGAATCTTCCTGATTCTCAGTCCAGTGCTCTATCCACTGCGACACCTAGCTTCCTCTTACATATATATTTATACATTTATATATGCGTAAAATAAAATATATTGTAATATATTTCTAATAATGTCATTTATGCTTTGAGAGACAACATGGCTTGATGGGTACAAATCTGACTTCACTTACAGAAAGACCCAGCTTTAAGTGCCATACATAGACCCAAACATGTTCACACATGCTGTGTGAGCCTGGGCAAAGTACTTAGCTTCTCAGTGCCACAAGCAACTCTGAAAACTATAAATTGGAAGTAAGGTGCTGACTTATTTTTGTAGAGGAAATTCGCTATTTCACTGAAATATCCCATACATAAAGCAGCTAGATGGTGCCATAGTGGATAAGGCCTGGAGTCTGGAAGAGTCATCTTCAGAGTTGAAATCTGGCCTTGGACAGTTACTGGCTGTATGACAAGTTGGGCAAGTCACTTAATCCTGTTTGCCTCAGTTTCCTCATCTGTAAAATGAGCTAAAGAAGGAAATGGCACACTACTCCAGTATCTGTCAAGAAGACTCCAATAGAGTCATGAAGAGTTGGACATGATTAAAAAATGCCTAAATAAAAATCTAATTCATGTTTATTTGGAAAAATCACTATACCTTACAGCACATCATTTTAAAGGCAAGAATTTTTTTTTTTTTTACTACATATGATGGCCAAATTTGTTTCCAATAGGCATACATCTTTAATTTTATAAAGGAACTAAATGAGGAAGTTGTTTTTGTTAGAAACGCACTTGGTGGATAATTTCCCTTTATTTTCCCCCTCTTACAAGCTCAGAAAGGCAAAGCCCTACTAAAGACTGAATGAGACTTTTCACAGGCACTGTTCCACTGGAAAACTTCTCTCTTTGCTGATTCCTGATTGTCCGGAGTCCCAGGGCCCTCCCTACTTTTCACCCCTTTCACTCATTTGATAGCAGGTCTCATATATGCTTTGGAGAAGATTGTAGAGTTGGAAACTCTGCAGAGACAGTGATTGATGAATCCTAGATTTTTACCAGGAAGGAACTTTAGAGGTCATTTCAGTCTACTTTATTTATAGATGAAGAAACTGAAATCCATTGAGGTGAATTCATTTGCCCCAGGTCACACAGGTACTAAGTGGATTCTAATCCACCATGTTTTAATCTACTTCATCACACAGTCTCTCTAGAGGCTAAGGCAGAAAGTTGAAAGCTAGACTTGGCCTAATGCAGTTGTGACATCAACAGCCTGCCCAGACCTGGCTCCAGAAATTACAAAGGCCTTCTTCCTCCTAGTCTCCAGGGACCCCTTGCTTCTCTAACTATCTGTCCTTTCCCAACCAGGCAGGGAACCCCAGTATCAATACAGTCCCTAACCCTAATTATGGGAAGCGAGGTGACCCCCTTGTTTCACTAAGCTAATGCTATTGTTGCCACAGCAAGAATAATTCAGGTCAGGCATGAGAAAGACCTGCCTGATGGTGAATTCATGACCAGGTTCTCTTGATGAAATTGCTAAAAGAATGTTTCTCATCATTGGTAAGCATATGGTAGAGAAATTAATTCCCTGACAATGAAATAAGTGGCATTACAGAGCATACCTGACATGAACAATATTGGTGCCCAGACAGAGAGATGGAGAGGAATTCCAGGCCCCTATTCCAAGGCAAAATCACTAATGGTGATACAAATAATAGCTAATAATTTTCATAATGTCTTGAACTTTTAAAAGTACTGTCACATTTGTTATCTCACCTTAACAAAACAACCTTATGAAACTATGTATACATGGTTTATCTCTATTCTGTAGATGAGAAAACCAAAGCAGAAAGGATGTGACTTGCCCTGAGGTCCCACATCTAGTCAGTTAATGCCTGAGGTAGAGCTTCCCTTCTTCTCTCCCTTTTTTCCTTCTCTTCTTTCCCTCCTTCCCTCCTTCTATGTTCTTCCTTCCTTCCCTCTTTTCCTTCCCTTCTCCTTTCCTACTTTCCTTTTTGACTTCCTTTCCTCCCTTCCTTCTTTCCTTCCCAGACATAATCCCTGCCTCAAAGAAATGTCATTCTAGGTCACACTTGACCTAGGCCTTCACAGCTGGGTTTGTTACAGTTAGGCAAGGGGAGATGCTGCCTAACTTGGCTTTATTTGACACTAACACCAGAGAACTTTATGGCTGCCTCACTGTTGTCCTGGGACCAAAGCTCCCCATAAAGTGCCTCACTTCAAAGGAACGAGCGGAAATATAGCCCAGGCAGAAAATAGCACCAAAAGGTGAATGGGTGGGGAGGGAAAGAAAGAAACAGACAGAGGGAGACAGACAGACAAAGACATAAAGAATCAGAGACATGGAAGACAATAAACAAGGAAAACAACACAAAAGGAGGTTTCCATCTCTACCGAGGTACTAGAAATCAAAATCTCCCTCAGTTTCCCATACCCACTCTAATCTCCCTGGCTCACAGCGAACCTCAGAAAACATTTGTGAAAGTGTAAAATGTAGTTTCAGGGGAGTAGTTTGGTACTTAATTTTTATGCTTTTGTTAAATGTCACATAAAAGCAGAGTTTTACGAGGCAGGCTAGGTTAGCAATTGAGAGTTGTGTAGTCCAGGGCAGGCCTGGGCAGGTGGGATCAGTGAGTCAGCCCCGACAGTTGGGCAAGGCCTTTTGAACATGTAAGGATGCAGAGCTGAGAAGAATCTTGAAGATTATCTACCCCAAGGGCTCTTAACCTTTAAAGAGCAACCCTTTTGGCAGTCTGGTGAAGCCTAAGGAGTGCATCTCAGAATAATACTTTTAAATGCATAAAACAAAATATATAGGAATTTAAAGGAAATCAATTATAGTGAAATAATTATCAAATTATATAAAATATAAAAAGGTTCATGGACTCCAGATTAAGAATCTATGATTTATTCTATCTATCATTTTACAGAAGGGGAAATTGAGCCCCCAGTGTAGGTAATTTGGATAAAGAAATAGTAAAGCCAGAATTTGAATTCAAGTCCATAGGTCTTGTCACTATATCATGGCAATATCATACAAAACACAGAGAATGTTAGTAGAACCATAGTTCTACTTTAGTAAATTGTTAAAATGCTCCTTACCCCAAACCTGCTATCTTAAAACCTATATTCAAAATTCTTAACAGTTTTTACAAATGGTTTGTGAATAGAAATTCTCCTTGGTTGAGAAATGTATATACGCTTTTTCTCTGTCCCCATTTCCCTTTCCTGATCTCCTTTTCTCACTAAGCTAAGGGACTGCCAAGTGTTCACTTGAAGTGGTTCCAGTCTAGAGGCCGAGTTCCCCTGAAAATGAAGACAAGTTAGAAATAGAATAGAAGAGAGGTTGTCTACTCAATTTCTTTTAAGTCTGCTGTCTGCAGCTCTTTCTTTGTGGCATACTTTTATTTATTTTAAAAATTAACTTGTTTTATTATGGATTGCTATACCACCAGCAAGAAACGTAAACTTTACATACACAAAGGTAGCCAGAGAATGGGGATTGTCTGCGAAACCACAAAACCATTACATACAGTTTGAAGCTTTTAATATAAATTAAATTTAGCAGGCTAGTGCCAATATCACCCTGCTTGTCTGTGACCTGCTCTGAACGTCTCTCTGGTCTCCTCTGTGTTTTTTCAAATGGTTGATGCTCTTTTCTTTCTCCTTCTCCCTTTCTGGCATTGTTATCACGCAACTCCTCACCAACTTTACCCTATCCCCACCTTCACATAAAAGCCTTCCCTCGTAACAAAATGATAGACAAACAAAACAAATTTATAATGATAGTGTCTAGAAATGTATGTCTTATTCTGCCCCTTAAGTCTAGCATCCTTCCACCAATAAGTGGAAAACATGATTCATCATGAGTTTTCTGGAGTCTGGATTGGTTATTGTGGGCAGCTAGGTGGTACACTGAATAGAGTGCCAGACCTGGAGTCAGGAAGACTTCTCTTCCTGAGTTCAAATCTGGTCTCAGACACTAGCTGTGTGACCCCAGGTAAGTCACTTAACCCCGTTTGCCTCAGTTTCCTCATCTGTGAAATGAGGTGGAGAAGGAAATGACAAACCCCTCCAGTATCTTTGACAAGAAAACCCCAAATGGGTTTAGATGCAGCTGAAATGACTGCAACAGCAACTACACTGATTAAGAGTTTAAGTTTTTCCAAGTTGTTTTCCTTTAAAATGCTGTGAACACTGTTTTAAATAGTAAATCTGGTTTAGCTCATTCTGTGGCATTAGTTCAAATCTTCATAGGTTTCTTGGAATGGTCTCTTCTGTCATTTCTCATGGTTCAATAATATTTCATTACATCTACCAGAAGTTATTCATTTCCCAAATGATGCATACCCATTTTATTTTTATATTTTGTATATTTACTTCAGTCTTTGGAATATATGTAGCATAGTCGTATTGCTAGTTCAATGGGTACATCTGATTCAGTGCTCTTTGAAGTAGAATTTCAAATTGATTTCCAGAATGTTTGGGCTTATGCAGCTCTAGCATAAAATTGAAAAAATTTCAATTTTATGTAATCAAAATTGTCCATTTTATCCACTGGATGTTTTCTATCTCTGGTTTAGTCAAGAACTCTTCCACTGTTCATAGCTGTAAAAGGTATCTCCTTCATTTTCCTCTAATTTGTTAATGACATAGTCTTTCAGATCTGAGTCATATATATCCATTTGGAACTCACTGTGGTATATGGTGTGACATATGGATCTAAGCTTAATTTCTTCTAGACTACTTTCTAGTTTTCCCAGTATTGTTTGTCAAATAGTGAGTCCTTAAGTTTGAGTTTACATAACACTATGTTATATATGTTCTATTGTTTCTGGATCTTGTGCGTCTAATCCATTTGATTGATCAACTCTTCTATTTTTAACTAGTACCAAATTGATTTGATGATTACTGCTTTGTAGAAAAACATAATTTTATAGATGAATTCATTCCACTCACATTCACCGTTTTTGACTGTTAATTGTGTATTTACCTCCATCAGATCCTCTTATTTTTTCCCTATTTCCCTTCTAGGTCCCTTTTTACAAAAAAGATCAAAGAGAAAAATAAGCACTAATAATTTGTAATTAGTCTATTCCTAGTCCTCTGTGCCTCCATGCTTCCCTAAGCCTATATTTCAATCTCTGGTCTTATAGGTTCTCTTTCTATTCATCTTTTAGAATCAACCCTCCAAAATTTTAATTTATTTTGCTAGGAATTATTATTCCACAATTCCACTCTCCTTATAACTTCCCTCATTTTTTCCCCATCCCCACCTATACCAATGTGGAGTACAATGTATTTCTACAGTAAACTTTGTGTGGTACATGCGTGCGTGCATGCGTGTGTGTGTGTGTGTGTGTGTGTTCAAGCACCTGTTTTCTGGTTCAGATAAGAATGAGGTCATAAGATATTTGCTGCTTTCATTACCTCCTTCAATGAATACTCTTCTTTTGCTTTTGGGATTTTATATTCAAAGATAACCTCTCCTTAAGTGGAGTTTATATCAAGCCTTGCACAACCCTGTGTATCCTTGGTATCTGAATCCTTTCACCTTGGCTGCTTGTAATATTTTTTTCTTTAATTTGGAAATTCTGGATTTGGCTATGATATTCCTGGATGTATTCAGTTTGGGAGCCGATGAGTAGTTTCTTGCTATTTTCACTCTGCCCTCTATTTCTAAGACAGTTCTCTTTTTGGTTTCTTGAAACTGGATGTCCAGGTTTTTGTTCAGTTATGGTTTTCTTAGCATCTGATGATTCTTAAATGATCTCTCAATTTGTTTTCCAAGTTGATTGTTTTTGATAGTAGATATATTATATATTATTCTTCTTTAAACCTTTTGACTATATTCTAATATTTCTTGTTGTCTCATGGAGTTCTTGAGCTCTGTTTGCTCCATTCTCTTTCAGAAAAGCTTTCCATTACTGATCTGAATTGGGTGGCTGGTATTAAGCCCTAGCCTTCTGTCTCAGTCCCTGACTTCTATATCAATTTCCTGGCAGCTCTCTGTAAGTTCAGGCTTCCACCAGTCTTTTTTTTTTCCTTAACTTTGCATGATCCTCATTCAGGAGCTGAATCCATACTCCACTGTAGCTTTACAGGACCAAGGTAGATGCTGGAGACTCCTGGCAGACTCCTCCTAGTATTGGTACCTAGGTACTGAGTTGGTCTTACACTTTGCAGTTCTCTGAAAAGCACATGACCAGGCCAGGCCCTCTGCCCTTGCTCTGTGACCTAAGGGGTTTAATTCTATCTCAAATGTATATTCTTGGAGGCCAGGTCCAAGATTTGGTTTCAGGTACCCAGTTACTAGATTTAGCACTGGCTTATAATTGCCTTGTTCAAAATACTTATTAGCTTCACATCTGTATGTGGGAATTTATGCTAGCTCCCCTACTTTCCCTACCTTCTCTAGGTTTTGGCTTAGTTACCAGAGTTCATATTGGTTTTTCTAGTGAGACTACTTTGCCTACTTCTCTCCTATGTTTGTTGAGTTTATAGTGGCTCTCTTATTTTGACTTCCTCTACCCACTTCCAGGTACTTCTGGTCATCTTTTGGTATAGTTTGGTATTGGATGAAGTTTTTATTCCTTTTCAAAAAGAAACTTTCTTCTCTTTCTTTTCGAATTTCTTTGTCATTGGTCTTTTAAGGACTAATTTTAACTTCATGTCAGAGAAGACCAAAGAGCTGGACTTCTTACACTTATGATGCCATCTTAACTGGAAGTCGGTTACCTGATTTTCATCAGGTAAATAAATTCTGTGATTTCTACTATGTCACAAACATCTTGCTTGTTTTCTCTAGTTACTGACAAACCCTATCAATGATTCTCTAGATTCCTCCTCCCTCCCCTGCCCTACCCTCTTCATGATCCCTATTCTGATTTATTTACCCCAGCAAAATGGAGAGTCTAGATTGACAAGACTCTGGGATATCAGACATAAAGAGCTTGCTGAACAACTGAATTACTGGGTTTCATGACAAACTCCTTCAATTCTCTCCCTCCACTCCAGCCATTACTTAAGTGATAAACTCTCAGAAGACACACCCTGAGCAAAAGGTCCTACTCAACACATCTTCTGCACAGCACTGCTGCAGGAGTCCCCAAGAAGACTAAACTTGCCTTTTCACTAGGCCAAAGAACCACGAGTTTTTATCTGGAAAGAGTGTCCTGGCTCCAGTTAGGTTAAGAAGGGGAGGAAGGGATCAGGGAGGCATAAGAGCCTATAGATCCCAATTAAATGCTGGAGGAGCAATCGAGAAAAGTATATCCTTGAGTAAACTAAGTTACTCAACACATTCCATAGTTGCCCTGCCTTTGTCTATGTATACAGTAAGGCAGGATGTTGGCTATATACCTCCAGCATCCACATCCTTCCCTACCCTCAGCTTTCTGCTTAGCCTAGCCCCTCCTCTTCCTAGACCTTGGGACACATTATTCCATAGCAACAAACCCACCCAACAAAGCCACAGCAGGGGCTTTAAAAGTTATTTTTGACCTGGAAAATTCACTGTGGTTGGTAGCCATGAAAGTGAGACAATAACAGGGCTAGTGTAACATGGGCAGGCATGAAGATCCTGCCCTTCCTGCTCCACTCCCATGCTCTTCAGTTTAGCCTGAGCATGGGTTATAGAGAGGCAAAAGAGAGAGTAAAGAAAGGTACCAAAAAAGGGGAGTTTGGAGAGATGGAAAAAGGGGAAGAGAAGTTTTCTGAAGTTATAATTGACCACTGCTGCCAAACAGGAGTGTACTCCTATGTAAGAGGTTCATATCCTGGGGTCCATAGGCTCCCAAAGGAACCATGGACAGATTCCAGGGGGGTTAGATTAGATTAGCAAAAATGACATCTTTATTTTCACTGACCTCTAATAGAAATTTATCATTTCCTTTAATTATACATGTAGGCAAAACTCATTATTCTGAGAAGGGGTCCACAGAAAGGTTAAGAATTACTCTTCTATGGGCTAATGTAAGATAGAAACAAAATGACCAGAGGAAAAAGACTGTTGTTGTGGGAAAAGGTATAGATAGTACCAAGGGTTTGAACCCTGAATTTGTTCATTATTGCCATTGTTGCCACAAGCAAATCACCTGACATTTCTGTGCCTCCTTCCTCGTTTGCAAAATGAAAGGGTTAAAAAAGAAGATCTCTAACATCCCTTCTGGTTGGAATCTATGATCCAATGAACTCATTTATATTATGTGCCCATTGCCTTGTTCTCTTGAGGTGAAGGTCATGAAGCCACTGACTGACCTTTCCATCTTATAGAGCTGGACGTAGAGGCTCAACTTCCAAACTCCATTGAGTCAACCCATGAATGGCACTACTAGTTTCCTCAATTAAGTTCAAATGGGGCAACCCTCAGCTCTACCTCCTGAAGCCAGAGGGATCATGCTGGGGAATCCTAGAAGCTGAGAAAGATCCATGCTCAGAGATGTCTATCTAACCTTACCCCTTTGCCCCAAAGCTGACTCCTCTAATCTAGACCTTCCTCTGCCCCTCTGTTCTCATTTCCTATCTCTCTGTATTATTATTTATTTCATGTATTTGTGCCTCCTAAAGAAACCAGGCACATTGATGAAAGAACAACAGTTATTGGAAAGTAAAATGAGAGCACATGGAAAGATGCTTCTCAGAGTGAGATACAGAATGGCGCTTGATAAGTTGAGGGGAGAAAGTTCTCAGGAATAGGTATGGGAGGGAGAAGGAACCACAGGGAAATCTGGAAAGACACAGGATTGGAGTTAGATACAGAGCTGCTTTTGGTTTCTTGAAACTTGATGTCCAGGTTTTTGTATTGTCACAGTTTTCATAGAGTCTGATGGTTCTCTCAATTTGTTTTCTAAGTCAATTGTTCTTGATGGTAGATATATTTTCTTCTTTTTTTAAAAAATCTTTTGATTTCATTCAAATATCTCTTGAGACAACAAGTAACACCATTCACCAAGGACAAAAGAAAGTCACAGACAATCACTGCTTCCAAGAGATCTTGCTTTGGGGCCCCAGGCAGGGAAAAAAGGGAGAATGGAGACTTCTGATATGAAGGAGAGAAGGAGAAAGAAGAAAAGAAGGGAGACTCTATTCTAGCTTATAAGGAACTCCCAGCCCCAGTGCCAGAGAAAATCCTGGCAAAAAAGCCTGGACACTGGCCCACTCTTGGGGAGAAACATGGCTACCAGCAAGCTGGGTAGATGTTCAGCCAGGGACACTTCAATTTATGTAACAGATGTGTTCCTACAAAGGTATAGCCAAATCCATTTTTTGTCAACTGATTCCTACTTTAAATGTCCTAGGGAGGATTGCCATTTAAAGGAATCCCGTAGTTTGTCCTTTTTCAAAATGAATAGGAAAATAACATGTCTAGTGGAAAGGTCATAGACTTTGGACACAGAGGATGTAGGTTGAAATCCCAATTTTTTCACTTACTACTTATGTGACCTTGGCAAGACATTTAATCTTTCTGGGTATCAGTTTCCTCATCTGTAAAATGAATCGATAATTGCCAGTTGTCTTGACCTATGTCTTGCCACTGGATTCTGAGGATTCTGAAGGAAAGAGTGAGGCTGGTGACTGCACAGCTTAAATCTAATTCACTTGCAAGTCAAAACATCACCTTCCTGATATCACTGGTCCTCCTTGAAAATGAAGGACAAATAGTCATAATGTACTTGATCACTTGTAAAGCTCCTTCTAGTTCTAGATCTATGAGACCATAGGCCTAAAAATTAGCTGCAGCCTGATTTTTGAGCTATCCAGGAATCATGGTGATTCTAAGATGTATGGTGGACATTCTGGCTTCCATTTCCTCCCTCTCCAGCTTTAACCCTGTAGTTAGCCATTTCATCTCTACACTGCCCTCTGCTATTAAGTCCTTTGCTCCTGTTCTTATCATTGGCTCCTCTTGCCTAACCTCAGCCTTGTATTATTTCCACCATCTGCCTCCTCTGCTCCTACTCACTAACCACTGAACAAACTAGAGGAAATCTCACAACATGCTGACTGAGTGTATTACAAATTCTTATTATCCAACCTTGACTGGGCACTTACTGTAAATAAGTCTGTTGCTTACTCCCTAACTGATGTCCTACTTCACTGCCCACACAAGATATTTCAAACCTTCTCTTCTCTCCTCAAGACCGCCTCTTCCTTCTGCTGCTCCTCCTATCTCCCAACTGAAAACCGTGCTTATTTTACTGAAAAAATTGAGGTTATTCAATGTGAGTTCCTCCTCCTATTTTTTTCCATCTTAAAACCCTTTGACATCATCTCCTACACTCACTTCTTTTCCTTCATTCTCTGACAAAGAAGTGGTCTTTCTTCTTGCCAAGGCCATCCCTCTCTACATGTGGTAGTATGTAGGCAATCTAGTAGAATGTCCCCTCAATCATCAGCTCCCCTCTTCAATTTTCAGTCTCTCCGAATCATGTGGATTTCTCTCTCCTATAGTGACACTACTCTCTTCTGGCTCACCTCCTACCCATAAGACCACTCAATCTTTTTCACTGGCTCATCAACCACAATGCACTCTCTAACTGTGGGTGCACCTCAAGGTTCTGTCATAGGTCCCTTTCCTCTTCTCTACTTTTTGTCTTGGTAACTTCATTAGTTCCCATGTGTTTAACTATTATTTCCATGAAGATGGTTCCCCAATTCAGCTCCAGTCTCCCTTGAGTATTAGTCACCCATCACCAACTGAAAATTCCCTGTGAATAGGGACTATTTAATTCTTTGCAGTTGAATCTCAAAGATCTACAAAAGTGCCCAGAACATAATAAGCTATTATTAAATAGCTAATGGCTAGCTCTACATAGTGCTTTAAGGTTTACAGAATGCTTCACAATGTGAAGATCACTTGATCCTCACAACACCTGTATGAAGTAGGTATTATTATGCCTACTGTAGAGATGAGGAAACGTAAGCTGAGAAACGTTAGATGACTTTATTCAGGGTCATGCAGCTGGTTAGTGTCTGAGGTAAGATTTGAATTTAGGTGTTCCTGACTCCAGATTTAGTCCTACATTTACCTAGCTGCTAACGTTGACTGATGGATGGACTTCAGAGGTAACTCTTCCTTTCAGACTTAACTTCTGAAAAGATTGAGGTCCTCAATTTCCCTCCTCTACTCCTTAAAACTTTTTAGCATCATCACCCACTCTATTCCTCCTATCAGAGAAACAGGTATCCCTTCTTCTAAATATGGCTAATTCCTTTCTTCTTGGTCACATTCCTCCATTTTTTATTATAGGACGTGCACCAGTAATCATTCTCTCTCATCTTTAATCTCTTGTTCTCCGCCTTTGCATCTTTCCATCCATCAGTATGGATGCTACCACCACCAGCACCACCAATTACCATTACCTACCATTTAGATAGCGCTTTGAAGCATTTTATATATATATTTTATAATATATATTATTATATAATTATATAATATTATATATATATTATTTATATATATTACCCCACAACAACTCTGGGAGGTAGATACCATGATTATTCTCATCTGATACATGAGGAAACTGAGGCAGAATCTGAACTCATTACAACACATCCTCTATCTACCAAATTGTTTCTGTTATTTCTCCAACAGACTGTAAGTTCCTTGTTGGCAGGAGCTGTTTTTATCTTTCTTTGCTTTGTCCTTGGCACAAACTGAGTGCTTAATAAAAGCTTGTTTACGTGCAACCTTGATCTCATCCTGTCACATCTCCTCTGGAAGACTTCCTACACAATCTTCCCCTTTTTGATCTTCAGCCTCTCCCTAATGATTGGTTCCTTACCAGCTGTCTACAAACATGCCAAAGTCTTTCACATTCTTAAAATAAAATAAAAAGAACTACCCTCAGTTAACCCTACCATTCCTTCAAGCTATGGTCCTCTATATCTCTCTCTTCATTTTCACAGCCAAACTCTTAGAAAAAGTTATTTCTATTTCTTGCCTGTACTTCCCATTTTCTTACTCATTTCTCTTCCCTTTGCAACCTGACTTCTGACTTCTCTACAAAGCTTCCAATGATCTCTTAAGTGCCCAATCCGATGATGTTTTCACAGTCTCCATCTTTCTACATTACCTTCTCTTCTTAGATTCTTTTTTCTCTAGGCTTAGGTCTTTGTGACTGACCCTCAGTCTCTTTTACTAGTTCGTAATCCATGTTCTAGCCCCTAATATGGGATGCACCTTAAGGCCTTCTCTCTCTACACTCTCATTTGGTGATTTCATCAGCTCCTATGGATTTACTAATCATATTTATTAAAATGATTCCCTCCTGAACTTCAATCCTGAATTACCAACTGCCCATTGGATATTTTAAGCTGGACAAACTATAGCCACTTCAAATTTGACATATCTAAAACGGATCTTATTATCTTTCCCCACAAACTCACCAGTTATCTTCAATAATCTTATTGAGGGCATCACTATACTCCCAAAGAACCAGGTTTTTAATCTCGGAGTCATGCTTGACTTTTTTTACATCATCCCACATATCCATTCGGTAGTCATGTTTTGTTGATTATGCCCCTATCACACCTCTTGCATTTGCTCTTTTCTCCACCCATACAACCTACTCTAGTTCAGACTGTGTGAAAACTTAGCTCACCTCTTACTTGGATTATTGCTGTAGACTTTTAATTGGCCTCCCTACCTTAAGTCTCTCCCTCTTTTTATTCATCCTGAACACAACAGCCAAATGATATTCATTCCTAAAGCACAGGTCACTCCATGGTTCAAGAAATCGTAGTGGCTCCCTATTCCCTCTAGCCTCAAATACAACAAACTCCTCTGTCTGGCCATCCATAACCTGGATCCAGCTTATCTTTCTACAGTGGTTACATATTATTCCCTTTATGCACTCTATGGTCTAGCCCAACTGCCTCCTTGCTCTTCCACATACACAACATTCCATTTCCTATGTCCAATATCCTCCACTCTCCATTCCCACCCCAAGTTGTGTCTGGAAAGTAGTCTTCCCTCACCTCTTTCTTTTAGCATCACTAGTTTCCTTCAAAGCTCAGCTCAAATACCCACTCCTACCCAAATTTAACCTGTAGCTCTCTTATATACACTTGCATATATTCAGATAGGTACATGTTGCTTCCCCTGAAGAATGCAAACTTGAGGCCAGGGACCACTTCATTTTTGCCTTATATCACAGTAGCTAGGATAATAACTGGCATAATTGTTCTTCAGTTGTGTCATTCTTCATGACCACATCGGGGATTTTCTTGACAAAGATACTGGAGTGGTTTTGCTATTTCCTTCTCTAGCACATTTTACATATATGGAAATCGAGGCAAACAGGGTTAACTGACTTGCCCAGAGTCACACAGTTAAGTATCTGAAGTCAGATTTGAACTCAGAAAGATGAGTTTTCCTGCCTCCAGGCCCAGAACTCTGTGCGCTATGGTGTCACTTTGCTGTGCCATATGTAGAGTGGAATGGGAACTGAGGACAGCAAGGTAAAGTGGCAGGAAAAATTTGAGGGAGGGAATCACCTTCAACAGTCAAGTTAAGGAAGGTACCCTGAAGGAGGCAGCACCTGAATTCTGGTTTTAAGGGTTCTTCAACAGCTGGACAAGAAGATGGAGAGTCTATTTCCAACCAAGGGGAACCAGCACGACCATGCACCTCTGGTTCCTCATTTATACAATCAGTATAATACCACTTACACTATTACCCAGTTAAAATCCTTGTAGCATATGTAAAAGAAATATATTACTATAAAATCCCACATAAACCGACTTTTTGTAAACCAAATGCTATTTTAAAAGCTTGTTATTAAAAAGACAAATTATAGAATCTTTTTTTTTTTGTAAAGTAAAACATCAATTCACTGTTTTATCTTCTGTGGGGGGAAAAGCAACAAAAGATGAAACCCCAGATTTTCATATTTGACATTTACTTAGAGTGAAGTTTGCCTCAATGATGTTTGTTTACAATAATGTCCATCTCTCTCCTGGGCCCTGAGCTCCCTTGTACGAGTCCCTGCTGACCACTCAGGGAGAATGAAATGTTCTAGTGCTGTTACTGGGAGAATTTCCTAAACAACATTCTTGGGGCCACTGGTGGTCTTTTCCTTCCAACTCCCTCTCTCTATCTCCATCCACAAGCTTATTGCAGGTGCTGCAGAAACAACAAAGAACAAAAATTTTAAGGTAACAGTCTATCATCAAATTTTATCTTGAAAACTGCTGGAGAACAGATTCTATCCCTGTGTTACGCATATGCAAATCCTATGCCAATGTATTATAGCCCTTCTAAGTACCACCTCCTTTGGGCTGGCAGTAACAGAGGGAACATTTGAATTTATTTCAATGTCATTTGGAATAAACCAGAAGGGGCAGGTGGATAAAGACCAGTTCTACTGACTCCACTGTCCTATCCCCAAGCTGAGACTTCTTAGCCTGGGCAGGTCAGTATCGGTTCCTTTCCATCTTTTCCTCTTCTCTGCAGGTCATCCCAGAGATAGTAGAGTTGGATCCCAAATGCACTACAGAAGATATGGGATCCAATAAAAATGTCAGAACAGAATCTCTGAGGAATGGGATGAGTTACTGGAGGCCTAGGCTAGGGCCAGGAAACACCACTTAATCTGGGTGAAGGATGAGCTGAGAGGCTTCAGAGCTCTAACTCCAAGCCTTTAGCTTGGGGAGAAGAAGAGGGCTCAGACACCTCTCATTTGTTTTCTCACAGCACCCTGGTATGTCTGGCTAAGGGCCAGGATGTTGGTGCCTTTTTCATAGAAAGGAGAGGGTCCATGTTAACTTGCATTTCCTCTGGTTTAATTGGGTCAATCTCCTACCTCCTGCTCCCCAAATCCTGCTCCCTGGCCTCCCTGTCTAGTGAGGTGTCTGCCTGCTGGAAGGAATACATAGAGAGCGCAGAAACTAGGTCCTCCCTTCATGGACAGCAAAGCAAGGTCACCTAGCCCTCATTACCACTGACCACTTACTCTTACCTGGCTTGTCTACTGAAGGTGCTACTTAATGGGAGACAGGAGTCCATACCAAGAACATATATACAGGGCCCCCTCTCCATGGACAGCAAGGTCACCCAGGCCTTACTACCACTGCCCATTTCCCTTGATTCCCACACCTACCTGCCTCATATCCATGAGGGCAGAACATTTTAAGTGCAGCAGGTCAGGTATGTCTTCTGGAGGACCAGCCCCCTCCAACCACCAAGATGCTTGGCTTGAAATCCCTCCTGCCCTTACCCCTAGTTCCTTTGTGTTTGGAAAGAGCATATGTAGGTTGCTGATGACCTTGCCACAGGACTCAGAAGGGTATAACCCCATAAAGACTGGTATTTCCCCTGTCCTATTTAAGACACACTTTCTCCAGTCTTCTTCTGCTTCCCACTCCCCCTGCACTCTCTAAAAAAACCATTCTGCTTTGTCTTTTTTATTAAACTCCCCTTCATCCTAGGCTTTTTTTTTCTCCTTTTATTTTCCCTATATTCCTGTGCTCATGGAAACCTGGCTCACTCTGCAAGATGGGACACCTGGACATCATTTTCTAGCATAGGTAGTTATTTCTCTCATGACTTCGTCTACCCCCACAATCCTCTGTCTCAACAGTGGGCCTTGTTTCCTATTCTACTAAGAAAAGAGAGGTCCTCCATACACTATGCCTCCTAACTCCCATCCTTGCCTTTGCTCCAGAGGTACTGATGAATCGGTGGTTCTTCTTTTCAAGACAGATTCCTCTACTTCCTCCCTGTCCCAGGACAGAAGAGGGAATCCTCTCCACTATCACTTACAAACACCTCCATCATTCTACCACTTTTCCTCCTTGTAGATAGTAAAGTTGATAGAGAGCTGGGCCTGAAGTCAAGAAGATACAGCTTCATGAGTTTAAATCTGGCCTCAGACACTCAGTTAGCTGTGTGACCCTGGGCAAGTCAGTTGACCCTGTTTGCCTTAGTTTCCTCATCTGTCAAAAGTATGTGTTTGTCCTTTGTTGCCAAAGAAGACCACGCCATCAAAGAAATAATTTCATGAGTTGCACTTGACTTTGTTTTGAGTGAGGGAGGGCTGTGCAGGTCACCAGCCTCACTTCTCCTCCACAGTCATCTGAATACAGTGACCAGATATTCAACAGGATGACTGGAGATGACCCAGGATGAGGCAATTGGGGTTAAGTGACTTGCCCAAGGTCACACAGCTAATGAGTGTCAAGTGTCTGAGGTGAGATTTGAACTCGGGTCCTCCTGACTCCTGCACTGGTCTCTATCCACTGCACCACCTACCTGCTCCTCTGTCAAAGGTGCTAGAGAAAGAAATGACAGACCACTCCAGGATCTTTGCCAAGAAAACTCCCAATGGGGTCACAAAGAGCTGGACACATATGAAACAACTGAACAACACTGGCTTCCAGAACACTATCTCTCTTTCCTTAATATCTGACTCAGTTTCTCTCTCCACCTCAATCCATGCCCTTACCCTTGGGGACTTCAATATACACACTGAAGCTGTCTTCAATGCCCTGCTGACCTCCAAGTTTATCAACCTTAACTCCCATCAAGAATAACACAAGAGATCTGGCAGTAGTAGCACCTTCCAGATCACCAGTCCTGTTCTCCATCCCAGTCTTCAGAGCTAGCATCTAGGGAAGCAAACCCTATCGAGAAGGGGTCAGGCATCTGTACCAACGACCAGTCAAATGCCACTTACAGGGTTGAGGACAAGAAAGGAAGAAGGCAAGTTAGACTACCAACCATTACGTTGACTACTATCTCCCTTTAGATTGACAGAGACAGCTCAGGACCCTGAAACCAGGAGTACTGGCAATGGCTGTACTGAATCCAATGCCCTCAGCCACCATCCTGGCAAGTAACCCCTGTGGAGATATAGCCCAGTAACTGCTCTTGCAGGTGTTGTAGTCACAGCTACTAAAGACTTAGGAAAGAAGTTCTTGTCACCAAAGTCCTTGGTACTTTTCAAACGGTTCAGCATCAGAAACCAGTATGATTTTATCAGTGGAAATGACATTAAATATGAGGCATTACCATCTGCTTTGCTAAAATACTCCAAGGACCACAGGACCTTTCCATTTGATTTACAGCTGAAACCTTCCATATGGGTTTCCTCCCCTATTATAATGATGTGAGCTTTTCAAGAGTAGGGACTGTCTTACTTCTCTATTTGTATACACAGGGCTTAGCATACGGCTTTGCTCATAGTATGTGTTTAATATACATTCAATTCATTTATTTATTCATGACTCTTCATTTCAATAACCCATAGGGATGGTCATAGATAACTTAGATCTTATCACCCACAATTACAATCCAGACCTCTGAACTTCTTCTCTCTGATCACAGTCTGCCTCTTCCTCACTCTTCCTAAATCCATTCCTTGTCCTCACCATGACATCCTGTCTCTCTATCCCCTCACCGCTGTCCTAGCTTCATTTCCCCCCAATTAAACCCATTAAACTAGGTACTTTCTTCTACTCTTGAATTACTTGCTCCCTTGACTGTACAGTTGATGGCCTGCCAATCCTCAACCTAGACTCTCTACAACATCTACCTCCTTCGCTCGTACACTCATGCCTACTCAGTGCAGAAGGAATTCACACAACCCTATTGACTGCATCCACAAGTCATTCTGATTGTGTGGTAATCTAAACAAAAATTCATGTTAACTTATCTATCTCAGCTGGGACCTCACTACTACACATCAAAACTTCTATTTATCTTTGATTCTTTTATTATGCTTTCGGCATCAGCATCTCCAAACTTTCTCTTCTAGACTCCCAGGGCTAGCGTGTCCCTCAACAAAGGATTTGACCTTCTACCTCATTAAGAAAGCACAGGTCATTCATGTCATTCTATATCATCAAACTTCTTTGCATCCTTAACTAGACTTTCCTTGGCTCCAGGCACTGAGGAAAAGGCAACCCTTCTTGTCAAGACTAACCCCTCCACATGGGCACTTGATTGCCTTCTTTCCCAACTTCTCTGAGTGCTTTTCTCCTATAATTCATTCTCTGTCTCAGACTGTCTCTTTTCCTCCCTCCTTCCCTCCCTCCTTCCACACATACATACATACATTTCATTCATTCCTTTCTCTCTGTCTCTCTGTCTCACCTAGCTCCTCCCCACATTGCCAACAAACATTCCCAGATTTCCCCATGCTTAAAAAAGTCCACAGATCCCTTCATTTGACCTTGCAAATTTCCAAAGGCCACTACAGCCTTATGTCTTTCCACCTTTTCATGCCCAGTTGTTAAGAGTCTTCTACAACTCATTGCCTCTACTTCCTCACTTCTGATTCATTTCTCAAACCCTTGCAGTCTGGCTTCCGAATCCCCCACATTACTGAAACTGCTCTCTCCAAGCTTACATCTCTTAGATGTTACATCTAATGTCCTTTATGCTGACCTCATTCTTCTTTTCCTCCTTGCAGCTTTTGACACTACCGATTATCCACTCCTCCTGGATGCACATTTTTTCCTTGTCTTCTCTGACACTGGCCTCTCTTGTTTCTCTTATCTGAAAGCTCAATATGAATCAACTGTGTAATATGGAAACAAAAAAGCTAATATGAACTTAGGTTGTCTGAGAGGAATAGTGTCCAGGATGAGGGAGGTGGTGATGGTCCTGTTGCAAACCCCCCACCTCTACCCCTATCATAGGATCATTGATTTAGATCGGGAAGGGGCTTCAAAGTCCAACAGACTAGATCAATCTCCTTTATTTTAAGAAGGGGAAACTGAGGCCAAAAGAATAATCCCCTTCATTTTATAGATAGGGAAAGTGAGGCCCAGAGAGGCTGAGTGACTTTGTCCAAGATCACACAGGTAGTAAGAGAGTGAGGCAGGATTTGAATCCAGGTCTTCCCAACCAAGTTCAATGCTCTATCCACTCTATCACAATGTCTCTTGTTACTTTATCAGAACACATCTAAAGTACTGAGTTCAGTTGCTGGTGCCACAATTTAGAAAGGATATTGATAAACTGGGGAACATCCCTAGGAAAGTAACCAGGATGGTGAATGATCTCCAGATTATGTCATATTGAGGATCAGCTGAATTAGCTACTAATGTTTAGCTTCAAGACATAGAGACATAGGGGAGACAGAGTATCTGTCTTCAAGTACTTGGATGACTCACATGTTGAATGAGTATGCCTAGTCACAGTCCAGGAGGAGTCCAGACTTCTCCCTCTCCTTGTGAATTACCCTAGACAATGAGTAAACTCCTTGCCCCAGGAATGAGACATTTGTTCTAACTTTGGTTCAAATACAAAAGTAATTCACAATCTGAGCTACAATAGAGATTGCCCTTTAAAAAAGGACTATGCAGAAAACAGGATTTGGGAGGGTTGGAGAGATAGAAGATTGGATAAAAGAGAAGGGAGGGAGGGAGAGAGGAGGAAGAGGAGAGGAAAGAGAGAAAGGCAGGGAGAGGGGGAGAAAAAGAAAGAGAGAGAGAGACAGAGATATTGAGAAATACCCAGAGAAATGGACTTGGTCCCCTAAAGAAAGGCCTGACAAACCATACAATTGTACAGGATACCAAGTGACCCCAGGTATGGCATCAGATCCATTTCTTAACCTGGGGTCTGGGCACTTCTAAAAAAAAAATGTTGATAACTAAATTTCAAAATAATTGTTTTCCTTTCTAATCCTATGTGTTCTATTTTATGCATTAAAAATTCCATATAGCATCCACAGATTTTATCAAACTTCCCAGGGGGTTCCCTGCCATAAAAATGTTAAGAACCCCTGTCTTATATAGAAGCAACAGAACAGGAGGACTTCAGAGATGCCTAGAAGGACTTATATGAACTGATGCTGAGGGCAATGAGCAGAACCTAGAGACAGCCACAGTATGCGAGGACTGTTTCTGACAGACCTAGTGCTTCACAGCAATGCAAGGACCTAAAACATTCCCAAAGGACTCTTGAGGAAAAATGCCATCCACACCCAGAGAAAGAACTATGAAGTAAGAACTCAGAATGAAGCAGAATATTTTCTCTTGTGTTATGTTTTGTTTTGTTTTGGTTTTTCTCATGATTTCTCCCATTCATTTTAACTATTTATGCAACATGACTAATGTGAAAATGTGGTTAATAAGAATGAATTGTAGAATCCGTATAAGATTGCATGCTGTCTCAGGGAGGGAGTGGAAGAGGGGGAGAAAAATCTAACATTTATGGAAGTGATTGAAGAAAACTGAAAACATAAATGAATTTTAAAAAATAAAATAAACAAACTAGCAGCTGATAGGTGGATACAAAAGGGGCTATGAGCCTAGAAACTGAAAGATCTGGCAACTGATTGGATATGTGAGTTGAGAACAGGGAGCTGGGGAATGATACCTTTTTTTTTTTAATATTACTCTCCACTCTTCATTGTAGGGAAGCTAGATTCATGGCTACTTCTTAAATTTGACTTTTCATATTTCACCTCTGTATATCTGTACAAACTATCCTTCATACTTAGAATGCACTCCATATTCAACGCATCCTTTTTGATTCTTCCTTCAAAACTCAGTTCAGGTGTCAGCTTTCCAGTGAAGACTTCTTTGACCCCTTCATAAACAGTGCTTTCTTTCTCCTCGAATTATTTTGAATTTATTTGTTTTCCATGCTCCCAAATATTTTGACAGGGCAGAGATCCTTTCATTGTTTTTGTATCCCCAGTACTTAACATGATACTATACACAGAGTAGATCTTCAATAAATGTTTGTTGAATTGTATTGAACAGGTATATGTGGTATAATTTCTCTTCGAAGAACCCTGGGCACAGAACTCACTTTGATCTTGCTCTACAATAGAGCCCAGCTCTCCCAATTCCTTTTATTTCCTGCTTTTCCCTCTACCCTCCCTTCCTCTAACTCTTTCCTGAGGGATCTTGATACAGAGTGGAAGCCAAGGAGAAGAAAAGAAAAACTCATCACAGGCCCCTTTCCCACAACAGAAATTCATACAGAATTGAATTCAGAAACCCAAGTATTGCATCTCTAAGGACACGTAATGTATGGAGATTGCTTGCCCCTTCTCCCAACCCTCTGACTAGAGGTCTTCAAGCAATGTATGACCATGTGTAAAACGGGAGCTCCTTGCCTGGCAATGGGTTGGACTAGATGACCTAGGAGGCCTCTTCCATTTCTGACATTCTGGGAATTTCCCAAATTCAGATTTCAAGAGCTCCTCACATTCTTGCTAGATACCTACGAGGTGACCTTGCTGTGGTTCTTTCTCTTTTCCTCTCCCCCCACCAGGTCCAGGACTCTGAAGTTTTAGGATGGAGTCTTCCTCTGACAGTAGAATCCAAGGGTGGTCAGTGATTGCTTTTCTTCAATAGGCAAACCTGCCCTCCCAGGCCTCATTCTCCTTGGGTTATTGATCATTTTATGTTCCCTTGGAACTTGTGGAGAGGCCCAGCCTCAGCTCCCAGCCTCCATGCTGGCTCTGTTTAATGACCGCTGAAATCCATTATGGTTCACTTAACTGTAAGCAGCCTTCCCCAGCAGCAGCCGCCTGCACTCATTATGTTCTACTGAGGAGCTTAAAGGACTTTTTTTTTCCCCTGCAAAAGGGGGTGGGTGGGGTGAGTGGGAGCTGCCTCCTACTTACTGGAAGTGGTGCTTCCCTGCCGGCAGGCTCTTCCCAGAAAGGTTAACCCAGCTGGGGTTCTGCCAGCACCCTTTCCTCCCCCTAACTTGAGTGTCATCAGACCAAGGTCTTGCTTCTGTCTGTGGGGATCTCCAAGGCAAAAACTCTGCCAACTCATTGGACCTTCTGCTTTCCCCACTGGTTATCCAGATGGCATTGCCCATAAGGGGTCTAAGGCAAGAAAGAGGTACCCAGAAGGAGAGTGTTGAGGAATAACCAAATGTGACTTTTTCCAGGTTGGACTGGATCATTAAGTAGGGTGGGACTATCTTTCCAAAGCTGGTTGTGAATATCCTCAAGATGACAGGTCCCTAACCAGAGTCTAGGGACTGGCCTATTGCTATTTCTTTAGTGTTGAAAAAGGGCCATTTGGGAAGGATACCCCCTCCCCAAACCACTGAGTCCCAGAGTGATATTAATTTCTTGTACAGTTTTGATGCTCAATGGAGGGTATCTACATGATGGAATTCCTGGAGGCAAGAGCTTAGGCCCTGAGGGGGTAGCATCATGAGGCTGGAAGGGCCCGACAGTCTTCCCCTATAGAGAATGAATCTGTTCCTCTCTCCCAAGGCTCTTGCTAATCTTGGTGGGGACCCAGTAGCTGCAATTGTCACTCAGTGCCTCCCCGCTTTCCAATTGTGCTCAGCTATCAGACAGTAAACAAATGGTGCCCATAAATGTGGCCTCCCTCCTCCATCCTCCTGCCAGTGCTCTTGGATCAATAGACATGCTAAGTGTCTCACTGGGCTTGTTTAATAAGCATTTCTTGGCTGCCAGTTGACTGTGAGCTTCTCCAAGACATAGCAGCTGGGCTTCAAGGGAAGGGAAGGGACGCTGGGAAGGGGAGCTGATAGCCAAACACAATGAGAAATTTATCAAAGGGAACAGCCATTAGCACAGCACCTTAAGATACACTCATCCCCAGATGTATTTTCCTCCTCAAGACAACTCTGTAAATCAACTCTGGATTATCTAAGACTGGATTTATATTATCTAATCTCTCCTGACCCCTTACTGCAGCAAGACAATCCTTCTACTTCTCTAATCAATTCTCTATCATGCTCACTACAGAAATTGTTCCAAACCTTCTCTTCTCTCTTCTGGCCTCCCACAGCACACTCTCTCTCCACCTTCTCAGTAGAGAGCCTCACATAATTCACTGAAAAAATTGAGACCATTCAACCTGAGCTCCCTCTTCTCTTTTGGTTGTTCAGCTATTTTTTTCAGTCAGGTCCAACTTCTTGTGACCCCATGTGGGTTTTTCTTGAGAGAGGTACTGGAGTGGTTTGCCATTTCCTTCTCCGGTTCATTTTACAGATAAGGAAACTGAGGCAAAGAGGGTTAAATGAATTGCCCAGGATCACACAGCTAGTATCTGAGGCCAGATTTGAACTGATGAAGGTAAGTCTTCCTGACTCTAGGCCTGGCCTTCTATCCACTGCATCACCTAGCAGCCCTTTCTCTTTACTCTCTTCTAAATTCTCAGCAATTTGGCTTCCAACTTTATCATTCAAATGAAATTCCACCTCTCCAAAGTTAACAATCATTTCTTACTTCATTGCCAAACCTAAAGATTTCGTCTTAATTCTCATCCTTCTCTGTAGTCTTCTCTGGGTCTTCTATAATTGAGGGTGTTGAGGAGGCACTGAAGCAGTTTTCCCATTGCATCCCTGAAGGGGATTTCTCTGTAGTATGGGATGTTGTTGACCATCTTGTCTTGGGTACTCTCCCCTCATTTTTGGTTCTCCTATCTGTCTCACTGCTCCTTCTCAAGGCTCTGTTTCTAGTCTTTCAGTCACATTATGCTTGCTGACTATGAGATTCCCTCTTCTCTCTTCTTCTGATACCTTCTAGGTGATCTCATCAACATCTATTGGTTCAATTATCATCTTTATGCAGGTGACTCCTAGTTCTAAATATCCTGCCCAGCTTCTCTCCTGAGAGTCAGTCCCTTGTCACCAATTGCCTATGAGATATTTCAATCTATATGTCCCATAGGATTCTCAAATACCACATGTCCAGAGCAGAACTCAACTTCACCCTCCCCTTCCAAATGCCTCTATTACTTTTAAGGGAATTGCCATCCATCTAGTTATTCAGGTATTCAACTTTTGTATCATCCTCCATTTCTAGCTCCCATATTTAATCAATTGCTAAATCTTATTTCTAATTCCTCAATACCTCTCAAATATATTGTTTTTCTTCCACTAACATAACTACAGTCCTAGTTCGGGCAGGTCCCTGTCACCTAGTTAACTCCAATAGCCTCCTAAGAGATCTCCCTTCTTCCTTCTTCAAACCATCCTCCACAAAGCTTCCAAAGTGATTTCCCTAAAGTATAGGTATAACCATGTCACCTTCTTACTCAATAAACTTCACTAACTCCCTGTTACCTCCATAAATTTCTCTGGCACTTGAAGTTCCTCACATCTTCCTATCTTTCCAGGTTTCTTACAAATAAACTCACCACATCCACCAGTCACTGACTTAACTGCCACTAATGGGCAGGTAAGCCCAAGAACCTGGGAATAGCAGTGCCCCCTAAACCACTGGTCCTGTTTCCAGTCTAGACCATTCAGCCATCATTGGGGAAGCAACCCCTTCAGGGATGCAATGGGAAAACTGCTTCAGTGCCTCCTCAACACCCTCAATTATAGAAGACCCAGAAAAGAGAACTCAAGTCCTTGTCATTTGTCAAATGGTCCAAGATCAGAAACACATATGATTCCTGTACTCTAAGCATCTCAGGATCTTTCCATCTGATTTGCAGTCAAAACCACCCATGCAGGGTGTCCCATAAGTCTTAGTACCATTGTAGGTGTTTAAACTAAGCTAAGACTTTGGGGAAACTCTGTTATATGTTGTCTCCCTATTAGAACATGAATTCCTTGGTAGCACAGGAGATTCCTGCTTTTCATTATGTATCGCAGAACTTAGTGTAATACTTAATAAATTGTTCATTCATTTAACATTCGTTCATTCACTCTACAGTTGGATTTTACTGGCCTTCTGGCTGCTCTTCACATAGAACACTTCACCTCCTATCTCTGTGCCTTTCCATGGATGGTCCGCCCGCCCCCCCGCCCCATTCTTGTTATGTTCTCCATTTTCATTTCCCTGGCTTCCTTCAAGATTTAGTTTCTGTAGGAAGTCTTTCCTATTCCTCTCAGATGCTAGCTCTCTTCTCTAAAGGTGACTTCTTTTCTACTCTGTACACATCTTATACACAAATATCTCTCTATCTATATCTCTATCTATCTACACACACACATGTAACAGCAAGGACCTTCACATATGCAGGAGGGCCTGCTGTAGGTTCTTAGATCTGCTTTTCTGAAAGGAAAGCAACTTTTGAGGGGCCAACAATCTAATCAAGCACATATACCATTTACTGAGTTCAGGGGGAAAAGTCAGCACCCTGAACTTCAGAGAAAATACAAACAGAAATTACAAACAGAAAGACCAATAGACAGGGCTTCCAACTATCTGACCATAGACAATATGTACACCATTACCGAGAGAAGCACTAATATCTGGGTTTTCAAAGTGGGGAGGCGAGAAGGGTATGAGGGAGAGAGGGGCTTCTAACACACAAACTTTCTTGCAAAAAATATGCCCCAAAGCAAAACCTCATCTCAGACTATATAGGCTCTTTTCAGGGCTGGAAGGCACAACCAGTGCCTCATTAGAAATTAACAAAAGGTGTCTGAGGCCTATTAATGGGCGAGGAAGATATTTAACTCTTCCCCTCATCCACCATTTACTTTATAATACATATGGACACACACATACACACACACACATGTCTCTATCAATATCTATCTATAAGTAGACATTGTCATTCAGTTGTTTGACTCTGTGTGATCCCATTTGGGATTTAGAGTGGTTTGCCTTTTCCTTATCCAGCTCATTTTACAGATGGGGAAACTGAGGCAAACAGGGTTAACTGACTTGCCTGAGGTCACCCAGCTAGTACATGTCAGAGGCCAAATTTGAACTCAGGAAGATGCATCTTTCTGACTACAAGACCCTGCATTCTATCCACTGAGCCACCTAGCCACCCTGTAAGGAGACAGATACACACATTTTGTTTTCTCTTTCATTCTATCAAGTAAGTTCCTTGGGGGAAGAAAGTAGTTTTTAAAAAAATTTTTTGAGGGGAGAGAGTTGCTTTTTTCCATTCTATATCCAGTGACGCTTAGTATTTAGTAAATAGCTGGTGCTTGTTGGTTGATTGGGGTATTGGGAACAAAATGTGCATCTCTCAGTTCACCTCTCAGTTACTAGAATGTGCCTGGGGTGCTTCCTGCTAAGTTTGTTTTTCACAATGTAAATTTGTATTTATAACTGGCCAAGCAAAACTTAGAAATCAGAAAGGGCAGAGCAAAATCACTGCACGGCACAGAAAGGCCACATCTGCCTTCTAATAACTACTCCAGTAGCAGGTTATAATCCCACCTTTTTCCCCAGACTAGTCTGAAATTTCCAACACTAGAATCACTGCCTTGGATCCAGGGGTTGGGAATCTGTGGCCTGGAGGTCACATGTGACCTTCTAGGTCCTTGGGTACAGCCTTTTGACTGAATCCAAGTTTTACAGAACACATTCTTTGATTACGGGGATTTGTTCTATGCAGTTTGGATTCAGTCAAAGGGCCACACTTAAGGACCCAGAGGGTCCCATGTGGCCTTGAAGCCATAGGTTCCCCACCCAGGAATAGACAATTGATGGTGTGGGGAATGAGATCAGCTTCCTTCAGAAGACTACTGTCAATAGTAATTTACCTAAAAGGCATAAGTAAGATCCAGAGAAACTCTTCTAATTTTCTCCTATTAATTAATATGTTACTGCAGCTAAGCTTACCAGATTAGTAATTACTATAACAGAAGGCAAGGAGAACAGGTCCTCAGGGTACAAGTTGCTAGATACAAATGCCAGCATCTTCTTCATCACAGTGTGGTGTAGTGAAGAGTACTTCCTTTGGAGACATCAGGACTTAGACTGAAAGCTACCACTTGCTTCCTGTGTGACTTATCTCTCTGAGTCTGAGCCCTAAAACATCAAGGGGTTAAACCACATGAATGCAACAGTCCCTTTCAGCTCTGAATTCCTAATCCTATCATTTCCATTACTGTAATCATCAAAAACTAAGTGCCTTCCATGCTTGTTGGTCAAGGTCACTGTTGTGGTTTGTTTTGAAGAGGGCCATGATCTCAGGGAGGTGACGCCATGACATGCAAGTGTACTGGATTTAAGTGAGGAAGGGTTATGCAAAGTCATCAGCCTCACTTTCTCCTCTGGAGTCATCTGAGTCCAGTGGTCAAATATAGATCAGGATGACTGGAGATGATGCCAGACGCAGTGGGAGACCTTGACCTTTTTAAGTTAAGGTCTTGCCCGCACTGAGGCAACATCCATTCAAGGTTGGACCATAATATATGCAAGATTTAAGAGGTAAAGGAAGTATAGCGTGAGACATTGACTGGGCAGTCACAAGACCACAAAAGTTACTAGCCAAAGGAAGGTAGACTAATGACAATGAAATGTCATGGTGAAGGTGGAGGTGGGAAAGGGAGATGGAGGTCAGGTGAGGGTGTTCCATTCATAAATCATAGATCCTTGATGTAGAGCCAGAACAGAAGCCATCTAATAACTATATTTTAGTTCAATGGCCTTATTTTACAGGTTAGGAGAAATGACTTATTTAAGGTCATATAGGTAGTAAGGAATAGAGGTGAGTGTCTTCTTGCTCCAAATCCAGTAAGCTTTCAAACTTTTCCTATATTATATTTTTTCTATCCTTTTGCATGTTGATTGAATCAAATTAGGGACTATGTTTTCTAAGGGCAGACAGAAGATGTGCCTCCCCTATCACACACTAAGAGATTCTTCCCATCAGAATGAAGATCACATCTCCCCTATTAGACCTTCTCTCCTTATTTCTTATTACCCATAAGCAGTACTTAATGCAAAAGTCTGCACAAGAAGCACTGGTGGACCACACTTGTAGGTCAGCCCTCAGGCTACTACTTAGCTTGCTACCACATTCATTCTCATTATCCTGAGTTCTAGGGTAATCCAAAAGTACATTTGGCTATCTCCTCATTAATCACATTAAATTGTAATTTCTCTCATTAATCAATTTAGCTGTGAATTGCCACCCCAACTTATTATAAAATTATTTATTTAATAAAATGGAGAAACCTCTTTTCCCATAAGCAATTGATCATATCTATCTCAAAACCCCTAATCTCCTGGAATAAAATGAGCATTAAAGCTACTACACATGCAACTTACTAACAATATATACGATAATAACACAAAGAAAAGTAATTATTCACAAGGCTTTGGCTTTAGAAAGAACATAGCCAGAGTCACCTCAACCCATTATTGTAATTGCAGATATCTTCTGACAAGACAGTCCTAACATCCAATCAACTTGGGATATTAATTAAGGTCACTTCTCAAGAATTCTCTTCATCTTCAAAAGATAAAGGCTGAAACAAATTTATGAGGAAAGAAGGTCTGTCTCTTCATCTCTCTTCTCATTGTCTCAAAACCTCCTGCCCAAATGTCCAGTCTTCAACATCTCATCTGCCTCTTAAAGAGACAATAACCATAGTCTGGGAGAGCCCTTTGAAATAGGTTTACCCCTGCAAACTGATCTATTCTAGGGCTTGGACCTTGACCTTACTTTGATTTCCTCTGGGTTATTCAAGTCCAGACCCCCAATATTTCTTGTTTTGACCTTTGTTCTAAGGACTGTTCAGGGGTACCAAGAAATAAAGACAGATCTAATGGAGGGGAAGCTCTTGGTATGGTAGGAGAGGCTGTTCTCAGGTCTGATGGAGGAGACAAGCCCCCCAATTTGACTCAATATACATTTATTAATAATAAATCACAATAACTCACACTTAAATAGGACTTTAATATTTTACAGAGAAGTAACTTCACAACAAACCTTCAAGGCAATGAGTACAAATATGCCTATTCTCCAGATAAGGTCCAATTACATTCAACAACCACATATTAAGTATCTACCGAGTACACAGCTCAATGCTAAATACTAGGGGAGTTGCAAAGATAAGACAAGATTCCTGCCCTCACAGAGTTTAGTCTAACAGGGTTTATAAGTCACATACAGAGACAACTAAACAACAACAACCAAAAAAAAAACATGCTAAGTTTCAGAGACCTTCTCAGGCTTAGAGGGAAGACTCAGTTCCTGTGCTTTGAGAGCTCCCAATCTGAGGGGAGATAGGTGTGGGTGTGTGTGTGGGAGGTAAGAATATACACAGATGGGGAACGATCAACCAATCAATAAATGTTCTGGGCAAATGTTAGTGGCAAAAATATATTTAAAAAAAAAGGCACAGTCGTTGACCTCAAGACTATGGGGAAACAAGGCATACATACAGGATCAAACAACTAGTAGTTTATGTTGGAGTCGGATGAGTGGTACAGAGAATGAGTGCTATAGGAATGCAGAGGAAGTCATGGAAGTGGTGGGATCTGATTTGGATCCTAAGGACAATAAGTAAAATGTGAGTAGATGGAAAGGCTTTCAGGATGGGAGTATCTGACCTGTTTAGAAAACAGTCAGCAGATCCATCTGCCTAGAGTTTGTTAGGAAGCAGCGGGAGAGAAGATCTGAAAGGTGGGTCATGACTAGACTACAAGAGGCCCTGAATATTAATGCTAAGAAACAAAACCAAACCAAAACAAGGAAAAATGAAATACACTGCATACTTAAAACAGGCAGAAGTGCTGATGATACAGGATTTGACAATTCCACTTCTAAGCTGGCCATCTCCTCTAATGCTTCCTCAAACTGCCTTGTGTTTACTTAGAGGTATAGCTTTTGTGTTCCCCAGCAGAATGTAAATTTCTTGAGGAGGAGAACTCTTCATTGTTTTCTGTGTATTACCAGTGCCTAGCACGTAATAGGCATTGCTCATTAAATCTATACTTGTTGAATTATTTTTGAATCTTGAAAGGATGCTCCAAGGTGGAGCCCAGTCCCTCCCAGAACCACAGGGTAGGAAGCACTATTTTCAAACTTTTCCTTTCAAACTCTTCATCCTCTAGAGCAGTGGTGTCAAACTCAAATAGAAATGGGAGTCACTTTGCCATAGAAAAAGATTCTTGTGGGTTGCATACTGACTTGGAAAACCACATACTAACATTGCTGTTGTTGTTTCAGTCCTGTATGACCCTTTGTGACCCCATTTGGGGTTTCCTTGGCAAAGATACTAGAGTGGTTTGCTATTTCCTTTTTCTGTTCATTTTAGAGATGAGGAAACTGAGGGAAACAGGATTAAGTGACTTGTCCAGGGTTACACAGTTTGTAAGCATCTGAGACTAGATTTGAACTCACGTCTTCCTGACTTCAGGTCCAGTGCTCTATTCATTGTGCCACCTTGCCTATGTTCTATTATAATTTTTAATTTGTTAGATATTGCCCAGTTTACATTTTAACCACCGGGGTTCAGTCAATATTCAAAAGTATTGCAGGCTAGGTGTTCAACACTTCTGTTCTAGATGAGAATGGAGGGGGCAGGTCTGAGAAGCAAAACGGATGTTCAGGCTTCAATTTTCTGTAAAGTCTACCCAGGCTGGACCTCGAAGGCAAAGGTAGGAAGTAGGTTCAGATCTGGTCAGGACTGGTTATCTACCAAAAGCCAATGGGACATAAACCTATATCTGAACCCCTGGATCCTACTTCAATGCCTAGTTTTCTGGAAATTGGTCTGATACAACGGATAAAGCACTGGTTTGGGAGCCAGGAGATCTGGGTTTTATTTCCAGTTCTGCCACTTACTAGCTATGTGACCTTGGTAAATCGCTTCTCTTGGGGTCTCAGTTTGCTTTTCTGTAAAATGGCATGGTTACACTAAATGGGGGTTTCTTTCAGGTTCTAAAATTTTATCTAAACTGTGATCAGCTCCCTCACTTTATATAGATGAGGAAACTGAGACCCAAAGAACAGACGGAATTTCCTCAAGTTCACACAGTTAAGTATTAAGGTAGGATTTGAAGCAGGTCTTCTGATCCCAGAGGCAGGACTCTTTCCACTGTACCATACTGCCTCTTCTAACATTCTATGTCTCTGCTTGCTCCAGAGCCCCCTGGAGGACTTCCCCCTGCTCTAAATGCCCTTTCTTAGCAGCTTTGAGGGCCTTCTCTTTGGTCCTCCTTTGCTGACCCTGTCACACTACCTGCAGGATTTCCCCATTTCCCCAATGAGACAGTATAGCCCGTTTTATCTTCCAGTGAAGATTTATGGTCATGGTGTAAACCCTTCAACCCTAACTATCTCTCTGCAAATGGAGACATTGATGTTACTGGTGCCTCCAGGACCCTAATAATGCTGCCTGATATGAGCTCCTCAAGCCTCTTAGACAGTGCCATTGAGCCAAGTTTAATGAATAAAACCATTGCCTGATTGGGAAAGGAGTCACTCAAGATCCAACATGATCTCCAGGATAATGGGCAGCACAAGATTCCTGTGTGCTGCTACTGCCAGTTCTGAGTAACGGGGGAAGAGGAAGTGGAATAAGGCATAAGGCATAGGTGGTTATACAGCTACCTACAAAACCATTAAGGGGTCAGAGCATCAGCCCACTGCCTCCATTCCTGGGTGTTGACTAGGTCAGGAGCAATGAGTCCTCCCTCTCTGCCTCCTGCTGTCCCACTGGGCGCTAAATCCTGGGAGGCACCAGCCTAGTTACAACTCTGAGGGCTAGTCACCTTCCCACAAATGCCCTAGAAGGGGCACTACAAAAGAATGATGACCTCTCCTGCGCCATGGTTAGTACATTTATACAACCCTAAGGCTAGATGAGAAGCTATTTTCATACTATTTCAAGCCCTGCAGGAAAGAGTACTAAGGGTGATTCTATTTTGCTTCCGAAGTTTTATAGAAAGCAATACCTAAGATTGGGATGGGGAGGGTTAGGGGCTGTTCTTGTCATTGGAGGTTGGTTCTATTGTACAGTAAAATCTTTTTATATGTTCCCCCCACATTCAAGCCTCAGTAAGTGGAAAGAGCAGCCCATTGGCATCAATGTGCTGGGGAGTTAACCTCCAGGAGCCAGATGGCTAGTATGAAGAAGATGGGTACCACTTCTCAGCCCCCACCAATGTTTGGGAGGAGCAACACTAGTCCAGTAGATCCTGTTGCTTGCCTGTTCCTTATCCTGAGGACCTACTCTATGGGGTCTTGGAATTTCTCTCTATCCTCATTCTGGGTGGAAGAACTTCCCGGGTGGAGAGGAAGAATTTCCCACATGTTCATGCCCTGAATTCAATCCCATGCCCCAACCCCACCTCCCCATCCTGTTACAGCTATGGCAAGAAGCACCTTCTATGTACTTATTTAATTGAGTGTTTCTGAATAGTACAGGCATGTTCTGCCCACCTTTCTCTCTTATGGATGCACGTCCACAGGGAAATGGAAAAAAGGTGGAGTGGTGGGCGTCTGTGTGCATGACACATGTGTATGTGTTTCTCCTTTACCAAGAGCTGGTGCTGAATCTCAAAAGTCTGTAACTGTTACAATTATCAAAATGTTTTCTATGTGTCACTGCTAATGATGGACATGGATTCAGAAAGATGAAGTTGGCCAACATAAAAACTGGGAGCAAAAGGCCTCCTCAATTTCCCTAAAGAATGCCTGGCAGGGTGTCAACTCTCCTGCCCCCATGTTCCATCTTTGGACCACCTTGTCACAGAGGATGGGGCTGTGCCTGATGGAAATGCTAGGTTTGGGACTGGAAAGGACTTTTGACTCTCTTACTTTATAGAGGAAGAAACTGAGACCTGGTCAAGGTCACACAAGAAATAACAACTCAATTAGATCCTGAGCTCCTCAAGAGCAGGGATTATCTTTTGCCTTCCTTTATATCTCCAGGGCTTAAGACACTTCCTGGCACATAGCAGGTGTTGGTAAATGCTTACTCTCTGTCTCTCTCTCACAGACACACACATACACAGATATATACATATATGTTCCTATACTTTGATGAGTTTGTGACCATGTGAGTAGTAGTGTAGATGGTATAGATTGTAACCCAGGTATAGATTGCAACCCAATCATATATTCTTATCCTGGGCAGCTCTCATCCACATCCCACCTTGAATTCTCTGCAGGAGTTTCACTCAGTGATCTAAAAGTCTTCTTGTCCTTTTAACATCGCATGCAGACCAATGGTGAAGATAATCTGTTCATTGGTTATCTCTCACCCTCATTTCATACCCAAATCACCTCTTTTCCAGCCATATACCTCTCTAATGATATTCTTTGGGCAACCTCTCTTGCATGACTATCCCTAGCTTCCTGGCACACAGTGGTCATTTAATAAATCAACTGACCAGGTAGAGAACTTTTGGGTAACCTTTGTATTCTTTGGAAATAGTGGCATTTCATAGACATGAAATATAGTATCAGCAGAAGAATATTAATGCTAAAAAGTTGAGTGTTTCAAGGAGATACTTGGAGTCATTAAAAGTGCAGCACAATGTTCCAAATTCATTCCTGTCTACCCACTTCCATCAAATCAGTTCTAGGCTCACCTCACTGTCTAGCTGTGGTATCTGTCCAAAATATATTTTATTTGGACTGGCTTTATGAGCTATCTACTCAACTGAATATCATTGTTTGAACAATAGGTATTCTTCATCCACTTGGTTTTTCCTGTTTGGATAGTTGGGACTGAATTCTTTCAAGGGATTATGGTTCTCATTTAGGACGTTCTGCAGTGACCTAGGGCTTAATGCAATCACATGAAGGACCTAGCTGATTCTAGGGAATTTCTTTGTGTTTTAGACTCTCCCTCCAAATCCTCCACATTTACACAGCACTTTAAAGTTTACCATGCATTTTCTTCACAGTCATGTAGTATGTAGTAGGTAGTAAGCAGCAAAGTAGAGGTTCAAAGTCTTCTGAAATTAGATCCATAATTCCTTCCACTCTAACTCTGAGAGGTTGAAACAGATACCAGCTACTCCCCACTACTGGACTGAAGCCTCTACCTAGCACTGGGAAAGAAACCTCCCCTAATAATTCTAAAGCTTAGGAGGCTATATTCACTCCAAGTCCTGAAGGTCACCATCCAGGCCCTGTGCCCTCATCCTCTGACCAGCTATGACTACACTCACCACTCACACTGCAGAAACTGCCACCAGGGATTTATTTTGTTCTTTAAGTCACATCTGCTCCTCTGGTCTCTTCTCCCCTACATCCCTGGCTATTCTTCAGGATGCTGTTCCCATCCCCGTCTCCTGTCCCTCCGGCCTTGTTAACAAAGGTGAAGGAAAGGCTGGTAAGACAAGCTGAAGATTAAAGGGGCCTGTTTATTTCCTCCGAGTGATGGATCTTAGGGGATCCATCATCTTCATGGTCTTTCCTGATTATAAATAAGTCTCCCTATATCAAGACAAAATAATGAATGAGGTCAAACATAAGTCTTGGTTTCCTGGAGATTTTTGCTTAAAGGTTTAGCATTTATGGCTGGAAAAGACTTTCAAGATCAACTATGCGACTCCTTTCTTTTACCAAGGAGGAAACTGAAGTCTAGAAGAGCTGGATGACTTCCTTAGCTCACACAGGGAACAACAACTCACATTTATAGTTCTATACTTACATGGATCTGTTACTATGTGAGCACTCCCTCTAATGGTGTTAAACCCCTGAAATTAAACTTGAGAAGAGAATGGAGTAGTTTGGGAAACCTTTGAAATAGGAACAGATTTATTGTTGTTGTGTTTTTTAAGGAGTTCTGATAGTAAAAAGTCTTTTTCTAGTCCTCCTGTCTATTTAGTGCCTTCCATATGAGATTATCCCTTGTTTGTATATAGTTGTTTGCTTATGGTCTCCCCCACTGGAGAGATCCTTGAGGGCAGGGACTGCTTTCTGCCTTTCTTCATATTCTCAGAATTAAGTATGGTGCCAGGCACATAGTAGGAGCTTAATAATGCTAGCTGGCTAATTGATTGTTCTTTTTTATTTTAAGCATATAACTTTAGACAAGTCACTTAACCTCTTACGGTTCTACATCTATACAATAGGTACTGGTACCCTGATCCTCAAATAGTGAAGTACAGAAAGTAAGGGTACATGACTCCATGGAGTCTTTTCCAAATTTTTTCCATCCCTCCTCAAATTTCCCATATCTCTCTCAGCTCTGACTTTCTTAGCTGAGAACCTTGTCTTATCTTTTACTGGAAAACAAATTGAAGTCATTCTCTAAGGCCATTCCCTTTCTTCCTCCATTCACCTTATCTCACAACACCTAGATGCCTTCTGCCACTATCTGCTCCTTTACCTCTGTCTCATATAATGAGCTGCTTCTTTTCTTTGCCATGGCAAACCTTCTACTTGCAGAAGTGAGCTCATTCCATTTTGTCTGGTCCAGCAGATTGATCCTTCTATCATCCCTACTATTTATCTCCCCTTGTCTACTGACTACTTCTCTACTGCCTGCAAACATGCCTGTGTCTCCTACATCCTTAAAAGACTCTTGTTGATCTCTCCATCCCCATTAGCGATCATCCTATATATCTCCTCCCTTCTGAGGCTAAATTCCTTGAGAAGTCCATTTACAATAGGTACCTCTACTTTCTTTCCTCTCACTCTCTTCTTAATTCTCTATAGCCTGGCTTCTGACCTCATCATTCAACTGAAACTGCTCTCTTCAGAGCTACCAATGATCTCTTAACTGCCAAATCTAATGGCCTTTTTCCTCTATTCTCATCCTTCTTGATCTCTGTGCAGCTTTTGACACTGTCAATAGCTCTCTTTTCGAGGCTCTCTTCCCTCTAGGTTTCTATTACAGTACCTTACCCTGGTTTTCTTTCTAACTGTCTGACTGCTCCTTCTCAGTCTCCTTTGGTGACTCTTCACCTAGGTCATGCTCACTAACTGTGAGTGAGTTCCATAGCCTTGACCAAGGAAGTCAGTTCTTCCTGCTCTATACAGTTTTGCCTGGTGATGATCTCTTTAATTCTTTTGGATTCAATGATCCTATTTATGCTGATGGTTCTTAAGTTAGGACTGATCTGTCTGCTAATTCTCAGTCTTGCATCTTCTACTGCCTACTGGACATCTTGAACTATATGCTCTATAGACATCTTAAACTTGGCATGTCCAAAACCAAACTCAATATCTCCCCTGCTAACCCCTGCCCAAACCTTCCCATCTTCCTAACCTCCTTATTACTACTGCCATCTTCCCCATTCCTCAGGCTCATAAGCTGGTGTCATCCTCATCTCCTCACTCTCACCCCCATATGCAACCTGTTGCTAAGTCCTGTTGCATCTATCTCCATGACATTTTTGGTATACACCACTTTGTGTTCTCTCTTCTAACACTGTCAGCACTCTGGTCCTCATCATTTCCATCCTGGACAACTGTGATAGTTGGACTCCTTGCCTTAAGTCTCTCCTCACTCCAATCAATCCACCACTCAAATTAATCTTCCTAAAGCTCAGGACTAACCTCCTAGCAAATGAACTCCAGTGTCTCCTCATCACCTTTAGAATAAAATACAAAATTCTCTATTTAGCATCCAAAGATTTTCACAACCTGCCCCCTCCCACCTTTCTAGACATCTTATACTTTACACCCAATCACATACTCTGCGATCCAATGAATGACATTGACCCCCTTGTTGTTTATCAGATACCACTCCATCTCCCAACGGTGGGCATTTTTCCTGGCTGTCCCCCAGACTTGGGATGCTTCCCCCCCATCTCTGCTTCCTGGCTTTTTTGGTTTCTTTTTTGGGCCTCAATTGAAATCTCACTTTTTTGCCCTTCTCAATCCCCTTTAATGCTAGTGCCCTTTTTCTTTTGGTCATCTACAATTCATCCTGTATATATCTCATTTACACATGTTTATTTGCATGTTGTCTTTTCCGTGAGACTGTGAGCTCCTTGATGGTAAGCATTGTCTTTTGTCTTTCTCTGTCTCTCTAGTACTTAGAAAAGAATGCCTGGCACGTAGTAGATGCTTACAAAATGTTTGTTGAGTGACAAGGCAAACTGGAAAAAAATGACATAAGAACAGCAAACCATTGATTTCTTAGGACTAAAGAATCAGAGTATTTAAAGACAGAAGGAACCCTCTCATTTCACAGATGAGGAAAGTAGGGCAAAAGAAATGAAGCTAATCTGAACCCAGGTCTTTCTGTGACAAATCTAGTGTTCTTTTCACTCTACGCAGTTGCCTTTCGAAATCAGAGGGATTGTTAAGAACATGAGCGATTTGTCCCCAAATATATTGTAACACACTGCTTTTTCAAGGACTCCAAGGACCTGGGGGAATATCAGTATCTTCGGGAAGTCAGGGAGTGGCTAGCCTTCTAGAACAAACTTGTCAATGAGAAGAGTCTGTGTGAACTCTGTCTTTGCCTGCCTCTCATCAGAGGTATGTTTAGGTGCTATTAGGCCTGAAGCCAGACAGGACTTCTACAGCCCTATCCTCTAGGCTAGGTGGTACTTGATACCATCCCAGTCATTAAAACTCAGCAGTCCCTAGGTCACCCATCTCAAGGTGATATCTACATCAACCACAACCTCAATCTAGCCCTGGGCCACATTCCTATTGCCCTGCAGTGGAGACAGTTCATACATCATGCCACACTACATCCACCTCCTCTCCCCTGCCTCCTCCCTCTCCTTTGATTGACTAGTTGATAAAATCATAAGGAAACTGTGAATAGATCCCTTTATCTTTCTCCCTCATTTTGTTCCATTTCTCTTCCTCTTGCTCTCCTCCTTCCAATGGCTTCCAATTGAGACCAAGAGTTTAAATTCCTTTTGGCTATTAATTAAAAGAAACCTCTCCTTGAGCTGAGTGCACTTGCCATAAATTAATAGCAGCCTTCTTAATCAAATCTTATCTCCTCCTCCAAGCCACACATATGGAGGACGAGTTAGTATCTCCACTCCATGAAATTTAATTTCTAACATTTCAGTGGAAAAGATATATATGTGTGTGTTTATATTTGTGTGTGTGTGTGTATGTGTGTGTTTATCCTCCAAGCCCAGAGAAACATTGAAAGGAAGGCTGTTGGTAGTGTCCAAGTATATATATACACACATATGTATATACATAGATACAAAGAATTAGACACATTCTGTGTGTGTGTGTGTGTGTGTGTGTGTGTGTGAGAGAGAGAGAGAGAGAGAGAGAGAGAGAGAGAGAGAGAGAGAGAGAGGGCCTATGATAGGGAATAGATCTATGATTTTATTAGCATAGAGAACTCCCAAATGAAGAATCTACCTATACCAACTCAGGTTATCATTTTCTCTAAAAGTTACAGTCTTAGAGCAGTGCCTAAACACTGTGAGTCTAAAGGACTTACTCAGGGTCATACACTCTGTAGCAATGATGATACTTGAACTCATTTGTTTCTTACTTTGGGACCAGTTTTCTATCCACTAGGTGACACTCTATATTCTTCTCTCTCTCTCTCTCTCTCTCTCTCTCTCTCTCTCTCTCTCTCTCTCACACACACACACACACACACACACACACACACACACACATAGATATATCTATATTGATATGTTTGGAGCATAACCTTATCTTGATTGCCATAGCTTTTATAAACACACCACACTTGTCCATGAACAGCCTTCCTTAAGGTATCTCTCTTGGTATTCTGGGGTAAAGGATGTTCATGCCACCTGGTAATTTCTGGTTCTCAAATCCTTAAGGAAGCTGGAATGGCCTACACTTTTTTCTGAACCTTTCCAAGGGGTATACTACTTGGAAATCAGAAAACTCTGATGCAAAGTGATGGAATCTCTGTCACTTCCCAACCATTGTCACTGATTCTAATTGATGCCTCCCTGTGCCCCAGATGCTTACTATAAAGATTGTGGGATATGGATAAAATCCAAGACTTGTCTGTGGCCAAATGCAGGGAAAAGGCCTCTGGGCCAATTTCACTATTGCTAGCATTATCTTCAGTTGCAGCTACTACCCAATGGGTCAGGGGCCTTGCCTCCAAAGACTACATTTTCCCTATTTGCAACACCATTTAAAATTACCTAATTTGGAACCAGAAGATGTGGATTCAAACCTTGAATTTACTGTTGACTGCCTGTATGTCTTTAACAAATTCACTGTAACTCATTTTTCATTTGCAAAAGGAAGATGACTGGAGTAAGTGATGTCTAAAATCTCTTCCAGTTCTATCTCCCAAGACCCTCCGAACTACTGTTTTCATGAATTCATCCTCTAGCTGAGGGGAAGGAACTGCTCTCAGGTGCATACTATCTAACAAAGTCTGTGGCCGAAGACAGTCACAGATAAATTCCCACCAGCTAGCTATATGAGTTCCCAGAAGACTCTGATGCAAAAGAATTCACACAGACAAATGAAGTCTTTGGAGGGGTCCTTATTCTACCAGAGAAACCACTTCAGGTTACATAAAACTAACACACAAGGTGAATGATTAGGCTCTAGTACCACCAAGAGAGTAGAAACGATACCCGTATATTGACACCATTTCCAAATGCTGATCATGAAACAACAAACTCCAGTGATGGTGTGATTGTTTGTTTCAGTGCTGCAGAAACATTATGATTTTGACAATGGCTAGGACCAGTAGATTTCTGATGCTACTTTTTATCAGTTCCTTTAATTACTCCCTGGGGGTACAATTACTGGCAGTTTACCCCATAATGAGTTTGCTTGAGTCTATCTGTTTGCTACCCAGACTGACCGTTCTGCTACTGAAGTAGGAAGTGTGCCTACCTTGGGATCCTCATGACTCTGTATGTTTTCTGAGTTACTGACCTAAGGAATATCAGGTAAGGTATGTCACAGAACACTGACCTATTGTATGTCTTCCTCACTATGTCTGGAGCATCCTATTAAACAGTGATCTCTTTAAAAATCTAACTGCCATAGAGTTCAAGGGTATCTTAATTTGGGGGAAATACACTATATGCAGGTTAGGTAGTAACCTGTATCCTTACACCAGGTGGGTAGATATTGTGCCCAAAGATAAATTGTTCAAAATGATTCCCAGTTCAAATAAGAGTATCCTTCCTTTGGGAATTCTTCTGGCTATGATTTAAAGGAAAGTCCTTTCTGCCTAAATCCCAGTTACTTATGTTTGATTGTTTCATTTTATGTATATATATATATATATACATATATATATATACATATATAATAAATTGGTTCCTCTGCAACTTCCACCCCTTTGTTCCTTAGTTCTGCTGTCCAGGGATAAGAAGGATAATTTCTCTTTCATATGATGGTCATTCAAATTCTTGTGAACAGCAATCCCTAAGCCTCCTCTTTTCCTGGCTAAACATTCCAAGTTCCCTCAAAGGATTCTCATGTGGCAACCATCTTCGTAGCCCTTCCTAAAATGTGATGCCAGAACTAAATAACAATGCACCTCCATATGTAGTCTGACTACCCCTGGATAAATACAAGGGACCAGCAGAATCATTAGTCCTGAACACTACACCTTTCTTACTGTAGCTTAAGATTACATTAGCTTTCTTGGTCACCCTATCAAATGGTTAACTTATATTGAACTTGCAATCTCATTTTTTTTCAGACGAATGGGTCTTTAGAGCCCAATTTCCTGACCTGTAAAATGAGGGATTCAGTTAAAATGACAGCTAGGTGGCACAATAGATAGAGGGCTGAGTCAGCAGGACTCATTTTCTTGAGTTCAAATTTGGCCTCAGACATTTACTAGCTGTGTGACTCTGGGCAAGTCACTTAACCTTGTTTGCCTCAGTTTCCTCATTTGTAAAATGAGCTGGAGAAGGAAATGGCACACTGCTCCATTATCTTTGCCAAGAAAACCCCAAATGGAGTCACAAGAGTTGGACAGGACTGAAAAATGACAAAACAAACACAACAAGACAAAGAGATTTCAGAGAACAAGTAGCACGGATCAAGTTCTGGCTCTGGTACCATATTGTGATTGTGGGTAGTACCTGTTTTGACCTCTGTTGTGTCCCCATTTTCTCTCCCTCATGCCTCATACCCAAACAGCTTCCAGGTCTTGTTGATTTTCCCTCTTTCTCTGTTCACACAGTCAGTTACCCTAATCCAGCCTTTTATCACCTCCCACCTGGGTTAACAGCAATAGGATCTCACCAAAGTCTCTCCCCTTACCAGTACATACTCCCCACAGCTGCCAAAGTGATATTTCTAAAGCAGTGTCTGACCATGTCACTCCCCTATTCAAGAAACCTCAGTGACTCCTTATTGCTTTGAGCATCACAAAGAAATTTCTCTATTTGACATCCGAAACCCAGGCAGGCCAACCTTTATTCCCTTCCCAGCTCTGTTCCTGGTCTTCTAATCTTCAAACTCATGCCCCAGGTACCATCTCATCCTGGAACTTTCCTCAGCACCTGAGACATCCTCATCCTAGAACCTCCAGTTGCCCCTGTGACCTCACTCTGGTGTATCCTTCTACCCTCTTGAATTGGTAACTTCCTCTTGGTGACTGTTTTGTGGAGGAGCCCAGGTTGGTCATCCTCCATTCTCCTCCTAGCTCTTCTGTATTTCTTTTTGCTTCCTCAGCACATATGTGCTCTTAATTAAATGCTTTTTGTCCTGCTGCCTTGCCTTCATAATCTGAATCCAACCAACCCTTTCAGACTTCTCATACATGATTCACTTTCCTATACTGAGTGGTTCAGCCAAATTCACCTAGTTACTGCCCTTCGCATATAGCATTCTATCCCCACAATATGTCTTTGCACCTGCTTCCCAATGAGAATTTCCTTCTTCACTACCACCTCTTAAAAGCTCTAGCTTCCTTCAAAGTTTAGTTTAAGTACTTCCTCCTACATACAGCCTTTCCTGATCCCCTCAACTGTTACAGTCTCCCCTCTGAAATGACCACATACATATTAAGCATTTAACAAATGCTTTTTGATTATATTTACTTCATATACATTTGTATCTACATGGATGTGTTCATTTTTTATTATATTTACTTTGTATACATTTGATCTACACGAATGTGTTCATTTTTATTACATTTACTTTGCATACATTTGGTCTACATCATTTTTTATTATATTTACTTTGTATACATTTGGTCTACAGGAATGCGTTCATTTCTTATCAACTTACTTCATATACATTTCAATCTACATGGATGTGCTCATTTTTTAATCATATTTACTTCATACACATTTGGATCTACACAGATGTGATCATTTCCCTGGACAGAATGGAAACTCATTGAAGGCAGGGATTGTTTTATTTTGTCTTTGTATCTTCAGCATCTAGCACAAAGTCTGACACATAATAGGCACTTAAAAAATGCTTGTGGAATGACTGATGAATTTGCACAAGATGACCTCTAAAGTTCCTTTCAGATTAAAATCTATGATTCTATCCTTTCACGCTGGTTCAAAATTACTCCTCCTGCTACATAAACCTTGACTCCATAATTTTAAAACATATAATTTCCCTAGACTACTCTTACTGAGCCCCAGGACTAGGTCCCTAGAGGTTTCCCTGCTTCTTATTTTCTCTGAAACTGGTTTTTCTAAAATCTTTAAGTTTCTTAAGAACTCTACTCACCTGACCTCGAGCAAAACACCTCCAGGGATTCACCTCTCCTAGTCACTTATTTCGCAACCTGTTATCTCTTTTCAGTGACAACATTAGCACCTCTAAAATCAATTTAAATTTCCCTTACTCTTTTTCCATCTAGAAATTATTTTGAATCTACATGTAATTTTGGAAGAGAGGAAGTCTGCCAAAGTGTCATCTGAGAGAACCCTAAAGCCAGTCTGAAATACCCTATGAAGGGGCAAACAATAGATTCCAGGCCACCACTCTTTTCTTTGACTGAAAAATGGTGAAGGCAACACCTCTACCCAGAAGGGTAGGTAGGTTCCATGAGCCCCTGGGACAGGCCCACCTTGCCCTTATTCATTTAATAGCTATATTCTCAGTCATACTTAAAGAGGAGGAATTCTCACAGATGTTATTCAAACATCTTAGGGGTAAGGAATCTACTTTAATCGTATCAATCTCCATCAGCACTGACATTTCTTAGTGACAGTAACCACACACTGTGGTTACTGGAGTGGAATGCCCCTATCAGCACATATTTTGCTTATGCCTGCACCCAACCTAGCCTCAGTAGAGCCTAGTTTAGCTAGAAAGTTTTTAGGGACTTTAGAAGCAAAGTAGTAGAGAAACGCTAGTGTTTTTACCCCTGCTAACATTATGGGGTGAGGCAAAGGGTCTTTGGGCTTCCTCTTCCCCCCATCCAGTCCCAACAACAAAAAAACACCACCACAAATGAATGGGAGGGACAGCAGCACTTTGACTAAGATGCCAATGAGGTGATCTGTTTTTATTAACCGCCTGATCCATTTCATCCATTTATTAACAAAAAATTTAAATATCAAAAGTAAAGTATCAAATCATATGAAATATTGCTCCAAATCACTAGTAATAAAAGAAAAGCAAATCAGAATCACTTTGAGGTTTCATCTCACAAGCAGCATATTGGTAAAGATGACAAAAGATGGAAACAGGAAATGTTGATGGGACTGCGGAGAAACAGGTACACAGTGGTCGAATCATTCTGGAACACAATAGGACATAATGCTTACCAAGTCATCAAAATGTTCATACCCTCTGAAGTTGAGATCCCAGTGTTAGGCATATATCCTAAGGAAGTTAAAGATAAAAAGCCAAGTTTCATATACAGCAAAATGCTCCTGCTGCTTTTGTGATAGCAAGGAATTCAAATAAGTAGATGCCTACTGCTTGGAGAATGGTTAAATGATGGTACAGGAATATAATGAGAATAAATTGCTACACAAAGAAATGACAAATATGAAGGATTTAGGGAAGCATGTGAAGATTGATATGCTAATAGCAAATGAAACAAATAGTACCACGACAATGGAAATGGAAAGAACAAAAAACATACAATGGAATGCTATACAGTGACAATGACCAAGCCTGGTCCCAGAAAAGAATCAAGAAAATGTGGGTCCTTCTCTTTGAAGAGATGGGAAGCCATGAATGTGGAATATACTGGATATGCTCTTAATTAAGGTTGTTATAGTGGTTGGTTTCAGTTTTTTTTCTTGTTTCTTTAAATCTTTATTACAAGGGATAAGTTACAAGGGTGGGCGAGAGAGAAGGGAGGGATATGTTCATAAATAAAGGTGATATAAAAGCAAAATATATTAATAATAATAAGATAAAGTACATTATTGAGTCATGTTAGGCAAGCAAAGCACAGCCATCAATTAATCACTAAGTATCACCTAGCGTGTGTTCAACACAGTTGCTAGGTGCGGTGATGGATAGAGATGTATAAGGCATGGTCCTGAGCTCATAGAGATTAGGATGTGCCTGGGAAGACAAGACTAACATCTATAAAACAAGAGCAAATCATGCAAGACAGTATGGAAATAAGTTGCAAATTGCATGGTACAGCCTAAATGCTGTAGGAATTCAGAAGAGAGGGAATATTCAGAGAAGGCCTCATGAAGTAAATGGGACTTGACTTGGGCAGTGAAAAGTCGAGGATATTTAGATGGTCTGGAAAGAGAAGACCTAGGCTTGAAGCCTAGCTGTCCTACTTATTATTCGTTAGACCTTGAGCAACTCAGTCAGTCAGTTGGTGAGCCAATAAAGATTTATTGTTTACTACGTCAGACACGGTGCTGAGCGATGGGGATAGAAAAGCAAAAACATGGTTCCTTGTCCTCAAAGAGCTCACATTCTAATGAAGGAAGCAATATGCAAATAATAATGTATATAGAGGACATATATACACACACACACACACACACAGATATATATGTATGTGTATATATATATATATATATATGTATGTATACATACTTACACACATATATTATACATGAAAAATAATCTTAGAGGGAAGGCATTAAAAGTGGGGGGATGGGAGACCAGGAGAAGCCACCTGAGATGAGTCTGGCCAGAAGTTAGGGAGGGGAGACAGAGGTGGAGGTGGAGAGCTTTGAAGGATGGGCCAGCGCCAGTGCAAAGGCACAGCTGGGAGCTGGACTGTCATTTATAAGGAACCAAAAATGGCATGGGGAGAGGAGGAGGGGAATTAGTATTTATATAGCGCCTACTATGTACCAGCCATGATGCTAAGAGCTTTACAAATATCTCATTTCATCTTGACAACAACCCTATGAACTAGGTGCTGTTGTTCAGTCTCATGTCCAACTCTTCATGCCCATGGTTTGTTTTTTGTTTTTTTTGTTTTTTGACAAAGACACTGGGGAGGTTTGCCATTTCTTTCCCAAGTGCATCAAGGCCAACAGAATTCATGTAACTTGCCCAGGGTCACATAGGTGGTAAACGTCTTAGGACATATTTGAACTCTGGTTTTCCTGATTCCAGGCCCAGCATTCTATCCACTGAGCCACCCAACTACCTCCCAAGTCTTCCTAGGTGCTGTTATTGTCCCCATTTTACATTTGAAGAAACTGAGGCAAAGAGAGATGACTTGATTTGCCCAGGGACATACAGCTAACTAATTGCCTGAGGTGGTTTTGTATTCAGGTCTTTCTGGTTGTAGGTCCAGTACTCTGTGCACGATGTCACCACCTAATTATCAGTTGTAGAGTTCATAGAGGGGAGTAAAGTAAAATGCCTTTGGAAAGAGCCAGGCTATAAAAGGTTTTAAATACCAAACGGAAGATTTTATATTTGATCCTAGAGCCACTGGAGTTTTTTTGAATAGGAGAGTGACATGGTCAGACTGGGCTTTAGAAAATCACCGTGGCAGCTAAGTGGAGGATGCATTATAGTGGGAAGACAGGTAAGGCAGAGAAACCAATTAGAAGGCTATTGGAACACTCCATGTCAGAAGTGGCGAAGGCCTGTACTAAGGTGGTGACTGTGACAGTGGAGAGAAGGGGACATATATGAGAGATGTGGAGGAGGTAGAGATCACAATATTTGACAACAGACTGGATATGTGGGGTGACTGCAAATGAATAATAAAGGATGACATAGGATGATGTGAGCCTGGATTACGCTGGATTCTTTAAGAGCAATAAAGAAATTCAGAAGAAATCAGGACTTGGTGAGGATGGGGGCTCGGGGACAGAATTCTCTTTTAAACACATTGAATCGGAGAGGCCTATGGGATAGCCAATTCAAAAAAATAAACCCAAAAGCATTTGGTGACAAAGTTGAGAGATTAGGGCTAGATATAGAGATCTGACAATAAACTGTATGAAGATGTTAACTGATGAGCATGGCAGCTAGGTGGCTCAGTGGATACAGTACCCAGCCTGGAGTCAGGAAGACCTGAGTTCAAATGTGACATCAGGCACTTAGCAGCTGTGTGACCCTGGGCAAGTCACTTAACCCTATTTGCCTCAGTTTCCTAATCTGTACAATGAACTGGAGAAGTAAATGTAAGACTACTCTGGTATTTTTGCCAAGAAAACCCCCCCAAAACCCCAAAAGGGATCACAAAGAATCAGGTAAGTCTGAAAATGACTAAGCAACAACTATGTGCCAGGCACTTCTCTAAGCATTGGGGATACAAAAAGGCAAAAGACAGTCCCTACCCTTAGGAGCTCATGAGCTAATGAGGGCAACAATATGTAAACAAATAGAAACAAAACAAGCTAAGTACAGGATAAATAGGAAAAATTAACAGAGAAGACACTGGAATTAAATGGGTCAGGGAAGGCCCTTCTATGAGGTAGGATTTTACTTGGGACTGAAGGAAGCCTGGGAGGTCATTAATCAAGAGTTGAGGAGGGAGAGCATTCCAGGCATGCAGGACCATCAGATAAAATGCCTGCAGCCCAGAGGCAGAGAGAGTCTTGTTCATCCAGTGTCACTGCATCAGAGAATATGTGTCAGGAAGTGAGGTGCAAAAAGATAGAAAGGTGGGAGGGGGCAAGGTTAGGAAGGTCTTTGAATGTCAAATGGAGCATTTTTGTATTTGAACCTGGAAGCAATAGGAAGCCACTGGAGTTTAGAGAGAGAGAGAGACAGACAGACAGACAGACATACAGAGAGACAGAGAGACAGACAGACAGACATACAGACAGAGAGACAGAGAGAGAGGCAGAGACAGAGAGACAGAAAGAGACAGAGAGAGAGGCAGAGAGAGAGAGAGGGAGACATGATCAACCCTGCACTTTAGGAAAATCACTTTAAGTTGTTGTCCAACTCTCTGTGATCCTATTTGGGGTTTTCTTAGGAAATATACCAAAGTGGTTTGCCACTTCCTTCTCCAGCTCATTTTCCAGATGAGGAAACCGAGGCAACAGGATTAAAGGATTTCCTCAGGGTCACAAAGCTAGTAAGTGTCTGAGGTTACATTTGAACTCAGGAAGATGAGTCTTCCTGACTCCAGGTCTGGCACTCTATCCCCTGAACCACCTAGAACTGCTCCCCATCCCCCCCACCAATTAATAGGGTATGATACTAGGTCATTCTTCCTCATTTCATGAAAATGATGAGAAAATCTAATGAAGTTAATGGCTTTCAAAGTACTTTGAACCATAAACAAAGAATTAAACAAAGGTATGAGTACGGCAAGAAATGAGTCACACCTCCCTCATCCATTATGAGTATTTTTCAGAGTTTTGTTCCATTGTCAATTACCCACCAGTATTCTTCTGGGGTAACTCTCTTGTTCTGCCATCAAGGGTGAACTCTGAAATGCCAACTTGTCCTAATATGAGCCAAAGCAGAGAAATCAGGAAAGAAAATCTCTAACCAAACCTCCTCTTCCACCCATCCGCCCCAGCTCTCCCCTAAACATATGGGAGTGTATCCCAAAGCCAAGTGGAAATGACTGCTATTATTTGCTACTTGGGATCATCATGTGCATCACTGTTCTCCTCCATTAGAGCATGGAATTGAGGTGGGGGGTGGTGAGAGGGGTTGGCTTTAGGCTCTTCTGATGGGCCTGGTTAATAGTGCCCTCATAGTTCTATTGTGTTAAGTGCAGATTTCCTCTGGGCAATAAACATAAAAATAACCACAGCCGGATCGATAACATGGCCATTGAAGATTGGTGGGGAGGGTCTAAGGCATCTTTTGGCAGAGCCATCCTGCATCAGGCCCCATGATAGCACCGCCAGCCCAGACTAACCCCCTCTACTCCACCCCTCGTCCTCCATCCATCTGTCCCTGCCAGCTCATGCTTACCTTGCTTACTGAAATGCAGCTGCCCAGAACCTAACGGGCACTTGCTGAGAACCCTCAAATAGACACTGAACACATTGTGGGAGGGGAAAACCAAACCAAGGTTAACAGAGTAGACACATTAAAGGGGTCTTTGGAAAAAGGAACAGGTAAGTGCCCCTTTCGTCCCTCCCTGCCCCTGCTGTCATTCCTCGACTCTCACATCACAGTTTTATGTCCCAAACCCTCTCCATCCTCACCCCACCCCCGCCCAAACAGAATTTTCCCAGCTGCCATTTACCCACTCATTTGCTTTGTCATCTTTTGGGCACAGAGAGGGAAAATAGCTCTGTTTGAGATCACACAGAATGATGGGGCCAAGGTCAGAGGTCCTGATGGATAACCCCACGCTCACCTCATCAACTAACTATCCAAGCTGAGAGGTAGCTGGGTAGTATAGTGAATGGGCCTAGGGTCAAGAAAACATGAGTTCAGTTCTGTCCACAGACACTAGCTGTGTGAGGCTGGGCAACTGACTTGATTCCTGTCAACCTGTTTCCTCAAACACAAAATGGGATGGTAATAGGACTTATTTCTCAGGGTTGTTGTGAGGGTCAAATGAGTGAGTATTTGCAAAGTGCTTAGCACATAGTTCCTGGCATACAGTAAGTGCTTAATAAATGTTTGTTCCCTTTTCTTAGCACCAGCCACCATTGGGAGCTGGGGGGATGGAGCAGGGTAGGTAAGTTAGACAGGGCAGAATGGAAGGGGACAGCTGCATAGGGATGAGCTCTACTCCAGAAACATCCAGCCAGTCTTCATTGCCACTCCCAGAAATAATATCCATTTAGGGGCTGAGGTTCCACCACTGTTCAATGGAGAACATGTCCAGGAGTCTAGAGAACAACCTCAATTGCCAATTTTCAGTGGCCCAAAACTCCTGGAAACTCTGTCTAGTGGCTTGGTCGCCTAGATACATTCTTGGCTCTTCCTTGGGAGAGGTCAATCAGCTGGGATGGAGCCAGGGTTCTTCCTAGGAACATTTGGCATCTAAAAAAGTAGAATTCCTTCTCTGCAATGCCTCTGTCCCATCCATTCCTATGCTTCCCACTGATCAGATTTGGGGTTTCTTACATAAAGTAATTGGATTGCAGGAAGTGTTAACCAGATTAGAAAGAATGCTTCCAAGAGGCAGAGACTGAAAGTGGCTATTAAGCAACACATGGTCTGGGCATGTGATGCAGACCAGATTTCCAGAATCAGTGTTCATACACACACACATCCGTCCCCTCAGGGCCAGCTGAAGAGAAGTGGAGACAGCAAAGGCCCTGTGGTGGGGACTCTTGGGAAGAGCAAGGCTCGGTCGAGGTATTTTTGAAACTGTTCCAAAGTTGAATTTTCTTTATTCCTCTGCTCTCTCAACGCCTAAAGTCACTTAACACCGCTTAACCCTGAAATACTCAATCTTCTCCATCCCTGGAGTGTAGCCAGTAAGTCCAAACTGACCACACCCAATACTCAAGGCTAGGTGACCCTGAAAGGCTGAGTCTTTAACCTCAAGGGAAATGTGTGATCTGGGGGATTCTCCAAGGCTGTTAGTAACAGGGAAAACACATGACTGTCATCACCAATTCACGGAATGATCACCCTGTCTATATTCCCATACCTCTATTTCCCAGGGTGTCGCTGGCTATGGAAAAAAAGCAATGGTATAGCTTTATGTATGACCATAAGAAGCACTCTGCAAACCCAAATCAAGCTACCATATCATTAAAAAGAGGCTAGGACACAGAGGACAATCAAAGAGGGATACAAGTAAAGATGATGTTGCCTGAAGTCAGCATCAAGTACTTCATGGCTGAGTTTAATCCACCATCACTGGACAGCGCACCCAACAACCCATGATGATATAAAAACTTTAGTTTCAGAAGATTGAAAGCTATGCATAATTCAAAAAGAATATTGTTCATAGGTTAATTAATCTAAAGAAGGTGATTAATCTGGGCGATGGTCAGGCTCAGTATGGGTCAACGTATAATAGGTCAGCCAAGAAAGCTAATGAAATCTTAGACTTCAATGAAAGTCATGGTGCCCAAGACTAAGGAAGTGATATTGGTAGATACTCCATACTGCTGGAATATTGTTTCAATTCTGTGCACTGAATTAGGAAGGACACTGAAAACTGGAAGATATCCAAAGAGAACTAGCTAGATGGTGAACATTGGAGCAATGCTCTTATTAATGTTATAAGAGGCTTCTAAGATCTCTCCAAGCTCTAAATCTTGTGATCCTATTTTGGCCTAGACATATGAAGAATGGACAGGTCAGGACTGGGGGTGCTGAACTATCTTATTATCATACATAGTCTATGTGTTGGAATGGTTTCATGCCAAATGTGAACTAGTCAAAGGAAATACAAGTGTTAAGTCTGAAGATGAGAAGATGAGGGTGTTGGAGGAGGATACAGGATAATGTATTTTCAAGTATTTGAAAAGGTGTTCCATGAAAGAATAAATGAACTAAAGCTAGGGGCACTGGCTGAAAGTCACAAAGAAACACATTTAGGCTGCAGATAAGGAAAATCTTCTTAATAATTAGAACCAAGACAGAACAGAATAGAAGATCCAGGGAGCAGAGGATTTCTCCTCTCAGGCAGTCTTTAAACAAGAGATGGATGACCATTTATTGTGTTAGCTCTAGAAATTTTTGTACAGGTATGGGCTAGATTATAAGGCCTGGGATTCTGTGACTGGCATACAGGCCCAGGACAGTGAGAGTCGGGGATGATAAGTCTCTATCCATGAGTCAGTTGCCAAACAGTCCAAAGATGTGAAAAGATGTGTTCCAACCCAGAGGGATAAGAGAGCTTTTTTAGAACATAAGGTCACAGCATTAGAGCTAAAAAGGACCTCAGAGGATCAGGGATTTGCAGCTGGAAAGGACCTTAGGGAACACTGAGTGGACAATCTCTTTTTTACAGATGAGAAAACAGAGACACTAAAAGGTTAAATGATTTGCCCACAGACATACAGTTAGCAAATATCTGAGAGAGGATTTGACTTCAAGTCCAGCTTTCTATCCACTGTGACCTCTAGGTCCCATATTTTCTAGGTAAAGAAACCAAGACTTATAAAGTGTCCAGTGACACACAGGTAGTAAGTAGCAGGGACAGGATTTGAACCTATAGCATATGGTTCCTAATTCAGCTGGCTTTCTACTGCATCATGCAAAGGCAGGGAAAATTAGGACCATAAGTTTGGCATACAAGCCACCCCTAAGAGCCCCACATAGCCTTCTATGCTCCCTCCCTTTAAATCCTAGTTCCTTAACCTCACTGTTCTCTGGGATCCTCCTACAATGGTCAAGTGATCAGTCTTTGTACCCCTAGGAATGTATGTGCATGAGTGAGCACACATGTATATACTCATCCTTCTTGAGTCAGGGGGATCACAGATTCAGAGCTGGAAGAGACCCTAAAGCTCATCTATCTTAACCTCATCACTTTATGGAGGAATAAATAGGGTGGAGGGGGAGAAAGAAGTGATTTGGTCAAGGTCATTGACTGTAATTAGCAGAGCTAAGACTGAAACTCAGATCCTTAGACCCCAGACGTAAAGTTCTTTCCCCTACCCCACACTTTCTCCTACCTCACTAACACAGGTAGTTTGACAATTTTGGACAAAATAACACATGGTTTAGAGGTTTGGTATGCTATTGAGGGAAGAAGGAAGGAAAGAGGTCCCTGGAAGCTTCTGATGGACAACTCAATCTCAGCACTGGCCATGAGGCAGCATGTATCCTTGCACCAAGGGCATGGGAGTGGATGTGTAGGGCTCCTCCCTGTTCTGGCATTTCTGGGGACTCCCACCCCTGGGGAATCCCACCTCAGTTCACCCAGACCCTTCACTGCTCCCCTGAAAGTGTGGGGGGGTCATCCTAGGGATGGGGTAGAACCTTCTCTCCCCCTTCTCTGTATCCTTAGAGTTCTGGGAGGTCCAGCTGCCTATTCCCAGAACTCTTTCCCTTTTGGCAGGCATTCCCACCTCCTCATCTTCTCTCCACCATGGCTGTGTGACAGCTTCTCCCGGTGACAGCTCAATGCCTGACAGTACCCAAGCGGCACGAGAGAGAGAAGGGCTGGGTTGACATGAAAAGAGGGTGACCTGACCTTGTCATCGAAGACAATGACAAAACGTGGGCTGGGTGGCTTCTCCTCGCTCCCTCAAATCTCTCCAAGCCCAGGAACCACGTTGGCAGGTCCCTGAATGACTTTCTTCCCAGGGACCATGGCGGGTGATGATGGGGGTCTGCTGATGCATATCTTTATTCTGTCTCATCATACTTCCTTCCCTCCTCCCCCCCAGACAAACTCCAGCCATCTTTTACCATTTGGTTCACTCCACCAACTCACATCTCTTGTAGTTCCAGCTTTTGACTTGTATGTGCTTGCCTGAGTCTTAGTGTCTTAACACTCTTTCATACAGATACAAAGTCTACAATAAACTCTTCCCTCCCAATTCCAACCTGGATAGTTGTTAGTACAGCTTTGTACACACACACACACACACACACACACACACACACACACAGAGCAAGGTGACTCAATACATAGAATACTAGACCTGAGTTTAAATCTCCCCTTAGTCACTCACTATCTGTGTAACCCTGGGCAAGTCACTTAACCCCGTTTGTCTGAGTTTCCTCATCTATAAAATGACCTGGAGAAGGAAATGGCAAATCACTCCGGTATCTTTGCCAAGAAAATCCCAAATGGACACAAGTAAAACAACTGAACAACATAAATACATACACAGTATATGTATGTAATGATCTGTTCCATATGTACATAGTATATATGTATATTTGTGCATGCATGTATGCACAAAGTGATTTGTATACACCTACATAATTTATGTAGGAATATATAAATGTAAAATTATATTTCATTTTTTATGTTGGTGCCCCTCCACCAAAGAGGAACATAACCTCTGTGAAGGCAAAGACTGTTTTGTTTATGCCTCTGAAGCCCCAGAACCTTGCAGTGTGTGTGGCATATAGCAGGTGCTTAATAAAGGCTTAGAGAGTTGTTGGATTATATCTTGCCTGCTCTGTTCTCTTGGGGCGGGCCTCTGAACCCAAACAGCACTCAGAACCAGGCTCTATACAGAGTGAGGATTCTGTCTATTCTATTGGCTGCTGGGTCACTCATAGGATCATGGATTTCAAGCTAAAAGGAATCTCAGAGGTCATCTCACCCAACTCTCTCATTTTACAGATGAGGAAACAGAGACCTTGGAAGGTTAAATAACCTGTCTGAGATCATACAAAGAGTGAGCAGAAGAACCACAATTTTTAACCCACTGATTCCTAAACTTGGGACTCCCAGACTGCAGGGGATCCAAGTCTTTTCTTTGTATTATTCAGGGTTTTTCTTAATACTAGTGCTAATGATAGTGGGGAAAGCTGATGCATAAAGAATAAGGGTCTGGAGTTATACAAAGGTTGCTGGAAACTAGAACCCAGGACTTTGGGTTTGTCTTTTGGGAAAATTTCCATCCCTAACCATGTAGCCCACAGCATCCTTCCTTTCCCCCACGCTTCTCCTAATCTTCATTCATTCCTCCCTCCCCAAAACCATGGAATGGTCCCAGTAAATGCAGTTAACTGTACAGGTTTCTGGCATGAGACCCAGAAAGAGAGGCTAACTTTGAGAAGTCAGTTCCCCTAATTTCTTCCCCACATTCTCCCTAATGGGAACCCTCCTGGTTTGGGGCACTCAAAAGCAGCTGTTCTCAGGGCCACACTATCGGCTCAGGCAGCGTACATCATGCTGACAGCCAGCTGGTCACTGAAGCCTCACGCATCAGCCAATTTTAATTGTTTATCCTCCAGCCTTCTTTATGACCCAATAAAATCCATAGCACAGGCAGGGATAGAACAGGAACCTTTCCCCATTGGCCTCTCCTTGCTATCCCCCCGGGATGTTGCTCTACCCTTTGTAAAAATCACTTGCCAAGCTGGATGCATGTCCAACCCACTGGGTCTTGTTAAGTGACCGTCCTGGAGAGGAGACCACTTTCATAAATGAAAGCTGGAACTTAAAAACAAATGGATGAGAAAGAGGTAGACACCCGCCTCTCTTTGCCTGAGGAAGAACCAGAACTATTTCTCTCTTAACTTTTATCCGATTTATCTCAAAAGGACTTGTGTGGGGTAATGGAAACAGCCAGGGTTCATTTCTGACTGGGAATCAGGAAATATCTGAATTCTAGTCCTAGCATGACTGCAGGCTAGGTATGTCACCTTAGGCAGGTCACTTTACTTTTGGAGACTCAGTTTTCTCATCTACTAAAGCAGGGTAGGAATAGATCAATATTTAGGAAGGTCCCTTTTATCTCTCAAAGTCTATGATTGTCCCTGTTAATGATCAACCGAAATTCCTCATTTCTCTAAACGAATCAGCACACCCAAAAGCTCTTTCCTTTCCTTCTTTCTCTATCCTCCCCCAGCTACAGCCTTCCCCTCTAAGGTTACCTCCCATCCACTCCATGTATTCCACTTATGTATCTATTAATCCGCATGAAGAATTTCTGTTTCTATTTATTTACCTACTGCCTCCCCCATTAGAATAAAAGCATCTCAAGGGCAGGGACCATATTTTTGTATCCCTGTTGTGAAATAGTGTCTGGCATTTAGTAGAAGCTTCTTGACCGATTAATTTCCCTCATTTCAAGGATCGTTCAAAATCTACCTACCCTTCTCTCCATCATGACTGCTCAGTCCCCTCCCCTATGAGAACCTGCTTATTCAGGCCCATACCTTGCCTTGAATATTAACAATAAATGATAACAACAAGAGCATTGACATAAAACTTTAAGATTTGTAAAAAAAAAAAAAAAAAAGCCCCAGACTTTATACATCAACTGATTTGCTCTCTCTCCAATCTCAATCCAATTCCATAGTCCCCCGAATGAATTAATTCAGTACCTTCCGGGCCCATTGTCATAACACCAGAATGCTTTGTAATGGCTGACTAAACTCATCACCACCCCTCAGATCTAAGTTGGGGTGGACTGTGTGTAACTAACCTTTGGTGGAGAGGTTAGGCCACGTGTCCTGCTACAAATTACCCTCATCTCACCAGTCCCCACTCAGTCCCAAAGCCCACAAATAATGAAGCTCTCTTACTCGGGAGACAAAGGCAAAAAGCTGCCTGCTGGGTACTGCTGGGTCTGCTTAGATTTTATTTCTCTTCTTAAATTAGCAGCTCTTTTCCAAGGCTCTGGCACCCAGGTCTCCAACAGCCCCTGGGGTGGCACTACTAACAAGGACTGTAATTTGTTAATTAAAAGTGGGATACTTTCCTAAAAAGCATCTCCCCGCATCTGATGCCAGCCCTCTAGGCAACAGTAGGATGATCTGATGGAAGAGGGGTGTATATTGAGAGAAGCAAAGCCATTTCCTTCTGACCCCTGTCCTTCCTCTTCTGGGGTCCAGACTTCCCAGAGGGCATTCTTTCTCTAACTTCCCTGGGCAAGTCAAAAGGCCCCCAGACCAGGGAGAGGATCAGATAGAAAGCTCCTCATTCTGTTCTGCTCCACTGACAGGTCCTCGTAGCTGCCCAATCAATGAGGAACAACTTGATCTGGCACTAAGTTGCCATGCAAACCACAGCCCATGAAGAGGCATTTATTTTCCTGAAAACAAACAGTCCTCCCCACCTCCCATCCTCCCTCTCTCCCCAATCTCCTTCGTCTGCCCTTGCTGCAGCTCAGAGCCACTAATCCAGGGACACCATCGCTCTGCATCCCAATCAACACCTCTGGCCCTGAGTAGCCCTTCTTCCCCCATCCCACCAGCCTAGTCTATCTCCTATCTACAGGGGACTTCTCAGGGGGACCCAGGAGAGAAAGGTGCTATGCCCACCTCAGAGGCCCTCCAAACCTGTTGGATAGAGATTTTTGTTGTCCTGGGTCAGAGGGAAAGGCAAACTACCTTTCTGAAAAGTGGAAGAGGCCACAGCTCTCCTTCCCTATGATTAAGAGGCAAGAGGTCTCCAGAGAGAATGAGGACCGCTCTCTCCCTGCACTGGAGACAGGTTTCTGAACAGAGAGCACAAGTGTAATAACACAGCTATGGCATATTTCCAGCCACAGTCTGGCTCAGCTGTTGTCTAATTTTATCCTCAGCAATTTCATCTGGTAAATTGGGTTGGGCAGGTATTACTCTCTTCACACATAGGAGGTCTAAAGGCAGCATGACACGTATGTACTGGAATCAGAGGACCTGGGTCCGAGCCCTGACTAATTAACAAGATGGCCCCTGGAAAGTCATTGTATCCATCAAATGAAGGTGTGTGACTAATGATGTCCATGATCCCTTTCATTTTAAAAATCATTTCTATATTTATATCGATTGTCTATATATTTATATGGCCCTTTAAGGTTTACAGAGTGCTTTCCTCCCAACAACACCGTGAACTAGATAGTATAAATGTTATTATTCCCATTTTATAGATGAAGAAACTAAGGTTCCACAACATGAAATGAATTCCTAGGGGTCAAAGAGGAATTAAAATGGATACACTCTTGTCGTTTTTGGTTTGAGGGTCTTGGAAAGCTATATATTCCCAAGTGTTCCAATCTAGGTTCTGCAGGCTAAAGGAGACACCAAGAAACTAGAATCTAGCTAAAGGAGAAGAGAAATCCTGCAACGCAGGTCTGCTACCTCCTACCTCCCACCTCCCACCCTGCTCTAATGTTCCAGATAGAGAGGATGTCATAGTCACCAGTTGACGGAACTGAATATATTTAGCCTCAAGAAGAGAAAACTTGGAGGAAGGAGGGATGGAGAGCTGTTACGAAGAAGTGACAGACTTACTCCAAGGGGCCAATGTGCGTAAGTTACAGGGAGGCGGATATAGGGTAACACTTTCTAACAATTAGAGCTTTCCGAAAATGGAATTGGCTGACTACCAAAGGATTGAGCTCTCTGTCATTGAAAATGCTCCATTGGGGCTGAATGACTGTATATTAGGGACGTGATAAAGGAGATGACTTCATTAGATTTGGAGGCCAGGTTAGATGATGTCTAAAATCCTTTTCAACTCTGAGATCCTATGATTTGGAGATATTACCAAGCTATTAGCCTTGAAAAGCAACCATGGGATATCAGAGTCAAAAGAGAGGTCAGAGACCAATCTAAGGGAAGGAGGCAGGATAAAGTGTACAAATTAGGCCAAGACCCTTAATACCTACAAGCTCACCTGGGAGGTTCAAAGGGCACAGTGATCTTCCTGGGTAAATCTCACAATACTGAACTTTCAAAGCAGAATTCATTAGGATTAGGCGATTGGTCTCTAGGGTCTCTTCTAGAGCTGACATTCCATGGGTCTCTATCCAGAGGCAAAGGATCCTGACACTCCCTCTCCCTGGCTCTAGGAAAAGTTAAATTAGGACAAGTTTCCACCCTGGCCCCCATATTGATTCCTACTCCCTCCACGGAATTTGAACTTCACTGCACTGCAGTTAGATAGAACAGTGGTTAGAGAACTGGGCCTGCAGTCAAGAAGACCTGGGCTCAAATCTTGTTTCAGATACTTTTTCGCAGTGTGAATCCAGGCAAGTCACAAACTCTAAGAGCCTCAAGTCTCCTTGTCTGTAAAAGGGAGAAATAGCAATGCCTACCTCTCAGGACTATTACGAGGATCAAATGAGACAAAATGTGTAAAGTGCCTTGTACATATTAAAATGTTCTGTAACGGCTGCTGGCTGCTACCACCATCATTACTACCAACATCAGTGGGATGCCCACCTTGCACTTGGGATCTTGGAAGAACTGCTGAAAATCACGGAGTACAAAGGATTCTCTAATAAACTGTTGGAGAAAAACAAATGAAAGAAAGGAAGTAAAGAGAAGAGAGAGGAGGAAAGAGGACAGAAGAAAGGTCCAGAACCTTTTAATAACCCTTCAAAGCTGCCTGGCATTGCCTCATCTGACAGAAGAGGCACTGCCTGTCTCAATGCCCAGGACCAAATGGGTAGCAGGGCACCTAGAGCCTGCCATGTCTGCCTCTCTCCCTTCCAAAGCCAGGAAGTAAATGCCAACAGAGTGTTTTTTTCCCCCAGAGCAAGGTTGGAGGAGAGATTTCCAGGTGGGGGTCTGTGGAAAAATATACATACTCTCTCTCTTCCTTAAGAACAGAGTTCCATTCAGTCAGGCCACCCTGTTGACCTAAGATGCTGTTGGGGCTGGGGGTGGGAGGAACATGGAAAAGTCCATTCATAAGTGGAAAATCTGTGTGAGTCAGCCTGACCATGCCCGATTTTTTTGCCATGCTTCCTTCAATGCCCCACCTTCCCCCTCCTGAAAGCCCCTAAGAGGAGTACAGGAAACAACTGATGAATATGGAGACAGAAAGGATTTCATGGTCCTAGCATGGGACATGTGGGAGAGGGAGGGGATAGCGCTCACCACACTGCTTCATCTGCCTTCAGAGAACTGGCCAACAGAAACTTTACGGAACCACCCTACCTCTAAACTTTCCTACCCACCTTCTTCCTGACTTAAGGAGTAGTCATAACTAGGAACCAACTCCCTCTTTCCCTACTCCACCTAGTCATCTGGAAGAGGAAGACAGGAACACAGGGTACAGGGGTTCCAATATGCCAAACCAGGCTTTGGCTCTGGGACCAGTCACTATAACAACTGCCTCCAGAAAGAAGGCAACGAGTAAATTTAAAAGAAGCCTTTGAGAGGTCAGTGTACTTCTCTAGCTATATTTTCCTGATGGAACTGCGTACTCAACAATGAAAGGATTGGGAATCAGGAGACCAAATGAAAATAACAGTTGCCATGTTTACTGATCCTTATATAGTACTTCTGCAAGGCTGCTACTATTATTAATATTTCACAGACAAGGAAACTGAGGCTAAGAAGGTTATTTGTCTTGGGTCACACAAATACCTAATGCATAATCTGAAGTCAAGTCTTCCTGGTTACGAGTCCATGGCTCCACCAGGTCAGCTGGATTCTCACACTGGCTCCTTCCTCTAAAGTTTTGTCTTACTCTTAATCTTATGAGACCCTTTAAACAAGTCAAAGATCCTGAGGCCTTGACTACTCTTTTTTGGAGTTCTGTCTTGGGTCGTTCCTCCCATACTGGCTGTAGGATTAGCTTTCCCTTTAGTTTTATCCTGAACTATTCCGGGGTTTTTGGTTTAGGCATCGGGTCGGGGTAGAGGAGGCTGGAGAGGAAAGGGCTTTGTTTCCTTAGGAGTCCCCTGGGCTACGGCTTAGAAAGTAAAGTGGGTACACCAGCATAAGTGGACTGAACAAGGAGAGTGGAGCCCCAAGCCCCTACAGATTATACCCCAATGAAGCTTATTTCCTCAACCCCATAATCACTGTCTCCTACTGCAATTTTTAGTGGATTCTTCTTAAGCAACCTTCATTCCCAACCTCCTGGGCTAGTAATTTATGGGTAAAAGAGAAGGGAACCTCAACACAAGGTTGTCAGCAAGGGAGGATGCTGGTAAAGACAGCCAATCGACATGTTCACCTCTCCTCCTGGTACCTTTTCTTTCCTCTAGTGCCCTTGTAATCTCCCTGCTTCTGCCCCCTCATTATCTACTTTCACTGGATCTTGCTCTGCTATAACTACTTATACAGGATCTGATGACTGACTTATTTTAACCAATATTTGTCAAGCACCCAATATATCCAAAGCATTGTGCCTTGGATATATACAAGAATCAAACCCCCTATAATAGTTCCACTCCACAAGAAGATTATTCTATTGAGGAGATTTTTAGAAATGTACACAGATTAGTAAATATAAGGTAATTTGAAGGGGGAGAGGGTATGAATAACTAGGAAAATCAGGGGAGGGTTTCAGAGAAAAGGTGCTACCTAAACTAAACCTTGATGGAAGGCAAGAATAAAGATTCAGAGAGGCAGAAAGAGTAGGGAATGCAGGTTGTACCTTCCAATCCGTGTTCCACCTTCCCCTTCCAGGCATGAATGAAGCCTCATACAATCATATGGAAATAGGATTTCTGAGTATAGTTAGTAATCTAGTAAAGTGGGATAGCATGATTGAGGATTCTGTATTTTAGCCTAGTCAGTAGGAGCCAGTGAAGTATTGTGAGCAGGGAAATCATAGGCTCAAAGCAATATCTTAGGAATATTACCTCTGGCAGATGTGTTGGAGGATGGATTGGGAAAAGAAGGTGGAAGGAAAGAGACTGATTAGGAGACCATGACTGGTTGGTTGGACATTGTCCTTCGTTCTTGGAGAGGACCAAGTGACATCACTATGTCAGAGTTAAGTTTCACCGTGTCTGACTGTGGCTGATCAGACCAATATGAGCTCGGAATGCTCTACCACAGATTGGGGCACAGACAGACCATGTGAGCACTTGAGGTAGATTCTCTAAATTTGCACGTTCTGCATTTCCTTTGAGTTGTTTCAGTTCTGCCTAAGAACATAGAGCACAACACCTTCTTTAATGTGTGCATGCCATGCTGAGCAGTCCTGTGCCAATGTCTCCAATGTCACACAATCAATTCCAAAGTTAAGAGAGACCTTGTATCACTTCTTCTAACCATCATGTGAACACTTGCCCTGTATAAGTTCTCCATAAAATAGTCTTTTTGGCAAGCATACATTTTGCATTTGAACAGCATGGCCAACTCATCAGAGTTGTGCTCTCTGAAGCACAGTTTGAATGCTTGGAAGTTTAGTTCAAGCAAGGACCTCAGTGTCTGGTACCTTATCCTCTCAGGTGATCTTCAGAATCTTCCTAAGACAACTGATTCAGTTTCTTGGCATGGTGCTGGTAGACTGTCCAGGTTTCACAGGCATACAACAACGATGCCAGCACAATGGCTCTATAGACCTTCAGTTTGGTAGTCAGTTTAATACCTCTTCTCTCCCAAACTTTCTTTTGGAGCCTCCCAAATACTGAGCAATGTATGTGTCAAGCTCATTCTCAATGTGAACATCCCTGGAAAGTACGCTACCAAAGGAAGTGAACTTCCATAGCATTCAAAACTTCACCATTTGCTGTAACCGATGGTGGCTGATGGCGTGTTTGTGTTTTCTTGGTGTTAATTGTTAGGCCAAAATTAGCACAAGCAGCAGAGAATTGATCCATGCTTTGTTGCATCTCAGTTCCAGGGGTCAGCTATCGCACTGATGGCAAATTCTTCAATTTGAAAAGGCTACACAAGCTAAGCCCAAAGTGGAGGGAATGTTGATATATGGTTTTCTGTTTGTGAATGATTGTGCACTCAATGCAGGAGGCTATGATGACAGTTCAGACAAGAAAAGATGACATCATGAACTAAGGAGCTCATCATGTAAGCAGAAGGAGAAGATGTTAAGAGATATTGTGGAGGTAAAATGGACAAGACTTGGAAACTGACTGGATGTGGGGAAAAGGGGTATGGAACAGAAGAGTCAAGGACGACTGGGGTTTTGAGCAGGAAAGGCAGGGATGACAGTACAGTTACCTCTTCCAAACAGCAACTTCCCCCATCACAATTTCGATGTATCATGGGTCAGTGTAAGAAATTAAGTAGAAATTCTGGGAGACTTTTGTGAAAGCCATAGACAATACATGAAGGTTATTAGATGATAAAGAAAAAGTTTAGAAACTTAGAAATGCATAAAATATACGTACAGTATTATATATTATCACCATATTTTTATCTTTTAGTACCATAATAATTCAGAATTGTCTGGTATGAAGCGGGGGGGTCAGAACCTTTAGGCAACATTTCCAGATTGTGGAGGAGCTATACCCCTAAACCAGAGCTGTAGAAGGGATAACTGTAGTATCCTTGACAGAAATTGAGTATTTGGGAGAAGAGAAGGTGGTGGAAAGATAAGTTCTATTTTGATCATGTTGGGTTTGAAATGCAAATGAGACATCCTGGTGGAAATGTCCAGCAGTCAGTTAAAGAGATAGAATGAGAGTTCAAGGATTATAGCTGTAGATATATATATATATATTTGAAAGTCATCTGCATAGAAATGATAATTGAACTCATGCAAGCTGATGAGATCACCAAAATAAAAAAGCACAGAGAACAAAAGGAAGAAGACCCAAGTTAGAAACTTGATAGATATCCATGATTAGGGGGCTTGAGATATTAATCCACCAAGGTAATAGGAGATTCATGGCCACAGAAGCCTAGGGAGAAGGTAGGTTAATAACAGCTGGTATTTATGTGGCCCTGATTATGTGCCAGGTACCGTGTGCTAAGCATTTTACAAATACCTCACTTGATCTTCATAACAACCTTGGCAGGTTTCTAGAAATAAGGATATGGAGGCAGGGGTTTGAGGCTACATTTGAACTCAGAGCTCTTTCTATTGCACCACCTAGCTGCCCCTAAAGAATAGCAAGGTCACAGTGATCAAGGACTGTGGAGCCAGCAGTTTAGAGATCATCAGTAATATGGGGGAGGACAGTTTCAGGAGAAAAGTAGGGTTGGAAAGCAGATTGTAAGGGGATGAGAAGGGACAGAGTAATGAGATAGCGAGAACAGATGATTATTTCTATGTGCTTGGCTGAAGAGATAAAAGCAACAGCTTGAGAGGTTTGGTGGGGTCAGGTGAAAGGTTTGGATTTTTTTAAGGATAGAGGAGGTCTGGAAATGTTTGTAGGAAATGGGAAAAGAGTGAATAGATAGGGAGAAACTGAAGAAAAGAGAGATGGAATGATTAATGAGACAAGCTCTCAGAAAAGAAGGGAGAGCATGGGATCAAGGTTCAAAGTTGGAGGGGCACCTTTTCCCAAGGAGGAAAGGATTGGTGAAGACAGAGAGGGGTTTGAGAGTGTGGAATATGGAGCTCATGATAAATGGCCTTGATTTTCTCAAAATCCTTGGGTAACAGAGCTGGAACTCCAGAGTCCCCAAGTACAACCTTCCTCATTTTACTACATAAGGCCCTTAGAGTGCTCCGAGATTAGCAGATTTGCTCCAGGGTCACACAGGTAGCAATTATCCGAGTTTGGGTCCTGAAACATCATTTTTCTTTTCTTTTTGGGGGTGGTGATGGCAATCAGAGTTAAGTGACTTGCCCAGGGTCACACAGTAAGCATCTGATGCAGGATTTAAACTCAAGTCCTCCTCACTCCAGGACCCATACTCTACCCACTGTACCACCTAATTGCCTCATTCAGTACTCTTTCCATTGCAATAGGATGCCCTATCTTTTGCTGAGAGAAGGAGTTGGAATGGCAGAGGGGGCTGAAACAGGCTTGCCATAGAGAATCAATCCATTAAGAATAAAAGGACTGAAACAATGACGCTCAAGTTGAGATCAGAGAACATAAGACCTGGTTAGCATATGAAACTTTCTTGGTTTTGAGATATCCTTTACCAGCCACAAGAAGATGGCTGAGATGATCCAGGGATGAGGTACCATTGGAGAAAAGGATTGACTCCAAATCTTTGAACTGGTTATTGGTATGGTCAAGACTAACATGAGGAGAGTGAGCTCAGAACATGGGATTGTGGATTCTGGGAAGAGAGATAGATGAAAGGACTGGATTCAAGTCATGATGAAGAGGAAAAGCAGGTCTAGAAATACAGCTCTCCCTTCCACAGCATAGTTTTCCCCATTGCAGTTTTGATATATTACAGACTAGCAAAGAAATTAAATGGGAATTTGGGGGGAGTTTTGTAGAAGCTGCAGATGATATGTGAAGGTCAGCAGATGACACGGCAAAAGTTTATAAGCTCAGAAATGCATAAAATATATGTGCAGTATTGTATAATAGCAACATACTTTATCTTTTAATACCATAAATACACACAATTTCCTTTTTAAAGTTAAAATAAATAAAAAGTTAAAGTTTGTAAAAAGAATGTGAAAGCCAGCAGACAACACACAAAGGCTAGAAACGTAGTGATATCCAAAAAGTTTAGTAACTCATAAATGCACAAAATGTATGAACTGTTAAGTATATTACCTGTAGAGTAATTATATTACTGTACAGTTTAATTTTACCTGTACAGTTTACCTGTATAATTTAATGTTACCTGTACAGTTTAATAGCATAAAATGAACAGCCACGCAAATTTTTTTCTTAAAATTAAAGTTATAGCCAAAGAACTGTGGTTATATGCGCTGATTTAGGTGGGCCAAGCTTGGACATGACAATCTTTCACGTGACATCTCTCGGTGATCTCTCAGTGGTCTTTACATCTTGAGTTTCTTGTGTCTTGTGTCATCTGAAGTGTAAAGGGAGGACCAAAATATCTTTGGTGGATTTTCCAGATTGTGGGGGGTGCCAGGACCTTAATTTCTGTGATGTGGAAGGGATAACTATGGTGAGGGAGAGATGTAAGGGTAAGAGATTAGGGTCATGGTGGGGAATTTCAGAGTCTGAAACTATGCAATCAAATTCTTGTAGCCCTTAATTCCCCTCAAGACTCAGCCATCAAGATGTTTCTGATTCTCCCAGGTGTTAATGCCCCACTAATGTATTAATATTGCAAATACACCACTAACTTACCTGTGAACCTGGGAGAATCAGAAACATAGTAGGTGATTAATAAATAGTTGCTGATTGATTGATTATGGATGATGGTGAGAGCTAAGGGAGGACCACCTCTCTACAGGGTGACTGAGATGGATGATGACTGAGATGAACGTGTCATCTCTAAGTGTTGAGGAAGTGGATAAACTGACAGGCTAGGGTCCTCAAGAGGACATTAGCATGTATTCTCTAAGTTCACTTAGCAGAATGCAGGCGTATAGCAATAACTTTAAAAATGTTAGTGGACCGACGGAACAGCTAAGCACAAGGACAAAATTAGGAGAGGAAGTCTTCGAATTGCTACACTTCAATTGAAAAGAGGAGGAATGACCTGGAAGCTGGAAGATGCAACATGAGGCTAAGCAGGGAGATATCATTAGATGGATAAAGTAAACCTCAAGGGAGGTAGATGATTGAGGGTCTGGAAAGGGTAGTAGGGAGTGAGGGCCCCAGAGAGGACAACTAGGGGCACAGTTACCTCCCCGAAGGTGTTAATGACTTATCAAGGGGCTAACTCCTTCTAGGGACATTTGCATTTTAATAGACTCTCCAAGAACAAAATGCATTCAAGACTAGAACTGAATTCCTAATGGTAGAATTTCAAGCATCATAACAGATGGTAGGGGGTAGAATGGAAATTTCCCCCCAAGCCTAGAAAGTATCCCCTCCTCACCTCTGCTTTTTAGTTTCCTTGGCTTTATTAATGAATCCGCTCAAATCTCAGCTTCTGATGAAGGCCTTAACTGCTGTTCCTTTCCCTCTTGGATTACCTACCATCTACTCTGTATAGATCTTATATGTATCTTGCAATTTATATGTTCCCCTCCTCCTCAAGAACATGAGCTCCTGGAGGGTAGGGATGTGTTTTTGCCTTTCTTTGTATCTATGGCACTTATAATAATGCCTGGTACATAGTAGGTCCTTAATAAATGCTTTTTGGCTGACATAGGACATGGGCTCAGAAGACCTGGATTCTAATCTTAGCTCTTCCACTAACAAGTTGTGTGACCTTGGGCAAGTCATCTTATCTCCTATAAGTCTCATTTTCCTCATCTATAAAATGAAGGGGAAAGACTTATGGGGGAAAGAACTCGAGACCTTTCTAGTGATAATTATGACTCTATGAGATGTTTGGAGGCTAGTACCAACTTTGTGTCACATCATGGCATCAGGGTGTTTGCCCATGGAGAAAGAGCTGACGGGGCCATGAAATGTGCTTAAATAAGAAGGGTCTCCTCTCCTTATCTAGTGTTTTTTTTTAAGGTCCTAGGGGACCCCTTGATATATCTTATGATTAGAAAAGCAAAGTGAACAGGTGATTGATGGGTAGGGACATTGAGCTGGGACTCACCAGGGTGGGCGTCTTTTTACCAGAAGTGAGAGGCAGAGAGGTCAGATGGGAAAAAGTAAGAACTCTGAGGCTATGACAGGACCAGGGGAGAAAGGAAGAAAGTCAGATGAGAGCCTTGGAACCATCAATTCTATATCTTCCTTTTGTAATTCACTCCCTTGAGTTTGTGCCTCATTTTGTCTTCTGTTACCTTTCTCCTTCATTAACTAGCAAACTCACCTCCTAAACTGGACCCGAGGAAATGGGCGTACCAACACCTTCAGAGCGACAGAAAGGTGTTTGCTGCTGGTGATTACTAGAACTCCAGTCTCAAGAGTCTGAGAGTTCCGTTCACAAATGAAGAAAAGTTCTTGAGAGCCAGTATGAGAAACACGGATCTTATCCTCAATGCTCAGGTTATTTTCTAACACAGTATAATCCATCTGTGTATGAGACTAGCCTTGTCTGGAACTTGGAGAAGTTTGCAAAGGTATACCCCTTCCAGACATACACCCCCCCAAGACATACACCCCTCCAGATATACACCTCCCCACCAAGAAGGACACAAAAAGCTGCAGTTTGTTTTTTTCTTTTCATTTCAAGAAAATGGAAAAAGAAAAGAAAAGAAATTCATCCACCCCGCACCACAAACAAACAAACAAAATGAGGTGGCTGTGTTTAAATGCTGATGAGATCTAATTAGCAGAGATGGGGCTGTGTTGGTTTTCTTTTGCAAACATCCCATTTATTTGTGGGGAGCTGGGGGGGCACCTTGGGCTTCTTTCTTCTTATTACTTTTCTTCACGCCTCAGCTAACACGAATGGACTTGAGATGAAAGTCTGTGGCTCTTGGAGACTGAAAGAAGAGGTGGGAGGGAGGAGAGATAGTTCCCTCCCTCCCCCCAACACACACATTGGATTCTGGGCCTAGTAAGAGGAGAGGGGAGTGAGAAAGGCCTTGGGCTGAGCTCCATTTACAGCGTAGGGTAGTTAGCGTGCACAGCTGTGGAGAAGTTTCCAGAAGTACTTGTTTTGAACGGTCCATGAGAAAGAGTGAAAAGAAATATGAACAAAAGGTTAGAAAATAGGTTTTAGGAAGAGAGGAACTGGATATGTTTAGGGGTAAGAGAACTGGGGGTGAAGGATATTTCTCCAGAAAAAAATAAGGATGAGCAGTTGCTCCATAACTTTATGAGAAGGGTGCCGAGCAGGGTCCCCGCCATATCTGCTGAAGACTGAAGAAGACTTTAGTATTGAACACAAGAAAGAACTTTTTGACTGTCAGTGTAAGGGAAAAAATTGGAATGGCTTTAAACCAATGAATCAAACGCTTGCTGAGCATTTACAATGGGAAGGGCTCTATGATAGGCACCTTGAAGGAGACTAAAATGAACACGGCAAAGTTACATCCTTGGGGAGAAGAGATTTAGAAACAAGAAGGTACACTTCTGTCTTGTATCATTAGTTGTTAAATATGAAAAGTTTAGTCTTTAAGTAACCTAGAAGGTGTCATAGAAGTTCCATTCCTGGATATTTTCAAGAAGAGGACAGACAAAGCATCAATAAATTTGTTTTGGCTCCCAAGTTGGAAAGCAAGACACTTTTATGGAAGGAAGGAAGGAAGGAAGGGAGGGAGGGAGGGAGGGAGGGAGGAAGGAAGGGAGGAAGGAAGGAAGGAAGGAAGGAGGAAGGAAGGAAGGAAGAAGGAAGGAGGGAAGGGAGGAAGGGAGGGAGGAAGGGAGGAAGGAAGGAAGGAAGAAAGGAAAGAAAGAAGGAAGGAAAAGAAAAAAATATTAGAGAAGAGTACAAGTCATCTATATCAATGAAATGTCAAGACAACACAAGCAAGGCCTTCAACTAGTCCCAGTCACAATTCAGGGTGGGAGGAGACTCTTGTCTTTTGGTCCTTAGATTAACGAAAAAGATTCTCAGAGAAGCTCTCCCCCACTCAGTCCTTGAGAGGAAAGAAGATCTTGTTTTTTCCTCTTCATTTCCTAATGGGAATAAATTTGTTTGCCAGAGTAATTAGCAACATAGTTAGTTCTTTCAGAAGCCCCCAGTCCCTCTCTCTATCACTACCGGAGATGTTTAAAAGATTCTGGAGCACTATGTGCTGTCCTGACAGTCCCTCCCCCACCTCTACTTTCTGAAGTTGCCAACCACCATCCAAGATATTAGGGAACAAAGAGAAAAGAAAGAAGTAAATGAAAAGCTTCTGTTGTGGGCCCCACATTCCTTCACATCAAACTTAAGAGGCTACAAATCCTACAGAAGGCAGAATCCTCCCTATCTGGGTCACTCTTTCAGTCTCTCTAATTCATAGGATTGCTTCTATGCAATTAGAGTTCTTACTGAGAAGAGAGAAGCTCACAGAGATAACTGTCCCAGGAGTGACTGCAAAGAATAAAAGGACTGGATAGGATGGGACAGGGTGTGGTGGGATAGGATATGGAGAGATGGAATGGGGTAGAAAGGGGGAGGGGAAGAGAGAAGGGAGACAAAGTAGAGAAGATGAACTAGGGCCATGGAGATGAAGATGGAATAGCCAGAGGGAAGAGATGAGATGGAGGGGGCAAAGAGAGGGAATGATAACAGGGAAATGGAGCTGACAACAAAGACACACACACACACACACACACACAGGTAAGTGCACGCACGCATGCACATAACTATGTGTGTGTGTGTGTGTGTGTGTGTGTGTGTGTGTGTGTGTGTATATATATAGTCTATTAACCATTATTGTGGCAATCAGACTAAGGCTATAGACTCCTCAGAATATTTTTAAATGCATCAATTAAAAAACAGAACTACAAAAAAAAATCATGATGAAATATTTTTACAAAACAGGTTTATAGACCACAACCCTGCACTCCAGGTTAAAAATCCTTGGACTAGATCAATTCCAAAGTCCTTTCCAAGTTTCTGTGATTTGCTCAAAAAAGAAAAAACATGCAACTTTTCTTTGCAAATAACAACAGGCCACATTTCCACTCCACTGGTATCAAGACAAACAAAAATTTCTGTGCTGGCTGCTTTCTGCCTCCCACCCCTGATCATTCTCCTTTACTCTTTCTCCCCTGGTTTTCCATGGTGTTGTGATAGACTAACCTTCTCCCTCATCTCACTCCCTCCCAAAATATACCCACACATGAGTGCACATACCACCTCCCACCCATTCTCTCTATCCTTCCTCTATAAGCTAGACCTTGAGGAGACAGCTCAAGAGAAAACACTTAGCATTGACTGTAGGTGCTAAATGAAGGAGAGAGGGTAGAGAAGTTCCTTCCAAAAGGCAAGAAAAGAAACTCATAAGCCAATAAAAACAAGAAGAAATAGAGAAGTTCTATGAGGAATGTGGTTGAGTTCTAAGTGGAATGGTGGCAGAGGAAATCTCATGAGATCAGAGTTGAGATGGAGGGGAAGCAGAGGCACAGAAAGAAAGGATATCTTCTGTACTCCACCCCAAGTAGCAGCTAGATGTCTCAGATAGAGCTCTGGGCCTGGAGTCAGGAAGACCTGAATTGAAATCCAGACTCAGGCACTTACTGTGTGACCCTGGGCAAGTCACTTAACCCCATTTGCCTCAGTTTATCATTTATAAAATAGAGAAAGAAATGGTAAACCACAGCAGTATCTTTGGCAAGAAAACCCCAAAAGGGGTCATGAAGAGTTAGACATGACTGAATGACAACAAAAAAATTTATATATCTATGGTTGATTTGAAGAAGACCCCTCTATTAGTGGTAAGGAAGAGTCCATGAGAAGTAACAATGATATATACAAAACAAAAGAGAACTGAAAACATTTTACAAAAGAAGACAAAGGCAGACATTTCAGACATAGGTAAGGATATAGAGCTGGCTATTATAAGGAGACATAAAATTATCTGGTTTGGTTGGTGCTCTAAAGTATGTGGAAGAAAGCAATATGAAATAGGGTTGGGAAAAGGGATGGATGCCTTGACTACCAGGCAAACATGTTTGAATTTTACTGAGAAGGCAATAAGTCACTCAAAGATTGATGGGCAGAAGAATGATATGGTTAAGAAAGGTTAGTTTAGCAGACAAAACTGAAACAAATACTAACAACAACCTCTCAGATCAAATGAGATAATAACTGTAAAGTGCCAGGCATATAGAAGGCACTTCTATAAATGCTTCCCTATCTTCCTAATCCAAAACAAGGGTTGAAAAAACTTCCCTGAGTAACAAACTTTAGAAATCCTTAGTTGTACGCAGTAAAAGAGAGGTGGATAGTGAATAGTGGATAGAAGGGTCAGCCTTAGATACAAGTCCTGCTCCCAAGAGACACTAGGTATACAGTCATGAAGAAATTAGTGTGACTCATAAGCGCATTCAACAAGCACATATTAAGTGCCTAATAAGTGAGTTCTTCCTGGAACCTCCATTTTGGGGAAGGGCCCAGGTCAACCATCCTCAGTTCGCTGGACTTCACCACAACTCCCCACCCTTACTTCCATAGGTACCTCCCCCATTCCCTGCTTTTAGCTCTTTTTTATATGTTACCTCCCCCCACTCCCATTAGAATGGAAACTTCCTGAGGCCCGAAACTATCTTTCTGCTTATATTAGCACAGTGCTTGGCACATATATATATATATGTATATATATATATATATATATATATATATATATATATATATATATACATATATATATATATACATACCTACCTACATACATGTGTGTATGCATGTGTGTATATACACACATTTGCATCATAAATAATATTAATTATTTAACAACTGATTATCAGATTAGAATTATTAAATAATAACTTATAATAAAGTAATTAATAAATGCTTGCTGACCTGGCTTGACTTGCAAACACTGTACTAGGCACTAGAGAAACACATACATACCTTGCTCAAAATTTTAAAAAATACAATCCTTGCCCTTCAGGAGCTTGTATTCTGTGTGAGTGTGTCCCATGGCAAATCTCTGACTATAAATCATAGCCACATTACTGATCAGCATCTGTGGAGGAAGTTTTGCTACCAGATCCTACTTACAGTGACCCCTACTTACAGTGATGAAATGAAATTATGGGTGTAGACAAACTCAGTTCTGCAGATCAAACCACTGGGTTTCGATTCCCCTATTTTGAACATTGACACCAGGGACTTTAAAGTGCTGCTTTAGACAATGGCACCCCTGAAAGTCCATATAGAAGGGATCCCATGTTGACCGTGATATGGAGTCTCCCAAAAACTTTTCCCTGCATCACCATTAATTTTCTTGTTGCTGCGTCATTTTTCAGTCATATCTGACTCTTTGTGACCCCATTTGGGGTTTTATTGGAATATTTTGCCATTTCCTCCTCCAGCTCATTTTATAGATGAGGAAACTGAGGCAAACAGAGTTAAGTGACTTGCCCAGTGTCACACAGCTAGTAAGTGTTTGAAACCAGATTTGGACTCAGGAAGATGAGTCTTCCTGACTCCTGACCTAGCATCTATCCGATGCAACACCTAGCTACCCCATCGCCATCACTAGCTCCGAATATTCACCCTTTACTTTCTAGAGGTGACAGGGTCAAAAAGATGTGCTCTCTTCTAGACCCTCTCTACCCTACAATGCTGTGGAAAAATCAAATCTGAGGCAAGGTTTCCCTCAACATTATTGGAATAAGTGGGCCAAGTAGAAATAATAACAGCTGACATTTATATAGCTGGTTTTATGATCTACAAAGTACTTAACACACATTATCTCACTTGGGCCTCATAACAGCCTTGTAAAGCAAACAAGAGCACAGATTCTTGTGCCCATTTTATAGACAAGAAAATGGAGGTTCTAAGAGTTGACTGATGTGCCTGAGGTCACACAAGTTAGTTTAGTGCTGGAAGTCTACCTGAGAATCTTATTAAACAACTATGCCTTAACTCCTCTAGCACGTCATAGCTAGGGTAGAAAAAAAGATACCCCAAAGTCCACAGGGTCCACTCGCAGGAAGCATCCAAAGTTCCAGACCACTTCCTCAGAAACACAGCTTTGGGAAGTGTAGCCCTGAGTCTTGTCATGTGTCATCTCCTACTCTGCTTCTATTCACACCCTTCTCTGCCCTTTGTTTAACCCACAGAGCAATGCATCCCCTGTGTCCCTCAAATAGATTCCAGCAATTCTGTCCCTCTGCCAGTTGGCACAACAGGGGCTTAGACACTTGGCAACCCCCAAAGGCTTCTTGGATCAGCTTGGCCATGTCCCTTGCCTGTCTCTTTGTTCCCAGCCCTCCTCCAGCAAAGCAATATCCTCCAAGTGAGGATAAAGCGATCTTCTCTCCTAGGCTGGAGAGGAATTCCTAGAAGGTGGCTAAGAGTAGCTGGACTGTCCTGGAGGACCCACTAAGGTTAGGGGTTCTCGATAGGGTAGAAGTGCAATAAAGAAATGGCCTGGATGGGGAGGGGAGACCACAGTCAGAGTGAGAAACTAAGTGTAGCAGACACATACACACATTCTCCCTAGTCTCAGGAGGAAACTAATATTACCCATCAGCCACCAGAGAAGTCTCCCAACAGTACAGTTGTGAATTAAACATGCAGCCTAATGAGATGATTTTATTAGTTTGCAAATGCATTGAGAACTCGTTATCAAAATAAACATCAATTCCTTTCACCACTGCAGCAGCTACTTGTAACAGGAGAAAATAAACACAAATATATACTATAAACACAGACCAAGCCCATTGGAGCTTCCAAGTTCCTTTCCCCTTTCACCCCAAGTGCTCCAACCCAAATAGAGAAGGAGATGCACTTCATAGGCTGAGCTTTCTGGCCTGGTCTCCCCAGCCTTTAACTGTCTTTAGTAGTTGAGGACAGAAAAATGTTTGAAAGCAAGTTTTGATGCTAGACACCTGTCAGCTGTAACAAGTAACTCTGCCAGAGCTTCTGAGGAAGGCTTCTCTGTTCTGTCTACAGCATGAGGGATTTAGGTTAGCTAGAACAAAGGACTTTCTGGAAACTCAAAAGAATGGATTAAAGAGCTGAGGAGTCAATTCTTCCATGGGTTAGAAAGGACTTTCCTAGGATCCAGCAATGACTTGGCAACTTGGAGACTCAAATCTCCTTGGTGATGCCAAAGATCACTATCTTTCTAGGACCCTGAGCAATAGCCCCCTCAACCCAACCTCTCTCTCTCTCTCTGTCTCTCTCTGTCTCTCTGTCTCTCTCTCTCTCTCCAGTTCCCCCTTCTCAGTAGTACTAGCCCCAGCCCACTAGACAGAGAGAGGTAAGTGGGGCCTGAGGAATTTGCCACAACGCTATAGGGATAGGGGATCGTATTAGACTTCTCTACAGATCATTCTCTCTTTGGAAGGGATGTCCTAATCCTGCTTTATCCATTTTCAATGGCTGTCAGCTGTTTTCAGGCATTGGGATACAGGTTTCTGAAACCTGAGCCGCTGCATGGGCCTCTCCCAACCCCCTCTAGCACATTCTCACCCTTTCATCACAAAGTCCTACACTTCTTTGTTCCACTGGCCATCTTACCTTGTCTTTCTAACATTAAAGACATGGAGTAGAATAGTAGAGACATTGGGTCTCAGTGACTGCGGAGAGAATGAGTGGGCAAGGGTCTTAAGAGGGATGGAGGGAGATGAGTTTGCCGAGACAGTCAGAGTTTTCGTTTTCGTTGTGGATTTTTTACCCATTTCTGTTCCCCTTAGATTTCATAGGGGAAAAAAGAGTTCATTTCAGGAGAATGAAGGGAAGTCATTTAAATTTCAGATGGGAAATTCTTCATTCCACTTCTCAATTCAGACTTCCAATTGAAAGGAGGGGTAGGATTCTTAATGTGGCCTGGGGGATGGGGAAAGGCAATGACTGGTTGGGAAAGGGGGGGTAGAAAGAGGTGGGAGAGGAGAGTTCTGAGGCCTAGGACAGCTGAGAATGAGGGGAAGGGAGTGGGGGCGGAGGTGAGAAAGAATGGGGAGATGTAAACTCCAAAAAAAGGTTTCTGACTCCAGAGTCGGAAGATGGATGGCCAAGAATCCAAGCCTGTGGCCATAGTGCTGCACATAGAGTAGGCCCTCACTAAACATTTGTTGAATGGCATGAATGAATGTATACACATCAAGTGAGTACAGTTGTGAAGCTGAGTGGGTGAGACAGCTGAATTCCTGCTCAGGGGAGATTAGGGATGGCAGATGGGGAGATGTGATATAGAATGAGGGGTGAGAGAAAGGGATGATGGAGGGGGCAGCAGCGGTAAGAGTGGTTTCTTAACTGCAGGGAGAGAGATTTGGCAAAGATATCAGGACAAACTTCCCACTCCCAAGCACAATGAGATACAGGTGCATGCTACCCAAACAGGTGATGGAAGACCTTTTGATAGGAATGAAAGAGGTTTTCTTTCCTGGATACTTGAAAGAGCATCTTGCCCAGAGACAGAGGGCTGGACCTAATGACCTCTAAGGGTCAGTACCTGCCCAAGGTTTCTGATTTAACGTACAGTATTGGCAACAAGGCTCTCAGTGGGACCTGAGAGAAGAGGAAGCTATACAGACCTTATGAAAATCAAAGCCAGGAACACAGAGAGCATCATCAGGCAAATTTTGTTTGTCCAAATTACACAGTCCAGGGCCCCAGAGGACAAGGGAAGGTTGGGAGAGCAGGATGAGTCTTTACTATTTACATTCTCCTAAATGATTTACTCCCATGGCCGGCCCATTCCTGGTGAATTAACCAGCTCGTCTGAAGTCATCAATAATTACTGAACCCCAGCCCTATGGCCACTTAACATTTAGTTATTTTCAAAGCACTTTATGGCCATTAACTAAAGAATTCTCTGTGTGCCTCAAGGGCTCAGAGGCCAGATCCTCAGAGCGCTGTAAAGGACCTCCAGAACAGGCACCTCCTGTTTCCCTGCCTCCAGGCTGGACTATCTACTGAGCCCACTTCCTAGAGAACGTCTAGTCCATCATTTCACAGATGAGGAAACTGAGGTCCAGAGAGGTTAGATAACTTGCCCAGTGTCACACAGGGAATAACAGACAAGAGGTAGGATGTGGGCAAATGCTTCCATCATCAGTAGGAGAAGGAACTAAGGTCTAAATCAACTATAAAAATGAAAATTTAACAGGGAGGTTCATTTCTGATGTCTTATTTCTGGGCTTTGGCTCTCCCATACTTGGCTGTCACGTGGCCCAGGAAACCTAGAAGTGGAATGAACAGACTGGGTGGCTCATGGGAGCTGGTCAGGGAAAGAAGATCAAGGGAAATCTGCTGAAGTAGACATTAATTTAATCAGAACCAAGCGGGAGAGATCTGAACCAAGAAGCAGGTTTGCCCACCTGTGGGTAAACAAAATGGTGATTTGCTAAATGAAACCTATTCATTACCCAGCAAGTGACAGTTCTGACAGTTAGCACTGTTGCTCTTAATTAGGCCCCACTCCACTTTAAAGTCCTCTGGCTTGGGGTAGAAATGGCTGTTCCAACCAACAGTCTAGTCCTCTCTTCCTATTCCCTCCAGTCTGTAGGTATGGATATGTTTACACCCTACCCCCACCTCCAACACACTTATAAACAGGACAAATTAGGAATCTAAAAATAGGCTCCCAACTTCTTGGGATGCCCATGAGAGTGCAACATGCCAACCAGGTGGGTTGCAAAATCAGCTGTAAGATGTTCAGAAGGAACAAGAGAAGGATCTTTTTTTCCTTTAGTCTTCTTACAGGCAATCATTCATTACACAAGCAATTATGGAGCACCTCATGTATACGCAGATCTGGGCTAGCAGGGAGGGGCAGGGCAGGACAGAAAAGATGTCATTTGTGTCCCCAGTGAGCTAGAGTGTTTCATACTGTTGTTTTCTAGAATCAGCCTTTTCACTGCTTCTCAAAGAGGTGCTGGGGATGGAAAGGGGAAACGAACAGTGGGGTTAAGGGTTGCTTGGGCTAAGTAAGACCTCTCCTAGGAGAGAAACACAGGGATTTGACACCTGCCGCTTATTCCCCACCATGATCCTCTTCACCAGAAGCTGAGAACAAAGACTAAGAAAACAAAGCGTCATACTTTTCCATGTTCTCTGACAACTCCTCACCTGTTCTGGACAATGCAATGAATTCCGGCATTGGCCCTAGATCATCAGGAATGAATGACCCTGAAAAAGTCTGTAACATCCCTGGGAGGCTGGCACTGGGTTGTGTGTAGCATGCGTCTTGTAGAGTTGTTGTGAGAATCAAATGAGATAACAGTTGTAAAGTACTTAGCATAATGCCTGGCATGGAGTAGGCACTTAATAAGTACTTTCTCCCTTTCTTCTACTCTCCCTTCCTTCTTCCCTTCCTTCCTCCTCTCCTCCCTTCCTCCCTTCCTTCCTTCCTCCTCTCCTCCCTTCCTCCCTTCCTTCCTCCCTCCCTTCCTTCCTCCTCTCCTCCCTCCCTCCCTCTCTTCCTTCCTTCCTTCCTTCCTTCCTTCCTCCCTCCCTTCCTTCCTTCCTATACTACCCACCTCTCAGGACTGTGAGAATCAAGTGACATGATAATTGCAAAGTGTTTTGCAAACTTTAAGACATTTTACAAATGTTATCTATTAAAAAGAAGAGCTAGGAGAACAAACACATTGTCAGCAGACATTTATTAAGTACCTCCTATATGCCAGACATTCTACAAGGTACTAGGGATATGAAGATTAAGCAGTCATTCAAGGAGTTTAAACGTTATCGGTCAAGAAAATACAAACACATGTGAGTACATGCAAAATATATGAACAGTGAATATAGAGTCATCTGATGGGGGGAGGAAGAAAGGTACTAGCAACTGAGGTAGGGGATGGGGATCAGAAAAGGCTGCCTGTCAGCAGTGGTATTTCAGTTGAACCTTGAAGGAAGCATAGGTTTCTAAGAGTTGAAAAAAAGAAAGTTTTCCAAACCTAAGGGACAGACAGCCTATACAAAGGAATGGAGATGGAGGATGGGTAGAACTCAGTATGTGAAGAAGAATAAGAAGAGGCAGATGGCAGCACCTGGAGAGTAGCAGCTCCAAATGAAGTTTCTCTTAGAGCTGTGACAGCTCTGAGGGCAACCCTCAGATGCACCCCTGCCAACGTTTCCTCTCAGAACAGTGCCCCTCATCCTCAGCAGGTTCTTAACATCAGGACCATAAGGGCTGGTTTTTAGGCTTTCAGCTCTTGTCAACATAGACCCAGGAAAGAGAAAGGGAAAAGAAGGACAACAAAAAAAAAAACCAAACAAAAACCAGGAGGAAGGTATTGCTGCTTCCATTGGTCAGTGACTCACTGGGGGCCTTCTGGTCAACCCCAGATCTCCTCCCTGGTCTTCCCTGCCAGCAGATGGGACTCCAGCTCAGAAAGGTGTTTTTAAGTAAACACCTTATCTTCACACAGTTTAGCCTTTCTCTCTTACTTTTCCCTCTTTCATCTTTATTTTTGGCCTCCTGGTTCTTTGCTGCCCTGGCTGATCTCCTTCATCAGCCAGCCCCCCACCTTGATTTCCTCAGGCTAAATCTGTCCCAGGAAGTCTCAGACTCAAGTCAAAATCCTCATCCTACAAATCTAAGATGGTTAGCTTTGGATTGACTCTCCTCCAGTTGTTTAGAAATACAGACTATTAAAGCTGGAGAAATCCACTAACCTTAGAGTTGGAAAGGACCTCAGGAATCACGGACTCTTAGAGACATTTCCAGGAAGGGCCTCAGACACTTGACATTAGCTGTGTGACCCTGGGCAAGTCACTTAACCCCAACTGCTTCACCAAAAAAAAAAAATTTTTTTAAAGGGGAGGAAAAAAAGAAATGATGAACCTATTGAATACAGAGAAGCATGGAAAGACTTATAGGAACTGATTCTAACTGATTCAAAGAAAGCAGAGCCAGGAAAACAATGTACCCAATGACCAACAACTACAAAACAATAAAAAATGATCACTGCGAATTTTTAAAAAACAAGCTTGGACCCAAAGAAGAGATATCAGAAGATACCTGCCCCCACAACTCTGCAGAAGTGGGAGGGGTCCGTGAGTACGGAACATTGCAAAATAATGCCCATTTTTTGATAGATTGTTTTTCATCATTTTCCCCTTTTTTTTCTCTTTTTACTTCTTTTCAAAAAAGTATTTATTATAAGATACCTCTCTCAGAAGGAGAAGGGGGAGGGATACGGGGGGAAACATGATGACAAAAAAACCAAAAGCTATCAATAAAAATCTATATTTAAAATGAGAGAGCTAACAGCTCCATCAATCAATAAACATTAAGCACCTACTATGTGCTAGGCACATTGCAGTAGTACATTGGCACAGTTCCACCTCTCCATCAAGACCCAAATCAGAAGGTGGTAGGGGTTAAAAGTGGAAAATGAAAGACTTAAATGAGATTTAGTAATAATATAATAATATATGATATATAATAAAATAATAGGAAGAAATTTCTTCATACTATAACTGAAATTGAAATATTAGGATGGGTCATTGAGGGAGGCTATGGAATATTTTTCCCTGGAGTCAATCTTTAAAAACAGAACAAAAATGTTTCTTCATCCATCTGAACAAAAGATTTATGTATTCGGTTGTATCATGCAGGAGCGAAGATGTAGGCTGCTATACCTCCGGTCACGGTCCCTCAGAAAGGAATCAACTTTAAAACTCACTGGCTAAGTCGCTGAGGAGTCCTCCTTCGCAGAGGAGTCCCAGCCTCCCCCACCAAAGCTGCTAGCTTCTTTCTTGCTCCCTCCTCTTCTGGGGTCTGCTTACTTTCTCTAAGTCCCAAAATGCCAATCAGACATTCCCCTGCTCCCCATCTCCCCCTCCTTCCTCTTCTCCCCTCCAGGGAGACAGGTGGTCTGCATCAGGCTAAGGCATGTGAAGCATTGCTCCCCATCGAGCCTGCCACTGGGGCAGTGAATAGAAGAGCCACAAAGCAGGCTGGAGGAGACAGCCCCTCATTCTTCCAAGCAGATGGGGAGAAGATGAAGTAGAAGGGGGAAGGGAGGCTTCTGAGAAGACCCACAGTCCAATTCTGAGGCCTGGGTGTCTCCCAAGGAGTTGTGGAGTATATGCCCAGAAACCAGAGAGGAATCTGCCCAGCGTGCTGTTTTCTAGGTAGGGAGGGAGCAGTAGTGGCCTGTTGTTTTGGGAATGAGCCCAGTGAGCTGTGGAGAGGTTGTCCCACCCCTTACTTCCAAGGAAAATATGGCTCTAGGAAAAAGTGGAGGAAGGAAATAGGCAGTCTCCCCAAAGTCGAACCAGGATGTTAGCTGTATAGAGTATTAGAAAAACCACTAGATTGGAAGTCAAAAGACCTGGATTCAAGTTCTGCTTAGCTTTAACACTCATTAGCTATGTGACTCTATTAAAATCATTTCAGCTCTCTGGGCCTCAGTTTCTTTATCTGTGAAATGGAGCAATAACACCTGAATTCCTACCTCACTGAGTTGCTGGGAGGAATATACTTTGTAAACCTGAAGTACTGCTATCATTAGTAATACTGAACCCAACCCCTTGTTGCTTTCTTCTTGGCTGCATTAATCAACCAGACCCAACAAAAGGTGGGGGACACCGAGTAAAAGAGGAATAATTTAGGTTGGGGACTGGGGGGGAGTGGGTCTGTGTATTCTGAGAATCATTTAGAATGTCAGCACAAAAAGTCACACATTTTACCTTGACGATATCAGGCAGCTAGGCCTCCAGACTCATCTTTCTGAGTTCAGATTTGACCTTCAGACACTAGCTGTGTTGCTTAACCCTATATGCCTCAGTTTCCCCATCTGTAAAGTGAACTGGGGAAGGAAATGGCAAATCACTCCAGTATTTTTGCCAAGAAAACCCTAAACGGGGTCACCAAGAGTCAGACATGACTGAAACAACTGAACAATAAACTTTAGAGATAGCGGGGTCAGCACTTTCTCTACAATTCCCATCTCAGGGTATCTTTTGGTGAAATTTTCTTACCCTAGAAGCTACTGTCCAAAAACTTGGAAGACGTTAGTTTGAATCTGACCTCAGATATTTAAATAACTATGTGACCCTGGGCAAGTCATTTAACCTCAACCTGTCTGTTTCCTTAGTTGTAAAATGAGAATGAAAGCACCCTATTTCCCGGGGTTGTTATGAGGTAATAATTGTAAATCACTTAGCGCACTGCCTGGCGTTTGATTAGTGCTATATAAATGTCAGCTATATCTATGACAGAGATTAGTCCTATCCTTTGACCTTTGCCCTCCCCACCAACCTTGAGCTTTCTATCTCTGATTCAACCTGAGAGGAAGCCGCAGGGTAGATGAAAGGGATAGGTTTCCTGAACCTCCCATAAGGGAGGTACTAGGCTTATACTGCCTGGATTTTCTCCTCGTCATGGCCACTGATAAGTGCTTCTTGAATGCCTGAATCCTAAACACAACTTGGAAGGAATACAGAGTTTACAGCCCCAGAAACTGCTCCTGAGATGAGAGGCCAAGCTATGGGGGGAGTGGGGATGATCTTCACAGTACTTTTCTCTTTGCTTGCCTGCAAAGGCCCAAAACATGGGTCCTTGAAAATTGGACTCCAGATCTCTTCTTTCAGGAGGGGTTGGGAAAAGGGTGCAGGGTGAGAATTGGCAGATCTGGTGAAAAGAGAAAACACACACTCTCTCTCCTCAGTTCTCTCTCTCTTGCCTTCTCCATCTTCACTGACTACACTCCAGGTCAAAACCTAGAAAGCAGGCAGCTAATTAGCAAACAGAACTAATTAGTCTGAAAGCCCAAGACCTGTTAGTATCTCTGGGGCTGGGAGCTGGGTAAAGGAAGACAGGATGGAGGGAAGTGTGGAATCCTGAGAGACTCCCTGAGGCCACACCTAGTGATTACAAGGAAGCAAGAGGCAGTGCCTACCCTCTCTGCTCCTAAAACCCCTAATCCAGGGACTGGATTAAGACAGCAGATAAAAGGTTCCAGAGTCCCCTAACAGCAAAGGCATGCTCATGCCCCATACCTTTTCCAGAGAGACCTTGAAGACACAGGGAAACAGAAATAAGAAGAAAAAGGGCCAGTTTCAAACCACACTCCTCTGGCTGGTCCTTGAAAACCTAAACTCAGGGAGCTGTGTCCTCATTTGTCAGTGTCACTGGCCTTCCTGTTGTGAAACAGAGGAATCTTTCACGTGGTTGCACATCCATCATCCCACAGACCCCACTAACCTATCCCCTCCCCAACTCCGGCCCTGAAGTCCCAACAATCCTGAGGCCTTCACTGACCTTCTTCCTCAAAGTCAATTCAATCCAGTTCAACATGCATTTATTAAATACCTACTATGTATCAGGCACAGATAGGTACTGGGGAAACATAGACAAAAACAGAAACATCTGCTTTCAAAGCACATGCATTCTCCTGGTGGAGTGGGGTGGGGGGCACCAATGTTTACTCAGATAAATACCAAACATATCTGCAGCAAACACAGTAATTTCAGTGTCTGGGAGAGGAGAGCTAGCAATTGGGGAAGTTAGGAAAGGCTTCATGTAGGAGGGAGATACTCTATACCTCTCCTTTTTGTGTGTGTCAGTTAGTTGTATCTGACTCTTCGTGACCCCATTTGGGGTTTCCTTGGCAAAGATAGTGGAGTGGCTTGCCAATTCCTTCTCCAGTTCATTTTACAGATGAGGAAACTGAGGCAAACTAGGTTAAATGACTTGCCTGTGGCACACAGGTAGGAAGTGTCTGAAGGCCAAATTCGAACTCAGGTTTTCCTAACTCCAAGGCTAATGGTCCTATCCTATCCACTTAGCCTCCCCTGCCTCTCCTTGACATCTTCTAAGCTGTCAGTTACTGGTGTCCCTAATATGGAGAGAGTCAGGGATAGGAAATACCTTAGAGATTACCACAGTGCCCAGCATATAATAAATGATCTCTCTCTCCTCTGTCTCTCTCTCCTTTCTCCTATCTCTCTCTTCCTGCCTATCCCAATTTCCTTATTTTATAGGTGAAGAAACAATGGCCCAGATACAGGAAATGACTTTTCTAACATCGCCGAGCTGGTAAAATGGCAGAGCTAAAAACAGAAGTTAGGATTCAAGATGCCCAGCCCAGCCCCTTTTCCCCACTAGATGTCTTCTCTCTCTTTTCCAGGCTGAAAGCTGTTTGAGGGCAGAGGCTGTGTCTTATTTGTCGCTGTACACCCCTCTGCCTAAACCTATCCCCAGTGCCAGAAACACAGAAGCCCCTTAATCTAGTGTGAATTGAATGCAATCATGACCTCCACTGGCTCCAGCTTGTAGGATCTTGAGATTTCCACTTGCTCTGATTCTCTGGTTCACCACCCTAAAATGCAGTCAGCCTTCAAACACACTGAAAAGAAAAGTTTTGCCATTATTTATGTTTCTGTTTTTCAACTATTTTTTGTCAGAGAGTCTCTTTTGTAGTATAAGGTCCCAAAGTGCAGAAGCTACATTCACATCATTTACTACAGCAGAATGGTGTGTGTAGCTAGATGTCCCAGAAAAAAGAGGAAAGGGAAGAAGCAGCGGAAGGAGCTGTCTGATGTCATGTAATATAAAAAGGTGGCTTGGAGTTCCAGTCCTATCTCTGGTACTAGCTGAATGACCATGGACAAATCTCTTTGCTTCTTTGAGGTTTAGCATGGTCATCCGTGGGGCAACCAAGTGGTGCACCAGGCCTGGAGTCAGAAGGAAATGAGTCCAGATTTGGCCTTGGACATTTACTAGCTGTGTACCCCTAGACAAGTCACTTCACTTGGATTGCCTCAGATTCCTAATCTGTAAAATGAGCTAAAGAAGGAAATGGCAAACCACTCCAGTATTTCTACCAAGAAAAACTCAAATGAGGTCATGAAGAGTCAGACAGGACTGAATAAAAACCACCTTTGACTTCAAATACCATGTTCCTTCCACTCCCCAGCAATTCTTGTGACCATCAAAGCAGAGGACTCAGAGCTAGAAGGGAACCTTAGATCTCAAAATTTAACCCAACTCAGACTTTTCCTCTTTCCCCACCTGAAGCTATTTGTAAGTGAAGGAGTCTGTTGGGAATATATATGTGTACATGTAGGAAAGGCTCCTTCTCAGACCTTTACTGCTTACATCTTGTCTTCTGTTCTCCCATTCTAAGAAAGTTGGGTGGAAATGAGTCTAGTATGTTAAACCTGGACTATGGAAGACCTGAGATCAAATCCTGCTTCAGACACTTACTAGCTATGTGACTGTGAACAAGTCACATAACCCCTCTCTGTCTCAGTTTCCTCACCTGCAAAATGGGAGCAATGATAAACATCAGCTCCCAGGATTGCTGTGAGGATCAACCATGGGAAGGGTGACTTCCCTTAGTTCCATTTCCTCACTGGGTACCACTCCCAAAGAGTAGCATTGTGCCCAGGCTGTGGACTTAACTGAAAGTCAGAAGATTTTTCTCTGCTATTTGGTACACAGAGATTAAGTTACTTAATCTCTCTGAATTTCAGTTTCTCCATGTGTCAAAGGAGGCAGCGAGGTGGATAGGGTAGATGGAGTGCTGGGCCTGGAGTCAAAAAGACCTGAGTTCAAAATACTTTATAGCTGTGGGGCTCTGGAGCAATTCAGCCTCTATATCCACCTCAAGTTTTCTCACCTGTAAAATGGGGATATAATAGCACCGACCTCCCTATCTGTTGTGCAGATAAAATGAGATAATATTTACAAAGTACTTAGCACAGTGCTTGGCAAAATTTTTTATTGTGGTTGATTAGCTGTATCTCTCTCTTTGTGACTCTATGTGGGGCCTTCATAGCAAAGATATTGGAAAGGTTTGCCATTTCCTTCTCCAGTTCATTTTACAGAGGAAGCACCTGAAGCAAACAGGTTAAGTAACTTGCCCAGGGTCACACAGATAGTAAGTGTCTGAGGCTGTATTTGAACTGGAGTCCTCCTGACTCTAGGGCTAGCACTGTACCACCTAGTTGCCTAGCACATAGTAGGTGCTTAATAAATATTTATATATTATATTATCTATATGTAATATAGATAATATAGAATATAATAATATTTATAAAATAAATATTTATTTCTTTCCTTCCAACAGGAATTATACTGGCATGCCCTACGACATAGGATTAATGTGTTATACAAGATTTTATACTGTGAGCAAAGGTTCTTTGTGACCAGAAAGAGGCAGAACACTATGAAAGTTATCACATCATCTCCTTTAAAGCTTGTCTTCTCATTATCATTTTTCATCAGCAGATAACCTTCAAACTCAAACTCTCAAAGAAATGAAAGCCTTTGGGAATATTTCCGGAGATGAAGGGGGGAGGGGAGACATGAACCCTGTAACTGGACATTCTAAGTTGCTTTATATACAATAAGATCTCACATTCTAGGCCTTGAAGTTGGGTTTGGGGGTGGGATTGGTGGGGGGCCTAGATAATAGGCCTTGTGTTTATTCCCACACTCTCCAGTAAAGCTAGGCTGGAATGTGACTTTCTCTGAAGCACTTTTTAAAGGACTGGAACATCAAAAGTACCACTGTCTATCTAAATGGCTTTGGGACCATGCTGGGGCCAAAATCTACCCCCACTCAAATTCTTCTTTCTCATCCTATGGGTTGTGACCTCCCCTCCAAATACCTTCTGATTCTTCCTCCAAAGAGACTCGGGATAAAAGACCAAATGCAAACACAGCCAGACTCTATCACCCCATTTTCCCAGTAGGAAGTGGGGAGGGATGTACGTGCCTGCATATATGCAGAGAAGCAAGTGCTCCCGACAGCTTACTTTGTAGCTGAGAGCGGCTTCCTTAGCTGTGGTTGATTTCTCTTCATTAGTTCAATCATATCAACACTGACAGCCGCATATTTATTACTGTCCCAGTGACGACTATTTTTCACCCAGTGATGCGAAACTTGATAATGAGCTTAGAGGCGAGCTAATGAGGAACTTCCTTAGGTACCCTCCAGTGGCTCCAGGTCCTAACGATGGTCACTTCTCTTTAGTGACCAGGGTGGGAAGTGGGCTCCAGATCGAGAGTGAGGGTGAGAGAGTACACCCTTAGAGCAGGTGTGTTTAACCTAGCACTTAGGAACTTGGTTCTTTAAAAAAATATTTTTATAACTACATTTAAAAATTATTCCTTTATAATGTTTTGCATTTTATTTTATGAATTTAAAAATATTATTCTCAGAAGGAGTTCATGGGTTTCACCAATCTGCCCAAGGGGTTCAAGACTCTGAAAAGAACACCCTTGGTTTAAGGCCTTTGGGCTAAACTACTGAGCATGGTCAGAAAGCAAAGAGCACAGGAGACTTCAGGGATGACCTAGCCGTCAATGAGCCTTCTCCTTCTTCTTCTTCTCCTACCTCTATGTTTTAAACCCTTCAGTGATGGCCCTGAGCAAAATAGTTATGTAGACAGAGGAAAGATAAGAAGGGTAACTGTGTGGGGACCCTCAAATGCTGGCCTGGATTTTAGTTGCTACAGCTCAATGTTATAATATCGTAAGGATCATAAGGAAGGGACTTTGGAGATCATTTAGTCCAGGGATTCTTAACCATTTTGTTTTTGTCATGGTTCCTCCTTTGATGGTATGGGAAAGCCTATGGATCCCTTCTCAGGATAAGGTTTTTTAAATGCATAAAATAAAATATATAGGATTTCAAAGGAAACCAGTTACTGTTTACTGATATAGAGCTATCAAGATACTAAAAATAAATAAATAAATAAAAGTTCTCAGGTTCTAGGTTAAGAACCCATGTTCCCCAACACATATTCTGAGATCTAGTGACATTGGCCTTGTGGCCGTCCATGAACAAGACTCTCCATCTCTGGGCTCCAGAGATTTTCTCTGCCTATTCCTCCATACCTGGAATGTTCTCCCTTCTCCACCCAAGACTACTGACCTCCCTGGCTTCCTTTATATCCCAAGTAAAATTCCACCTATTAGAGGAAGCCTTCTCCTACCCCCCTCAGTTTCAGTGCCTTTCCTCTATTAGGGGATAGAGGAGTTGCAGGGGAAGCCAAATCAATGATAATAACTCAGATTTTTATAGTGTTCAAAGGTTGAGGTTAACAAGTCTATTTTCTCACAGTAGACGTTTGTTCTGTTGTATTTCAGTCATGTCCAATTCTTTGTGACTCCATGGATTTTCTTGGCAAAGATACTGGAGTGGTTTGCTATTTGGGTTCATATAGCTAGTAAGTATCTGAGGCTGGATTTGAACTTAAGATGAGTCTTCCTTGTCTCCAGGCCTAGTGCTCTATCTACTACACCACCTAGTTGCCTACAGTAGGCAACTACTGTAGTTATTCCAAGAGTTTTAGGTAGTTATTTTTCATTGTGCAGATTAAGAAACTGAGTCTCTGAAAAAAGAAATGACTTGTTCAATGTCACCCAACTAGTGACTGGCAAAGCCAGTACTTGGATTCAGGTCCTTTGACACTCCCATCTAACATTTTCCAGGATGTTATATACCTCTTCAAATCAATCCACAAGTATTTATTTAATGCCAACTGTATGTTGTGGTGGGGCAGCTAGCTGGTACCATAGTGCATAGGGTGCTAGGCTTAGAGTCAGGAGGTCCTAAGTTCAAATCCAGCCTCAGTCCCTTATTAGCTGTGTAACCTTGGGCAAGTCACTTAATCCCAAAGGCCTCCCACACAACCGAAAAAGGATTCAGCATTAGCATTTATCCCTTAAAAACTGGCAAAAGGCCTTGATTTATCGTTCTGTTGATTTTCTAGACTCAAGAAAGTTTGTGGGGGGAAGCTACAAATCTGGGTTTGATTTGCTGTTGTGTTGATTGCTAGACTTAAGAAAGTAAATGAAGAAAATGTAAATGCATTTTAAATTTTAAAATGTATCTTGCCAAGGTTTCCTCCTGCTGTCCCACCCCCTCAAGAGCTGGGTGTTAAACATTTACTAGCATACCTTCAGATGAGATTTATTCTGTGTGATTTCAAAGGATGGAACTAGGACTAATGAGGAATAATTATAGGGAAGTAGATTATGGTGTCACATAAGGAAGAATTTTCTAATATTTAAAGCTTTCTGAAGGTGGAAAGATCTCTCTTTCATAGGAATTAGTATCTCCTCACTGAAAGGGTTTTCAATAGATCATGGATGACAACATGTTAGGATTGTTTCTGAAGAAATTATTGCATTGGGTGAAAGACTGAACTAAGGTCCCTTCTGATTCTGAGATTTGATGATTCATTACTGCTCTGCCAATTTATGGCTATACCATAATTCCCTCCCTTAAAAGGATCAGTAATTTGGAGAAGTAATTTACTTTCCCTGAGCAAAGCTCTTGATGATTTTGCTTTGGTATTGATGTTTCCCTATATGAGTCCATAGGTGAAGACTTCGTTCTGGAAATAATGATGTCTCCTAGGTAAGGTGCGATTTCCTTGTCTGCTTCTGGTTTGCCCCATTGACATCACATTAAGGATGACAGGTCGATTTATAGCTAGTTCATACACCTGGGCTATATCTTTAGACTAAGCTTTTAAAAGAGAGGCTAAATAGAAAGAGCAAAAGTCACATGCCATAGGGAGCAAAATTCAGGACAAGAATTATTGGCCCAGAAAAAAGTTTCCTAGATCAAAACTCTTGGACCCAGTGGTAGAGTTCTGGGACCAGGTTTTCAGACCTTGCAGAAAGTGAAGATGAGGGCAACGAAGGACAAAGTCAAGGTAAGGAACAGCAAACCTAGATCTTCTTCTTCATTGGTACTGTGAATTAGGTGGACTGTGCAGGGTCTGGAAAAGAAGTCATTTCCCTAATAATGACCTCAGAAAGGTTTTTCCTTGCAGGAACATTTCAATCCAGGGTGACAGTATAAATTTAAAGAATCATTTACGCCCATGGGCACTGGTAGGGCTCATCGGAAAGGGAAAAAGAATTGTCACAACTGTTTATACGCTTGGGTATGAGGCTTTGCATTATTGTCAGGCTTAAAAAAAAAACTTTTTCTGTAATCAGTGTTTTATTAGTCTGAATGAGTGTATGGGAGCTGAGATCCACTACTGATTTTTGGTGAGATCTAAACATGAGCCAGATTCAGATGTTCCAAGGGCAAACTCTTTGTGAGGGCATAAACCAAAAAGACTTGCTTAGTGAGAAGCTCTCCAAAGTAACATCAGTCTATATAAACATAGAATACTGTCCACCGCTTATGCTTTTATTTATTCCTAAAACTAAGGAATCCATGGAAACCACAGTTATCAACAAACAAGGTATCTAACCCAGGACCCAGGTAGTATATTGGTGCAATTCATAGCTACCTTATAACCCACAGAAATATCTGAGTGCTGTCACTGTTTCTGTCTCTCTGCCTCTCTTTTTCTCTCTGTCTCTGTCTCTCTCTCCTCTTCCCTCATACTCAATGCCAATTGCAGTTAGGGACCCTAAACATTCACCTTAATATTATTAATAACAGCTAGCATTTATATAATGCCTACATGTGCCTGGCATTGTATTAAACATTACACAAATATTTACAAATGTTATCTTACTTTATCCTCACAATAACCCTGGTAGGTAGGTGAATGTTATTTTCCCCATTTTACAGATAAGGAAACTGAGGCAGGTACAGGTTAAATGACTTGCCCAAGGTTCCACAATTAGTAAGTTTCTAAGGCCAGATCTGAACTCAGGTCTTCCTGACTTCAGGTCAGCACTTTATCCACTGTGCCATCTCACTTTCTCTTGTTTTACCTTCTCCGTTTACTCCCACTAATCATCTACATGGAAGGCAGAGAGACTTATATCTTCATTCTGCGCATGGGCAAGTTTGAAATGCAGCAAGGAGCATCTCAGCCTACTTTTTAGGGTCAGGACTATCATTCACAGGGCACCATGAACCAGCCTCATCTCAGCCTTGGCAGAGCCCAGCATCATTTTCTGTCACCCTCAGTTATCTCACAGCCCCCCTCTTCCATCTTCAGCTTTCACCATTAGCACTTCTCTCAAGTGCAAGATTCACCTTAAACCTTATGCATTTGCTCCTGCCCTGTAGCACAGTCACAGAATCCTAATCCCCATAATTAGTACAGGAGAATAACCCTTTTCCAGCTGAAGTGCAGTTTAACTGGGTCACCATGTCAATGGCAAAATGGGGACAGCATTGAGGGGCAGTGGGTGGGGAAGGCCAAGGATTCCTAATGGGGGCAAGGGTGGGAGGAGGGAAAAGTAGAGGCCACAGGTCTGCCATTGATCCCTCAGGCTAAACAGCTCAGAAAAGACTGAATACCTGGTCCTAAAATCAAGGTGGGGGTAGAAGAGAAATGAAGAGAGGATCCAAAGAAATGACACTTGGGGGAACCAGGGCCAAGCCCTCCGTTGGCTTAGGACCCCACTTGAATTTGTAGAGAGCCTTAAGGTAGGCAAGTAAGTAGCTCAATGGATAGAGTGCTAGACTTAGACTCAGAAAGATCTGAGTGCAAATCTAGCCTCAGACACTTACTATCTATGGGATCCTGGGCAAGTCACTTAACTTTGCTAGACTCAATTTCCTCATCTATAAAATAAGGATAATAGCACTTACTTCACAACGTGGTTGTAAAAATCAAATAATATCCATTAAGTACTTTTTCAACCTTAATGTACTATATAATTGGTAACTATTATTAGTATATGATTTATAATAAGGATATTTATAGATTCCTCACAAGAATCTTGACACCATAATCATCCTGCATTTACATAGCATTTATAGAGAGCTTTAAGGTTTCCAAAAAGTTTTACAAATATTATCTCATTTGATACTCACAACAACCCTGGGAATCAGGTGCTCTCATTATCCCCATTCTACAATAAAAGAAATTTGAGACTAGAAGAGGTTTAATAACTGGTCCAGGGTCATACAACTAGTAAGTATCTGAGGTTGGACTTAAACTCAGATCTTCCTCCTGGCTTAGTTCCAGTACTCTAACCCCTGTGCTAATTGGCTACCTCTTACATCAGAGGTTCCTGGGGTCTGTGAACATATTAAAGAAAATATATATTAGCTGTCTCATAATAAAATTGCTTTCTTTTGTCATCCTATATATTTTACTTAATGCATTTAAAACATTCTAAGATGGGATCCACAGACTTCATTCAACTGCCAAAGAGAGCAAAGAAGAACCTCAGGCAATAGGTATTATTATTTCTGTTTTACAGATGAGTAAACTGAGACCCAAAGAATGAAACAAGTATTTATTATGTTCTTACGCTGCACTAGACACTGTGCTAAGGACTTTACCAATATTAATTCATTTGATCTTCAAGACAACCCTGGGAGATAGGTAATTTATTATATTCATTTTATAGTTGAGAAAACTGAAGCAGACAGATTTGCCCAGGGTCCCACTGCTAGCAGTAACTGATGCTGAATTTGAATTCAAGTCTTTCTGATGCCAGAGCCAATACTCTATCCCCTGCCCCACTGAGCTGTCTCAATAAGGCTTGGAATCAGGATGTTAACCCTGAATTCTCTTCACTCTAGATCCTGTGCTCTTCCCATTACAGCATACTGCCTGACACTGCTCTCTAGGCAAAAATCGTGGGTCCCTGTGGTTTGATGCTCACAGAGAGCCCTACAGTCAGGGCCAGGGTCAAGCATCAGCAAGGCAGGCAGTCACTTGTGGGTAAAAAACACAAGGTGATAGACAAGGAACACTTTTGGTGTTGGTTTTCTATAAATGTGTCTCTTTTTAATGGAAGAAAAATCCTTGCATGCTCCATGGTTTGGCTTTCTTGTGATAATTCAAATCACATGTGTCACAGTATAAGCTCAAAAGCATCATAGGGTCACAGTAACCAACACACGTAGACATACAACAAAGAGGGAAGGAAGGAAAACAGGCTGGATGGAGGATCCTCTTTGTGGATGGAATGTCACCCAATACAAAAGAGAGTTGGAGGCTTTGTAAACTCTACTTGGTCAGCATTTATTTTGTGTGTCGACTGAAAAAAAAGATCTGCAAAGTTTATTTAGAGGGCTCAGAGTTGAGCAGGGACCTTTGAATACGATCCTGCAGAACACATTAATTTTGATGAGGCAATCAATGATTCTGCAGCTCCTGAAGCCCTCAAAGTTGGGAGGTAATCACTACCACATTCGTTGTCATGCCTGGATACGAGACGTGATTGTGTTCTGCCATCCCTGCTATGCCTCAACATAATAAATGGATCCTAGAAGAGGTAAAATTATGTGTAAATGACCCCCTTCCCTCACCCCAACCAACATGAAGGTTCTTCTCTCCAGCCACACAAATACTCAGGTAGAGCACTCAACTGGTTCAAATACCTGTAGACTTTGGGAGGTTGCTTTCTGAATCTATTTCCTCGTCTCTAAAGTGGGTACAATACCTGCATCACCTACTTCCTGTAAATATCATAAGTATCAAATGAGATAACACATGTAGATATAAATGCCAGGTAGCACAATAGATAAAGCACCAAACTTGGAGTCAGGAAGACTCATCTTTCTGAGTTCAAATCCAGCCTCAGACACTTACTAGCTATGTGACCCTGGGCAAGTCACTTCACCCTGTTTGCCTCAGTTTCCTAATCTGTAAAATGAGCTGGAGAACAAAATGGCAAACCACTCCAGTATCCTAGCATAAAAACCCCAAATAGGGGTCAGAAAGAGTCAGATGTGACTGAAGCAACTGAACAACAACAAATGTAAATAAACCTTAAAATCCCATATAAGACTGCTATAATTATTGCCTAGAAGGACAGGTGTCTAGGTTGCTGGTCATGGCACTACTCTCATGCCCACCTGTGCCCCACAGATGGAGAATGACAGACCAAAACTGACCTTCCTAAATGGTCTGCATTATTGCAAATACTATTTCCTTCCTTTATCAAACTTTCATCACCCCTCTGGGCTACTAATAGCTTCCTAAGCAGCATCAAATTTTAATCTCCCTTCCTCCCCTCCACACCCCCTGTTCTGCCTAAAAGCAACTCATGCTGCTAGGTCTGTGGCAGGCCAGTCACTAATGTACTAGATGACCCCCCAAAGCACCAGACTATTCCAGTGCATCCAGCCACTGGTGAGCAGAGAAGAGAGTGCAGAGGGAAAGCAGAAAAGAAGGGGAGGAGGAAAGAAGCAGCTGCTTCCAATGGCTCTCATGAGGGTACTAGACTACTCACTGCAAAATGGAGGCAGCAGACAAAACAAAAAAGAGAGCCCAAGTTTCTGGGCAAGTTCTATAATTCTGCAGAATTTTTAGGAGGTTGAAGTACATGTTGGTGAGACCTCCTTATAGCAAAAAGTGGCTTTCCTTGTATATATCTGTATATTGTACATTAGGCTATGCTATATTCTGCTTGAGGTCTTAGGCAAAACACACACCAAGGGTGTGAGGAGACGGAGATTATTCTGTCTAACAAGGTTAGAGACAACACTCCCTAAAACATTCCCTATTCTCCTGGACACGACTGTGTCAGAGGTCATGGGACGCTGGCTGTAAGTGGCTGCACAACCTTGATATCATTCCCAGATGATATTTTACAAGGAAACTAGTTTAGAATTAGGAGCTTTAGCACCATCAAGTTGTCTCTAGTCATATAACTTTTAAGCATTGTAATATTCTTATATTTTATATATTAAGTAAATAGCTCTATTTAGAAGCTCAATAGTAGGCCAAAATGAGAAAGAAGGATTAGGTATCCAGATATACAAAGCAAACCATAGTGGCAATAAAGATCTTAGGATGCACAGGAAAGGCTAAGGTTGGCCGGGGGGGGGGGGGGGGGTGGGGCGGGGGCTGCTTCAAATTCCCAAAGGAATGAGCAGATCTGAGTAGAATACAAAAAAACTCAAGGCAGGATCTTCAGAGGCAGAAAAATCAGGTACTTATCTGAGATGCCATAGGGAACCATTGCATTTACTCCAGCCTTGCTTAAACCTCTGTATTCAGTGCTGGTCTTGACCCATCTCTCTTTGTCCAAATCTTTCAAAATGGGTCCCAGAAAGTAGTAGGCAAAAGACAAACTACAGGGACTGAGTAGAGTTAACCCTACATCTATAGTAGACAGGCATTAAAAAAGAGAGGGAGAGATATTCTTCTAACTTCTCCTTGACTCCACCAAACATAACAGTGAGGAATCAACTCGGGTCTTACCATCCCAGACATGGCAGAAGCCATGAGGAAAGTACATCCTCAAAATGATCCTTCCCAAATCCCCATTCTATAGCTCTTCCAGGAAAAGGGTATGGATGGTCCTGTGGAAACTAAACAGAGTTCAGACCCTGTCCCAATATAAAGGACATCTTGTGTAAATCTAGCATAGTAATACAAAAGAAAAAACAGGACCTATCATCAGGACATCTAAATTTGGACCCCAGCTTTGTCACTTAGTAGCTATAGGCTTTATTCAAGTCACATAATCTTTCTAAACCTTAGTTTCATCCACTGTATACTGTGGAAAATAATATATAAGCTACCTACCTTATACAGCTGTTGTATAATAAAATACTCTGTAAACCCAAAAGCAATATAGAAATGGGAAGTTTTATTATTTCACTAATTAAAAGACCCTTGTAAGATACTGCATCAAACATAGGTCATGTATTCAGGAAGGCCTGGATTCAAATCCTGTGTCCGGTACTCATTAACTCCAATAAGCACTGTACTCATTAATGTAATTAATACTAATTAATCACAGCAAGTATCTGAACCCCAAGAAACTCTTTAACTTATCTACTAATGATAGACAGGCTGCAACCTGTTCTTCAGGAGGGTGTTTCCATACCCACCAATTCCTGACATATTGTGGATGAGACTTTTAAGGACAAAGACTTGTTCACTCGTGCTGACTGGTTTTGCTATCCAGCACCACCAGAGCTCAGTCAATGAGAGCTGTGTTTGGCTTTGTAGGGTCTCTTGCTCAACCAATGCCATGCAGCCCCAGTTAAGGAGACCCTTCCAACAGAACAATGCACAGGTATTTTCATGATCCCAAGGTAGTTCTTGATTCTTTAGCCTCTACCTCTCAGTGCTCTCCCTTTTACTCCCCACCCAATTAATAAAATTCTCCAGGAAACTTTGCTTAAGACAGAGTCTCCCTTTTCCCTACCTTCTATGGAGCCCAAGGGGAAGGGAGACCTCAAAGAGGAGGCCTGGATGACACAGGAGAGGATGCCCCAGCCCCACAGCCAGGCCATGTTTTTCTTTTCATTTCCATGATGAGGTAGTTGGGGCTGCTGCCTGCAGTAGCTGCTGTTGGCATCCCAAGGCCCCAAATTATGATGACTAATTCCTACCGATTTAGGCTGCTCTGGAGCCATCTGTGGCGACATGCTCTGGGGGAGCAGGGAATGGAAATTCCCTTCAGACAGAGCACAGTCACACTCAGTGCACCCCCTAACTCAATGCCACCCCACCCCTGATGGGGAGGGAGGGGAGACCACAAGATTAGTGTGTTCCAGCCAATCAGTGGAATTCTTCGTCCAAAGTACAGGCCCAAGAATACCCACCTTTGTTCCAGGGATACAGACTGGGTTTGCTTTTCTTCCAATTCTACCTAACATAGGGACCCAAAGGCATTTTAACATGGCATGCCATCAGCAATAGCAGCCTAAAGATCAATACATTATTTTGGGAGTCAGAGTGAGGGATGGAGCAGTGGAAAAAGAATTAGATTTGTAGTCAGAAGAGCTAGGATCTTGGACTGTTTCTGCTACTTACTATGTAGATGACTTTGGGAAAGTCAATGCCCCTCACTGGGCTTTGGTTTCCTCAATGGAAAAATAGGGAGTTTAAGACCCCCTCTGACTCTAAGTCATATGTTCCTATGATTCCCCTCTCCATACACTTTCATAAAAACAGATCTGCAGCAAACTATTTGACCAACATCCTCCCTTGCTTAGGTCCAAGGTTTCTGGTTCAGCATTCCCAATAGACAACAACATGGAGATCCCCATAGGAACTTGTCCCTTCAGCCCCAAAGGATGTTTTGATGTAATATATCACCTTGAAGAGAAGCTAAGTGGCTAAGTTGATAGAGTAGATCTCATCTTCCTGAGTTCGAATCTGGCCCCAGGCACTTACTAGCTATGTGACCTTGGGCAAGTCACTTAATCCTGGTTGCCTTAGTTTTCTCATATGTAAAATGGGCTGGAGGAGGAAATGGCAAACCACTTCTGTACCTTGGCCAAGAAAACCCCAAATGGGGTCATGAAATGCTGATATGATTGAAAAAAGACTAAATAACATCACCTTGACTGATCTACGTAACCTGAATAACGGGAATAACTCATTGCCAAGCAAACTGCCAAACCCATTTCCCATCTCCCAGTATGCCATCAAGGTTTGGTGAAGAGAAGGATGGCAAAGGGACTGGGAGCCCTATACTCCAACTCTGCTTCAGGGGCATTAGACATGTTACAGGTTAGCCTGATACAAGCCCCCGTCTCCCCCCCCCCACACACACAGAGTCCCTCATTCATTAGCAAGAGGGGCTAATCAATAAAGTATTTTCTTGCCATCAGCAATTAATAATTACAGCTTAACTACCTTCTATAATTAAACTTTCATTTTTTTCCCTTGTGGGTCATTTGATTTTTATTTTGATTAGCTCCCAACAATAAATTTCACTGCTTAGGAGTTCACCAGAGTATCTCCGGCTACTGCTTTCCAAAACTATTTCTGACTCCTATTTTCCTCTCCCCCCTCCTCCTGCCCCTCTGTCCTAGGCAGTTAAGTGTCTTGGCTGATAGATCACTAAGTCTGGAACCAGGAAAACATGAGGTCAAATCTGACTTCAAACACTTACTGGTTGTTTGACCTTGGGTAGGTCAATTAACCTCTGACTACCTTAGTTTCCTCCAATGAAAAACAGGGCTAATAATAGCAACTACCTCCCAGGGATGTATCAAGGATCAAATGAGACAGTATTGGTAAAGAGCTTAGCACAGTGCTTGGCACACAGCAGGCACTTACTGAATACTTGTTTCCCTCCTTCCCTTCTTCCTTCCCTCCCCTGGTCACTGGATTACAACTGTATCCATTCTCTTTCCCATGGCTAGTCCTGATAACAGAATCAAGCTGAAAGAGTTGCCAATCTGTTCCCTCTGTGTCTCCCTGAACATGAGAGCGAGGGTAGAGTAATGGAAGGAGAAGCGGATTTGGGCATTTGAAGACCTGAGACTGAGCCCTAGCTCCAATATTTTCTATTGGTAATACAATGAGCAGCAGGGTCTCCATTCTTTAATGAAGTTAACAATACTAATATTACCTATCACATAGGATTGTTATGAGGAAGGTGCCCTATTGACACCCAGTTCTCAATGGGATTCCAGGAAGAGCAGGCTGCACGGAGCAGGCTTCCCCTGCCTCCATCCAGCCCTTGTTGCTGTCTAGTTCCCAGCTGATACTAGATGCTCACTCTCCCAGCTGGGTTCTGATTCTTCTTATCTCCATCCCATTGGGAGGGAACTCAAGGTCTTCAATAGACTCTGATTCTCTGGCTCACTACCCCCTTCCCAACAACTGTGGGTCAGAGATATGACCCCTCCAGGTGCAAGGATGAGCAGAGAGTGCCCAACAAAATCCTTCCAGTAAGATGGTAGAGCACCTGGCCTTTCCACCTGCCCTGCAGCTCTTTATCTCTCTTAAGGAGGAGACTCCTTAACGATCAGTAACTCTTTCAATTTTCTATTTGTATCCTAAATGGTAAGCATAGTGTCTAGTACACAGTAAACACTAAATAGGTAATTTATTTTTCATTCATTCAAACATGTACCTCTTATACTTCAAAGAACTATAGAACTTAGAGAAACATAAGTTTATAACTTAAAGAACTATAGATATGGGAGTTATAATTAGGTAGTGAGTGAGGCTCTGGGCAGATCAAGGTTAAGTGAAAACAAGTACCCAGGTGAATCTCCCCTTTCGGAGGCCAAGGCAATACCTCATAGCATGGGACTTTCAGGGTATGTGATGTTTCAGGGAAAGGGAGATATGTTCATTTTGAACCTTGGCACCTTAAGGTTTACAAAACAACTCCTCCACTATTAGGATATGTAAGTAGCACTAAATCTACTTTATAGATAAGCAAACCAAAGCTCAGAGGATTCAAACAGTTTTCCTAGAATCAGAAAGCTAGTTAAGTATCAGAGGTGGGATTCCAACCAGTGACACTTTCTCGCAGAGTTTGAGGTGGAGAAACTGAATCAGATATTGAAGAAAGACAGTGACTTGGAAGCCAGTGAGGATGTTGTTCAGTCATCTTTCAGTTGGGTCTGAACTCCAGTGAGAATGGCAGATCCAAATTTTCTAGTCTTTGAGAGTGACCTTATTGTTGATGTTCAATCACTTCTGACTCTTTGTGATCCCATTTAGGGTTTTTTTGGCAGAGATATTGGAGTAGTTTGCCATTTCCTTCTCCAACTTTTTTTGCAGGTGGGGAAACTGAGGCAAACAGAGTTAAGTGGGGTCACACAGTTAAGAAGCGTCTGAGGCCAGATTTGAACTCAGGAACATGAGTCTTCCAGACTCCAGGCCTGGCAATCTATCCACTACCCTAGGTAAGTCAGTCACCTAAATTCTCTTAGCCTTAGTTTCTTCATCTTCAACCCGGTTTACAATCTGTAATTCACTAGGGAGTTGTTGTGGGGAAAGTGCTTTGTAAATCTTAAGTTGACAAAGAAATGGGAGTTTAAATATTCAAAATGGGACACATTCCCCCTTTCCTCTTATGTGTGTGTTCATCCTTCGTTGCTGAAGAAAACCATGCCACCAGAGAAATAATGACATGACTTGCACTTGACTTTGTTTTGAGTGAGGGAGGGCTGTGCAGGTCACCAGCCTCACTTCTCCTCCAGAGCCATCTGAATGCAGTGACCAGATATTCATAGGGATGACAGAGATGACCCAGGATGAGGCAATTGGGGTTAAGTGACTTGCCCAAAGTCACACAGCTAGTGAACGTCAAATGTCTGAGGTGAGATTTGAACTCAGGTTCTCCTGACTCCTGCACTGGTGCTCTATTCACTGCACCACCTAGCTGCCCTGCTTTCCTCTTATACCTGAACCCTGAAGGTGCTAGAAGCTCTACAGGGGAGATTCAGGGGGACTCTTTTTCTCTTTCCTTGTTCTACTCCCTCAGAGCCTAATAGTAACTCCCATTTCAAA